>BQMI01000372.1:0-1200000 GCA_026005395.1 Asobara japonica
CCCCCCAATTACTGTGCCCCACCCGCTGCTCGCCAATTTTTGTGCCCTATCCGCTGCCCCCTAATTTTCCCCACTCGATGCCCCCCGATTTTTGTGCCTCCCGATTTTTGGGCCCCTCGATTTTTGGGCTCCCCGATTTTTGGGCCCCCTGATTTTTGTGCGCCTAATTTTGGTGCCCTACCCGCTGCCCCCCAATTTTGGTGCCGGACTCGCTGCCCCCCGATTTTTGCGCCCGCCGACTTTTGTGCCCCCCGATTTTTGTGCCCCACCCGCTGCCTCCCAATTTTGGTGCCCCACTCGCCGCCCCGCAATTTTTGTGCCCCACTCGCTGCCCCCCGATTTTTGTGCCCCACCCGCTGCCCGCCAATTTTTGTGCCCCACACGCTGCCCCCCGATTTTTGGACCCCCCTCGCTGCACCCTAATTTTTGTGCCCCACCCCCTGCTCGCCAATTTTTCTGTCCCAATCGCTGCCCCTCGATTTTTGTGCCCCCCGATTTTTGTGCCCGCCGACTTTTGTGCCCCCCAATTTTTGTGCCCCACTCTCTGCCCGGCAATCTGTGTGGCCCACCCGCTGCCCCCCAATTTTTGTGCCTCACCCGGTGCTCCTCAATTTTTGTACCCCAGTCGCTGCCCCCCAATTTTTGGGCCCCCCGGTTTTTTCCCCCGATTCTTGGGCCCCCCCCCGATTTTCGTGCCCGACAATTGTTGGGCCCCACCCGCTGCCCCCCGAATTTTGTACCCCACTCGCTGGCCCCCAATTCTTGTGCCCCACTCGCCACCACCCGATTTTTGTTCCCCCGATTTTTGTTCCCCGCAATTTTTGCGCCCGCCGACGTTTGTGCCCCCCAATTTTTGTGCCCCACTCGCTGCCCCCCAATTTTGGTGCCCCACTCGCTACCCCCCAATTTTGGTGCCCCACTCGCTGCCACCCCATTTTTGTTCCCCCGATTTTTGTGCCCCACCCGCTGCCCCCCAATTTTGGTGCCGGACTCGCTGCCCCCCGATTTTTGTACCCCCCAATTTTTGTGCCCGCCGACTTTTGTGCCTCACTCTGTGCCCCCCGATTTTTTTGCCCCATTCACTGCTCCCATATAAGCTTCGCCGATGGGGTATGCCAGTAAATCCAATTCGGGTATATAGTTGTCCCCGAAGGGGTATATAAGTAAACCCGATGCGGGTATATATTCTTCCCCGATGCGGTCTACAAATAACCCCACTCAGGTATATTTCTTCCCGATGGGGTGTGCAAGTAACACCGATTCGGGTTATATTCTTCCCCGAAGGGGTATGCAAGTGAACCCATTTCGGGTATATATTCTTCCCCGAAGGGGGTGAGGGCAGGGTGAGGGCGGGGCTGAGGGTGGAGCTGAGGGCGGGGTGAGGGCGGAGTGACCGTGGGGGCGAGGCGGGGCGGAGTGACGGAGGGGGGGGGGGGGGGGGATAGCCGGGGGGGGGGGGGGGGGGGTGATAGCCGGGGGGGGGGGAGGGTGGGGTGAGGGCGGAGTGAGGGTGGGGTGAGGGCGGGGCGAGAGCGGGGGAGGGGGGGTTGAGCTCGGGTGAGGGCGGGGCGAGGGCGAGGCGAGGGCGGGGCGAGGGCGGGGGCGGGGTGAGGCTGGGGTGAGGGCGGGGCGAGGGCGGGTTAAGGGCGGCTTGACGGTGGGGCGGGGTGAGGGCGGGGCGCGGGAGGGGTTGAGGGCGGGGAGCGGTTCGGGGGCGGCGTGAGGGCGGAGTGAGGGCGGGGTGAGGGTGGGGGGGGGGGGGGGCGGGGTGAGGGCGGGGGCGTGGTGAGACGGGTGTGGGGGGGGCGGGTGCTGGGTGCGTGGGTGTCGAATGTGAGCCGCAATGAAGATTGGCATGACCGGCTTCGTACGTTACCAGTACTTTCAGTTATCTACAATAGCTCATTATGAAACACACATCACAACAAATATCGATTCAATATTGTCCTACTCGGAAAAATACAGGTATTAGACTGAATTGTATAATTTTCAAGGTGTGGGAATTTTCAAAACTTCTATTTTTACACTTTCTCAATCTGTGAGTAATAAGTTCTCACCGTTCTTCACCTTCTTCCACTGGCGGCAACCGTCAACGCCGTTCTTCACTGAGTTTGCTCGCAATATTTAGTAGTACCGACATCTTTTACGCACTGCACTAAAGTTCCGACTGTTGGGTATGGTGGTGTGTAGACTGGCTGGTGGCTAAATGGGTGGGGTGTGGCTGGGGGTGGGCGGTGCTGGCGGGGCGGGGGTGCTGGCAATCTACAAATAACCCCACTCAGGTATATATTCTTCCCGATGGGGTGTGCAAGTAAACCCGATTCGGGTTATATTCTTCCCCGAAGCGGTATGCAAGTGAACCCAATTCGGGTATATATTCTTCCCCGATGGGGTATGCAAGTAAACCCGATTCGGGTCTATAGTTTCCTCCAATGGAGGATATGAGCAATCCCGTTTCCGGTATGAGCTAAAACCCAATTCGGGTCGATATTCTTCGCCGATGGGGTATGCAAATAAACCCGATGCGGGGATATATTCTTCCCCGGAGGGATATGCAAGTGAACCCGATTTGGGTATATATTCCTCTCCGACGGGGTATGTAAGTACTAAATGGGTGGGGTGGGGGTGGGCGGTGCTGACGGGGCGGGGGTGCTGGCTGGGTGGGTGTTGCATCTGACCTGCAATGAAGATTGGCATGACCGGCTTTCTACTTTCAGTTATCTACAATAGCTCATTATGAAACACACATCAAAACAAATATCGATTCAATATTGTCCTTCTCGGAAAAATACAGGTTTTAGACTGAATTATATAATTTTCAAGGTTTGGGAATTTTCAAAATTTCTGTTTTGACACTTTCTCAATCTGTGAGTAATAAGGTCTTTTTTGTCCCCCTCCATTTTTGGGCCCCCTAATTTGTGTGCCCCACTCGCTGCCCCCCAATTTTTGTGCACCACTCGCTGCCCCCCAATTTTTGTGCCCCACCCGCTGCCCACCAATTTTGGTGCCCCACCCGCTGCCCCCCAATTTTTTGCCCCACCCGCTGCTCCCCAATTTTTGTGCCCCACCCGCTGCCTCCCAATTTTGGTGCCCCACTCGCTGCCCGCCGATTTTCCCCACTCGCTGCCCCCCGATTTTTGTACCCCACTCGCTGCCCCCCGATTTTTGGGCCCCCCGATTTTTGTGCCCCACCCGCTGCCCCCCCATTTTTGTGCACCACTCTCTGCCCCCCGATTTTTGTGCCCCACTCGCTGCCCCCCAATTACTGTGCCCCACCCGCTGCTCGCCAATTTTTGTGCCCTACCCGCTGCCCCCTAATTTTCCCCACTCGATGCCCCGCGATTTTTGTGCCCCCCCCCCCCCCGATTTTTGTGCCTCCCGATTTTTGGGCCCCCTGATTTTTGTGCCCCTAATTTTGGTGCCCCACCCGCTGCCCCCCAATTTTGGTGCCGGACTCGCTGCCCCCCGATTTTTGCGCCCGCCGACTTTTGTGCCCTCCGATTTTTGCGCCCGCCGACTTTTGTGCCCCCCCAATTTTTGTGCCCGCCGACTTTGTGCCCCCCAATTTTTGTGCCCCTCGATTTTTGTGCCCCCCGATTTTTGTGCCCCCCGATTTTTGTGCCCGCCGACTTTTGTGCCCCCCAATTTTTGTGCCCCACTCGCTGCCCGGCAATCTTTGTGCCCCACCCGCTGCTCCCCAATTTTTGTGCCCCACCCGCTGCCCCCCAATTTTGGTGCCCCACTCGCTGCCCCCCGATTTTTGGGCCCCCTGATTTTTGTGCCCTACCCGCTGCCCCCCAATTTTTGTGCCCCACTCGCTGCCCCCCGACTTTTGTGGCCCACTCACTGCCCCCCAATTTTTGTGCCTCAGCCGCCGCTCCTCAATTTTTGTACCCCACTCGCGGCCCCCCGATTTTTGTGCCCCACCCGCTGCCTCCCAATTTTGGTGCCCCACTCGCTGCCCCGCAATTTTTGTGCCCCACTCGCTGCCCACCGATGGTTGTGCCCCACTCTCTGCCCCCCGATTTTTGTTCCCCCCGTTTTTTGAGCCCCCCGATTTTTGTGCCCCCTAATTTTTGTGCCCCACCCGCTGCCCCCCAAATTTTGGTGCCCCACTCGCTGCCCCCCGATTTTTGTACCCCCCGATTTTTGTGCCCGCCAATTTTTGTGCCCCACATGCTGCCCCCCGATTTTTGGACCCCACTCGCTGGCCCCTAATTTTTGTGCCCCACCCCCTGCTCGCCAATTTTTCTGTCCCACTCGCTGCCCCCCCCCCCATTTTTGTGCCCCCGATTTTTGTGCCTCCGATTTTTGTGCCCCCCGATTTTTGTGCCTCCCGATTTTTGGGCCCCTCGATTTTTGGGCCCCCTGATTTTTGTGCCCCCTAATTTTTGTGCCCCACCCGCTGCCCCCCAATTTTGGTGCCCCACTCGCTGCCCCCTAAATGTCCCCACTCGCTGCCCCCCGATTTTTGGGCCCCACTCGCTGTCCCCCGATTTTTGTGCCGCCCGACTTTTGTGCCCCCCAATTTTTGTGCCCCACTCTCTGCCCACCGATTTTTGTGCCCCACTCGCTGCTCCCCAATGTTTGCGCCCCACCCGCTGGCCGCCAATTTTGGTGTCCCACTCGCTGCTCCCCGATTTTTGTGCCCTACTCTCTGCCCCCCGATTTTTGCGCCCGCCGGCGTTTGTGCCCCCCGATGTTTGTGCCCCCCAATTTTTGTGCCCCACTCTCTGCCCCGCGATTTTTGTGCCGCACTCGCTGCCCCCAATTTTTGTGCCCCACTCGCTACCCCCCAATTTTTGTGCCCGCCGACTTTTGTGCCTCACTCTGTGCCCCCCAATGTTTGTGCCCCACTGGCTGCCCCCTGATTTGTGAGCCCCAATGGCTGCCCCTTAATTTGTGAGCCCCACTGGCTACCCTCCAATTTTTGTGCCCGGCTGGGGGCTGTGACCTGGGTCCCGTAACTTAGGTTCGTAACCTGGGTCGCGTAACATAGACTTGCAACCTGGGTCCGTAACTTAGGTTCGTAACCTGGGGCTTGTAACCTGGGTCCCGTAACTCAGGTTCGTAACCTGGGATTCGTAACTTAAGTTCCGTGACTGGGCCCTGTAACCTGGGATTTGTAACTTAGGCTCGTAACCTGGGGGTAGTAATTTGGTGCTGGGGGTTAAAAAAGTGTCAAAATTCGTATGCACCAATCGACTCAGAATGCGATTCTGAGTCGATTGAGCTATACATGGCGAGACCGTTTTTTTGAGACCGCGTCCGCCATCTTGGAAATTTTTAGGAGGAGGTCAAAAAAAGGTAACTGGGGTTCGTAACTTGGGGGTCGTAACTTGGGGGTCGTAACTTGGGGGTCGTAACTTGGGGGTCGTAACTTGAGGGTCGTAACTTTTGGCTCGTAACTTGGGGTTCGTAACTTGGGTCCCGTAACTTGGGGGTCGTAACTTGGGGGTTGTAACTTGGGGGTCGTAACTTGGGGGTCGTAACTTTTGGCTCGTAACTTGGGGGTCGTAACGTGGGGGTCGTAACTTTTGGCTCGTAACTTGGAGGTCGTAACTTTTGGCTCGTAACTTGGGGGTCGTAACTTTTGGCTCGTAACTTGGGGGTCGTAACTTTTGGCTCGTAACTTGGGTCCCGTAACTTGGAGGTCGTAACTTTTGGCTCGTAACTTAGGTGTCGTAACTTGGGGGTCGTAACTTGGGTGTCGTAACTTGGGGGTCGTAAATTGGGGGTCGTAACTTGGGGGTCGTAACTTGGGGGTCGTAACTTGGGGGTCGTAACTTGGGGGTCGTAACTTGGGTGTCGTAACTTGGGGGTCGTAACTTTTGGCTCGTAACTTGGGTCCCGTAACTTGGGTGTCGTAACTTGGGGGTCGTAACTTGGGGTCGTAACTTGGAGGTCGTAACTTTTGTCTCGTAACTTGGGTATCGTAACTTGGGGGTCGTAACTTGGGTCCCGTAACTTGGGTGTCGTAACTTGGGGTCGTAACTTGGGGGTCGTCACTTGGCGGTCGTAACTTTTGTCTCGTAACTTGGGTGTCGTAACTTGGGTGTCGTAACTTGGGTGTCGTAACTTGGGGGTCGTAACTTGGGTGTCGTAACTTGGGGGTCGTAACTTGGGGGTCGTAACTTGGGTGTCGTAACTTGGGTGTCGTAACTTGGGGGTCGTAACTTGGGGGTCGTAACTTGGGGGTCGTAACTTGGGGGTCGTAACTTGGGTCCCGTAACTTGGGTGTCGTAACTTGGGTGTCGTAACTTGGGGGTCGTAACTTGGGTGTCGTAACTTGGGGGTCGTAACTTGGGTCCCGTAACTTGGGTGTCGTAACTTGGGGTCGTAACTTGGGGGTCGTAACTTGGGGTCGTAACTTGGGTGTCGTAACTTGGAGGTCGTAACTTTTGTCTCGTAACTTGGGTGTCGTAACTTGGGGGTCGTAACTTGGGTGTCGTAACTTGGGGGTCGTAACTTCGGGGTCGTAACTTGGGGGTCGTAACTTGGCTCTCGTAACTTGGGGGTCGTAACTTGGGGGTCGTAACTTGGGGGTCGTAACTTGGGTCCCGTAACTTGGGTCCCGTAACTTGGGTCTCGTAACTTGGGGCCGTAACTTGGGTGTCGTAAGTTGGGGGTCGTAACTTGGGTGTCGTAACTTGGGTGTCGTAACTTGGGGGTCGTAACTTGGGGGTCGTAACTTGGGTGTCGTAACTTGGGGGTCGTAACTTGGGGGTCGTAACTTGGGTGTCGTAACTTGGGGTCGTAACTTGGGGTCGTGACTTGGGTGTCGTAACTTGGGGGTCGTAACTTTTGGCTCGTAACTTGGGGGTCGTACCCTATGCTCGTAACCTGGGTTACGTACCTGAATCCCGTAACTCGGGCTTGTACCTAAGGACTCGTAACTTGGGGCGTGTACGTAGGGGCTTGTACGTAGGTGCTACATGGGGCTGCTAACATGGGGGTAGTAATTTGGGGGTTGTAACATAGGGCTCGTAATTTGATAAAGAAAACTAGCGGGCCGTAACGTGTGACTCGTAGCATTTGGCTTCGTAACTTGGGTTTGGCGCCGGCCCATTCGAGAGTATGGAGATACGACCTTCGCTATCTCGAGAACGCCGCTGGGGATTTCGCTCAAATTTTGATATGCTCTACCTCAAATAGTGAAGATCGAATGTGGATCATGAAATAATAATAGTTCTGATCTCGCGTGACGTTAAGAAGAAGGCGATGGCCCGAACATGTAGGCCCATGCTAGAATATGGAGATACGACCTTCGCTATCTCGAGAACGCCACTGGGGATTTCGCTCAAATTTTGATATGTAATACCTGAAAGGGTCCCCATGGAAGGTGTAACAAAAACGTGGAGATTCCCGAGTACACATTGTGTCAACTTTAATATTTTACCCAGTGGAATCGTATACACAATTACAATTGTTAATAACATTGCATGTACTGCACGAATGCCATTCAACATGTAATCCGCTCCATTCTCAGCAGAAAGGTTTCGATTGAGAACTTCATGACAGCGCTGGGTTCATTCATTTACTTATTACATACATAATTCTTGAGACGGCCATACCTCCTTAATTATGCAAATTTGCGAAAAAAGTCATTCCACATAAAATACGCATTTTTATATGGGGAAAAATTTTTCTCATATAAATTTAGCGCTAACTCTAATAGTTTATGCAATAGAACGTGATAAACAATTAAAATCGTTAATAACAATATACATACTACACCAATTTCACCCAAAATCAAATCCCCTCTAAGTTACATGAAACTGCTTCGATTCCAATATTGACGGTCTCGATAGCTTCATGGGTTCGTGAGAAACCTAGGATCAAAATTTCGGAAACACACATACATACAGACACACACACACACACCGACGGGGCTTTGGTGTAGTGGGTAGAGTGTCTGCCTACTATTCTAAAGGCCCCGCGTTCGATTCCCGCTCACTGCAAATATTTTTTCTGAAAAATATTTTCTCACGGACTCCGACCGATGGCAGGAACATTCTGTGTGTGCTATCGGCGGTATCCATGAAGTGAGACCGTGAGCCGGGACCGAACGCGACGGAGGAAGGGTTCCATCGCAGACGCCCGCCATCGTATCACAGGGGTTTCTGGAGGTTTACCCTGTGATTAGAATTACGATGAGCTGAAATGGCGAAGTCGGCCCCAGCCGCAATGGGTGGGTACTCTGATCCGTAGTATTGCCCACGAAGTAATGCCTACCAGCGGTTACGTGGGTGAATACGAATAGAGAAAGAGTGGAAGAAAACACACACACACACACAGAGACATCGATTCAAAATTTGTTGGGCATCATTTGGGTATACTTAAAACCCCAGTCACAGGATGAAAGCAAAAATATCGATTTCGGGGTCATTACAATAACTTCCCGAATAATTTTTTTTTATTTTTTTTTTTATTAAAATTTTTTTCTATAAATTTTTTTTTTTTTTTAATTAAATATTTCTCTTGTGTTAAATCTTTTGAATTACATTTTTAATTTTTCATTTTTTTTATCGTTTGAATTAAATTTTTTTTTATTTTTCGTAAATTTTTTTTGTTTTTGTTAAAAATTTTTTGGGAAATTGCTTTGTACTTCGGTGAATTTCGGGTGGCCGAGCAAAGCGTCTGTATCGGTACTTCCCCGCACTCCTCACCCCTCCTCACCCATAAGCGGTCGAGCTGAGTCGTTGTGCTCTACGCCGGTACTCCCCCGCGCCTTCATCCCTTCTCACCCATAAGCGGCCGAGCAAGCCTTCTATTCCGAATAAAATTTCTTTTGAATTTGACATTTTTTTTGTGACTAAAATTTTTTTGGAAATTAAAAAGTTTTTTTGCCCATATAATAAGCTTTATGTTCATTATTCAGAACGAATAATTTTTTTTGAATTTAAAATTTTTCTTGGAATTAACATTTTTATTCAACATTTTTTTTTTTTGAATGAAAATTTTTTGATTAAAATTTTTCCGGAAAATTTTTTTTTGATTAAAATTTTGGAATATTCAATTGTTTTTTTTGAGTTAAATTTTTTTTGAAATTGAAATTTTTTTTTTTCTAATTTTTTTTTGAAATTAAATTTTTTTTGGAATGAAATTTTTTGAATAATTTTTTTTTTGCTTTAACTTATTTTTTTATTAATTTTTTTTTTAATTAAATATTTCTTTTCCTGGAATAATTTCTTTTGAAATTCTTTTCGGAAAAAATTTTTTTTTAATTGAATTTAGTTGGAAAATTTTTTTTTGAATTTAAATCTTATATATAAAATTCTCATGTCACGGTGTTAGTTAGTATATATATATATGTTGATTTGTTCCCCTCGGGGTTACAAAGAACTTCCTTTCCCACTTCGTCTCCTCTTACAAACTGCTTATATACACATACCCTACAATCCATATATTTATATTTATATTCTACATATCTCCTTAATACTACATCCTTACTCTTAAAAGTACCACCTAATCACTGAAAAAGTTGAAGAAAGTTGAGAGGGACTTCGGCTTCCGGTCTTTTCGGAGGCTTAAATCATTTAATTTCACCCCTTTTCCTCCCTTCGGCCCCTTCCCTCCCCCCCCCCCCCCCAGTTGCCTTCCTTCCTCTCTTCACTTGCATCCTTTCCTTCTTTTTCTTTCCCTCACATAGCTTATTATATATCCTCTTCTTCTGCTTGTACCCCTCCCACTCTTCCTCTTTCTTCCTTGCTCTTCTTAACTCCCTGCTGACAACCTGCATTCCTCATCCAACCACTCACCCCACCTTCTCTTCCTCATCATCTTCCCCTCCCCGATACTTCTCCTTATTACTTCTACTTCCTCCCTTATTTGCACCAGCATCTCCTGCACCGAACCAGTTCCATCCCAACTCATTTTCTCCAGCCTCTTCTTCAGCTCTTGTCTCTCCTCTGCGCTCCAACTTGCTATTCTTCTCCCTCCCTTCCCTCTCCTACTTCTCTTCTCCCCTTCCCCTTCCTTCCGTACCACTTTGACTGATACTATCATCGGGAAATGATCCGAATCGCATCTGTTCCCCACTTCAAATCTATCCACCTCTTTCCTTCCTCTGTCATCTACTATAACGTAGTCTATTACCGTTCTGCTTTTTCCTTCCCAAGTGTATTCCCCCTCCCAGTCCCCCTCGCAATTTCCATTTAATATCGACCACCCTGCTTCTTCCACCACCCTTAACATCGCCGTCCCTCCCCCATTGACTTTCTTATCCTTCGACGCCCTATATCCTCTTCCCCCCTCTTCGGCCCCTCTTACGCATCCCCCCTGTGTTCCTGTTCTCACGTTAAAATCCCCCCCTATGTACACTATCTCCTCACCTTCCTCTATCATCACTTTTCTCACCCTCTCCAACTTCCTCTCCAGATCCCCATTCACGTAAACTCCTACTACCTTCCATTTCCTATCTCCCATACTCAATCTTCCCACCATCCAGCCATCCTCCTTTTCCTCCTCCCTCTCTTCTTGACTCCACCCTACCTCGCAAATACTTTTTCTCGCTCCCATAGCCATTCCTCCACTCCTTCTCCCTTTTTTACTCTGTTTACTCGCCGCCTGTATCTTCAACTCAAAATCTTTTGGAGCCCTTCCTTTCACCCTCTCCCAGCACCTCACATCCAGCCATGTTTCCATCAATACCACTACATCCCATTTATTAAACAATTCCCAAAATTCCCTGTCCTTATTTCCCAACCCTGCTACATTCTAAAATACTATCTTCCTATATTCTTGCCCCTCTCCCACCTTCCTACCTTCTAGTTTCCCTCCAACTGCTCCTCTCCACTTCCCACCCTATTACCCACCCCGTCTGTCCCTTTCCATATTAAACCTTTTCCATCCCTCAAGTCCCAGTTTCTTTCATTCCAGCTCCATAACGTACTCCCTATCCAAATTCTACCTCTTCCCACTCCAACTCTATTGTTTCTCATCCTTTCCGTATTAGCCACCCCTTCCAATTCCCACTGCACTCTTCTCTCCTTCCATGTGAGATCATTTTCCAACCTCTCCTTCCTGTCCCTCAGTTTATATTTATTCCTCCACACTAGCATCTTCTGGTCCTCGTCTTTTAATTCTAATATCACTCCTACTAGTCCCTCACTGTCCTTCCCTCCAATTCTCAATCTGCGATTCCGTTATCTCGTTCAATAATTTCTCCGCTTGTCTCTTGTCATCACCTTCACTCATCTTGAATTTTCTAATTACCACATTTTTCCTCCTCCTCAGCCTCTCCTCTTTCCACTCCAGCTCCCAAATTCTCCCCATCAACCCTTTCTTCCCTACTCCGCTACCCTTTTCTTCCAGCGCTTCAATCCTTTCCTTTATCTCTACTTTTTCCTTGCACTCTTCCTCCTCCTTCACCTTTATTTCTTTTTTCAGATCCCCCATTTCCTTCCAAATCTCTTTCTTCTCCTCCTTCCATTTTTCCTCCCACCTTTTCCATGTCTCCGCGACTTTTGCATACTCCTCTCTCGTATTCTTGCCTTCCTTTTTCACTTCCTCAATAGTTTCTTTTAAGGTCTCCATCATAATCCCTTGGAATCTGTCCATCAACATTTCCACCACCGCATCGTTTTCCTCTCCTGCTCTGATCCTCCATCTTTTTTTTCCTTTTACTGTCCTCGTCTGAGCCCATATCTTCTTCCTCCTCTTCCCTTTTCCTCTTCTCAAGACCTTTTTCTGCTTCCTCCCTACTTACACCCCTTTCGAACCCCTCTATTGCCTTGCTTTTCCTCCACAACTCTTGAATCGCTGCCTCTTTAATCCCTGGCTTCTCTCTCTCCCACTTCTCACGCAACAGCAAGGCCGGTTTCGATAATCTCCCTCTCCTTTTCCTTACCGTCGGGCTCTTCTCTCTCTCCCCACTACTGTCCCCCGTTTCCCCCCCTGACTCTGCCGACTCCCACGACCCCTCGGACACAAACACTTCTCCCTCCCTTCCCTCCCCTACTGCCATTCCTTCCTCGAGTTCCTCTACCTTCTCCCCAGAGCTCTTTATTACCGAGCTCTCCCAATAGTTCACATTAAACATACTCTCTTCCTTACCGACCTTTTCCTTCCCCCTTCCTCCCCCTACTACCTCTTGCTATGCTCCTTCCCCTCCACCAACTCTTGATAAAAAACAAAAGAAAAAATTACCTTCTAGTAACTCTCCTCATATCCCCCTCGTTCCTTCTTACTAACCCCTTCTCTATTTTCTCCCTCTTACTCCTCGGCTTTCTTGCCCTGCTCCCTTCCCTGCACACTTTTACACTCTAGTCTCACTCCTCCACGTGCACCACACTATCACCGTTTTTCTTTCCCACCCTTTCCTACCTCACTCCTCCACCATTCACACCATGCATTTACCCTTGCTTCTCACCCTCGCTTCCTTTAATATTGTACCCAGCCACTTAATTTCAAGTTAAGGAAGAAAAAACTAAAAATCTATTCACGCGCTTGAATCTACAACTGTCTCCTCTCAGACCGGAACCGGAAGTCCGTGTTAGTCAGTATACTCCTCCGAAATGGCTCGACCGATTATCGTGAAATTTTGTGTACATATCCGTTAGGTCTGAAAAGCAGGCAACATATATTCTTGATCCCCCTAAATGTTAAGGGTGGTTCACACCTAATTTTTTTATTTGATTTTTTCGACAAAATTTTTTGTTTTTATTTCTTGATGATACATCATATAGAAATCCATACACATTTTTTATTCTATCAACAAATCCGCAATAGCGTTGCTAGGTGACAATGGAATATAATAATTTTACATAACCCGGCAAACGTTGTTTTGACATGTATATGTTTTGTAGACAACATTTTTACATTACCAAAAATGCCGGGTTAGACCGTTTTATAGACTGTACATGAAATTGTTTGATAATAGTTTTAAATACAATCGAAAACGTGATCGTATTTAATAAACATCCATGTTTTATTATTGTGAAAGGTAAGTCAAATAATACGCAAATGAATATAATTTTAAGTCACTGTTTTTTACAAATACACTAACAGAAGGATTTATTAACTATTAATAATTCATTGAAAAACAATTAGTTAATTCATTACATTTAAATAAATATTTTTTACACGTCTATAAATATTTAGTTAGGAAGACAGTGCATTGATTAATAGTTAATAAGTATTTATTAATAGTTAACAAATGTTTATGTCACAACTATCATTATTATTATTGATATGCTCTGTCTACAGTGTTACTATCTACATGTTTCAGATCAGCAAGCTTTGATAGTGCTTAATTTCCGCACTTCACGGCTTGTGGACCTAAGCTGTGGAGTACTATCCCCATTCATGTGCGCAATTTTCTGCCTCTCACTCAAGACCCATTTGAGGATCTGGCTCCAATCCTTGGACATCTGATGATGCTCCCGCATTCAGCAACGTCTTCGGATTGTGCAATGATCATAATTACTACTATTATTGAGTTTCTGATCTCCTCTTTTTTTTTCTTTTTTTTTTTTTGAGTGAAACTTCTTATGGGACTATACAAGGTGTTACGCTGTCCGGCCACTTACGGGGGGTGGGAGTGAGGATCAAGGGTGGGTGGTGGCGTGGGTCGAGGTTGGGGGGGGGGGGCGACGATCGAGGCTGGAAAGATTCCGAAGGTTCCCGAAGATTGTCGAAGGATGCCAAACATTTCCGAAGGGTGCCGAAAATTGCCAAAGATTGCCGTACGTTGTCGAAGGATTCCGACGGTTGCCGTGGCATTCCGAAAGGCATCGATGGTTGCCGAAGATGACGGAAGGATTCCGAAAGGATTACGAAAGGTTCCGAAGGTTGCCGAAGGGGGCCAAAGATGGCCAAAGGATTCCGAAAGGTGCTGACGGTTGCCGACGGATTTCGAAGGGTGCCGAAGGATTCCGAAGGGTGCCAAAAGATTCCGAAGATCCCCGACGATTGCCGAAGGTTACCGAAGATTGCCGAAGGAGTCCGGAATGTGCCGAAAGATTCCGAAAGGTGCCGAAGGATTCCGAAAGGTGCCAAAGGCGTCCGAAGGGTATGCAAGCACTCCGAAGCGTGACGCAAGATTCCGAAGTGTGCCGAAGGAGGGGGGGAGGGTTGAGTGTGGGGGAGGGGCGAATGCCGGGGGTTGACATCGGAAAGGTGCGGAGGTTTTTTTACAATGATAAGTCAAAATAAAATGTTCTAATCTTCTCCTGTCCTACAAATGCTTTACCATTCTACACCTTCATTATTTTATCAAAAGTATTATTTCAAATGGATAAGGAAAAATTCATACTCCTCTTCTGAAGTTCCACTTCTCTGGCGCATCAGGAACTACGCGCCAATTTTTTTATTTTTTATTTGATCTATATCTTACTCTGTTCTCCTCTTTAAGTAATGCTTATCATCTCAATAATGCGTAACCTAACCTATTCGTGCATTTGCTGTCGATCACTTATGTTTTACTTTTTCAGCTATTTAATCATTTATATTTCATTATTTTATGTTATTTTTTATATTTTCTGTTATAATTTTCTTTGTAGTCACGTATTCTGTTTGTTTAACTATCTAAATAATAAACTGCATTATCTATCTATGTATCTACAGTCAGCAATGCCAAAAAGACGCAAAGGGGCGAATTTGAGTCGTCGAACGGTCAATTCTACAGCCGCGCGATATGGAAGAGCACGAAGATCAGGCGAACAAATCGAAGAAAATAATGGAAATGCGCATGTGAGCATGGTGCAGTTATGTCAATCACAATCGGAAGAGGCACGAGATGACAGTAATCAACAAAGACAACTACAACGAAGAGAAATGCATAGATTCATAGTTAATAGACGTAGAAGAATTGACGAACAACGCCAACAAGTTCATCGAGCATTTGCATCAGGGTTATTTCTTCGACTACCATTCCAGTACGAGCTTGATGTTGAATATTATGCTCATTCCAAGATGATTATTGGTACTTTGGAAAAGGAATACCTGTATTGGGATGTGTTGCTCATCAGGAAAAGTACAATTATCTGAAATTGAAACACCACCTGAATCATTGCGCGGTTTACTTCTCAGTACAGATCCAGATTCTAGCCTGTTCCTGAACTCAATTCGTACATTCAATTCATGCTTCCCAATGACATCGTTTGGAGCAACAGAAATAGTTAACAATATTGCTTCAAACGGTCAACAATTTAATCCCACGTTCAAAATCAAAGGCCAAGTGTATCACAAAGTGGGCTCATTGCTGCCAATGCCAAACGAATCTCATAAATTTTCACAAATCTACTTTATGGGTGGCGAGGACGCCAAACGTGCAATCGCCAATCGTGTGGATGCACGTTGTAACTACCATAATCTCAATTCACCTTTTGCCAGGCGTATCGTCGGCGAGCTGAACACAAACAGTGCTCTATTCTGAGGTTCCATTCTGAGGATCTTTGCATTTCGTTTGCCAATTTACTAATCAGTCGTTTCGGTATGACATCACCGAATCGAAGTGCATCTGATTGACTCAACACAGATATGAATCGTGAACTACAGTATTGAATCCACCACCTGAGCCATTGCATTCATTGCTTTGTGGCGACACCCCCTAATCACGTCATTTCCTTGAAAACACAAGAAAATACAATAGTTGTTTCCAAATGACCTCATTTGGGGCAGACATTATCGAAGGTCAAGGGTCCACCGACATTCAACGTATTTATTGATTAATTATTGGTCTTACACAAAATACAGTAGAAAAATATAGGTATAGGGGCCATTATTCTCGGTCATTGCAGTTGATTAATAAGTAAATAAATAAAAAATTAATAAAACTATCAATTTTGAGTTCATGCAGACGTTTAGAGTGCTCTGGACACTCCTATTCATGTGCTTTAATTTTATTCACACATTAATTCATTCATTATTGAGAAAAATTCCTTTCATTTTTGAAGATTATTTTCATCATTTTTTCAATCGTTCTATCTGAAACGAAAGAGAATAATGGGTCCTACACTACGTGATTTTGAAAGTAGAAGAATACGTTACTACACTTATTTGTACGTAGTATGTTTTCAAATAAGCAAAAAGTGTTTATAAATAGGTAATACTTTCTTTGTTTTTTATTTTGAAGATCCAAGGATAGATTCACCATTGAATTGGATCAATGCAGCCTCTCTAAGATGCAGGGCATAAATTTTTACAAATATACTTCATGGACAACCTGGAAGAACAACTTAATAGACGTCAAGAGATCAATGCAGCAATGAAAAGAATTCTCAAAGATTTGCAGGAACTACTTCACGAACATCATGCGTTGGTGAGATTGTTCAAAAGTGCTTTAGAGCGCATGCCAAATGATGACTACAAAGTCGTGATCAGAGCAGATAAACGACCACATGGAACACACGAACGCACATTTAACGCTCCGACAATAGATGAAGTTGCCATCCGATTGTTGGTGAACATGTGGAAAGACGCGATATTGTGCTAACACGTCGCGATAATGGACAACTGCAACAAATATATGGAACGCATCGTTCCTATGATACGTTGCAATACCCGCTGATGTTTTGGCAAGGAGAAGATAGATATTATTTCAATATCAAAATGATCAATACATCGACGGGTGAGTATCAATAGCATAGTTTCACATGACGTACATATTAAATTGTTTGCTTTTAGTTTCCAAGAAAAAAAGCACTGCATAGTACCAAAAATAATTTGGGGTCGTTTGTATAGAGAAATGTGGAAAAAAGATAAACAAAGTTAGCTTCATAAATTATTACGCATATCGTTTGATGATTCGTCAAAATGAAGAAAACTATTTGCTGCGATTTCATAGATAGTTTCAGCAGTATTGCGTGTAACTTTCATCAGAATGAACCAAGCCAAACTGCGTTCTGAGAAGGATATCCATTTACGGGATGCAATTGGTAATGAAGGAAATGCAGATACTATTGGCAGATTAACTATTCTGCCGGCAACATACATAGGTAGTCGACGTCATATGCATGAATATGCGCAAGATGTAATGACATATGTTCGTCATTACGGTCGGCCTGATCTCTTCATTACTTTTACCTGTAATCCAAAATGGATAGAAATTGTTCAATTGTTGCTTCCCAGACAAACATCAAGTGATCGACACGACATCACAGCACGTGTATTTAGACAAAAAATACGGGCACTGATGAACTACATTGTTAAACAACGCGTTTTCGGAGATACTCGATGCTGGATGTATTCAATCGAATGGCAAAAATGAGGATTGCCACACGCACACATTCTTATTTGGTTAGTGGACAGAATTCAACCAGACCAAATAGATGATATCATATGTGCCCAGATTCCTGATCACGAAGCAGATCCAGACCTACATGATGTTGTAATTAGAAATATGATTCATGGACCGTGTGGCGCAATCAATCCTCAATCACCTTGCACGATCGACGGAAAGTGTTTACAACGATATCCACGGAAATTAACGGCGGAGACCGTCACTGGCAACGATGGTTATCCACTGTATCGGTGTTGATCACCAGATGATAATGGTGGAACTATCATAACAAAAGTGAAAAGAATCGATTGTGTTATCAACAACAGTTGGATTGTTCTATATTCGCCACTTCTTTCCAAAACGTTCAAGACACATTGCAACGTTGAGTACTGCAATTCAGTAAAGTCCATCACATACATTTGCAAGTATGTCACGAAAGGAAGCGATATGGCGGTTTTTGGAATGCAATCATTGAATACCAATGATGACATTTCGCGATATCAACTTGGTCGTTATGTGAACTGTAATGAAGCGATTTGGCGTATATTCGCATTCCCTATTCACGAACTTCATCCTACTGTTGTGTATTTGGTGGTCCATCTGGAGAATGGTCAACGAGTCTATGTCACGGCTTCGACTGTTGTTCAACGTGCTGAAACACCTCCAGCGACAACATTGACGAGTTTCTTTTCGATCTGCCAAAGCGATCCGTTTGCACGAACTTTGCTGTACTCAGAGATGCCACGTTATTACACTTGGAATGCTTCATCGAAGAAATCTCAACGACGAAACCAAAGCGAGGTGGTTCCTGGCTATCCGGATGTGCGTTCTTCAAGTGCTTTTGGTCGCATGTATACAATTCATCCAAAGAATGATGAATGCTTTTATTTGCGAATGTTGCTGGTAAATGTGCGTGGGCCAACGTCATTTGAGACACTACCGACTGTTAACGGCATAATATTCCCAACATATCGTGCTGCATGTCAAGAACTCAATCTACTAGAAAACGATACACATTGGGATACATCAATCGTTGAAGCCATCATCTCTGCATCACCAAGTCAGATACGTAGACTGTTTGCTATCATCATTTCAACATACTTCTCATCAAACCCATCTCTCCTATGGGACAAAGACAAGGATAGTATGTCAGAAGATATTTTCCATGAAATTCGTGTCAGTTCAAGAACTGAAGATCTTGAGATGAATGAGTACATACATAATCGGGCTTTACTCTTGATCGAAGATATGTGTTACGTGATGTGCGGTAGTTTATCAGTCAGGTTAGGAATGCCAGCACCAAATCGAGCAATTAATGACACATTGAATCAAGAATTGGAATGGAAGCGTGAACATGATCACCAAAAAGTAAATTTAGTAGTTCAAACAAATGTAGCCCGGTTGAATTATCAACAAAAGGAATTTTATGATACATTAATGAAGGCAATTGATGATAGAAATGGTGGTTTATATTTTCTGGATGCCCCTGGTGGAACTGGTAAAACATTCCACATGTCAGTAGTTTTAGCCACTGTTCGTGCGAGATCCAACATTGCCGTTGCAGTTGCTTCTTCCGGAATAGCAGCCACATTGTTAGAAGGATGCCGTACGGCTCATTCAGCATTGAAATTGCCATTAAATCTTCAAAATATTGAAGAACCAACATGTAACATTTCGAAAAACTCGGCAATGGCAAAAGTTTTATCAGCATCGAAAACCATCTGGGACGAATGCATAAACGCGCATTGGAAGCACTTGACCGAACATTGAAAGATATACGCAATGACTCGAGATATTTTGGAGGAGCAATGATTTCACTGTTAGGCGATTTTCGGCAAACACTGCCTGTAATTCCAAGGCCAACGGCTGCCGACGAAATAAACGCTTGCCTCAAATCATCGAATCTATGGCGCTATGTGAAGAAACTTTAGCTGACAACAAACATGAGAGTTGCTTTGCTTACTGATACATCTGCAGAAGATTTTTCAGAGTAATTGCTGAATATCAGAAATGGTCAAGTACCTGTCGACGAATCGAGCGGATTAATTTCATTTCCTTCTAATTTTTGTAACTTTGTCTCATGGAAAGATGAACTTATCAACAAAGTATTACAAAACATCATTATGAATTACGAAAATAATGAATGGTTGAGTGAGCGAGCAATTTTAGCGGTGAAGAATAAAGATGTAGATGACTTAAACTACATGATTCAGAATGAGATCATTGGACCAATGTATTCATTCAAATCTATTGACTGTGTAACGAATGAAGATGAAGCTACCAACTATCCAATAGAATTTTTGAACTCCTTGGATGTACGTGGCTTACCACCACACAATTTACAAGTAAAGGTTGGCTCCGTAGTAATCATGCTCAGAAACATAAACCAACCAAAACTGTGCAACGGGACGCATTTGGTGGTAAGGAAACTGATGAATAATGTCATTTACGCGACGATACTCAAAGGTCTTGAAGCTTTTAAAGGTTTGGCTGTATGAACTTTTAAAGTTTCGAGCTAATAAATAAAAACCGATACTCAAAGGAAAATTTGAAGGGGAGGAAGTTGTCATTCCGAGAATACCGTTTAAAAGGCTTCAATTTCCGGTACGTCTTGCATTCGCTATGACTATTAACAAATCACAAGGTCAATCTTTAATAGTATGTGGTTTGAATTTGGAATACCCATGTTTTTCACATGGTCAATTATATGTGGCATGTTCAAGGGTGGGAAGACCATCTGCGTTGTTTGTTCTTGCGCCTAATAACAAAACAAAAAATGTAGTGTATACTAAGTTACTTGAATGAAGTGTACGAAAAAAAAAAGAATAAAGAATCATTGAAATAGTTAATGTTTTTATTTATTTTTCATATGGAAAAATGTGAATTAATAAAATGAGAAGAAAATTATTGATTGGATCGAAGGCGGAGCGAAGTTGGCCGGGTAAGCTTGTAATCAATAAATACGTAATCGTAAAAATGAAAATAATCGTGTAATTGAGTTATTTTAATCTTAATTGGAAAATTACCTCACCTATCCAAAGCTGTTTCCGAAAGGTAGGCTTAAAAGGGTATTTCAGTCACATCACGATTCCCACCAGAATTATCAAAAGGTAAGTTTGGCGTAATTGTGACGTAACACTATCATGAAAAAAAAATATCCTCGATTTGAAGCTTGATCTGCTACTGCTCCTAGCAATTTCTGGCGCTATGAATCATGGCCATTTGACAGGTGTAAAATGTTTTTTTTCCGAATTCTTTTACCCTTCCACGTGCCCATAACACTCTGCCTGAAATGAGAAAATATTCAAATTTTCTTTTTTTCTACAGCAATTTAAAATTTGGTGAATAGATAGGAATAAGTGGAAAAAATTTTTTTTTGAGCATTCATAAAATACACAAACAAATCTATTAAAGTTTTTGGTTATTGTTGCATATACATCAATGTGTTTTCTCTCTCAGATTTCAAACATCACAAGTACTTACCATTTTTTGGGAATATTATAAATGTTTGTTGCGGTTTGACAACTCTCATAAATCCGTCAATGTTGTTATCTTATAGATTGACTCTTATTTATTATTCACATGATTTGCAATTCAATGAGCTGAAAATTTGACAATTGTGCTCTCCTTTCTTATTCCGTATATCTATGTGAGAAATCACGTGATTGGTTGCCGAGCAAAAGGGCGGCAAATTTGGCGCGCTCGGTCGAGCTGTTAACTTTTTTACATATTAAATCGTAATCCCACCCCATGGCAGAGATGCCGCGCAAGTGGAAATCGAGGTAACTCGGCTCTCTGTGCGAACGTCGGTGAATAATTTGCACCCATGGCACCCTACATACAACCTATTCTCCGACATTTCTATTTTTTCCGTACCGAGATTAAGAGATGAAATGGGCCCCAATGGCTAGAGAATTCAATTCCCTTCCGATTCTAGTTCAATTCATCCAGTTCAATTACGACCGCCCCCTCGGGCAACGCGACTGCGAGTGGCGTGTTACCCACGCGCAGAGAGCCAAGTTACCTCGGATTCCACTTGCCCGCCATCTCTGCCATGGGGTGGGTACTACACTTTTTTGGAGTCACGAAAACCCCCTGGATCCGGGCCTCTATAGTGGTCTATCCGCTTTGATTCCTCCCCTGACAATTAAATGCGCCATTGTTTTTTTTTAATATAATAATCACTCCAAAAACTGTTGAACGATATAAAATTAATTACATTCACCTACTAACGAATTACAATCAACGGACTGTCGTAATTGGTTTAATTACGAACATTTTCCAGACAGCATCCTTCTGCTCATAACCCGGCCTCGTATCTCTACTTTATCCACAGTTTCGTGATTTGGAATTCTCTCCCTGGCTCACTGCTGTGATATCTCATCGTCGAAGGTTTCGGCCGCTACTAACCATCTCCCATGTTCTCTGTGACAAGTGTCAATAGTAGACTAGTTTATTATCCAGGAAATTGAACACACATATTTCCCTAATACTATCTCGTATAGTTTGGCAGAAAAGTTTTGAAGGATACTTTTAAAAACAGTGAAAAAGGGCAAGCCATCGCCCCATAAGAGTGCTGACCCCAATTGCTGGCTCAGGTTTGTTTGTTACAAATTCTATCTAAACATCAGTTGAACTTGAAACAATCTTGTGATTATTTCGGAAGTCTCAGCTTGTCTGCTACTCACATGTTTTGTAGTACTTTACATGTGCGGCTTTCTGCTCATTTTTTGTAAAAATTATTCGTGTGTATTGATTAGTTTGGGGAACTATAGTCAATATAAACACGTAAAAAATATGCATGGAAAAAGTTTCTGAAAGGCCTTGCATTAGGGGGCTATGGAATTTACCATCGCTGTATGAAACTGGAAAGTTTTTTTCTAGGGTGAAATAAGTATTTGCGAAAATACGAATTGTTAAGTTAATTGTGTATAACATGTCTGTGATTAGTGTAAAAATTGCCATTTTTTTCAAATAACAATTTCATCCTAGAAAAGAGTTTGCATCCAATTTCGGAACTCTGAAAACACACCTCCACAGAAATGTATGGAATGAAGTTATGGAGTGCTGGAGGCGCAATCCCTCAATACTCGACCTTCATAGAGGTGTGGATTAAAGTTCACCCGGAATTAAATTTTTGTTTCACTCCGGTAGAGAAGCGAGTGTCTTCTTGTTAATCCAGAATTAACGTTAAGTCACACCTGTAGTACTAGGTCATAGTGAATAAGAGTTTGGTTTATGTCCGTTTTGTTAATACAATTATACAGATAATTACAGATACCTTTTACCGTGCTTCTTTATCTACCCGGAAATGACAGGAGCTCCTTTACTGTGGATTCACGAAAGCAGGTGCCCAGGCTCAATTTTTTTTTCATGGATTCAGTTCCCGAGGATTTTTGCCTCGGACCGTTGGTGTAAACTTGGAGTCACTCGAACTCAGAATTAAGGAACTACAAAAAAAAAATCATCAATTAAAACATGAATGTTTCAATTTCTCATCACTTAATTAAAAATCATCACAGTTTTATAGAAGTCTTATCACCGTGTTTGTTCCCTGTCCGTGACTGGTGTTTCAAGTTTTGATACATAATATTCAAATAAAAATCCACGTAGTCAAGTACCACATACGCGAATCCAACATAATTATAAAATAATTTTCTCTTATTTTTCCCTCAATTTTTTACAATAAATTTGTCTGCACTGCATCCAATTTACGAAACGTGTACCCTGTGCTAAAATGATGAAATTATAAAGTCATTATATTCCAATTAGTTCATTCATTATAGTATAATACTTAATTTTATTTTTCCTGAATGTTCCTGGATGTTGGGTAAAATAAGACTTTCATAAGCTTTTGATTAATTATCATTGCCTGGTGAAAAATGTCCATATTTTAATGACTAAATCGTTTTTCTAGTTTATCAATTCTGGGTTCAAGTTACTTCGAGTCTACGACGACAGCGATCCAAGGCAAAGACGGCAGCGAACCATTGAAATTGCTCTGGGATTCACGGTACAAACTATCATCGGTTGCGAGCGACAAGTTTACCTTACTTTCACGGTAAAAATTACGTGAACCGTGTGGCTAGACTCTGCGTTTTACTGTGGTGTAGTGCTAGCCTCCTCTTCAATCGAATCAGATAAAACCTGATAGGGCGACTTAACTATTTTGGGCGTTTCGCACAACGAGAAAATTTGCTTATGACGATGATCATGAAGGGGGGGGGGGTACGAAATTACACACTGCGGCCAAAACAATGGGGTGGGTTTTCAAATCGTCGCGTTAAGGATATTCCACCTATATTGGCGAACATATAAAGAATTGCTTGAAATTTTGACATAATGTTTTTGAAGCAGTATTAGATGCCTGTATGAAATTTGAGATTGATTCACAACACCGTTTTGTAGTTATTCATTATTAAAGTTCTCAATTAACACGGCCTCTTATGGTAAAAATAAAAATTTCTGTAAATACAGTTCAAAATATAAAAATTTGTTGAAATTTTGAAAATTTACTATTGAAGCAGATATAAAACGATGGTCAAAATTTCATGACGATTTCATAATAATTTTCTATGGCTATCACTTCAATAATTAACGCATTGAAACATTAATTGAAAATTATTGGCGATAAATATAATATTGTATGTTTTGACTATACGTGTTGAATATCCTTAACTGTAAAGGCGCGCAACCAGGCCGGGGTAAAAGAAAAATTGCTTCTAGATGGAATCGATGCTTGAGTATCTTGGAGTTGTTGCTACTAATCTGTCAAACATGAAATATTCTGATACTGCAACAAGGACCCATCTTGATGAACATCACAACGTCTTTAACACTGAAGATAGTGTCAGACTTTTCCATACCAAAGTAATTCCGATTACAAACTCATTTCCGTTTTATCATGGCTTCCTCATCAAAATTGTCACAATATCATCTCATGATTTTCTCGATTGAGCTGTCAGTACAGATAGCGAATGTCTTCAAATCATTTGAAAATTCAGTGATTTTCTAGAACTTCTTCAAGACATTTCGAAGGATGGACTGAGTTGACAGACAATCCTTCGTTCGTATTAATTAACTGACACGTTAAAAGCGAAAGCCGTCAGTTTAATCGAGTATAAACAGTATTCAACGTGAATAAATTTGCGCTACCTCCATTATTGCTTGTGAAAACCGTAGAATTCAATTTCTCGGTGAATAACATTATAGAAGCAGAAAACAAGTTACAATTATAGTATTATTCAAAATTGCTAAGCCAAAGCTTACATGCGTGATATGTGATTTTGTTACAGCTATTTTATATGGCGGAAATATCGTCCCGTCATATCTCGCTTGCCTATGGTGTTTTTGAATGTCGGCCATTTAAGAAAATGAGCAGAATTATTCGTGATCTCCCACAAATATTTCCCACTGGATTCCAAGAGACTGGTTTCGTTATAGCGCATGGTTACTACGCTAAATAAATTAGTGAGTATTAATTTGAAACATTAGCTATGGGAAAATCCAATGAGAGACAATATCTGACGATATATATTTTCTTTTTATAGTTACTCACAACGAATTTCCTATTCGTTTATTAAAAAAAAATGAAATACTTTTTGATTTAATGAGGTTATTCAACCTATCTACTAGCTACAACATTACGGCGAATTAATCACCGTTTCACGTGTACCACGAGATTTTGGTTCATATTTTTGTCAGGTCATTCCACACCTGGGACAGAAACTTCTGTGAGAATTTGAATTTTCCTACTAATTCTTCATGAGCAATTTAAATAGAGTTATGAAGGTCGTTAGTGAAGCGCAGCAATGTGTAACCCTCGGTTCATTACTGCTCTGATGCGGTTGAAAGTGTCACAAGAACCTGGGTAATCCTCAAATGATCTGACATGCGGAGGATTTTCGCACGATTCCAATTAAGATACCATGCCACCATCTATTTTGGATGGGTCCATTTCTCCACCATCATGCAGAAAATATTCAATCCAAGTTTTCTCTAGGGTGAAACCATTATCTTTTCGAAACCTAAGGAGGTTGGTTAGCGGTGAATTTCCGCAATGGCGGCGCCAGGGTGCGGCGACTTGTTTTCCGGCGAAATTTAAATTACCGAAAATGTGGCGGTTGGAGTGTGATGTTTGTTAATCGGTAGAGCAAGGTTTTTTAAGGATAAAAATAGTACCCCATGCAGAATTAGCATGCAGAAAAATGGTCAGATGCGTTTGATACAGAATTGTCATCAACGTTTTGATTCACAAAGTCCCTTGAGTGACAGAACTGTAAAACATTCAGTGGGCCTTCAGAAGACCACCCTTGCGTTTCGGTATCATTCAGAGAAGCAGACACCTTCATTATCAAACTATAGTTAACCAACCAACAATTGTCATCAATAGCTCAGTTGGCGTTCTCCGGACTGTGACAAATTTGGCTAGACCTTCAGAAGACGGAAAATGCTTACAGCACCGCGTATCTTGCAACATTTTAACTTGGGGGTGGTTATAGCGTACATGCTGTTGTATGTTTTGGAAACCTTGAGTTTGACTCGTAGACTGCAATACTCAGAGCAAACACTTCTTTCGAGGTTTTGATTGTGCCTTATTGGATCCTTTTTGATACTTATTTTACACACATATACGACCACACACAGGTCATCGCAAAAACGTGACAAAATGGTTCCGTGGGCCATGAAACGTCGAGATCTGATCAATTCCGAAGGTTTTATTTTTAGGGACATTACAATAACTTTCACTATGGGAAAGTGAAAAATGTTTTTCCCTCGCTACATAGCTATCTATGCACTCATGTTTTTTTTCTATACTTTATCGCACAGGTGTTGGAGTATGAAGCAGAAGCTGAAGCATATGGATAAATAATTGAATATTTCACAAAAAAATTGAACATTGTTCAATTGATAACGGGGACAGTATGCTTAAGGACGTCTTACATTAAATAACTGTGGTATGAATGAGGAAGACCTGCTCAAACGATCCGCAGCTGAGCGGGATAGAATATTCAGTAACTACGATCGGGGACGAGAGCCTGGAGCACAAATTGATTCATGGGAAGATCCTGGATACGAAGTTTATCATACTACTGACAGATACGGATTTATACAGTAAGTGAGTTCAGTTTATTAACTTTCCGATCCTATTCATTGACGGTTTTACCTTTTTCGACTTTTACAACATTCCGACATGTTTACCGGAGCACTTGTTGGTGGTATGTGATACAATTTTGCTCCTCTAGGTTCTCTGATATGCCACGTTCAAAATTCATTTAATTACAGACAAAATTAAGTTTTTCTCATTTTTTGTTTGCAGTGATAAACGATTACCACGGAAACATGAGTCCAACGAAATCAAAATGCATCAGGTGGAAATGGAGAGAGTCAAAAAGTGGGAGAAAATGACAAAGCACTGGGACAGTCCAGCGACTAAAGATAAACTGAAGCGAAGAATTTACAAAGGCATACCCGATAGATTCAGAGGTCAGGTATGGGGTTTGCTGCTTGGGATACATACATTGAAACAGGAAAATCCTTGCAAGTATCAGGAGATGCTTAATCTTGCAAGACAATGGTCCACGGAGATACGACAAATCGATGCTGATGTTGCCAGACAATATAGAGACCATATTGATTATAGGTATTATTATGGAGTCATAGGTTTGAGCTTCTCATAAACAGTGTTTTTCCCTCCAAAAGCAGCTCAAATAATCGAATTTCCTGATGAATACTTTATTATAGATTCGTTAGGGTAATACTGTAATGACTAATGCGTTCTTCTTGGATTATTGCAGGGAAAGGTATAGCATTAAGCAGAAATCAATGTTTTACGTATTAGCAGCCTACAGCATGTACAACATGGAAGTAGGATACTGCCAAGGGATGTCAGTATTAGCAGGAATGCTATTGCTCTATATGGACGAGGAAGATGCATTCTGGGGCCTATCCGTACTCCTTGCAGATAAGAAGTACAGCATGCATGGTTTGGATCATTTTTACTCTAGAATTCACTAATTTTTTAACAAATACAGTAACATATATATGAAGAAATTGATAATCAAGTAGGGCGCTATTGTGCATTGTGAATTCCACTTAATATTTTTCATATGTCGATTTGGTTTTTCTTATTTAATCGCATTTACGTATTCTTCTGATGCTAATGGATAGAACCTGTAGCATTCCGTGCCATTTAATGGCTTAATAAAATTTCGTGCTCACAAGGTACTAAACATTTTTTGGACGAAAATTGTGGTTAGGAAAAATCTTAGAAATGTAACCGCTTCATTGATGATTTTATTCGATTGTATTTTTTATATCTTCCAATATTTTTACCCGTCCCAACACAAGCAACCAATCAATTTATGAACTTCCTGATTTTAGGATTTTACATCGATGGATTTCCAAAGTTAAATCGCTTCATCGAACATCACGACAAAATAATGACTAAATTTCTTCCGAAATTGAAGCGCAAACTGGATAAATATGGCTGCGACTCAATTTTATACGCCCTCAAGTGGTTTTTTGTTGTTTTCCAAGAGAGAACACCTGTGAGCCTGGGCTTGAGAATTTGGGATGTATTTCTATTGGATGGAGATCGTATTCTATCTTCCATGGCTTATACCATAATGAAATTGCACAAGCGATATCTGCTATCCTTGGAGGGCCTCGATGAATTTTGCAATTATTTGCAAATTAAATTAGAAAAGGATTTTCGATATGACAATGACACTGTAATTAGCGCTATGGAAAGGAATCAAGAGGAACTCAAGCGTGCTAAATTGGATTATCCTGGAGGGCCATCAGCACAAGAATTACCACGATTTCCATTTGGAACGTTCAAAGAACCTTCCTTCACTAGTAAAGTAAGTATTACCTGCCCACAATTTCATTGTAATGCATAGAACGTCTGCATGTTACGGACATAAGAAATCCTACAAAAAATCGAAACCTCTAAAATTTGTTCACCAAACATTTCGAGATGCATTGACACCAATGAAAAGGAAAAATAGTATATTAATAGTATATTAATGATAGGCTGTCGTTCTATCATTAATCTAAACCAGTACTATGAAACCTGGGAACTTTCCTATATAAACTAGTGGTGTTTGCATGTGTGTGCCCCACTCGGGGCACAAACAAAACTTCCCGATTAGGTTTTTCAGCACAACCTACTATAGTATATTGTACCCCTAGGGAGTAAAGGTACTTGCTCGACAAATGTGAATTACACCCGAGGCGAAGCCGAGGGTAGTAATGACATTTGGCGAGCAAGTACCTTTACTCTCAAGGAGTACACGATATTTTATGCATCGAGGAAGCAAAATGCGATTCCATCGAGCGAAGCCAGGTTAGAATCGCGCACTTTGCTCCCTAGATGCATAAAATTTATTCTTCTCCAATATACTACAGTTAATCAGTGTGACCCCTGTTATTATCGTAACAAAAACATCCCTATTTGAGAATTCCAAACTGACTCATTTATGAAGCAGATAATTATGAATACTTGAGTACACGCATGGTGAGCATGAGGATGAGACTTATATGTGTTGCTTGAGTGAGAGTGAGACGCCAATAAGGATGCGGCTGCAAAACAAAAACTTTAATATTTTACCCAGTAGAACAGTATAAACAATTGCAATTGCTGCACAAATGCCATCCAAAATGTGATCCGCTCGATTTTGCATGAAAACGCTCCGATTGGGACCCTCATGGCAGCGCTGGGTCCATCCGTTCACTTATTACATACATAATTGTGGAGACTGCTATACCTCCTTAATCATGCAAATTATCGAAAAAAAAGGCATTCTACAGAAAATACGTATTTTTATATGGCAAACAACTTTTCTTATATGAATTTTGGGCTAACTCCAATAGTTTATGCAATAGAACATTGTAAACAATTGACATTGTTAATAACAATATAAGTACTGGACCACTTTTACTCAAAATTTAATCAGTTATAAAATATGCTTATATCTTTCGACTATGACATTGAGTACCTGGATTACACCATTTTTGTGTGAATGAACGTTCATTATCACTATTTTCGATTTTTGCTCAACATGAATTTCTCATAAACAGGGGAACTACTCGATGGATTCGATCACAAATCTAATCAGCTCTAAGTTTCCGAGAAAACGTAAACGAAAAATTTTGCCACATACGGACGAACACACACACATACATACACTTCTCTGAAATCACTTCAGGATGATGCACAACGTCGGGAAACGTGAAAATTTCATCGATCTGGCACTTTTCATTTTCGGGGCCATTACAATAACTTCCCTAGATCGGGAATTTAATAACATAAAATTATTGTACATTTTGAGACTCATTTGTTTGAGCATTGAGAACGGGTGTAAAGAATTGAACAAATGTAAAAATTGATTGTCGATATATACCACTTTGATCAAAAAATTCCCGGAAATTACCTTATAAAATGAATAAATAACTCAATGAAAAACTTCCACAGGTGGGACGAAGGACGGAGGAGTTTTCTGAGGCACAGCATGTCCTACGCAAGTCAGTAGCCCAAAGGAGAGAACTTGCAGTGACCGAGGAGATCCATAGCAGTCCCATTCCCGGAGATCCCTCAAGTGGCAGTGACGTCGGGGGTAGTAAATTTTCCTTTGACCCCAGCCTCGAGGATTGTACTTCACCCCATGGTTCTCGCCGATCCCTAGCTGATACTTCTGTCACTTCAACTGCTGACTTATCAGTATTCAGTTCAGCAACAAGATCCCAAGCCCTTGACAATAGTCTAGATACGCAGAGCAATATTTCAATTGGCTCTTCGGGCAGTGGAGGTCTTCCAACTCCTCGCGCTACACCCCATCAACCGTCACCAGATGTTGTCAGGATCTACGTACCTTACTCACCCTTGTCACCAAATTCCTTCAAGGAAGACCTCCAAAGAACCCTACCGCGCTCACTTGAAACGAATAAAATTCGGATTAAAATCGATCCTGATGAAACACCAATTGTCGAGAACAGCAAACCATTCTCCTTGGATGATCTGGATATTGAAATGGACTCAAAATAAGTTGCATTAGGTTACCATTGAGTCAGGTAGCTGCAAGAGTCCTCAGAATATAAAACCAGCAAAGGACAGTAGGGGGATACTTGAATAGTTCAGTGGTAAAGCGATTGTGGAATGTATCATTTTAATGAAACTCACTAACTGTTTTGTTAGGGAAATAGTTTGCTTATTCAAATTCTTATCTTATGGCAAATCTTATAAAAATGACTAAGAATTGAGTTATTTGGAACAAATATTTTCGCTCAGCAAAAAATTAGATTAAAATGAATCTAATAGAAATGTTACTTACAATAAAAGTTTTCTCGGCACTTACTGCCTCGATACAAGTCCAGTGTTTTTATGGTTGTTATGCAGCGTATCATTACAATTGTCCAAATTAGAACGATCATCAATGAAATACCATTTTTATCATCATTAGCACAATGTATTTACCAAAAAAGTATAGAAAGGTTATGTTCATTCAACTCTTTGACAGTAGGCAATTGGAGTTATGACCAAGCCGAAGAAAAGTCTCATGACATGAAAAATTGTGTATTAAAAAAAATAGTTCTGGAATATTTTCTCCAATTTTTATCCAAATCTTTACTCAATGGTTTATTTTTCTGATACTTTTTTTCCGATGATTGTAAACGTGAATGTGTATCCGTGAAATTGACCTATGGTATATTAGACGCCAAATTAGCAACTTTGGCCATCAACGAATCCTATTTTGAAATTCTAGGTAAATCAGGAGGCATTTATAGTGTACATGGTGTGTTTGTTTTATGAAAGCATGAGTTCGACCCTTTGATAATACATCATTGGATGATTTTTGCTACTTATTTTGTACACACACAGAGAAATGCCCCAGTAGATCGGCTCGTATCGAGAGTTGATTATTTTTGTTCATTTTTTTTTATCAAAAATTATTTCACCAATTATGCGAGGTAGTCTCATTTTACACGTGAGAGATTCTGCATGGAAATGGTTCCATTGCAAGGTCCATGACAGCGCTAGTTTCATTCGTTCACTTATTTCATACATAATTCTTCAAACGGCTATACCTCCTTAATTATACAAATAATGAAAAAAAGTCATTCCACATAAAATCTGTATTTTTATATGACGAATAATTTTTCTCGTATGAATTTTTCGCCAACTCTATTAGTATGTAGTAGAACGTTATAAATAATTGGAATTGTTAATAAGAATATATATACTGTACTCACTTAAGTCAAAATTTAGTCAGGTCTCAGTTAAATGAATACCTTTCGGATGCATCATCGCGGACCTCGATCGCATTATTCGTTCACGAGAAATCGTTGGACATAATTTCCGACCACATACATACCTACTAACACATACACACACATAGTCTAGAAGGGGTAGGAACACCTTGAAACGTGGGCATATAATATAAAATTGATTTTTCATTTTTGGGGCTAAACAATAACTTCCCTATATTGGGAAGTTAATGCCTTGACTAATTGAATTCCATACGTAAATACTTTTTTTTAATTTTCGACCACCCTTGCATAAAAAAGTCAATGTAAAAAATTTGCAAAGTTCAAAAGCTGATAGTCGATTTTGCAATGATACTGGAATATTTCCAATTTAACATGTAACATTTAACGGTGTTTGGTACAAGAAACTCTACTAACAGCCCTTGCCCGAAGTTCTCCAGCCAGATATATGCAATATTCATATTTTATAGTGATAATTGCACACGTGAACATTGAACAAATGAAAAGTTGTATTTATCATATTTTTATATTAAAGCGATTAAGCACTCAGAGAGAAAGAAACGGAAAAGAAAAGAGAAAGAAGAAGGTAGAGCATGATGACTGTGGATTAGACACAAATTTCATCCACTTTTTCATGCGATAATAGCGATACCATTACAAAAGGTGGTACGAATAGGACAAAATATAGAACACATATTGGTATTGTAGATGTGTTGGAGGTAAAAAATTTTTTAAATCGCATTTTTGGCACCGGGCGCGTTCATATACTATCCAATTGGGACCCCTAGAAGACTCTTCCGTCGATTTTGGCTTGAAAAAGTCAAACTAATTTTTTTCGATTTTGGCCAAATTTAACATTGGGGTCTTATGGGGAGGCAAACTTAAATTTGTTAAAATTGAATTTTTGGTCCCGTGTGCGTTTACACTATTCAATAGAAACCCCTAGAAGATATTTCCGTCGATTTTGGGTCGAAAAATTGAAACTAATTTTTTTTTATTCTGGCCAAATTTAACTTTGGGTTCTTATGAGGAGGCAAACTTAATTTTTTTTTAATCAAATTTTTGGCCCCGTGAGCGTATATACTATTCAATAGGAACCCCTAGAAAATATTCCCGTCGATTTTGCGTCGAAAAATTGGAATTAATTTTTTTCGATTTTAGCCAAACTTAACATTGGGGCCTTATGGGGAGGCAAACTTAAATGTTTTAAAATTTAATTTTGGGTCCCGTGTGCGTGTACACTATCCAATAAAAACCCCTAGAAGATATTCTCGTCGATTTTGGGGCGAAAAAGTCAAATTAATTTTTTTCGATTTTGGCCAAATTTAACATTGTGGTCTTATGGGGAGGCAAACTTAATTTTTTTAAAATTCAATTGTTGACCCCTACGGCGTGGCTACCATCCAATTGGAACCCCAGGATGACCTTTCCGTCGATTTCGGGCTCCAAAAAGTGAAATTATTTGTTTTCCTTTTTGCCAAAGTTAACATTGGCACCTTATGGGAGGCGGGGGGTAACCTTAAAGTTTTAAAAATTGAAGTTTGGGCTTCATCTGGCTGGATTGGTAGCCCAGTGCCGCGGCCGGATCCGTGACAATACAAATGACAAGATTTCCGAAATGACGTCCACTTTTAATTTCAGAATCTTGTGGTCAGGGTACAAATTTTACAGGACCATATTGTGCAAAATTCAACTAGCAATACTTTTTACTTAAAACTTATTCCTTTAGAACTGATAATTGTCGAGACATTGACAAAAATTAGATTTTCAAAATTTGAAAATATTCTTTGGTTATACGGATTTCAGACAAGATTCGACTCTGTACTTTTGAGAGGGTATAATGCTGACCATCAAAGTGGTAACCTTAAGTTTCACTACAAATTTTTCCTATCGCTTCACCCTAGGAAACATTTGCGTTGAGCGTTTCCTTATGTGATGGTAAGTGCCATGTTGATGTCGTTACCAACAACGTTGGTATCGTTCTGTTCAACTCCTAATTATTCAGCGCACAGTATAAACTTGGCTTCCATGTGTTTCTGGTTTCTACGGTGGAAAGTTTAATACTGACACAATATGAGTGATACCACTTGCAATCACTGCGGAGTGGCCAATACTGTGAAATTGAGTAAAAATATTTGTTGTTTCCCTATGCATAAATTCTATTTTAGCTTTAAATGAAGGAAAATATTCGGGGTAAAAAACAAAAATATGCTGTTTATTGATAATTTAATAAAATCTCGTAAACAAAATTATTTTAGAATGGTAAACTCCTCGCCAACAAAGAGTTCCCCTTCGTTTTTCAAGCCGAGCTTCAACTCCCACATTACGCGATACGAATCAGGAAAAGTGAGGGTAGTTCGGGCTAGACCTGAAGGGAATTCGTCCTTGTCGAGGACCTTATTTTATGAAGCCAATAGTTGTTAGAAGACTCATAATCTGCCAATAGCATATAATTTAGAATTCACCTCCAAATAAGTTAATTCTCTGAAATTGTTCAAAATAATAATCTAGGTCTCCTCGAGGGATATTTGTGAAGTTTCAGCGTGAGTATCATTACTGTCAACAAAATAGTTATCTAAGTATTCATCAACTTTGACGTTGCTTGGAGATTCTGGAGGTCCAATTGTTTGTGTGTCTATTTTCTTTTTAATTTGTCCAACAATTGTGACGTAATTGGAAGGAACGAGGCCGGTGGTGAGGCCATCAGTAGCCATACACCATCCAGGGAGGTTCTTCGGCTGGGCGGCTTTTGGGGCTAGCCAGATTTTTTGACCAGCCTTAAGGGTTATTTCTTCTGGTGTAGCGGCAATGAAGTCGTATGCTGCTGTTGCTGAATAGATCGGTTCCTTGAATTTCAACCACTCCTTTGGGTCCTTGGGGCTTATTTGTGTCTGGCTGCTTTTTTGTGATATCAATCTTTGGATTATGCACGGAATCCCTACGAGGAAGCTCAGTAATAAAACGAGCGGCCACGCGCTGGGATTTGTTTTCTCACCCTTGGCCACCTCAAGAACCGTTTTCTGCCAGATGTTATCCGAGTTTGGGTAGTTCGTTGTTAATCCTGAAGAGGAACGATTAAATTAGCAAGGGTTGATGATTATATTTTTCCATTTTCATTACTGGGGTCCGATAGATGGCTCTTACAGGGCCTCCACCCAGAAGGGGTAAAGGGGCGTTTGCAGCGCATCGCGATGAATAGCTACCCAAAGGAGATAAAGTAGAGAGGCTAACGATAAGGTGTCATTTATCACCCATGGGAGATAAAGTAGATTCGGAAGTTTGCCGCGCATAGTCGGGCATGCGCGCTGCGTTCGTTGTCACATGATAGTTCAGGTCACCATATTGAATTTACATTGTTTACATAATTTACACAACGCCACACATTAACCGTCAAACTAAGTGAAATTATAATAAAAAAAACGAACAGTGGAAGACGGAATTATTTATGTTTTTTTCCTTTCCGTGTAGCGGATAGTAATAGAATTTAAATGATTTAAACTATATTCGTATATTTTATATATGGAATGCTAATATAATTGCACCGTCAGTTGTGTAGAATAGCAATTCAAATGGAAAATAAAATACCATCAGTCGGACTTCTACCCATAATGTTCGAGTTTCATCATTTTTAATGAAAAACAGCGTCGTGGCTGTTTTTAATTGACGCTTACAGTCACGTAGGTGTCTTTAATCCAAAAATTCTTACCAAAATAAAACATAATTTTCCTGTACAACTGCTTGAGAAATCGTATGAGCGCGAAACTGCTAAGAAGTTGGGTAAACATGATGCGAACCCTTCCGATGTTCTCGGCGACGCCAAAAACAGCCCTTAAGGAATTGGTCATCGCGAAAAGAGTTGATTCCATCATCATAGTAATTGATGAGAAAGTGTGAACGATGGCTTCGACTGATTCGAAAGCGGGTCTACTGCTCTCCTCAGCAAATTCAATGAATTTGTTCTCTACGTCTCCACTGGGACCACTAAAGCCTCTATAGGAATTTCCATAGAGGCTACCATAGTCACCATATCCTCCATAAGACCCGTAACCTAGACCGCCGGATCCATATGCATTGTAGCTACCACCATAGGGACTTGCAAAGCCAGGCCTGTAGCCGCCATAAGATCGATGAGGGCTCGTTATTCGTCGCGGAGGAACTGGCGGTGGCTGCCTAATTCCAATAGCAGGTGCATAAGATCCGCCCCTATGAAATCAGGGAAGATGACTAAATCAATCATTGATAATAAATACTGATAAGTATACAGTAACACAAATATACCGAGGAACAGAGAATGTGCAGGCTGCCACCAGTAGGGAAAAGATACTGATTTACTATATTACATGTTCGGTACCGTCTGAAGACAAAAGTATACATAATTTCATAAATTGCGGGTAAAATGGTTCAAAGTGTACAATCCTCTAGCTAGTACGCGAATCGGGAGGTACTCCAAAAACTGAGGGAGATTTCTGTTCTTTTTGAGAGTCAAGATAGCAAAGCGATCAGAATCCGAGCAGAAACCACACCGCTCAAACTCGGCTTGAAACGGCGTCTAGGCTGAACTGCGCCGTTCCACCTCAGGCTGTTATTGAGCCGCGCTGGCGTAATTTTCTAGCTTCTGTAGATAATTTTGAAATTTGATAAAAAAAAAATTCTAGCCGAAACAAATGAATGCAATGATTTCTCTTTTAAATACCGAAAAATAAAAAAAGGTCGTAACGTTTTCATTATGGGTAGAATATTAAGACATCAACATAAACAAAAAACCTTTGTGGAACTTGGCGCGGTTGAGAGAACGGACCAACATAATATGAACACGTTGAGTCGCTGAGTAGGTACTGCTACATTTCATTATCCTTCCAGATACCCGAACGATAATCAGCAACACAATAAAATGGTTACTTGGCGTTTTTTTCAATTTAATTTGTTTTTATTCATTGTATGTATGTATTAATTTATTTTAGATTTCACGACTTTTTTTAAAAACCTCAAATAGGAGATCCTCCCACTCTTCGTTTATTAATTCAGCTGACTAGAACCTCTCCAACATATAGTATATGACTTATCTTTGTAGGGTTATCGGGATGTACTCGTGGAGAATTGCCCGGCGGCATCTTAGAACATGACGTTAAGGCTTCTGATTGGTCGGAAATTTAACTCCGGCCAATCACAACGCTTAGCTTTAACTTTCACCGCGGTTAAGTTGACCGAGAACTGGCCTTCAGCCGTCATAATAGACTGTGGCGCCATACCGCGGCTGGGATCAGCATACGCCATTTTTGGGGTCGGCCAAACCCCGAGAACTGAGCCTCTACTTCACTCAATTCTCGTTGGCGCGTACAAACTGGTTGCCAAGTTCAGGTTACAACCAACTTGCAAACTTAATTCTGTCCAAAGAAAATGTGAATCGCTAAAAATGTAAATAAGAAAAATCGAGTGAAAAGTATCTATGTCAATAAAAATTCAAAAAATAAGGTAAGGGCATGAGCGTGACGAGCATATGCGATTTATGTAATGAAAGTGATGTTCTTTTCCGCGTAATTAGTGCCGGTTAATTTTACATGGAATTTGTTTATGAGGGCGTAGTGGTGGTGGGTGTTGGGAAGCATATAGATACGCAGTAGCTTTCGGCCGGTTGGTCTGTTTCGGAGATGAGAAGACGATAGGGAATGGGCAAGTAGATAAAACACGGTTGCTTGGCCGATACGCCGCCGCGTATCTCGATTGACCATCGTATACTAATCAACATTTCTGTAATGATCAAGAAGACATTTAAATCCTCGATATAAGGGCGTAAACTTGAAATATACGCAAAGTATGTTTTGATATCCTTCATTTATTTCTTATTATTTCGCTCTAAATTCTTTTGTGGAGAATTTTGTCTTGATGTGAACCTTTTCCAACGTGAATTTTTATATTCAATCTTTTATTTATTACAAACCCGAATGCGCAGTGAATTACAATTTGGTATTCGTAGTATCAATATATTCTTCGAAGTTCAACATACTATCATCGACTCCGAAAAAATAAGAGCTTTCAATTTTCCAATTTGGTGCAAGCATCTTTTTTTTCTCTGTAATTATCGCGTACATATAAATGTTTCAACAGTGGACAGAATATATGAAACACTCGAAACTTAATAAATTAACAGAACGTCGAAAAAATATTCTGTGTATATAATTTTCAATAACTACATAAGCTATCAAACTGGAACAATTGTCATACTTTTGAAAACTAAAGCCGAATCGATATCCCACATATCGACGTTTATGGATGCAAACACGATTAGCAACCAACTTCACCTTGTTATCTGTCTAACATGATCGATCAATAACTGAATGACGATTGAAAAAGAAATCATGTCACAACTTTTGAGATATGTCGACTCTAAGGGTGTTCATTTATGTGTATGCGCTTTCTTGCACAGGATTGTACCCCATATTATATTGTACTCCTTTATTGTTAGACACTGGCTCATCACAGTTTAGTGCTAAAGACGATTCTTTTCGGTAGACCTTTAATCGAAATAAATCTCAAGCTGTACCCCAGTCTATATTCAAAAGTAATCATCAAGTCTGAATAGATAACCGTGGCCCTCCAAACTCTTTACGGGATAGCATGCAACTAAAAAATCATCCCCCGCTCCGATTTTTTTCCTGAATCCCCTTGATTCGGCAAATCGTCGGAAATAATTATGATATAGTCTGTATAGTAAAAAGTCCTGACTAGAAGCCATCTGATGAACTATGAGGACGTAATGTTAGTGGATGATCAAGGATTCACTGAAAATGCATTCATAACGAAGAAAAATATTGCAAATCAATTTTCGTACATATTTTCGATGAAATTCGTTAAGTCATTGTGAAGAAATCTCTAACTTTTCCATTATTATTAATTCTCAGCGGACGAGGATATCCCTCTTCATACTCATCCGAGTTCAACGAACAAAATTGAAAATAAGGGCAAAGGACAATAAGGAAACCCAGACTTATCTGTTAACCGAAAAGTGCGGTGACATCAAATATTTCTCAACAACAACGTAAAATACGCCAGCAGCAGTTAATTTTTAAAAAATCATCATCGATCGTTTCAAGATCTCCAGCAGGGAATATCTTGAGGGGTATTCAGGATCATCTGAAAACAGATTCACCTGCTGACTCCTTGAGGCCCCCATTGAACTTGAGGTGTGATAGAGCTGACGGAGATATAGTTTTAACCGTTGAATCTCCACCACTGGCTATCCCAAACTCCAAGATTCCTCTAGTTCCTGGAAATGCACCCATGTCAAGTATAAGGGATCCAACCCCAAAAACTTCAATAAACGAAGTAGCCGGCACCTCATTCCCCAGTGATGCAGCTCCCAAAGAGGCTTCCACAACTGAACCTTCGTTTGCGGCTGATGAACTTTCCGATAAATCAAATATATATGATGATTCAAACTCGATTTACAAATTTGAAATTCCAAGTGAAGATTCGTCAGTAGGCAGGAAATCATCACCAACAAGTCATGCTAATAGAAGTACCACACCTCAGCCTCCTAATGCTGAAAATTCAGTGAACGCATCTTCTTCGTCTATGGGATCTTCGGCAGAGAGAGGGTTTGATACTGGCACAGCTCCTCTTGGCTTTAAAGATTTCCAGTTGCTAGGAAGACTGGCTTCTGAGCATTCCGAAATTACCATCTCTTCCGGTAATAAAGACACTAATACTCAACTATGGATGTGGCATCCGCTTCTCCACTAATGTTTTTATTAGTTTAGATATTGAACGGATATATGTTGCATCCAAAAGGATGGAAAAGAAAATTGGTGATCAACTGCAACATTTAACTGCAGCTGTAGAACACTTGCTACGGGTAAAACTCCACGTCATGACTTATTCGTGGCTCATGCAAAAATATCAATTGACCGTAATAACCTTCAGAATGGAATTTGATTTTTTGAATGAACGGCTGGAAAAAAAGGCGCAGTTGCTGAGGACTTTGTAAATTTATTCACACACTATGGAGATATTTTAGAGTTACCTTACTTAGACTTCTTGATCACGGAATGACTCTGATATGAACTTACTAGCAATTTGAACCTATGAGAAACCGTTCAATTATGGGGGACCAATATTTGAATTTATAAGAGATGAATATATTTTATCTTCAATATATATTTCAATCATAAGATTTGGAGCCATTTGGTGGAGAATACTGCTAAGGCGACCATGATCCGAGTTCTACAATTAGTATTTTCCCTAGCGATGGTCAAAAAGTTCATCGCTATGAAACTACCGAACACAGAATCCGAGAAAATTACCATGAAGGGAACACATTTATGCCATTTGTTTTATGGTAGGCAATTGAATATTCTAGTTTTCTTTATTAGTTTGATAATCATTAAATGCATACTCCCTATTATTCCTAAATAAGGTCACTGAATGGTCTTCGAGGGATCCGACTTCACCGCGGGGGCCACCTAGTAAGCGAATCTATGCAAACTTATTTCTAATCGCCCTACAATAGCACTCCCTCCAACCACAGGGTGAGCGCTCCCGTAATCCAAAATCCTGTTGTCTAAGTAGCCGAGGGGACCCAAGGATGGAGACAGGGGAGACAGCTTGCTGCATTTGGCCAGCCAATATTGAAGCAATACGTCGACATGCTGGAATGATCTCAAGTTCAGATACTAAAAGCTGCTTGACCCCCCCCCCCCCCTCGAGAAAATATATGTCTCCCATTTCCTCGGATTCTAGGAGGCGCCTGGTTTTCTCTTCCTGCGATGAACCGAGATGTTTGATGAGCTCAATTTGCAAGAAAGAATACGACTCGTCTCATGGCGGTTGCCTGACTTCTCTGGCCTCGGAACCCACGTTCCCACAAGCGTAGGTGTATTTAGTTTCTTCGCTTGTGATCTCGGATGTTGCGAAGGTGCGATCTCAAACCAGATCTCTGGGTCTGGGTGGTCGAATGGTGCGAGGCAATCTCCCGGCCCACTCAGATCCATTAGATCAGCAATCAGGATACGTTCCCGGTTCAACAGCGAATTTGCAGTGCCGTCTTGTCTCAGTGTCATGCCAACTTTCGTTACTCTTTCAAATTTCCATACACCGGCAGCGCTCATCAAGTATTATTCACCAACTTATGCCGGCGAATTACCGATAGAGCCATGATTAAAAGGAGTAGTCTGGCCCACAATTGTAGTCAAGGAGACCTATATGGGTTTTCGCCAAAGCCAGAGCTCGATTCTCATTAAGATGCACGCATGATACTGTTATCTGTGGGCAAACCATCAACGCTGAAAGTCGTGTGAAAGTCATGCTGAGATCAGAAGCCGCATGGGACGCTACACGCACTTTTACGACTGAGGACCTAAAGAAGCTGACCCTGATTGGCTTAGCAATGATCCTATATGGATGGAGGAAGTTCCCGCTGGCGGAAGCTCGACGGAAGAGCTATGGCTACAGTGCGCCATGGAACGAAATAATACTTTGGGGGAGTCCCGTGGTAAAGTGCCCCCACGTAGCATGCAGGGGAGTTATTATTCCCCTAAAACATATAGGCCAAGGGTTATTTTTTGCTATGTTTCTATTGTTCGACATTTTGTTTGTAATAAAGACTAAATAAATACGAGCAGGGAGAGAAAAAAAACGAAGTGCGACAAAGGAGGTGCACTTCATCCTTTCGCTTCTTTTTATGAACCATAAACACACACACACACACACACATACACAGAGATGTGTGTCGGAAATGAGTCGGGGAGACGTGGAATGTCCACTAAAGTCAATACTTAATGAATCTGACACTTTGATGTTAGAGTTGTGACGAGGTCAAGTTCCTCCTAAAATACTCCCCTCAATAATATAGATTAAATATATAACTGCCACCGCTGGCCGCCCAATTATCCCACAGATATTCCCCTCATTCCCTTTCCCTATCGTCCCTTGGAACCATCAACAAGAACCCCGCCTTCCACGCAACCGCCACGAACTTCCGAATACAAGAACACAGAAAACAATCGAAGGGACTAGTCTGCACACGATAGAACCGATAATTGGGCCAACTAGAGCCTAGGCGACCCGAAACGTGCCCCTCTCCTCCCGAGGATCCTCGAAGGATTAGTTAGGGGCAGTGTCCCGAGCGGTTATTCGTGTTAATGGTTACCGATCAGGGTGCCATAGTAGTTCATGTGGGAGAAAAAGCATCAGAATAACCTGCGGACCCGTAGAGAGAGATCCCAGGAATTAGAAGAGGAAATACAGGCCCAAAAGATTGCCTCATGACCCTCATGATTGTCTATTCCCCTTAGATAATTCCTCCTTCACCTAGTGTCCCTTTCCCCCAGCGGTGAGCCAGCGTGTGTTAGGATCTTTATAAGTCCTTACTGATCATTACATTATTTATGCATAATTAATTGTAGGCCGACGAGCAAGTTAGACAATCCCGAGCATTTTTGTCCCTATTGCCCTCAACTATTCAAGACACCCCTTGACGTGTACGAATACAACCAGGCCTTACCCCCCTTTTTCCCCGAGCCAGCCGGTATAAACGGCCCTAAAACGACAGTTGTATGGGAAAACTGTATTATTATTTATAATATACTCAATCTTTTTTGCATGCTTCGGTGTTTTTTTATGAACTTCTCCCCTATTTTAAATTCCGCATTAACCGATACGAAACGCAGGTATTTTGGCAATCGGCATCGTTACAGAGTTTATGACTACACCAGTCCAACACAAAATCCTATGTACCCGCAAGATCATATTGACAAACGACATGCGATACGCATTGAGTCCTATGTGGTACCGAAATCATAAACAATTGAATTTATATAGAAACAATTCATAGCATTAATATGCCTAGAAATTAACCGACCCCTTATACAACAAACGTATACAATTTCGCCTAGAATTTTATAGACGGATTTGTACGCGATGTTTCTATGCAATTTTTTCATATGAAATCACTGGAAATTCTCGATCCAGTCCCGGGGCGATATATAGTATACCAAAAAAGTTCCTAAGAGCACTGATTCACCTAATTTTTCAATAAAGAACTTTGAACATAAACTTCCGAAAAAGGGGTTAGCCCCGCAATAGTCTTAAGTTAAGTGAACCTCATTACACTATAATTCAACAATATTGCTGTAGCTTTGAGAAAGAGAAGAAAAAAATAATTCATCATCTTTAAATGATTATTTCCAATAGTTCTCATCAGCTATATGCTGATAATATTACGCGAATCTACTTTGTACGTACATGTACATGAATGACTCAAAACAAACAATGTATTTACCCAGATAACATTCCAGATGTCTGCCTAAATTGATTGGAGCATGGTCTTTGCTGGTTCATGGTTCCTACTTGGATTGTCCCTCAAAAATTGATACAGAAAAGAGCAACTAACGACGAATCAAAATCCTTGTTCACTTTCTTATCGTCTAGAGTCAAAGGTCGACGATTATTGCCATGTCTTGAACTTGGCAAAGCAGAACAGTAACGCCAATGTAAATTCACTTTCAAATTGTCGCTCTAGGAATAACAATTTTGATAAGCGAACTTGAACTGACACAATGTGTGTTGGTCAGAAAAAAGTAGTATAAAAAAGTAGGAAATATACAGAGACCAGCATAGGAAGCAAAGAGGATAGAATGAAGTGGCGCACATCGGCGATTTTTATGACCCCGATCAAGCGCAGTATCAGTCTACGCCAATGATGGCACCACGCTCGATTCTGGCGGGGTAAAGCAGGGGGCTTAACTCCGGGCGAACAAATTTGAAAACAACAACTTACTTATCTTCAAAAATGTAGAAACAAGAATAAATAAACTAACGACAAATAATAATAATAACTAGTGCGATAAAAGTATGAGTGCCCTTGTTGGGAACACAAACAAAACTTTCAGATTTGTAATTTCTGTGTGCTACATTTTTCGATACGTCAATTAAATGTTTAACGGCTGGCTTGAGAATAAACACTAGGGGGGGTAAATCGGTGTGACCCCTGACGTTCACAACAAAAACTTGCAGATTTGAGAATTTTAGGGACAGTTCTCTATTAAGTTAATATCTATTAAAGTTATAATTAAGCGGTGTGATTAGCCGAAATTAACTTTTTCACCAATCAGGAGCTTTAACGTCAAAATTAAATATGGCGCTCATTAATCAAGAACTGGCCCTTAGGACCAGTTCTCTATTAAGTTAATCTCTATTAACTCTATTAAAATTAAATTAAGTTCCCCGGCCATGCTACCTACGTGAGGGGAATCACTTCCCCTACTCAGGAAGTGATTCCCCTTACGTAGGTAGCATGGTCGGGGAACTTAAGGCCCGGCCTGCACGAATTTTTTTTTTATTTTCTCTGAAATTCCCCTAGATTTCCCCAGACTTTCTTCGCATTTTAGGGCATTTAGTGGGTTACAAATAACAGCCCAAAAATAGCGAGAAAAATTCTGACTTTGGTTTTAAAAAAAAGCTCATCACATTCTACATGATGGTGAGGAGGTCTCCAATCTCAAAAACACTAATTAGTATTTTATTTTTCCATCATAATCCACGCGGAAAATCCCCATATTTTTCGGACGGATTCCACAATATGGCCGCCAAATTAGAGTCATTATACAAACACGAATAATAATTAGCACATACACATTACACATTTGAGACCTCCTCACCATCATGTAGAATCTTGTAACCTTTCATTTTTTTCCAAAAACACAATTTTTTACCCATTATTTCGGCCGTTATTAGTAACCCAGAAACGGAGGTGACAAGCTGTCAATTTTAGAACCGCGAAAATCGACCAGATGGCGGCACCGTGATCCTGAAAACCAACTGAATTTTTTCTGAAATAGGCCTCAGCACCGTAACCCCCGGGGGCTCCGGGGGTGCTTTCGACATGTGCGACGACGGCGTCGCGGCGCGGCCGCGAAGGGGGGGGGGGTCAAATGCACAAAATCAACCCATGTTTTCAAATTTTCCCGAATTTCCAAAATTCCCAAACTTTCCCAAATTTCCGCCATTTACAAAATTCCAACTTTTCCCAAATTTCCAATGTTTCCAAAATTTCCAAAATTCCAAAATTTCCATAATTTCCAAAAATTTCCAAAATTCCCAAAATTTCCAAAATTTCCAAATTTCCAAAATTTCCCAAATCCCCGCCATTTCCAAAATTTCCCAAATTTCCCAAATTTCCAATATTTCCAAAATTCCAAAATTTCCATAATTTCCAAAATTTCCAAAATTCCCAAAATTTCCGCCATCTCCAAAATTTCCCAAATCTCCGTCATTTCCAAAATTTTCAAAATTTCCCAAATTTCTAATATTTCCAAAATTTTCATAATTTCCAAAATTTCCATAATTTCCAAAATCCCCAAAATTTCCAAAATTCCCGCCATTTCCAAATTTCCAAAATTTTCAAAATTTCTAAAATTCCAAAATTTTCAAATTTTCCAAATTTTCCAAAATTCCAAAATGCCAAAATTCGAAAATTTCCCACATTTCCCAAATTTCCGGAATTTCGAATTTTGCAAAATTTCCGAAATATCGAAAATTCCCAAAACTTCCAAAATTCCCACGATTTCCAGAATTTTCAAACTTTCCCAAATTTCCAAAATTTTCTAAATTCCCACAATTTCCAAAATTTCCTAAATTTCCAAAATATCAAAAATTCCCAAAACTTCCAAAATTTCAAAAATTCCCACAATTTCCAAAATTTCCAAAGTATCCAAAACTCCCAAAATTTCTGAAATTCCCACGATTTCCAAATTTTTCAAACTTTCCCAAATTTACAAAAGTTTCTAAATTCCCAAAGTTTCCAAAATTTCGGACTTCTAAAATATCAAATTTGCAAAATGTCAATGTTCCAAAATTTCAAATTTCCGAAATTGCAAATTTTCAAAAATTTCCCTACATGGGTTGATTTTGTGCATTTGAACCCACCGCCCCCCCCCCCCCCCCGCGACAGTCGGAATTCTCATGTCCAAAGCACTCGCGAAGCCCCCCTGCCCCCCGCCGTTCGGTTGTGAGGGCTATTTCAGAAAAAATTCAGTTCGTTTTCAGGTCTACGGTGCCGCCATCTGGTCAATTTCCGCGGTTCTAAAATTGACAGCCTGTCACCTCCGTTTCTGGGTTACGAATAACGGCCGAAATAATGGGTAAAAAATTGTGTTTTTGGAAAAAAACGAAAGGTTACAAGGTTCTACATGAGGGTGAAAAGGTGTCAAATGTGTCATGTGTATATGCTAATTATTATTCGTCTTTGTATAACTCTAATTTAGCCGCCATATTGTGGAATCTGTCCGAAAAATATGGGGATTTTCTGCGTGGATTGTGATTGCAAAATAAAATACTAATAATTAGTATTTTTGGGATTGGATACCTAATCACCTTCATGTGGGTTGTAATGAGTTTTTTTTTTGAAACCGAATTTTTCTCGCCGTTTTTTCGCTGCTATTTGTGTCCCACTACATGCCCCAACAGTGGAAATTTTGGAAATTTTTGAAATTTTGGGAATTAGAAATTTTGGAAATATAGGAAATTTAGGGAGCTTCTAAAATTCAAAATTTTGGGAATCGGCAATTTTCGAAACTTTGGAAATTCTGGGAATTTTGGAAATTTTGTAGATTTCGAAAACTTTACAAATTTTTGAAATGTTGCGAATTTCGTAAATTTCGAAAATTGTGGACATTTTGAAAATTTGGAAATTTTGCAAATACCGGTAATTTTGAACATTCTGGGAAATTGAAATTTTGGAAATTCTGGGAATTGGAAATTTGGGAAATTTTGGTAATTTGGAAATTTTGAAAATTTCAAATTTTAGGAATCCGAAGTTTTGGAAATTTTATACATTTTGAAAATTTGGAAATGTTGCAAATACCGTAAATGTTGGGAATTCTGGGAATTGGAAATTGTGGGAATTTTGGAAATTTCGAAAACTTTCCAAATTCTTTTTGGAAAATAGTGGAAATGTTGGAAATTTAGTACATTTTGCTAATTTGGAAATGTTGGAAATTTTGGGAATTTCGGAAATTTCGAACACTGTGAAAATTGTGGAAATGTTGGAAATTTTGGAAATTTACGTAATTTAGGAAACAGGAAATTTTAGAAATTTTAGCAATTTTGGAAATCTGGAGCATTTGGAAATTTTCAAATACCGTAAATTTTGGAAATTTTGGGCATTTTGGAAATTCTGGGAATTTGAAATTTTGGGAAGTGTGGAAATTTGGGGAGTTTTGGTAATTTGGAAATTTTGAAAATTTCAAATTTTGGGAATTGGTAATTTGGGAGAATTTGGAAATTTCGGAAACTGCGTAAATTTTGGGAATTTGGGAAATTTTGGAAATATTAGAAATGTTGGAAAGTTAGTAAATGGTAGAAATTTTGAAAATCTTGAAAATTTAAAATTTTGGGAATTGGAAATTTTGCAAATTCCGTAAATTTCGGGAAATGCGGAGATTTCGGAAACTATAGAATTTTTGAAATTTTTTGGAAATTTGGGAAATTTCGGAAATTCTGAGAATTTTGGAAAATTCGGATATTTTGAAGATTTTGGAAATTTCGCAAATTTTGAATTTTGAAAATTATTAAAAGTTGAAAAATTTTGAAAATTTGAAAATCTGAAAATTTTGAAAATCAGAAAACTTTGGAATTTTAAAATGGAACATTTTGGAATTGAAAATTTTTTAAATATAAACTGGTTGAAATTTTCAAAATTCCGCAAATTTTGAAAATTATGAAAATTGTAAAAATTCTAAAAATCTGAAAATTTGGAAATTTTAAAATATATTATTTTTAAAATTGGAACATTTTGGAATGTTTTTAAATATACAATTGTGGAAATTTTGGAAATTCCGCAAATTTTGAAAATTTTTCGAAGTTTTGGAAATGTGGGAAATTTCGAGAGTTTTGCAATGTTTGAAATTTTGAAATACGATATTTGGAAAATTGGAAATTTTGGAAATTTTGAGACTTGGAAATTTGACATCTTGAGAATTTTCGGAATTTTAAAAATTTTGGGAATTTTGAACATTTTGGAAATTTAAAAAAAATTGAAAATTTCGAAAAATTTCAAAATTTTGGGATTTTTTGAAAAATTTGCAAATATCGGAAATTTGGCAAATTTTAGAATTGTTGAAATATTTAAAATTTCAAAATTTTCAAATTCCAAAACTTTGGAAATTGAAATCTTTAAAATTAAAAATTGTTGAAGTTTGAAATAGTTCGCAAAATGGAATCTCCCCAAACTTCGGTACGTCGAAAGTTAACAAAACGTGACCAACGGTAACCCGCACATGTTTTGGCGAATCAGTCGCAGGGGGGCAGGGGGGAACAGCGCCGCGGCGATTGGAAAAAACATGTGAGAGGAATATTGCAACTAACGACGGTCCACTGTATATCTAATTTGATCAATGATGCGAGACAAAGCTGTTTTATTAACTTTCCGCCAGGAAAGTTATTATAATCACCATGAAAATGAAAAGTGAATTTCAAGATTTCCAAAATTCCAAAATTTTTCGAAAATTGTTCAAATTTTTCAAAACTTCGAATGTGAACCAGCTCCAATTTCCCCAATTCCATATTTCAGAAAATTCAAATTCCCAAGTTTTTAAATATCAATCGTTTCCAAATTTCCAAAATCCCAAATTGAAAAACTTCCAAATTTCCAAAAATATTATATTTCGAAGATTTAAAAAAAAACAAAAATTCAGAAATTTCCAGGTTCTCAAAATTTTCAAAAATTTTGCAAATTTTCAAAATATGTCAAATTTTTCAAAATTTGCAAAATTTTTCGAAATTTTCAAAATATTTCAAATTTTTCAAAATTTCTGAAATTTTCAAAATTTTCAAAACTTTCAAATTTTTTAAAATTTGCAAAATTTTCAAAATTCTCAAATGACAAATTTTTCGAAAATTTCGAATTGGAGTCATTTCAAATTTCCCTAATGTTATATTAAAAAAAATTCAAATTCTAAAGTTTTGGAATATCAATCGTTTCCAAATTTCCAAAATCCTCAACTTCCAAAATTCCAAATTTCCAAAAATATTATATTTCAAAGATTTAGAAAAATTCAAAAATCAGAAATTTCAAAATTCTCAAAACTCTTTTGATAATTTTGAAATTTCTCAAATTTTGAATTTCTTTAAATATTTGAAATATAATATTTTTGGAAATTTGGAATTTGGAAACGTTTGATGTTCAAAAACTTTGGAATTTGAATTTTTTGAAATATGGAGTTAGGGAAATTGGAAATGGTTCACATTCAAAATTTTGGAAAAATTCGTCTTTCCAAATCTTTGAAAAATTTGGATAATTTTAAAAATTTTGAGAATTTTGAAATTTGTGAAAAAGTTTGGAATTTTTGAAATCTTCAAATTGATTTTTCATTTTCATGGGGATTATAATAACTCTCCTCCCTTAACTAAGCACCCTTTTAATTCGCACCATGTCCATACTTCCTCCTCAATCCATACTCTCTCCCTTGTATACCTTACCCCTTTACCTTTAGCTCTCCCTTCCCTCGCTTTCCTTTCTATTGCCCACTTACTTCTTCTCTCCCTCCATGTCAGGTCGTTTTCAATCCTTTCTCTTCTCCCCTTCAGCTTTCTCTTTTCTACCATCACTTCCCTCTTCGCATCCATATCTTTCAAACTCACCCACACTAACTTCCTCTCATTCCTCCCATCCCCACTCCCTAATACTCTTGTGTCCTCAATCACTCCCTCCACCCCTAACGAGCTCTACAGCCCCTGCGCCTCTTCCCTACCACTCATACTCAACACAGACATACCCCTTATCATCACGTTCCTCTTCCTCTTCCTCTTATCTCTCTCTTCCTTCTCCTGTGTATCCTCCAACACCCCCACTCTCTTTCTCCATTCCACCGCAACCTCCCGCCTTTGAGAGCCCCCTTCATCTCCACCCACCTTCTCATCCAAACGTACCTCCAACCTTCCTACCCTCTCTCCAATCTCTTTCACTTCCTCTCTCCTCTCTTCTTCCATCATCCTGTCATTTGCACCCTTCTCCCTTAACTTCCTCCATATCCCCTTCTTCTCCTCCTTCCATACTTTCCCCCATTTACTCAACTCCTCACTCACTCCCCTTAAACCATCTTTAATTTCCTCTCTTACCTCTTGCATCTCTCTCAAACATCCCATCACCTCCTGTTTCAGCGAACTGATCATCGATACCACCACTTCCATGTCTATTTCACCCCTTTCTTTTTCTATCTCATCTCCTCCAACCTTCTCACCCAAGCTCCCCTCCAACCTTTCTCTCCTTTCTTCAATCACCCTTACTTCCTCTCTCTTATCATCTTCCTTCATTTTGTCCTTATCACCTATCTCCCCTATCTTTGCCCGCATCCTCTCATTCTCCTCCTCACATTTCTTTCCCCCTTCACTCAACTCCTCACTCATTCCCCTTACATCACCTCTCTACTGCTCTACCATCTCTTCACGCTGCCCCCTCATCTCCTTTCTCATCTTCTCGAACAACAAAACCAAATTTCCGATACCCATTATATCTTCTCCATTTGATTTTCCCCCTTCCCTAACCGCACACTCCATCTCCCCCCCGGCTCTCTCGAACTTTCATCCTTCCCACCTGCCATCCCCACTCTCCTATATTGCCTTACTTACTTCTAATCCCTCAACCTTACCCTACCCATCCTGTCTTGAAACTTTCCCTTTTGAAAGTGGGGATGGAAGGGGAGAGAGGAGGGAGAATAGCAGGTGAGAATGGGGGAGTGAGAAAGGAACCGATAGTGGTAGGGGGCTGAAGAGGAATGGGGTAGAATAGGAGGCTGGAGGGTTAAGGAGAGCAGGCAAGGGTTGGGGGGTTAGAGCGGCGTGTGGGTGGGACTCGAAGGGGACGATTGTGCAAAAAAGAACATGAGGAGCACGGAAACGGAGGCCCCCCTGATTCCATGACTCATTGCTCTGGTTTGATTAGGGTTAATTTAGTTGGGTAAGAGGAATGTATTAGAAGGTAAAGTGAAGGTTAACTTTAGGTTAAGGTTCCCCTTTGTAAGAGTTTTGTAAAGGGGACGGAAGCCCTAAAAGTCCGCATGTTCAGGATTGATGTGTAAAGAAGATGAGAGAGGGGGCGGAAGTCATTGTAACCCTTAGGGGATCAATAAACATATACATACATAATAACTTTCCCCACGGAAAGTTAATAAACCAGCTTGGTCCGCACCATTGATCGAATTAGATATACAGTGGGCCGTCGTTAGTTACAATATTTGCCTCACATGTTTTTTCCAAGCACCGCGGCGCTACTTCCCCCCCCCCCCCCCTCTCGCGCGACTGACTCGCCAAAATACATGCCGGTTACCATTGGTCGCGTTTTGTTTACTTTCGACGAACCGAATTTTGGGAAGATTCCATTTTGCGAACCATTTCAAACTTCAACAATTTTTTATTTTAAAGATTTCAATTCCCAAAGTTTTGGAATTTGAAAATTTTGAAATTTTAAATATTTCAACAATTATAAAATTTGCCAAATTTCCGATATTTGCAAAATTTTCAAAAAATCCCGAAATTTTGAAATTTTCCGAAATTCCCAGAATTTCAAATTTTTCAAATATCGTATTTCAAAATTTCAAACATTGCAAAACTCTCGAAATTTCCCACATTCCCAAAACTTCGAAGTATTTTCAAAATTTTCAAACCTTCCACAATTTCATAGTCAAAAGAATTCCAATTCCAAAATGTTCCAATTTTGAAAATAATATATTTTAAAACTTTCAAATTTTCAGATTTTTAAAATTTTTTAAATTTTCATAATATTTTTAGAACTTTGCGATTTCGGAAATTTGGAAACGTTTGATATTTAAAAACTTCGCAATTAAATTTTTTTTATATGACAGAGACATTTGGAATGGCTTAACTTCGAAATAATTGAAAAATTCGTCATTTGAGAATTCCGAAAATCTTGACAATTGTGAAAATTTTGAAATTTTTAAGTTTTGGAAATTGTTGAATTTTTAGAATTTTTTCAAATTCAAAAACTTCGGAATTTGACATTTTTACAATATGGGATTGTTGAAATTTAGAAATATTTGAAATTTTGAAATTTTGAAGATATACACACACACACACATATATATATATATATTGTCGGGGCTTTGGCGTAGTGGTAGAGTATCTGCCCACTACTCCGAAGGTCCTAGGTTCGCGCCCGGCCGCCGGAGAATATTTTTTCAAAATATTTGCTCATGGATTCCGACCGATGCAGGACTTCCGTGTGTGCTATCGGCGGTACCCATAAAATGAGACCGCCCGGCCGAGCGGGAACCTAACGCAACGCGGGGGGGGGGGGGTTCCATCATTGGCGCCGGCCATCGTAGCACAGGGGTTTCTGGAGGTTTACCCTGTGTTTAGAAATACGATCGCCTAAAAATGGCGAAAGTCGGCCCCAGCCACATGGGTGGGTGTCCGGTACGCCCCCTGAAGGAATGCTTACACGGCCGCTACCGGGGGCGTACAAGTGAGAGGGACGAGGAACAAAAAAAGAAAACACACATATATATATATATTCGCGCCCGAGAAAAGAGAAAATTTCCGCTGGGGGACGGATCGATTACAACACAACTTGTGCAGTATGTCGATTAGTTTTCAGGTACAAGTCGATTATGATGTGAAATAATCGATCCAGGATCAAGTAAGTACCGGGTTGATTACCGGTCGACTAGAATTTATTTTTTCCCCCAATTTTGAAATTTTCAATTTTTCAATGTTCAAATTTTAAATTTTCAAATTTTCAATTTTCAAATTTTCAATTTTCAAATTTTCAATTTTCAAATTTTCAATTTTCAATTTTCAAATTTTCAATTTTCAAATTTTCAATTTTCAAATTTTCAATTTTCAAATTTTCAATTTTCAAATTTTCAATTTTCAAATTTTCAATTTTCAAATTTTCAATTTTCAAATTTTCAATTTTCAAATTTTCAATTTTCAAATTTTCAATTTTCAAATTTTCAATTTTCAAATTTTCAATTTTCAAATTTTCAATTTTCAAATTTTCAATTTTCAAATTTTCAATTTTCAAATTTTCAATTTTCAAATTTTCAATTTTCAAATTTTCAATTTTCAAATTTTCAATTTTCAAATTTTCAATTTTCAAATTTTCAATTTTCAAATTTTCAATTTTCAAATTTTCAATTTTCAAATTTTCCATTTTCAAATTTTCAATTTTCAAATTTTCAATTTTCAAATTTTCAATTTTCAAATTTGCAATTTTGAAATTTTCGATTTTCAAATTTGCAATTTTGAAATTTTCAATTTTGAAAATTTCTATTTTCAAATTCTCAAATTTTCAATTTTCAAATTTTCAAATTTTCAATTTTCAAATTTTCAAATTTTCAAATTTTCAAATTTTTAAATTTTCAAATTTTCAAATTTTCAAATTTTCAAATTTTCAAGTTTTTAACTTTGAAATTTTCAATTGACAATTGTCATTTTTTCAATTTTCAGATTTTCAATTGTCATTTTTTCAATTGCCAATTTTTTAGTGGTCAATTTTGCCATGGTTAATTTTTCAATTGCCAGTATTGCAATTGTCAATTTTTTAATGGTGAAGCCTTCAATGCAATGTTCAATTATTTTTCAATAGTCAATTTTCTATTGTCAATTTTCCAGATTTTACAGATTGTCAATTTGACAATTGACAATTGACAATTGACAATTTGACAATTTGACAATTTGACAATTGACAATTGACAATTTGACAATTGTCAATTTGTCAATTGTCAATTTGTCAAGTGCCAATTTGTCAATTGCCAATTTGTCAATTGTCAATTTGTCAATTGTCAATTTTGCAATGGCCAATTTTTCAATTGTCAATTTTGCAATAGTCAATTTTGCCATGCTCAATTTGTCAATGGTCAATTTTTCAATTGTCAATGTTGCCATGGTCAATTTTGCAATGGCCAATTTTTCAATTGTCAATTTTGTAATAGTTAATTTTGCCCTACTCAATTTGTCAATTGTCAATTTTGCAGTGGTCAATTTTTCAATTGACAATTTTGCAATCGCCAATTTTTCAATGGTGAATTTTTTAATAGTCAATGTTTTATTTGCCAATTTTCCCTTGCTCAAGTTTTCAATTGTCAATTTTGCAATGGTCAATTTTGGCTTTGTCAATTTTCCAATTGCCAATTTTGCAATTGCCAATTTTGCAATTGTCAATTTTGCAATGGCCAATTTTTCAATTGTCAATTTTTCAATGGTCAATTTTGCCATGCTCAATTTGTCAATGGTCAATTTTGCAATTGTCAATTTCGCAACGGTCAATTTTGCCATGGTCAATTTGCCAATTGTCAATTTAACAATGGCCAATTCTTCAATTGTCAATTTTGCCATGGTCCATTTATCAATTGTCAAGTTTGCAATGGTTAATTTTTCAATGGTCAATTTTGCCATGGTCAATTTTTCAATTGTCAATTTTGCAATGGCCAATTTTTCAATTGTCAATTTTGCAATAGTCAATTTTGCCATGCTCAATTTGTCAATGGTCAATTTTGCAATTGTCAATTTCGCAACGGTCAATTTTGCCATGGTCAATTTGCCAATTGTCAATTTAACAATGGCCAATTCTTCAATTGTCAATTTTGCCATGGTCCATTTATCAATTGTCAAGTTTGCAATGGTTAATTTTTCAATGGTCAATTGTGCCATGCTCAATTTGTCAATGGTCAATTTTTCAATTGTCAATGTTGCCATGGTCAATTTTGCAATGGCCAATTTTTCAATTGTCAATTTTGCAATAGTTAATTTTGCCCTACTCAATTTGTCAATTGTCAATTTTGCAGTGGTCAATTTTTCAATTGACAATTTTGCAATGGCCAATTTTTCAATGGTGAATTTTTTAATAGTCAATGTTTTATTTGCCAATTTTCCCTTGCTCAAGTTTTCAATTGTCAATTTTGCAATGGTCAATTTTGGCTTTGTCAATTTTCCAATTGCCAATTTTGCAATTGCCAATTTTGCAATGGTCAATTTTGCAATGGTCAGTTTTTCAATCGTCAATTTTGGAATGATCAATTTTGTAATGATCAATTTTTCAATTGTCCATTTTGCCATGGTCAATTTTGCAATTGCCTATTTTTCAATGGTCAGTTTTATAATGTTCGAATTTCGGATTTTCAAATTTTGCGGTTTTTAATTTCTGGATTCCCAAATTTTGAAATATGAATTTTTCAATTTGTTCATTTTTAGATAGTCTAGTTTTCAAATTTTCCATTTCGAAGTTTTCAATTTTCAAATGTTTCACTTTGAAATTTTCTATGAGTTCGGTGGGGGACAATGAAGCGCCCCGAAAAGGCAATTCATATACGCCCCTGAATCATTATCATTTTCTGCCGTTTTCCGTGCTACCGACAGCGCAGTTTGGTATATCAGGGTTCCTGATTTGGCCGCAAATCGTGGGGGGGTAAAAGTCACACAAAAAGTTACTAAGCGTGCAGGCCGGGCCTTAATTTTAATAGAGAGTTAATAGAGATTAACTTAATAGAGAACTGGCCCTTAAACTATCCAATCAAGCAGATAATTATGAACATTTGAGAAGGCGCATATTTATGCGCGCTACTGCAGTGGGAGTGAGACATCAATAGTGCTGCGACCGCTCGAGGGTTAAACCCGTCATACCTCCTTAATCATGGCAATTATGGAAAAAAATTATATATGCATTTCCACTTACAGAGCAAGCTCTGTTTAATACTTCCTCCTGTATCTCTCACCGTTTTTGCAATAGAGCGTTGTGAACAATTAAATTGTTAATAACAAAAAAATTGTTCGGCAATTTAAACTAAAAACTCATCCGATCTAAGTTCCATGAAGACGCTCCGATTATGATGTCGACGACCCCGTTCGTGAGAAATCTTTAACAAACAATTCCGATTCCGCACATATGCGAAGATACACAGAAATTTGCTGAGAATTTGGCGGGAAACGTTTTCGTATACTTAAAACGTCAGTTACGAATTCCAAGAAAAAAGTTAATAAACAAACCCCGAAAACTTGGATGCACTTCTTGTCGACTTGTCCCACATACACAGGGCCTTTACGTTCCATAACAGGGGAACATTTATACCCGATCTCCACTTTTCGACGTGTCACAAACGCCTAGGATATTTATGTCGCAATGTTTTTTGTCTGACATTCAACTATAAAAACCCCGCATCCCTTCTGATCCGGCATCATGAACAATTTTGAACTTCCCGATATAGGCAACTTGGTCGCTTTGTTCTCGAAAATGAAAATCCCCGTTCCAAGACATTTCTAATTTTTCTGGACCATTTTTAGCAAAAAGCCTGTGTGTGTATGTCTTGCTCTATATATGGTCAAAAATTATGTACAACGAATTCTCATTGTTGAATAGTGCGATCGAGGTCCGCGATGACATAATCGAAAGGTTCACCTCAGACCTGATCAGATTTTAACTTAAATTGATGCATTAAATTGATTAAATTCCAATTGTTTAAGACATTCTATTGCATAAACTATTAGAGTGAGTGAAATATTTATATAAGGAAAATTGTTCGTCATATAAAAATACACATTTTTTGTGAAATTACTTTTTTTCATAATTTGCATAATTAAGGAGGTACGGCCATCTGAAGAATTGTATGGAATAAGTAAACGAATAAAACTGGCGCTGCCGTGAAGGCCGTACTCAGTATAAGCAATGTTAATAATTTCAATTGTTCATACTGTACCAGTGGCTGTAATATTGAAGTTAGCGGGGAACTCGTCTAAAGAAACTTATTTCCTATGTGAAATTAGACATTTCATGTAGGATGGTTCTTTCCTATAGCTTGAACCATCAAGGATCGAGGTATGGCTGGTTAAAGAATTATGGATGTAATGAATGAATGAATGAAGCCATCGAGGTCATTAAGACCGCAACTGAAACGTTCCCATGTAGAATTGGTACATAGTGAACTGCATGTTTATATCTTTGTTTTGCAAATATTTGACTGATCGGTAAAATTGAAACACGATTAACAAGAGTAGTAAAATGTATATTTCAAGGAATAACACATTAATAAATCTCACCAATACGTCCCTCAAACTGTTAAGCTAGTCACAGCCTCATTCAACTGATCACTAAAAGCCTGGAAGCTGAATGTTTGAACTACCCGGCTCTTCCCTGCCTTTCCAAGTTGCAAACTAGTCTCTTTATTTTCAATTAAGTAGTAAATTTTCTCAGCAAATGTAATGGGAGTTAATTCTTTGGCTAATAATCCTGTAACATCGTTGACAATGGTCTCCTTAGGGCCTCCAGAGTTATGGGCAACGACAGGTTTTTCGAAATACATAGCTTCCAGTGGGACAATTCCAAAATGTTCATTTGGCGGAGTGTAAATCAATAAATCACAATGTCTGAGTAGTGATACTTTATCAGAATCAGATGGTGAACGGAGAAAGAGAATATTCGCTGTAATTCCAAGCTCTGAGGCAAGGCCCACCAACTCTAGGTGATAGTCCACATTCTCCTCGACCCGTTTATCGTAGCCCCCCGCCATTATCAGAAATACTTTCCTAAATTTATCCTGACTCAATTTATCCTTGAGCTCTGCCAGAGCTTCTAACGCCAGTTCCAATTTCTTCTTCCTCTCGTATCTGTTTATTGATAGTAATATGACTTTGCCGTCAGGTAAATTCATGTCCAATGTTTTTTCTAAAGGAGCTATGTAAGTGGAGTCGAAGAAATCAGTATGAAGTGATGGATACAAAATCTCTGGATTAATGGACAATCTTGTAAATGTCTTCTTGAAGATTGTAGAGGTGTACAGGCTGTTGACGAATATTTTATCTGCTTGGCCGGTAGTGACTTCCTCAAAGTAATTCAGCGGTATTCGGTACAAAGATTTGAAATAACCTCCAGGCGCTGTTAGAACTTGATCCGGATGATGACAGTAATATATAACTTTTGGAACAGATAAACGGAGGAACGGAATGCATACGGAGATCAAATCGCAAAATACTATGTCAGGACGCGGACTCAGGAAGTAAATCCAACAAGCAGCATAAATCTGTAACGAAATTAATTTTTTATTAACAGCGTCAATTTTCCTCGTTGCAACTGTTGAGTTGTGGAGTCATTTTATAGACGAATCAGGGCAATGTTGTAGTGGCATTTTAGAATAAACTCCAGGGACTGAGAGCGAAAGTCGGGAATAGAAGGAAAATTGCGTTTCCGCGTTCTTACATCGAAGAATAAAACAAAAACGGAGCAAAAGAACGAAAGTGGGGAATAAATATGAATTAGTAAAAATTGGGAAGATAGAATTTCAGAAGTTCTCAACGAGTTTAATCTTTCATAATTTCCAACACACAGTTGGAGGAAATTTTGAAAGCTTTTAAAAACGATTGGAATTTTTTCATTGTGTTTTCAAAGGCCAAACTTGAATCCGGCATAAATTCCCTGGTAACAAGTGGAGTAATCACTTGACACTAGGATTCTAATCACCCGTTTCAAGGGTCAAATACCCGAAAGTGGCACAGGAATTCTGGCAACGAGGGGAAAGGTCAGTAGTGTCCAGGTTTCTCACACCCTTTGTACCGAAAGATCCTGTATGTGATATGCAGAGGAGGTATAGTGATATATTAGTGTAAAACTTTGAAGTTACTCTTTTTTCTTATACTGTACTTATTTATGGATGGCAGTTAGACATTAGTCTCTAAACAAGAAATTCTAAGTGAATTTAACAAGTTAAAGGAAGGGGGTATTTTTCCCAAGTACTACTTCCTTGGTCGCTGAGTGATAACAGTGACTGCAAAACGTCATTCGACAATTGTCTTTTATATGGTAAAGAGTATAAGGTTAAAGAAACGAGTCTTCCAATATTAAGAAAATTTATTATGTGAAGAAAGTAAACTCTTACAAGAGTGTTATAAGCAATATTTCATGACCAAGCAATACTATAGCCTACAAGGTATCATTTTAATGTAAAAGTATGGTGTGACACAACCCAATATCTGAGAAGTGGGTGGTGAGATGCAGTGTTACAAATACTTTCGGAATATACCCGTACAATGCTATTATCGATAATCGGTTATAAATTGCAAATCAAGTACTAACAGTTGTAGAAGATGTCACATAGTGGTGTGACACTGTTTCCGTATACTCAAACTTGATGGAAGAACTTGGATAAATAAAATAGAAAAAAAGAACATAAATTACTTGTTGTGCTTGTATTTTTGTTCACGAACAAGTTTGAAATCATTTCGAACATATAATCATTTAGACTTCCGCCAGAAACATTGTAACTTTTAGAACTTAGAGCAATATCTTTTTCAATGCAATTATTCAATGTATTTGCCAAAAATAATTGCTTTTGTGGAAATTTACTAACCGCTCACAAACGAATATAATTTTTCGAATGATCCCTCTCATGTTCGATAGTTATGTTCTTGGCGAAATTCGAAACAGTTTGATTCGACCAACAACGTTCCCCAGTTTACAATCTCCTGTATCAAAAATTACATTCAAACTCGAATTTTGAAAGAAAACTTGAATTTCGATCTATTTCTGGTAAAATTATGGATATTCATCGGATAGATTCACGATGCTTAGAAATTTTTTTCCTAAACTACTTATTGATCAAATATTTTCAAGTTCATGAAAATCTGTCAAAAAAATCCTCTTCAGCTAAAATAATTAAGATGGCAGGTCTCAATTGGCCCCAATGGTTCACACTAATTTACAACCACTAGCTCCTTGCTTATCCGTTACATTCATAGACGTATAAGAATTCTTATACGTCTATGGTTACATTACAATACTAACGTTTACAATACTAACAGCTGATATTTACCATGCGAATATAAGCACACAGAGCGAAGAACTTGCCGAAGACATGTCTTGGAATCCAATCGCCTACAACATGAACTGTAATATCTTCATGTTTTACCTCTGAAAAACACCTGTCGGGATCGTAATAACTAGTAACAATGTTAACATCGTGTCCTTGTGCCTTCAGTGCTACAGCAACATCAACAACGAGTCTTTCGGCACCGCCGATTCCCAAATCAGGATGCAAAACAGTTATTCTAACCATAATCTTCCAACAGATCTCCCCTCAATAAGTGATCACGAATTTAATGGCCTTTCAACTCAGATAAATTAAAATTTACTAACGATAACAAGTCAATGAAGCCATGGAACACGTCACGCTTAAATTAAAAATCCATGTAAAGAGAAGAATTTGGTTTAGGCCACCAAAAACTCCAGAAGCCGATAATGACATGGGCGAGTGAGTCTTACTAGAGACACGAAATCGCCGAGAATAGTTTGTCTTTCTGCCACCTTCAAGTGCTAACTGACACTTGCACGTGGCTGGGTAGATAATGCCTCGAAGTCGTTCCTACTATACCCAGTACTTTTTTACCGACAAACTGTTTCAAAGAGATGAATGGACCCGCCCCGGAGGTACGCTGGGCTCATTCCTCATTCCGCCTACCGGCATATTTACAATCACCATTAATCATCCAAAAAATTACTCTTTAACATCGATAATGATCAATTTGAATTCTACAAACGATTGACAACTGATTAGATGCAAAACCAATAGGAAGAGAATGAACTTTTTTAAAAAGTTCCCGCCAAGCACATGCTCGACTTTCTTTTAATTAACAAAACTATTGATCGTATCAAAAACAAATACATTTACCTGATGAATTGCAATCGATTGATCGTCGTAGTTTCTTTAAAAAAGACAATTTTCTGGACAGTATTGTCTTGCTGTCAGTTGCAAATGTCATATCTTAGTATGTATTGCCACCCCCACGGCGCCACCTTGCCGCTTTTTGTTTTCATTCATTTGCTCCTGTTGTTGATGCCGACTATATATAGTTATATTTAGTTACTGGATAAATTCGTAAAAACGGTTACTAATTCGCAAGAATTAAAAAAAAAAGCAAGTCAGTTTAGAGGGATTTTTAGTTGATGATCCCGGCCCCCGCTGTACGTTCGTTTAACAGTGGAAGAAGAAAAAATGGCTTTAATACCCTTAGAATCCAATCCCGAGGTAAAAATTTAGTTTCCTAAAATTTATTACAGGAGTTGTAAATCAAAATCAGTTGTAATAAACTCGGTTTGTGTTTCAGGTTATGACCAAGGTGAATACAATGGAGAAGTTCCTCAAAATTTTGGTTAATTCTATATCATAAGTGTTCAGTTTCAGTTTTCATTTCTACTTTGTTTTTAGTATATTCATCAACTTGGAGTGCCAGACAAGTTTTCCTTGGTGGATGTTTATGGATTGGATCCAGATATGTTGGCCATTGTACCAAAACCTGTGCTCGCACTGATTCTTCTTTATCCAGACTGCGAGAAGGTATATAAAGAGAATGCTCATGAATGGAAGAGTAAGGATTTTAAATAATCTCTCAGCTCTGGTGATTCGTTATTGAAGATTTAAAAATTTCGGAAGAACACACTGCAATATTTAAATGACCATTTCATTTTTTAATATTGCCGCCTTAGTAAAGGTAGATAGATAGATGGACGTTTATTTTTTGGAAATTTAAACAAAGCAATGTGTGTTTGTAGTTATCTCTTTGAAATGAGATAAAGTGAAGGGTTGGTTTTCGTGTATCATACCTCAAAACTAAGGATATATGAGGAAAATTATGTAGATACTATTTACTGGAAACAAAAAAGTTCGACAAAAAAGTTATGAAAATAACTCCTGGTAGAATCATCTCTGATAGATTCTGAGATATTGATCTAAGTGCAAAGCTGCCGATAAATGTATTTTACCTCGTTTCCACGTTTTGCTAAAGAAATTCTCAGACAATGCAAAATAGCAAGTGAAATTTGCTCGGGAGATTTTTGACACAATTAAAAAAAAATGTCCTTACGACTTGACCTGTACTTCTTGTAAATGATTACAGAAAATATTAGTAGCAATTCTGATCATAGAGTTTTCATGGAATTCGGCGAATTTTCTCATGCTCTGCACAAGAGTTAATGTTCTGATGGTTTGGCTTAATATTTCAAAATAATTCTATGAAATAATTTATGATTTCAAACATGCCGGAAGCGTGGAACATTTTTTGGAGAATGAAAAACAATAGTAACATTTGTAGCGTGTACGTAGTCTCATTTTATACGTGTGAAATTTGCACACACAACTCGAGAAACTTGATCCTAGCACTTGAGTGAGATTTCCCCTGAAAATGTATGTAATCTACACGTGGCCGAAGGTATAACTGTGAAGTCATAGTTATTTATCCTATAAGTTAAGTAGTCTTCCGTGAAGCAATATCCTCTACCCTTCGACTACTGAATTGCACAAGTAAATGTCACATTTTAGTATATTTAGGACATACTTAGACGAACATATCTCGAAAAATATTGATGTTGTAGAAAACAATATAAAGTAGAAAAATATTTGATTGAAATCCCGGAAAGGAATATTTGATAGGATTTTAAAAGAAATATTTTAAACAACTTTGATAGATATTTGAGTAGGAAAGTCAGCACGTATTCTTCGATGTTTGTCATGTCCGGGTATAAGAAATCGATATTATTGCCAGTGGAGAATCTACCACACGATATATCGCTGACTTAGTTTGCCAGCCATATTTATAATTCAGTAGGACAAAACTTTAATCTTATATTGAAGTGAGCAGTCGCCAAATGGTCAGAAGATCGCGTTTATATCCACCATAGTCTTGCAGCGTATTTCCCTCGCAGTTCACCAACGGAAAATTCGGAGCAGGAACCAAGAGTGGAGTTGAATTTATTACTCGCGAACCCGGTGAAACAGGACCAAATTGCCAAATTCTCAAAGTCTGGGATTAACTTCACGCGCACTATTCAGGAATGTAGTAGAAAGTTACATTCACACACAAGATGAACTTGGGTCAAATGCAGGTGACTGAAGGATCAAGTTGGAGATAGCCCTCTGATGTGAATTCGGTACCTGAATTCGGAAGAAAACTGACTACTGAGGAGTTCGTTTCACGTCTTACATAACTTTAATTCAACATAAAAATTCGTTGTCATCTTTCTTCGACAGAATCACCAACCATATAGAGCCTTGACGCAATTCAGCCATCCGGCGCGCCACGACTTACCGCAGCCGCCGAATAGGAAGAACGAAATTCATATCAGAGAGTTAACACCTTATTTGATCATACGAGGTCCGACAACAACGATTAACCTTTTCCTACTCGTATAAGCCCCAGCGCGCCGGCCGATCGTGATTAACCTAGAGATACTGCAGAATAAACGCAACAGTAGAACCGTGTAGGTAACGAAGGGGTTATCTCACCGAAAAGCGGTTAGAACCGCGGTTTCGGGACCAAGTCACGAGTTTACTCTTCTGTTTCTGTTCATAAGGCTTCCGGATATAACGCAGAACTCATCTCCAAAATCAAGGAATCTGGTCAAGAAGTATCTCCAAACGTTTTTCACATGGAACAGTGTGTCTCCAATGCTTGTGGCACGGTAGCCTTAGTGCATGCAATTGCCAATAACGAAGACGCGTAAGTACATAATTTGAATGATAAACAGAAAAACATTAATTTAAGAATGTTTGTCGATTAGGGTAAAATCCGGCTTTGTAAAAATCCAGTGTTTTGCCTCGACATGTTCTTCGGCAGGAACTCTCATATACCAGTATTTGTGCATAATATGACAACGTTGTGCGCATGTAGTTTATGTAGGTTACGCTGTCATGAAGTTTGTTGGCGCCAATCGGGATATCAAACCAAGGGGCAGAATACCCGTCAAATTATTAGTGACAATAGTTGATTGTTTAGTTTCTAGGGTGACAGGACCAATGCTCGCACGGTAACCAAATCACGCAGTGTTCGCACAACTCCAACTAGTATTCATTATTGTTCAAGAAATATACAAATTCTTTATCTCCCTCAACTGTTGTCAAAAGTCTTTCCAATATGACGGATTTTTGCGGGGTAATTCTATGCAATTTTTTTCATATTTTTATCACCGTTTTTTGGTGAATATACGAAAATTCTGAAGGTGTTCTCGAATGAAACTTGCTGATGATGCAATGAAGGATTTTTCATTTTTTCCTTTCGTTCCTGATCTTTTGTTTAGGATTCACCTTGAAGACGGTATGCTGAAGACATTCTTGGAAAAGGCTAAGCATCTATCATTTACCGAACGTGGTGAGCTGTTGGTAAACACTGCCAACGGGATTATTGATGTCCATGAACAATTAGCACAGGAAGGACAGACTGAGGCTCCTCGAGAGAATGATCCAGTCTATCATCATTTTGTAGTTTACGTTGAGAAAGATGGATCGCTGTATGAGTTAGGTACGTACGGAAGTAATCTAATCTAATAGATATCTACACCTTATTAAAACTCATTACTCAAATCGTTTGGAGTGGATTGTGATTTCATTGACTTTCGCCGCAGCTGAAAATTTTACCCAGAGAAATTGTATTTAACTTTCCGCCGGAGTTATTCTAATAACCCAAAATCAGGCTGCGTTTCTTCCTCCTATACGCGGGATTATGGCTGTTGACTATACGCCCATGACATTCCAGCATCTCAATCGCGACCTATGACGGCACTACGATATGGCGGGAAATTAGAATTGAAATTTGTCCGGATTTAACTCCCTCACTCTGTATATAAACGCAATTTCTTGGAAATATTGTGACATATGTGCAGATGTCCCGTGTGAATGATAATGATGAAAATTAAAGAATATCTAAGAAAAAGGAGGTAATTCGTTAACAAAATCAGCACTCTGGAACCAACACTTCAAAATTTTGTAGTCTTTGAGATGATCAAATAATGGTCAGATCCTAAAATAGAAGAGAGCAACTGTATATCACGATCCTCCTTCTCCTAATGCTCGTCCATATTTCAAGGTTATCCGATGATTATCATGCAGATAAGGAAAATCGAAATTCCTTGATCTTTGTTGGTAAAGTAACTTGTTGATATCTGATTATTAATTTCCCTTCAATCTTGTCAATTTAGATGGCAGAAAACCATTCCCCATCAACTGCGGACCAACGACGAAAGATCAGGTGCTTGAAAACGCAACCAAAATTTGTGGACAATACATGGCGAGGGATCCTGATGACCTACGCTTTACGATGATTGCCCTGGTTGGAGATGCATAAGCATGAGATTTTTCGCAAGGCAATAAAATTATCAGTGATTGTGAAAAATTTCGCTTGCGAATACACACTTGTACCTATATAAAGGGAGTCTATCCTGAGTACAAGGCAATGTTGGACGTACCGAGTGCTGCCACTATTACGATCAAACTAACATCAGTCATAAATGATCCTCACTATACACATATTTCTATGCCATTATTCTTTTGTGTGGATGAGACTATAAACCTTTACAGATCTTGCATTCCACATAATTGGACCTACAATAAAATTTACATGGAACAAATCAAAACAATGTTTTTTTTTTTTTTTTTAATGGAAGACCACTAGAAACCACCATAGAACTACTTGTTTGTTGGAGCATGCGGAGACAAATCTTGGAAGCGTTATCAAAATCGAGAAAAGAATTGTAACTTGCAGACTTTTGTCTCTTATTTTCATTTTCTCATGAGAAACATGTTATACTTTGTCTTATATTGCAAAATATGATACCCATGCTTAGCCATATATTTGTTTCCATTCCCTTTTAGAAAATCACCTTTGCAAAATCTATTTCTCGTGTTGCTACTACTGACGATACTTTTTACTCACGGCTTTACTGGATAAACTGATTTGAGTTTTTCGCTTGGACCTCGGCTAAGCTCAACGGATAAGGTAGAGTTCTCACTAATTCCTTGACGTTGGTTCTTTGCCTGTTTGATTACTTTGCCTTACATACTCCTTCAAAAATATTACATGATGCGAAGACCGACTAGAAAAAATTCAAGGAAGTTCTGAAGCATGAAATTTCTGCCCCAAATTCTCCTTGTGATAGCAAACAAGCAATAGATGTACAAATAACAAAAGTCTCCAAACTCTAAGAAAATCTGCGAGCAGAGTGCTAGACTCGTATGCGAGCAATCCGGGTTCGATCCCGGACAACGCTGGTCAAAATTTGTAGCGCACTAACTCACAGTTTCACTGTCGAGCGGTAGTCTCGTAAAGGAGACGACTGTACCTGGGCAGGTTTTTCCCTCGACCCCGTTTCAGGGATTGGTAAGAGAACGAATCGGAAAACCCAAAAGGGTATACAAAAGAGAAAAAGTTTATACTAAGAGTGAGTAGAATGGCTGAAAACCAATGTATCGACAGTGAAATTAGTACACAATATTAGGTAACACATGATTTTGTATTTTATTCTGAAAATATCTTAGGAACAAAAACTTGTAACTAATTTTATCGGCAAACAATTTTCGGTCTACTATGAAAACAAATGTCGTCACCTTTCCAGAGTTTCAATCGTTTTTTATTGCGTCAGCAAACAAATAAATCGATGAATCGTCATATGCGTTACGAATCATAGGTACATACTGGGAAGCTCCACAGCGATTGAGATCTCCCGCAATTATCTAAGAAATATTAATCGTGCCATAAATGAAAAAAAGAACTCGTTCTCTATACTATTCCAATGTGACGACATGAGACTTGCGACGTCTTATAATTAACTTACGAATTACTCAAGTTTCAAGTTCCTTTCAACAAAATAGAAACTTTTTTTTTACAGAAATGTAAGATTTGAATTTTTGTATTGAGAAGAAATTACTTTAGTTTCAATTTCATCTCAACAAAATGAAACGTTTTTTTTTGGAATCTCATCTTAGGACAAACTTCTCTACTTTTACACGCTGAAATAATCATCAAGTATTTGTGAGGTGTCTCTGGGTCATTCAGCAATGTATTCTTTGGATAATTAACATGAGTTTCCTTAAAATCTAGTAGTTGCCACTGATGGCCAGCAATTGTAATGAAACAGGGAACGAAATAAGTACGCCATCCAATGAATTGCTTTCCATGTTCTCCAATGGTTATTAACGTACTCGAGTGGATTTGTCTCAATTATTTCACTTGTGGACCAGCCACACATTCAAGCCTAGGGTAACTCAGTGGATTGTGTAACCACTCGTGTCCCGTCATCAAGAGTCATACGACTGAGCTTTTATAACAGGCTGAGTTAGAACTCTGCTCACAGTGACGGTCATCATTGATTGAAAAAACATATTTTGCTTTCACTTTGCGCTTTTGTCCATTTTTAGTCCCATTGAATTTGTAGTAGATGCACCTTCCAGAATTAGAATATTAAATTGAAGATGGTAATGTTTAGAAGAGATGAAAAAAATTGGTATTAAAATCATTTGATGGTTTTTTTTGCATGTACATTTTAGTCAATGGAATTGGACCAGTCTGTGGTACTTTGTTAGCAAACTTGGAATGTAACTGAGGAGCGTATTTCTCTCAAGCTTTCATGCGCACCAGCAAAGTCGTGAAGTTTCCTAGAATTATTCCGCGCGCGCTACGCTCTTCACTGCGCAACTTTACTCCTTTCTTTTTTTTACAATGAGCCTATCCACGAATACCTGATAGTTTTAAAGCTCTTCTGACATTATGTGTCAAAATTAATTCTGACCGTCATTGGAACTTAACCCGTCGTTGATCGTCCTGTGCGCATGCTGTTGGCGGACATTCTATTTGAGGTTTTCTTCCCGGCTTGCTCTCCGAAAAACTCCGGGAAAATTTGAATTCGTTAATTGAAGTATGTGGAACCTATGTATCATGGTATTTGTCTTCAAGATTTTCGGAGAGGTGCCGAACGAGAATCCTGTATGAAAGTTTTTTTTCTGCATTAACGGAAATTGACGCGAGCGCGTCGTTCTTGAACGCCACTCAATATGTTTGGTCAGTACAGTCATTTCTCCCACAAGTTGATGGATCCCTATAGTCAGTATCGCCATGACCCCACCACTGACTATCTCCTCAAGCACCGCCTCCCCACCACTGTGCAAACGCCTCACGTGACTTTGAACGCTACCCCACAGCGCTTACTAGCATCCGGTAATGGGAGAACTAGGGGAGGGTCACTTGTGGGATAGGGCGGTGGAGCGTCCGGTTCCGCGCCGTGCACAAGTGGGAGAGTCGACTGTATAGAGAGAACCTGCCAACCTTATTGGACACCTAGATATGTGACCAACGAGCAAGGGCCGCGTACAGCGACCAACGACGAGTTAACAAGTCCTAAATGCTACGTGACTTTCATTTTTTTTTTGGTAACACCTATTCTCAGGACATACATTCTTAATCCTACTCGATCAATGATGATGCTTTAACTATGCAAAGTTATTTCCTTTTCCATTTGTAATCGCTCCTGAGTGCTCCAGCTGACTGTTCTCATCTTTCTTCTTCATCTGCAATTCTTCTATAGAGATTCGAAGGTCGAGGAAATTTGTTTGGACTTGTGACAATCACTATGCTTCACTTCGTGTGCTGTTTGGGTAGGTGACGCTTCATATGTAACGCCAAATGATCACTCCTTGCAAATGAACGCTCGCATACAGCACATTTGAAAGGTTTAGCGCCGGTGTGCTTCCGATAGTGCCGTGTCAATTCGTCACTGCGGGCAAATCTCCATTCACACTCGGGCCATTGACATTGGTAAGGTTTTTCACCTGCAATACGAAAGGTAATACATTATTATGACCATGTGTGGTATTATTCACTTATTATAAACCCTGCATATGAGGTTTGTTCTTTCATTCCTGAACTGATTCGTTACAAGTTGGGATTCGAACCACGCATGTAAGGCGCCGTACCGACGAGGTTGGTGATGGGGCAATTACTGGGAACGGCATCGTTGATGCTGAGTCAGTTGAAGGGGGGGGGGGTATAGTTCAGATTGTGTAGAATGAAGGTTAGAACCCGAGTGCCACTATTTCTACACCAGGGAGAGATAGCCACGTTTCCAAGTGAAATGGGGAGCAATTAATAGTATTTTCTATACGAACTCGACGCTGACAGTCCCATGGGAATGTGTGGATAATCTTGTCTTTCAACAGAAAATTCTGTCCAAGTCAGTGCGATCACTGAGAGTGAGAATGATAAAGAATAAGTCCCACCGACATTAATTGAAGTGGATAGGAGATAAGTTTTTCAATATTTGAATGGTTAGGAATTGCAAGCTAACGCCAAGGCGTTGACTTGGAAATGATTTAAACTCGGTAGACCATTCCAACTGAATGTAGTAGCCACGCGTCCACACACCCTTACTGAACATCGCAACACGTCATACACCACATGTAAGACTATCTTCGTACCATATAATTAATGTTTCGTAATATATAAATACCCCATTAGTGAAATTACCATTAGTCATTAAAACGTACCTGTGTGTATCCGCTGATGCGCCTTTAAATGAGAACTCTTCGTGTAAACTTTCGTGCATCCTGCAAACAAATTAAGAAGAAATGATTATCATTTTGATCATGACAATGGCGTTTGCGTCGCAAATTTATTTGTTTATTGTGATCGGAAGGGACGCAAATATCACAATTGAGTAATGGATTGAGATAAAATCGATTAAAGCATCACACAAACATTCTTCATCCAACACATCGGTCTAATTTTGCAGCGAAATTTTAATTAGGGAGAATTAGTTATACTTCTCCCTGCCCTAATAACTAGATTCGGAATTCATTGGCATTTGAACCCAGGGGAAGCTCTTGGACACAGGAAGAGGAAGGCCACAGAAAGGAACAGCTTCACTGGCCGAGTCTTATGGTAACAGCTGACAGCAACCGGTGTAATGAACGCGGCTATTACAAGGCCAGTTCTCGGGTCAATCAGGGATAATACATTCCCGGTGAAGACCCACGAACCAGCACCTTCTGTGGACCTACTGCCCACTCCGACGGTCGAGGCAAGGTTGAGCGAAGTTGAAACAGCGAATGTGAGTGGCCCATTAAAGACGTGCGTCTCCGCGAGGACCCAGAAAAGAAAGAGGTTACCACGATCTTCTGGAGCTTAGAGTATGGTGATCTGGCTGCATTAATGGCTGTCGCAGCATAGTCCCCAACTCGTCAGGCAAATCATCCGCTCAAAGTCTTCCACGGCCTCAGAATCTGGGAGCTAGGCGAGAGAATAGGAGTCGGAACGAGAATGTTGATGTCCGTGGCGCAGATAGACGAATCGCCGGAGAGCGATCCAGAAAATACTGGAAAAATCGGAAGGGCACGTGAAGTGCCCAAAGTGAAAGTCGACCAATATTGCCGTAGCATGTACTTCCGAGGAAAACTGTGGAGGAAGCGGGCGTTGAGTGACCGGACTGGCCGGCTGAGGGTAGTTAAGAGGTAAATTCTATCTTGGAGAAGCCCTTTGAGGCCACTGCAGTGATGCGTAGGCTGAGGAAAGCTCTTAACAGTCTTCCTGTTGCAGGATGCAACGTTATCACTGCCGTGTCTAGCGCTTGTTTGAGACCCGCGAGTTTTTCCAGGCGTTGATAGCACGATGGTTACCTACCAGGGTGATGATCCCCAGTTCTTATCAAAGTGGAGACCATTAGCCATGGGAGACACTATTGTGGAACTGTTTGTAGCAGACGTTTGCGACGAGAAAATTGGGGAAAGAGGTTGGGAGAAGAGCAGAAAGGGTTCCTCAAGAGATCATGTTCTGGAAGAGATCATGAAGCACTCAAAGAGGTCGGGCAAGGGGGCTGCCAAGATTAGAATAAATTTCAACCCTGGTAAATCCTTCACCTGATGGGGAAGGCTAGCAGGCCGAAGACCCTCTCGATGCAATTCCGTATGGCAGATACCCAATTCTTGTTCGCAGGGGGCTGCCTACAACCCACTTGGTATCCCCACGGGCTTTTAGTAGGTTAACTAAACCCTGACGACGAGGAATCCCTCCTCAGCCCTTGGCAACAATTCGACGTGTTAGGCACGTTACGCATATGGACCCTGTACGTGATCAAGGTGGAAGGTCCCAATTATAAGTGCCGAAAAAATGTTCTCATACATAACTCACAATTCTACATACATTATTCTGTTCATTTTCGTAATTACTAAAAAAAAGACATTGATTCTTACCAATGAAGTCACAATGATGTACTCTCCGTTTCTCCAATTCAGGATTATTCCTACGATTGAATTTGGTGATAGAAGCTGCCTGAATTCGGTGGTTCTGATTAATCATTGGTGGCTGGATATAAGGAGGTGGTGGTGTTCGCCTGGGCGGTCTAGTGAGCGGTGATCCTGGATCGGATATTGGGGGTGTGGAAGGTGAGAGATACATGAGCCTCGTCATTGATCCGTAAAGGGGAGATGTTGCACTATTACTCTGCTGACCGTGGTGATTTGCTTCATTATTATTATTAACACTGGTACTACTGCTAGTATTACTACTAATACCACTGCTATTGCTGCTATTATTACTATTATTGTAATTGTTATTATTATATTTAATGTTGTTATTATTAACATTATTATTATTATTAATACTACTATCACTATTATTACTATTATTGCTTTTATTACTATTATTATTATTGGTATTATTGCTACTACTACTACTACTATTACTACTACTTCTACTACTACTACTACTAGTATTGACATGGTCGTCATTCATATCATTACTATTATTATTATTATTATTATTATTATTAACGTTGACATCAAATGTCTTGTGTGCCGTTTGATGATCGCTATTCGACCTTGAGTAATTGTTCATTTTATTCTGACATCCCTCGAGTAAATGAAAAGTGGGCTGTCCCTGGAGTGGTTCGCTTTTAATGTCAACTGGTGATAAACCTGGCGAAGCAGATTGTTCGGTTTTGATTTTGACCGCTGATATATTCTGGACACTTGATTGAGAGCCCAGCATGTCGGCATTCTCAGGGTCGAGTTTCTGAATACTTGAGGTAATGTCCTCCCAGAGGGGCGGCCTGAGAAAAACATCGTCATCAGTGCCGACCGGCTGACTCCTAGTGGAAACGAAACTTGCATGAGGCTGGCAGGGATTGGGGCCGCTGGAGTCAAAAAACTCGTCCATCCGCAGAGGGTCGCGAGAAGACTTGTTCGGATGATCCTCGTCGAGTTTCTGGAGATCCAGATCCGGGCGGCAGAGGAGCGTATCCAGGTCCGATGTCTGCTGAGAAATAAATTAATCACAGGATTAGTGAAGCGTAAAGATTGTATCAAAGAAATTTTGGGGGGGGGGGTCGGAGGGGATGTGTGAAAAAACGAAATTGAAGTTTAGGGGAGGCTCTTCAATTGATTCAACATGTATCATTGTTCTGTTTGTCTTTGGAACTACCAATACTAAAATAACGCAAATTCCTTAGATAATAGGTGAAACATCTCTGGTTAAAATATTTGGAAATGCAATGTACGCAAATGGTAAATGCGTACACATTGTAGTGAACTGTCGCTCATGTAAATTTGCCATGAAATTTTCTATCGATTCCATCGTCTGAAATCGATTACTTGCATGCGAACGACTTTGCTATGTCCAATGTTCATATTCTTTTTATATAAGCGAAATATTCAGTTTTTTTTTAGAATGAACTCACGTGGAACCATCGAAGTTGATCAGAAAATGGTTCCTGTTTTGCATTAGGTTTTGAATGAATTATGGGAGTTCTTTGAAAAATGCTCTAGTAGTTAGCATTCGATATAAGAATAATAAGTGATGTTCTCCATCCGGTAGCAAAACAGAAAAATTTTGATTATTCTTCAAATGGGAAACACCTACAATTCCTGACTTCTCCATATGGCTCAACGTTAAACACTTAATGTTCCGCACTTAGTATATACTTTTATTGATAACTCATGCATTCCACAAAATAATGCAAAATAGTTTTTCCTTAATTGAAAATTATCAAATGGAGAAGATCAGAAATTTAAAGATCTCAAACTAAAAATGGGAAGTAGTACCTATTGTGTTCCTTATATAATCGTTATCAGTGACGCCCTCAATCTGAATTTCAAAAGTTATGGTTATTCAAATTTCCCGCTTTCTAGATAACAAGTCTTTTTTTCATTGTGAACCATCGATTGTTACCGACGGCTATGGCCGAGTCGTTAGAGCTCTGGTCTTTGGCACACGAGGTCCACGGATCGAGTCCCCGCCCGGGGACTCGCCGATTGGTATAGTGTAGCCGAACGGGAGTTTCGTCAAAGAAACGGCTGTACAATTTGAGGTTTTCCGTGGTTTTCCTTCAATTGTAGATTGACCCAACCAATCTCAAGTCTGGTAGGCATTGCATTCATTGGGTCAAACTAAGTGAATGCTGTACAGTTTGGCCAGAATTCGGTTTCCATCGGCACTGTGGGAGGGTCGTCACATATGCATAATCGCATCGAAGCGTTAATGAAAAAATGGAAAAAAATCATCGATTGTTAACTGAAAATGCGAATCCAATGGCGTGGAACGACTCAGATAATTTTACATGATCCGTTTGAATCTATTCCAACGCGAGTTATCTTTTGGGCCACGTTGTTGAAAATGATGAAATGGCATTCACTGGTCTATAGTGAAAAATAGAAAGAACGTATTTTAAAATTCCTGATAATTAAACCGTGCATTTTTCATAGATGATTTCGTCACTACTTTCACAGTGAATTCCTCAGGACCGACGGGAGTGGCCGTGCGGTTCGAGTGCTAAACTCGAATTCCAGCGATCCGGGTTCGATCCCGGGCAACGGCGGTTAAAACTTGTAGTGTTCTAATTTGACAGTTTCAGTGTCGAGCGGTAGTCTCGTAAAAGAGACGACTGTACCTGGGCAGGTTTTTCCTCGTCCCTCGGCGAATGCGGTACACTGGGTTTGGGGGGGGGGGGGGGGGGGTAAGGGGTCCAATTGTAAAAATTCGAAAGGGTATACGAGAGAGAAAAATATTGTACTAAGAGTTCGGAGAATGGCTGAAAACCAATGGATGGACAATGAATTCTTCTGGGCTGAGATTTTACCGATTTGATCGAGACTTCAAAAAAGGTTAGATCTCCCAACTTAGCTTTTGATTCGCTCCAAGCTACGAGACGAAAACTGTTTTTTTTTTAAACGTTCGCCCAAAGCGAAATTCGAAGGCATATCCTTCCGAGTGACTCGGAGGAGTATGTAGCTTGCTGGGTTACAGCTACCGACGTGCTACTGCCGCGTTATGCACCTCGTAAACTCATTTTCACCAATGACTTCATCGCGTTGTCATCTCTGCCGCGGGGTACCACTTATGTAGTTTTTCCAAGGTCCTCGAAACCTTGAGAATTGCGCCTCTAGTTCAATCTATTTACCCTCTTCACTATGTTATGGAAAGAGAACAAACTGTTGGAAAAAATTAAATGAAAGGACCATATCTGCAAAACTTTAGGTTTGAGTCTCGGTTGACCTCAGAGCAGACAAGTGAGTAATGTGAAAAAAGGAAAATTGAAATAACTCTTACAGTTTCCGAGAGCATATAGTTTTTTTTTCATCCTCAATGCCTTCGATCCATCAATTCTTGCCCAGCCGGTGTTTAAAAGCGCAAATATATATATACTTTATTGAATTTGATAGGTGACATGTTGTGGATTAAAAAATCTTAATCGCTTGAAAATTCGTGCCAAGTCATAAAATGATCTCAATCGCGTTGACACGCGGCTCCTGAAGAAAGCAGATAGAACAATTCATTATGTACATAATATTTTGCAGCTGTATTTAATGCAAGTCTATAGGATCAATCGATGTTAATCATGAATGCAAGTTTGAATGGGAGAACTACAGGAAAACAAACCACCCCGTTAACTGAGGGTGGAGCCAATTGGAGAATTGAAATGCGTGACGCCCCATCTAGCGCTGAGATATACAAACGAGACTATTTAGTACCGCTAAGTCAACTTCAGATGACGCTACTTGGACAACATGCAGAGAATCACACGCCAACTGTGAAAGTTGGCTGGAATAATCAGAATCATCACTAACATCATTGCTCAAGAATTTCAGATTTTCGAAATTTTGAATTTTCGGAATTTCAAATTCCTGGATTTTCAAACTTCTGGAATTTCAAGTTTGTGAAATTTTAAATTTTTGAAATTTCCAATTTCTGGAATTTCAAATTTCTGAGTTTTCACATATCTGAAATTTCAAAATTCATAAATTTCCAATTTCAGAACTTTGAAATAAGAGGTGTCCAGCTTCAAAAGCATGAAATTTGAACAGAATTTAGGTCGCACAGTTTTTGAACTGTGAAATTTAAAAAATTTCAAATCCCAATGACATGCAAAGTTCCAAAATTGTGAAAAGGTTTTGAACATTCGAAAAACTGAAAAAGAATGATCTCACCTGAAGCAGTACTACATTCGACAACCCCAAGGATAGTGAAGAATCAACCAATTTGTGAATATCAAGACTGTCAAAATTTTCGAAAAAAATTTGAAAATTGAGCACATTTTTAACGGTTCAAAAAAATGTCCACATTGAATATTTTGCCGAAATTTTGGACAATTTTTTACAGTGTTGCGTCTACCCTAATTAGAATACATATCTCCTCAAACGTTTGAAGATTTACATTAACATTGATATTTTGCAAAAAATCTCTACGACGATGAAAAGTTCAACATTACTTGGTCTCTCAATGACAACATATAATGCGATCAAATTATGTTCTATCCGATTTTAAACCGCTGAAAAAACCATAAATGTTTATAATTTTCGATTCATAAAAATTTCATACACATATGAAAAATATGAAACATATGAAAAATCTATAAAAATGTAGTCCCGGAAACGCTTGCCTCATACATTTCTTACTGATATTTTGATATCGGGAAGTGTTTGTCATTGACACAATTTAAAAATTGCACCGGAAGTGAGAATGGCCAGTTGGCTAGATCCCTATGAAATCGTTGAAAAAATCCGTATGGTCGAGGATTGTTCATAATTTAATTGAGGTTTTGTAAAATTATTTACTAAAATGGAAAGGTTACGCCATGACCTTATGAATCGGTATGCTATTCAAGAAAGCGCATACACATAAATGATCATCGTTAGAGTCGAAATATCTCGAATATCGTGACATGATTTATTTTTCAATCATCATTCATTTATTGCTTGATCAGATTAGTCAGATAACATTGTGAAATTGATTGCTGATCGCGTTTGCCTCGATAAACATCGATATATGGGATATCGATTCGGCTTTAGTTTTCAAACGTATGACAATAGTTCAAGTTGTCATAGCTTCTGTAGTTATTGAAACTCACATACACAGAATATTTTTTGACGTTCTGTTCATTCATTAAGTTTCGAGTGTTTTACATATTCTGTCCACTGTTGAAAATTTTATATGTACGCGATAATTACAGAGAAATTACAAAAGATGCTTGCACCAAATTGGAAAACTGAAAGCTCTCATTTTTTCGGAGTCAATGATTAACAGTATCGTCAACTTCGGAAAATATATTATCACCTCAAATACTAAATTGTAATTTAGCGCGAAGCGCGTATTCGGGCTTGTACAATCCTCTAGTAAAAAGGAGAGACGCTAGAAACAATCGATACATATCGAAATTATCGAAAACTGTAAGACCGAAACCGACGCGTCACCAGTGCGTGCGGCGGAAAACGGAAATGAGCGCCACCGGACTCATATGCTAAGTGAAGAAGGCATTTTCCTGCTCACATTTTGGTAGAATAAGGTTTTAAATCGAAATTCCAAATTGCCATTTTTCAAATTTTATTAATAAAACACATACACATTAACCCGATAATTGACATTGCTTAAAAACAATTGTGCACACTTAATCGTTCATAAATTACGGGCATAGTTGACTTTCACGGGGCCATTGCCATAAGTTTCTAGCACTAAGATGTGCATTCCATTTTTGCAGTACAACTTGCCGCCCTGAACGCTAGCGAACTAGCGGGTAGCGCACATGAAAACCACCATTCGTTAAATTTGGCACGGCAACAAGTTCTGGCGGGAAAACACGCTTAACCTGGCTTATCTAATAACCTCGCCCTTGATAAGTCGCACCTTTTTAACATCACACTCGCTCGGACGTGGCACACCATCGGTTGGGTTTGTTCTAACGGCCCTCTGGCGATAACGCGACCTCTCAAGGGTCAACTGGAAAATAACGAGATTGTCCAAAATGTCATTGACGCTGACTCAAAAATCTTGAATCACATAGTTCGGTCGTTCGCCGTGAGAGTATGCAATCCTTCCAAAAATCGTGAGAATCTTTTGGAGTGGTAAAGGTTAGTCATTGGTCAGTTTGACATGGAATACGTCACACCCATACAGTAATGCAGTTGTATTAAATTCCCACATAGTTCAACACTACTGTGCATTCTGTTGGATATCACTGAAATGATCATATGCAACATTTCATACTCTACTGAAAAATCCATTGAGATTTTCACTTTCTTACATTCTGACGAATGAAAATGTAAACTCATGTAGTAGTAAAATTGTGTGAACCGAGTACATGAGAGAATGAAAATAATGGGCAGCCGTGAAAGGTGATAGAAAAGGGGAGGCGGCAAGATAACGACGTGATAAAATCAGTTGCGTGACCCGCGGTCAGTCTGGGACCATCTTTTCTGTCTCGTTGGTGACTCATCCAATACATGCTTAACGTCATCCCCTGCTCCTCCAGCATTGATCCTATACCCAGTGCGTTTGAGTTATTTACTATGGCCCCCTTTTACACTCACGCGATTTTGAGCCCCGATGTGTGGTGTAACAGCAATGAACAAACCTTGTCAGCATTGCTTGGCTCATCGAGGCTATTAGCATCCCCGTACCGGTAGTACGTATAATAGTCAGCGTTAGATTACACATTAGAAGTCAAGTTTCATGGTAAGTCATTTACGGTGTTCGTGGTGGAAAAGTCCATTGGGTAGGGAAATTGAATTGCTGTTAACGAACTATCTAAAAGTTAAAAAAAAAAAATTTGAACCTGAATAGGTTACCAGGTGAAAACCACTTGAGCTTGTGCTCTGGTGTTGCCCGAAAAAGTTATAAACGAATTGATAGTCTAAACTACTATAGCTATAAGAACTGCAATTGATTATTTCTGGGTGTTTCGATTCCGTCCAGTTAAAAAGGAAAAATGTAATCCATAAAATTTGTTGCCCTCCTAGCATTCTGTTTTTTTCCTCGCTCATTTCCTTTTGAAAGACAGAAAAGGCATCAACACTCATGCCATTCGTCGTGATCACCGATGGAATCAGAACACCACCAGGTGCAAATTATGTAAGGGGTAGCTCGAAACTACTTCATGCTGATCCTGGTAACGTCTGATTAGAGACCAGCTGACTCCTCATAGGCCCCTCATCAACAATAAAACTCATCGGTATAGGTAAGACTTTGTAATCACGTTAATGCATCCCACCTTCTTGTCATTCATTCGTATACCTATTACATCAGCGAAAACCCGCCTCTTACGGTTCCCGCAGCATGATATCTCAAGGGCCTTCATTTGTCATTTGGGAGGGGTTGAGGGGGGGGGGGGGGGGGGATGCTATCGGTTGTTCCAGGGAGGCGCTTAGTTTAATGCTTCAAGAATATTCCACCTATATTGGCGAAGATATAAGAATTGCTGGAAATTTGGACATAATGTTTTCGAAGCGGTAACAGATGTCTGTATGCAATTTGAGATTGATTCACAACACCGTTTGTAGTTATTAATTATCAAAGTTCTCAATTAACACGGCCTCTCATGGGAAAAATAAAAATTTCTGTAAATACAGTTCAAAATATAAAAATTTATTGAAATTTTGAAAATTTACTATTGCAGCAGATATAAAACGATGGTAAAAATTTCATGACGATTGACGAAAATTTTTTTTCATTAATTTGTTTAAACAATATAATATTGATTCGCAAAATCAAATACAATATAATAATTTCCTATGGCTATCACTTCAACTAATTAACGCATTGAAATATTAATTGAAAATTATTCGCGATAAGTATAACGAATTATAGAAAGGGTCATAAACTTTTGTTTTGACTATACGTGTTGAATATCCTTAAGTTCACCCAACAGTTTATTGATGATGAGTGATAGGTATGCGAATTCTCTTGGCATGCTATATAAAAGCACACATTTTGGGAAAAAAATGGAATAAGGCAATTTTACCATGGCCTAATATTCAGGGCATTCCTAAGGAATATTCTTCATTTGAAACTTTCTCTTCTATATTGTACACAGGCTGAAATTCAAGTGGGTGGTCGGTCGAACTTTTAAGGGATACGGTGAGTAATACTCATGTACATCAACAATTCATTTTTCATTCACACAGAATTTTATCAATGGAATTTGTACTTTTGAGTGTAGTAATATGCAATAATTATTGGAGGTAATTTTTGTTTGTTCACAACAATTTGATTATTCATTACGCACTTGAAATGGGGGAAAATTATGAAGAAAATTATGGATCGTGAATAACAGTAGACATAAAAATATTTGTTGCAATTTCGAGCCCAAGCCAATACTTATCTTTTTCTGATTGACTACTTGAATTTATGTGGGAAGGAAACGCAGGCAAATACTTTAATAGGATATTACCAAACGAGCGGAAAAAAGGGGATGAGTATAGTTCACCCTATGTGGGGTAAATACATATATCTAATAGTTATTTCCCATGAGCAGTCGCTAGAAGGCCGACTAATGCACTTATAATTAATTAAATGAATGTGGATGGGTGGGCCACCCTCCTATACCAGCAATTACTTCTCTTTTTACCGCAACGTCGTACGAACCCGCGTGTGTTCTGTTCACGATTGTCAGTGGAAATTCCTTCCTATTTTGGAATCATCAGGGCTTTGATGATAATCGAAAAGACAACTGTAAATATTAGGTCGTGTCAATAAGTCGAACCTGATTTTCTGAGATGTTATTGGACGCTTGGTGAATGTAAAACTTGTACATCATAGCATGTCTGTATTAGTGTGTCATTACCAATCTTCAGAATTTTTAGAAATTTTACGAATTTTGAATATAATGAAAATATACAATTTAGTCCAGCTTCGGAAATGAGATTGGAAGCTTTGAAATTTTTCTTAAAAATCTTGCTTTCGGAATTTAAATTTTTTCGAGATGTAAAATGCGTTCAAAGTAGAGTAGTTGTTTCGAATGGGCTCAGGGGAATGTTCAAAAATTTGCATGATTTTTCTTTTCTATACTGAAATCCTGAAAAAATTGTATAAATGTTAGCTTAAGGTATTTTCCAAAATTTTCGAGATTTTGAGAATACTTTTTACAAAAAAGAAGAAACAAAGAAATAAGGAAAAGAAGCGAGGAAGCTAACATTTATGGATTATCCAATATTTGCTAGAAGCTTTGAGCAGGGACGTCGGCGTTACATTCCCATAGTCAGCCAAGATTGATTGAAGCTTTGAAATATACATTCAATAAAGCTAAGTTTGCTTCCTGCTTTTGACGAATCGTTACTCCAAGATCAGTTTCCACACGGAGAGAAAATTCAATAAAAATTACCAGAAAAGTTCCGTAAAAATGACGGTCCAAAACGTAATGCGCGAATGAAATAAAATTCTTTAAAAATCACGAAACGAAACGTTCCGTAAAATTTACCATAACGAACTTGACAATTGACGAACTGTTCCGTAGTTTTTCATTTAACTGTAAATTTTTCGTAAATACTGCCAAGATATGATTTTCATTCGCGCATATTTTCATTCTGGGCGCACGTGCGGGGATGTTTGTATATGTCGGGAGGGGTGTGTGTGTCTATTACACCGATAGGATCTCTTCAAAACTGCAGTATATAACTGGCTACCCTCTTATATAGGTCGCCTAGACCGGTCAGAGGACCAGGGTTGGCTATTTTAGCGAGCTGCGCCCCCTGGAACTTGACCGGCTTCATTAACCGAGTTTCCTATTTCCAAGCCCTTTATTTTTGGATATTTCGATTTCAGAAGAGTAATTCCTTTCCTCCTGAGATATACTGTATTTCCAGGCTGTCATCCTGGGGATTTTCGCTCGCGCAGAGTTTGCGCTCGAGGCGAAGCCGCGAGCAGGCAAAGGCGCGACCAAAAAATCCCCAGAATGATAGCCTGGACTTGTTCCGTAGTGACGTTTACTTTTCCGAGTTTGAAACGAGGAAAACTATAAGGCAGTATGGAAGAAATGGTTCCTCAACTTCATGTCTTGACATCACAACCATCTGCCAATGAGCAAGGAAAATTACTCATGATAATTGCAATTATGTCTTAAGCCAAAATTGAATTTGATATTTCTACGTGAAACACCCAGCTTGTATATTCAAAGTAATCTTCACGGTGACACTTTTGCGCATTTGTGGTTTATCATAGTTTCTTTCCAGCGCTCAAAATACTCATATTTCATTTTTTTGAAGGCATTCCATATAAATATAATAAGAGAAATGCTCAATCAAATTGCTCAAATTTATGGCTCCAAAATTAAACTAACGTATGTTGGCTGGATGAGGAGTGAGAAATATATTTTTTTCCTCCCGAGACCTGGTTAATTGAATAGTTTATGGGTGCGACCAAATATTCCGAGTTTTTATAGTCAATTAGGTACGGTTCTTCTTCAGACTGAATGCATGCATCCAATGATGCAGTATAGCGTAGTCCAACGGTAGACAGCGAGGATGCAAGATCCAGGACGATTAGAATGAATGGCCGCTATAAATCAGCCACCTCGTTGGTGTTGTTTCATGTGTTGGGCCCCAGAGAAGCATATAGAAAGAGGTGAGGTAGCTCGATGGTGATACTCTTCTTGAATCTTAGAAAGACTATTGTGCCTTCATTTTGTAAATCACATCCGTTTTTTCGTTTTCATTCATTTTACCTTAAGATACTTCATTACATTCTGACCAAATCTTCAGCTATGGGCTGTTGCAGCTGCGTGTTATTTAATGTGTTAACATTCAACTTTTAATAAAAAAAAAAAAAACATTCAACCTTTCTCCCATCGTGTCGCATTCTTGAAAATATAGGATAAAGGGTTAAACAAAAGCTGTTCCGTAGGAAAAAACATTCTCCCTTTAATGATTTTTTTTTACCTGCATAATCAAGTACTATACAGGTTGTTCCAAAACAACTTGTACGGTGAAATAACAAAAAATTATGTAGTTTGTGAAAGTTACAGATGCGACCCATCAAGGATCAACCTCAAGTTCCGTTTCACCATTGTGGACCTTGCCATTTGGCATGATATTGGGAATTGTAATTCCGGACCTGTAAATTGTTTAGGGATTTTGAAATTTTAAATTGCAACAATGAAATTGCGATTCATTATCATTCGTACAATGGTAGCACTGATTCTGAAAATCCTGGAATTTGCAAATAGTGGAACACAATTCTGGAATTGTGCTCCTTGCTATGTTGTCAAATCTTAGCAGTGATAGCTCTAGCTAGGAGAATGCTGGAGTTAGCTACAATATGCCACTTTTTTACCGTCAGCTAAAACAGACTATAAACGACAAATTTTCTTAAATTGATCAGTATATTAAGGGGTATAACACCACTGGAACCCTTGTGTTCAGAGCGCTTTTGCACGATTTTTTTTAGACCAGAAGGAATGGGGGTCAATGAATGAAATTTGGGTACGTTGTTAAGCATGTATTTAAGAGTACAAAGTATTTTTCCACCAAACAAAAAAAAAATTGCAGCGATATAGCCCCCGCACTGAGACGTGTTCCGCTGGAAGGCCTCCACGCCACGCCGCACAAGTGGTGTAAATTTGAACCTTCCGGGGGGAAAAAATCTCCTAATCTAGATCAGTATAGCTGGAAAAACACGTACGGATTTGGAAAAATATTGATTTTTGTAATTTTGGCGAATATTTGAACAAAAAGGGAATATTTCACTTCAGATGAGAGCTGTTTTTCGTTAATTAAAAATCGTCCAATAAATTTATCAAAAAATCCGTACGTGTTTCTCTACATATTTGCGATTTCAACATATGGTCAAAATATCAAGCGAAAATATTAAAAATTGTTTGAGTTATGGCGCGTGTCAATTTCAAAAACCGTGTTTCGAGTAACACACGATCAAACTTTTGATATGTGATTACATTATGATAAAATTAAAATTTTCCGTACTAAAATGAGGGTCAGCAAATGTTTTTTCCACCCAATTCTTGTTTTACAGTATTCTAGGATAGTTCAACTATTTTTTAAGCAAAAAAATAAAAAATCGGTTTTTTGAAATTTCTACAGTGGTGTTACCCCTTAAGAAGAGCTTGTACTAAAATACCAATCAAACTAAAAATGAAAGATTGCGTCAATAAAAAATTGCCAGTCACAGCAGGGGGTTAAGATTATCATCGATTGCTATTGGCCTTTTGGGTTTGTAAATCCGAGATTGGGTTTACCACCGAACCAGGGCCCCAAAGAGCATGAATGGGCATGCATATATAGTAAACGGATTAGTCTGGTAGCTAGTCCCTGGTTTGTCCTTCCCGCTTTTCCATTTGAGCATAATCTGCACACGTTCAGCGTCAATCAATTATTCTGCCTTCTCACTCAACCTGACCAGGGCATTTATCACGAGTCACTTGGTCGATATCAAAACATAGGATCTATGACTTATGCATCAGAAATGAAATTGTAGTGATTCGAGAAAAAAAACTTGATACAACAAACATTACTTATTCTCCTTCAATTCACATATACTCATATATATATATATATATATATATATATATATATATATATAACTATAATTTTGTATTGCGAAAACATAATTTGTGCATACAACTTTTCTACCTAAAATTACATTTTTTTCATTAAGTATAAACCCGTACGGGTGGTTTACAAATGACAAAAATAAACATGAAAAATGTTTAGATAACCGTGTGCTCAATACAAGTGATTGATTCCATGGAGAATAAAAATGGATTATTTATGGACTAAGGCACTGTCTTCTTTCTGAAGTATTTGAAATTTGGCGCCATTTTTTCTGTGTCCTGTCAAAATTTGTTCAATCCAAGTACAATTTTGGTAAAATATACATTCATATGACCGGATGTCATTTTTACGACAAAACTATTCCACTCACTAGGCATTGTTGCGCACAGCTGGATGCTAATCGCTCGACCATGACAGCCTCATGATGATCCTCAGATGCGTTGGAAGATTCTGAGATTTGGAGGTGGAAAATAAATAAGGGATTTTTCATGTGATTTCGGGGAGGCCTTGTCGCATAACCCTCTTACGGGGGCAATCGTTAAGTTGCATTCTTATTTAAAAGCTGATATCATCAAAGTGTATTGATCGATACTGCTTTCGGAATTTGGAAGATTTTGGAAAAATGATTGTGCCTTGTTATGAAAATTTTGAAACGATTTATTTCGACGGTGAAGTTTTCCCGCCAAAAATCCGTGTGCAGATCATTTAGCTTCAAGCAGCCAATTTCCAAAAGAAACCCCAACATGACCGATAGAGGCGCTGAGTTTTTGGGTGCAACAAGCAGTCACGCTCATGAAATGTTTATGCAATAAAAATTGAAGAACTGATGTCACCGGAAGATGATATCCCTAGTGCAAAGTTACCGCATTCAAATGTCAGTCATACGTTGTATCAAGTTTGAAATGAGGGCTCATTTCCCGCAATTTGTCTCACTCTGGATTAATCCGCCATTGATACGTTAGGTAGTTAAATATTTTGCGGACAACACCAAACTTTGTAATTATGCAAAATAATTGAAAAATTGGCATAATGATCCATTGTTTTTTGAACCTTTTCGAAAAGAATCGAATACACCCAGTTTCGAATTTACTTCTTCGTTTGTGCACCCTTTGCGATTTCCATTTTTTTTACATTTTCGGGATTTGTGTATTTTATGACTTTGGAACTTTTGAAACGCCCCACATCCTATGAAATTTTTCAACTTGTTGCATTTTTTACAAGCTTTGAAATGAACGAAATTAAAATTTATGAAAGTTTTCAAATAATGGTGATTATGGAAGTTGTTCTCAGAGATGGCGCCACTGAAGATAAGATCTATGAGCGGAGAGTCCAATCGTTTTCGACCGAACGGTAAAGCCGGGGTCTGTAGAGAAGGCATCAATATGTTACAAAACAAAAAACAAAATTTTCATAATTGGCTTAAACTAATTAATTTCCATTTACGGTTGCGAAGTCAAACTCAAATGTAAATGTAACTCAAATGGAAATGTAAAAAATAGGGTGAAGCGACGGGCTGGGAGCTTCAAGAACTCATGGAATGTAGTCAATTCTGTTTACGATATAATGATTCTGGGATTCGTGATTTCGCAAAACCTCCGTATTACTTCATCGAATTCATGGGAATGAAATCAGTGACTTCCATCGATGAACTGATAACAGTGTGCCTTAATCACAAAATATTGGTCATTACCAAACGCGCGTTATAGCCTATGATAGGAAACAATCAGTTCCATTTTCATTTCTTTGATAATATCTCCATATAAGTATGAGGCGTTATTGAATGTCCAATTTTCGTCAGGAAGAGTGATGTCTTAATTAAGTTGAGCAACGGTTAGACATGAACAAATTAATACCAGAGTTCAACTATTGTATGGAATTTATCATTCCTTTACTCTAAAAATTTTCAACATGATAAAAAATGTAGAAAATTCACAGTTCCTGTACATAAAATGCGGAGTCTTATTCTCAATGATGTACGTTCCATTAATATCAATATCATCAAAAAATATCCAGCCGGCTCTAGGCATATGCAGTGGGTCATGCATCCGGAGGAGTCAAGAGGTATGTGTGCGTTAATATCTTCGATGCATATACACACGTCTGGGACCCCCTTTCACGCCCTTCAGTTCTGTATGATTACCAAATCCACACACACGACCCTGCGTGGGAGTAGGCTGACCGGATAACTGGAATCCACATAACGGGAATTTCCGTTGATCCATAGGTGGATTATTGGCTTTAACTTGGCAGTTTTCGACTGATTCGTAGTAAACTCAATCACATATACCACATTGTGGAAAGTTGAAGTTTGTTTTTATTTTGTAATGTTGGTTTGTTTAATTATTTTGTTGCTGACAACGTTGTCGAAACTTAATCCTTCCCCCCCCCCCTCCCCCCGCTCCAATGATCAATTCTAAAACCACCTTTGCACATTTCGATGTCTCTGTGCTGTCCCTCAGCTATTTTTATAGAATTTGTATGGGCGTGCGTATGTTTTGTCTCCGTCCCTCTCGTTTGTACTCAGGGTAGCTGTTGTTCGAGCATTCCTTCAGGGAGAGTACTGGACGTCCGCGCATGCGGCTGAGCCAACTTTCGCCGTTTTCGGCACTCGTATTCCTAAACACAGGGTAAACCCCCAGAAACCTCTGGTACAATGGCAGGCGCCTATAATGAATCACCCCCCCCCTGCGTCGTGTTAGGTTCGTACCTGCTCCTGAATCCATGAGAAAATATTTTTGAAAAAAAAACATCCGACGACGGTCGGACCTTTGACGTAGTGGGCAGTTACTCTACCCACACTGTGTGTGTGCTTGTGTTATGTGAGATAGCTCGGTGAGAAAGAGACAGGTGTCTCTACTCTCGGAATGGAAGAAAAGCCGCTACCACAAATTGTGAATACCTTTACAGATCGTTTATGCTGAACACACCAAAATACAAGATTAGGTGACACTTAACAGCCACACTGAGAGAAAAACGGTTTTTTGGCCAGAAACATTTCTTGTGACACGAAAAATGGGAAAATTTCACGGCAATTTTTGCATAAATTTCTCGTCACAAGAAATGGTTCACAGTGCAACGTTGCGATCTTGCCGCGTGTGTAACCTCAGAAAATCAGCGGCGTAATAACGTACTTGTAGTAATTTACCTTGAATCCATTGAATTGCCAATAAACCTATGAAAATCCTAAGTATAGAACTAGACCTCTTCTATTTGTTTCAGATAATTCCGAGTTTTGCTGGGTACCGCAGTCAACCGCGTCCACAGTTGTGAGCTACGATAAAATTGCTCTATAATGAAATTATTGGCTATTTATATTCCTTATGTTTGTGATAAATTATATTCCAATTGATTTCATATTGTTTGAGTGAGTGAAATATTTTTTTAAATATTTTCATTCCCTCTTATAATTCATGACAAACAACGGAAACATTACGAACGAGTAAAAAGTTCTCCCCCCCCCCCCCCCCCCCCACCATCCATTTTCGCCAGTATTTTTTTCACGAAATGGTCCCAATACCATCAGTGTATTGGTTTTCGGACAGCTAAGCAATGTTGGCGATAAAGTTGCTATCAATTAATAGTGGACTGAAGGAATGAAAAGTTTGGAGGTTAAATTTATATTTTTCATATTTTTTCTCTCTTAAATAATCAAAAATTTATCGATTTATTGATACGAATCATAAACAAAACGATGAAATAAAAAATTCTACGTTTACGTCGGTTTTCGGACACTTCCAACTGCGTGTGTCCGTTTTCGGACAGACACGGGTCGGTTTTCGGACAACCTAAATGAAGGTTGGAAAACGCAAGTGTACGATAGAACAACTATTCAGAATAGTTTATTATGCAGACCATGACATCGCAATTTAATCAGATATATAAAAAACACAATACGAATTATGATATTTATTCAATTTTTTGTTAGATGAGATTTTCGTGGGGGGACTGTTTGTCTCTTCTTCGTTAGGAAAATCATCCAATAACTTTTGAAATTTTGAGAAGTTTGAGAGTTGAAAAACTTGAATTGACAAATTCACAATATTGAAAATTTTCAAAATTGTTGCCTTCCTTTTACCCCTGAAAGGATAAACAATTAATAAAAAAAATGACTCACGTAATTGATTAGAACAACTCAAAGAGTTAATTTGACTCTTAATTAATTTTGGTTAAAGACAAGATAAATTTAATGAGGTGCCAAAAATCTTGTGTCCGAAAACAGACATATCCGCAAAATTATCGACATCGATTTTCGGACAGCGTATTTTATAGAAAACCTACATATTACTATTTTGTATTGGTCCTTCGACTTAAAATTTATCACTTTATTACAAAAATCAATTTGAATTAAGAAAATATTCACATTTCGCTTGGAATGGTCTTACGCGATGTCGAAATTGTTTTGCGGTGACGTACAAGCGAGCTCTCGCAGAATCAGTTGCAAGTGGGCATCAGCGCCAAAATTATCCCTATTAATTTTTCACTCAGCCAAAACAAAAAGTGGCCGGTATATACAGGGAAACGTTACATTTTTCTTCAAAACAAATATACATTCATAATTATTTCTTCAATAGTAATTCGATAAATCCAGTATAAATGGCGAGAAATCGTGAAGTGCCCGAAAAGGGACATCTGTTCGAAAACCGATCCACTGATGGTAAACGTAAGAATTCCGAAGCTGAACATTTTGCTCAACTGCATCTCTTTACATGTTTGTTTAATATGTAACTTTATCAATTTAGGCTTACCGCGAATTCAAAGTAGCGGTCGAGCGAAGGAGGGCTGGAGTCTAAGGTGAGGCATATAGTCACGAAGAAGTAGTCTTATAAATATTTATACCACGGGTGACACTAACTATCTGGGATTCAAAATTTTCGTAATTGTATTTTTCTCTATGTATTCGATTATGCCAGCACGTTTTTTTGTTCGTTAGTACTGTGCGCGTTAAGCTAAGGAGCTTACACCTAGATCACCATACATAGCGGTGACTCCGCTATGGTGAAATGAAGGTTAAACCAGATTATGATTGGTTTTTAATGTCACGGCGGGAGTTCGTCTTGATTTCGTGTTTGTCATTACATTTATTCCTAATTCCTCTAACTCGCTCTTAACTTTTTCTTCTGGTGAAATTGAAATTTTTTTTTGGAAATTAGGATAGTGGAACATTTTTCGACGATCAAATTCACTGAGCAATTTTTCTGTTATTAACAATTGAGTTATTCACAACGCTCTATTGTAAAAATGGTAAGAGATACGATAAAAAGTATTAATAAGAACTTGCTCTGTGAGTGGAGATGCATATTTAATTTTTTTATCACTCTTCCCCCACTCCAGTAACGCCCACAAGTCTCGTCTTCACGCTCACTATGCGCCTACTCAAATGTTCATAATTATCTGCTTGATAAATGGGATAGTTGAAAATTCTCAAATCTGCAAGTTTCCGTTGTCAACCTCATGGGTCACACTGATTTACCCATACGAGCGGTTTTTCTCAAATCAGTCATCAAACATTTAATTGACGTGTTGGAAAATCTAGGAATGGCAAACAGAAATTACAAATCGGGAAGCTTTGTATTCCCAACGAGGGACTTATTCGCATGCCAAAAAATCATCAAAAAAAGTTGGAAAAATTAAGTCAAAATTTAACATGTTTGTTCCTAATTATCGGTAAGGAAAGTGATTGTAATTGCTCCGAAAATAAAATGGGTCAGGTCGATGAAAGTTTCAAGTCTCGGGCGTTTTATGACCCTCTGGTACTTTTACAAAAAAATGTGTGTAAGTGTGGGTGTGGGAGCATTCATTTTCACAAGACTTCTGCAGAAATTACTCAATCAATTTGAGTTTTTTTTCTGTCAAAAATTCCATCACCACCAAGCGGGATGCAAAAAGGTTTTTCACGAAAATGGATCCAGTGATCGTTTTCTTGTTCAGAATTCCAATGGTTTCCGGCTCCCTATCCCAAAACTTATGCTTAATCGGCAGAAATGTGTAAGAAAAATCAAGTTTTTGATTCAACAATACACATTTTATGGTATTTAACCGTTGTCAGGAGCATCAGTCATTGAGGTGATATTACAGGTCGCTAAAATGACAGACAAAAGTGTTAATTTGAAGAAAAAAAATTCACAGTCTATTTCAGGAACCGATCGGTTTAGAAAATGACACACGTTTCCAGTTGTAGATGGAATTGTTTACAAAAAGTTGAATAAGCTTATTCAATTATGGCTTAAATTGAGACATTCATCTGGCTTAGATTAAGACATTGAAATACCTGAATGTGAAACCTACATAATAGTCACATTAACAGCTTTTTCTGAGTGCATGTTGAGAGGGAAGCGCCGCGAAACTCACATATGGTATACCCATTGGAGGAAAATGTCAATATAAGAAGATTCTGAATTCACCATTAAAGTCAAAGACGTCAGGGCAAATGTAAAATAAATATTCGGCGAGAAATCTCAATCGTTACATTTAATGTAATTGATTTTTGAGTAACGCCTCAGGAATGCTCATACAAAGGTCCCAATACAAAAACCACATCCTGACGCATACAACTTGTTGATAATTATTCGCAGTCTCTGCCTCATTAAGCGAAAGTTGCTCAATTGATGTTAACCGGTTAATTGAATATTCATTGAAGAAATGGGCCTCAGAGTTTGATACACCGGAAGCCAGTTTCGGCATATTATCAGCCTGGTCTAATTTCCTTACCGAGATCATGTCCCTACGCAATTTCAATTATGTTTCATCTATCCTCCCCTAATTGTTCTATATCCATCGTTTTTCAACTATCAAACCACATGAGTCTCGATTATCCGGCCTACCGCGTTATCCGCGAGACCGAATTGGTTTGAATAATACGGAGAAACTTGGATGAGACGGATGTTGTCGAATATACTTGTCACAATATACTCTGCGCGTGCAAGTGATCTTTTGTTGATCAAACGTTGGCGAGATATCGCGCCTAAAAAATGAATGAGCAAGTTGAAGCAGTGTGTTCAATGACACCTTTTCTTAAACCTTGATATAGTGACTATCTAAACTTTCCATTGCGCATTATTTTTATACCAAATATTAAAATATGACCATACATTTCTATTTTCATATATTTTTTTCATTTAAACCATTCAAACCAACAGGTTTACTATGTTGTCTAAGTAACTTCGTCCTCTATGATACCACACCCCTCGTTTACACTCCACTGATGCTCATAACAAATGTTCTGAGTCCAATGGGCATTTTTGTTTGCCCAAGAGCAACTATTGTGACGATTTAATGTACTCTAAAACATTGTTTCGTCAATAAACAGAACGTCCAGTTACAGAAGTTGAAACAATTTTGGCTGTCTTGTGTAGTGAAACCGTATCGCCTTCAACAATCATCTATTTCTCTTTGAATTTGACGCACAGTAATATGTGTAATTGTGTATTCATGTCCACCTTAGCTAGTGCGGCAATAGTCCGCGAAACTGCAACGTCGACACAAGGTTGTCGTCTATGCTGAGGGCTCTTCGATAGGTTCTTTCAAGTTTCTGATTGGTGGTACGGTCGAACAGGGGTGCGATAAACCTTGCTACACTCTCCCAAACCTAGTTTATTCATATCTATATGAGTCCGGTCTGTTGTGTGGAAATAGAATACATATGGATTTTTACATGATATGGTCAAATTTTGTGTTTCATTACACTTTTACATTTATCGCTTTAAGAAATAGGTCTATGGCCATCAGCACACATGTTCAATGTGCTGAAGCAGACACTGACATCCTGGGGGGGGGGGGGGGGGGGGGGGGGGGTACATTTTTGCTCGTTGTAGTTTTTTCAACAATTCAGGGCGCTTATCAGAGTATTTTCATATATTTATCTGAATTTCAGTTCACCATCCAAAGTACGTAAGAAATGGTTGAAATTTTAGAATTCCCTCTGTGTTAGCCGAGTTTTAGCTTATCCGTGGAAGCCCTTCCCTACATTACTTCGGATACTCGAGACTCTACTGTACTCTAATCTGAAGATAATCTGAAGAAGTACTTTGACAATTCGTGACACATTTGAAACCTATTTCCTACATCGTTCATAATTCTCTGATGTTTCTACAATGTATTTTGAATCAATAGTTGTCATTTTTTCTCGACCGAAATCCTTCGACATTTCATTGGCATCCAAGTGCATAATTATATTTGTTATTTACTTAATTCTTATTTATTTTAAATATCGTTTATTCCGAAGTTTTGGCCATATGTTTATGCCCATGTTCAGGGAGAATGTTGGCATTTGCTATGTTATATCTAACAATGTGTTTTGATATTCCATCGTGAGGTTACCGACGTGTTTCGTGGAATGCTTCGTGGACTCAACTAACACAATTTTAACCCCCAACTGACTGACCGCAGAGGCCAATTAAATCAAATTTGTTATTTACACAATTATATTATTATTTATTTAATTACGATTGAACATTTTCATATTCCGACACTTTCTTCACAACAATGTTGGATAATCGAGTAATTAGTTTTCATCTCCATTATCACAGCCCCTGAAAGGCATCTAACATATTTATATTTAGTTGTTCTATGTCGAACTTATATTCTTTCCATTTAATGGCCTGTAAGGATATCGTCATTGAAATATTTTAGTTTCTCGTGAATCATATTCTCGCAACATTTTCTCGTGTTCCTGTAATCCCTAATTTCCATTACATGTCTGGAGAATTGGGTAATTTCGGATTTTTCCAGCATCCATTACTCAGTATTTTCCCCATTCAAGAAAGGGACAGAGAATCGCACGAGCAAGGATAAAGTGGCAAGAGACCTAATGTAAGAACGTTCACATCACATTCTAGGCTATTCCGCATTCTGTTCCCCCACCGCTGTACAGCGCACTGTTGATGTACTTCTCATCTAGAGCCAGGGGCTCACCTCTACGCTTTCAAGCTGGAAAAGTTGGCGTCTTGGGGCGAGGAGCGAAAACTTCTCCGGTGCATAGATGAGTGTATATAAAAGTTGAGTAAAATTAGTTGAAATAGAATCGTTCAGCAAACATATACATATGTTTCTCCTATATATATATACCGTCATCCTGCCGACAACTTTAATGTACAACCTGAGGAATGTATGGCCTCTATGTATAAGAATTACAATGCCCAATCATCCTCATCGGGAATAAGTCTTTTCATTGCTATTCCGTCGTTTCGTGCATGATAACGGCTAAGGCAACTGCATTGCCACTGGTGGTTAGGGTTAACGCGGTTGCCTCCAAAAATTTGGAGATGACCTTTCCTGGCGCCTGGAACTGCAGCGCGCCCACCATGAGGCCACAGCTAAGACGGAAAGGTGAACTAACTTAGCGGGTTATAGAAAGATTGTTGTGTAAATGAACAAAGGCTAATTCACTCAGCACAGAAATCATAACTAAACTAGTGGTGTGAGCTTGTGTGCGCCCCCGTTGGGGCACAAACAAAATTTCCCGATTTGGTATTACAGCACAGCGTACTAAATTTATTCTTCTCAAATATACCACGGTTGATCACTGTGACCCCTGTTAGTGTCATAACGAAAACTTGCAGATTTGAGAATTTTAAACTGTCATGATCACGTATGTCGAATTCTCTAACTTCACATTTCGATGTCGGATTTTCGGGGATTAAATGAATAGTGTTCAATGAATTTTAGGCTAGTTGTTATAACACAACATTCAATTTACATTCTTCACGATACAAATTGAAACATTGAAACATTGACATCGTAGTTCACTCGATTAACAAAGTTGTAACTATTGCACTAGTTTTAGGGGAGTGGAGAAATTTTTTGTTAAGCCCTTGCAACGGTATCCCTATTGTGAATATGCTACGAGATTTAATGTATGTAACCCGATGTCATCAGCGAAAATTTTTCAGGTATTTCAAGAATAATTGTTAACACCCGTCGTTCATTTTCACATCATTGACAGTGCAAATTCAAAACTAAGCTGATTATTATTTGTCCGACATTCATCCAACGAAACTATCCTATGGTAAAAAGGAGAAACGCAAGAAACTATCGATATATATCGAAATTATCGACAAGTGTAAGACCGAAACCGATGCCCCATCAGTCAGTGCGGCGAAAAGAGAAAATGCGCGTGCGAAGCCCGCGCCACCGGACTCGTAGATATAAATATACTAGGTTTAGGAGAGTGTAGCAAGGTTTATCGCACCCCTGTTCGATCATACCACCAATCAGAAACTTGAAAGAACCTATCGAAGAACCCTCAGCATAGACGACAACCTTGGGTCGACGTTGCAGATTTGCGGACTATTACTGCACTAGCTAAGGTGGACTTACTGAATACACAATTACACATATTACTGTGCGTCGCATTCAAAGAGAAATAGATGATTTTTGAAGGCGATGGGGTTTCACTGCACTAGACAGCCAAAATCGTTTCAACTTCTGTAACTGGACGTTCTGTTTATTGACGAGACAATGTTGTGGAGTACATTAAATCGTCACAATAGTTGCTCTTGGGCAAACAAAAATCCCCATTGGACTCAGAACATTGGTCATGAGCATCAGTGGAGTGTAAACGTGGGGTGTGGTATCATAGAGGACGAAGTTATTGGACCAGTTTTCTTCAATGGAACGTCACCGTTCAGAATGATCTACCATTATTGCGAAGTGATGATTCACCAGTGTTATTAGAGAACATCCATATCATTCAACCAATAGTGTTGCATGTTGCTGCACGCAAGTATAAACTATATCCGCTGAATCCTATGATCGTCGGAATAGTCCGATTTTTTCTGTTCCCTATCAAATCTTTCCACTTGGTTTGGTATTCTAAGAAAATAGTAATTCTCATCAGGAGAAGTGTTTTATTACTTCCTCCATAGTTTTGAACTACGGCTCTACCCCGAAATTATAATATTTTCAAGGGCGTGTGAGATATCGAACGAAAGGAATTGGTTTATGTCTTGAACATTATATTATGCCTGATGAAATTGGTAATCGCTCTCAGCTAGGATTATCACCTACTTTTTTTCGAGAATAAAAATATGTTATGAAGCGCTCGGGCAACATCACACTCAAGAAGATACGGACGGCGGCGGGCTGAGGGTATTACATAGCAAGACTGAAGCAGGGGGTAGAAACTCAGCCTCCCCCCCCCCCCTTTTTATTTGGTTGGGTAGTCTGGCATTGCCAACCAACTTTTGTGCTATTTTGATGGTAGCAGTGATTGTATATTACCGACGAGGTTCACTACTTTTTTTTTTAATCGAAAATTTACATGACATGTGCCAAGGGTAAAAGACAAAAAAATGCACATTGATGTTCTGTGGGTGCCATGGGTGCAACGAAGGATATTATCTTTGTTATGAACCCGCATTTACATAAATTAAACAGTTTAGAGCATATATTGAGGCATAATCTAATTATCGCTTTTGTGCAAAGGATGTTTCACTCACGGCATGTTTGCATTATTATGATCATTATTCGGTTAGGGAAAACGCTGAGAATGAGGGGAACCAGCCCACATGCTTAGTGGTTTTGCGCCGCAAGTTGGCACTGGCGCCTTACCAAACGTCCAAATAACTCGGCATACGTTTTACATTGAGTTTCTACCCTCTGGACTGAAGTACAGTCGACCCTCCCACTAGTGCACTGCGCGGCACCGGACGCTCCACCGCCGTATCCCACAAGTGACCCTCCCCTACTTCTCCCACTCCCGGATGCTAGTAAGCGCAGTGAGGTATAGTATTCAAAGTCATGCGGGACCTTTTGCACAGTGGTGGGGAGGCGGTGCTTGAGGAGATAGTGAGTGGTGGGGGCATGACGGTACTGACTATAGGGATCCATCAACTTGTGGGGCGCGCACTCCCTAACCGGTTTCAAGAGCTATTGTTCATAACGTTAAGTCATTTTATAAAGATGTACTCACGAAAATTCTTGAGAATAGGAAATTGAGCAATTTTTCCTTCTACTCATAATTTTTTCATTTCGCTATGGCACTGGTATAATATACACAAAGGCGAGCTGCACACAGACAAACGTTTCCCGGCGAAAGAACCGTGGCAACAGTGTGCTGGGAAGCCACTGGGGGCTAAAAGCTAGCGTATATTCGGAGATCAGTAAACTGCTACAGTGACATGCCACACTGTTGCCACGGTCGAAGCGCTCAGTTCCTCCTATTTCGTTGCGTTCCCCACTCCGCGCTAATTAGAAAACCATTGTTTTCTGAAGAAACGCGACTACTTTATAATTTTTTGGTCAAATTTTCCTGCCCTTTTTTCCCCTTATTGAGTATTTTTTTCAGAATTTTCGCCAGAACCGTTTTCAACAAAGTTAATAAAAACTGATTTCGGTACGATTTAGCACTTGCTCAAATGTAAAAATCGAATTATCATATCTCGAAAACTAATCGCAAGGAATCTTTCATCTTTTGCAAGTGGGTTGAGGTATTTTTTTGGGATATTATAGAAGTTTTTCAAAATTTCAATTAATATTAGCCCTCAAGTTTTGGGGACACTTTTTCAAATCTGAGTGTGTTCCGATAATTTATAATCGTAAAAAATCGTTCAATTGTCGAACATGTGACTACTCTGTGTAGCGTTCAATTAACCTACTATTGTATATTAATAACCCGCCTAATTTCCGATCGAATACAAATCTAGTCACATGAAGAATGTAATCGGCGTGGCACGTTTTCCGTGAGTGAATTTTGTGTTGTCAAATTGGCAGAATTTACGACTCCGCTAAAATCTCATTTCGATTGCTGAGTTGCCACAAAATAAATAGCAACATGGCTGGCAGCTGCCATGAAACAGTTGCGAAAAAGTGACAACGTTGTTTTTCAATTGACGTAAGTAGAAGAACGTGTCTTTTATTCTATTAATTATCTACCGCAAGTTGCTTTTATTATCAGCAAGACCAATTTGGCATAAATGTTTATTTAAAAGATCAACTGGAGATTTACATATCGCCTGTTTATCTCATTTGTCATATACTCCCATCAGTAAATGTTTCATCGACTTCGTTCACATGACAAGGACAGGATGTATTGTAACAGGCGCATGTAATACACTTATACAATTTATTATCCATGGATGTATTCTTCTCTATCTCTATTCCAGTAATCCCGCCATTTTGGTCATTTTTTTTCTCTCCAATACAAGTATTTCGAATATGCATTTCTGGGCCAAGTCTGCAGCCACTGTATAGTTTAAATGCGCGACTAGGAAAAAAATTTCGAGCGTGTATTATGAGCAGACAGAGGCATTTGTCGTTTCATAGGCGTGGGAGGTTCACCTTGCGCGCACAACCAGATCTCTTTCAATTTAAATTGCGGAGAGACGGGATTATGAAGTTCAGTCAGTTAATTTTCTTCCCCCCCCCCTTCTCACCAACCTTCCGTAATATACTGAGGAAATTAAAGTTAATTGAAAACATCTGAAAATTGAGTGCATCAAAATGTTCCACGAGTACTTTATTGAAGGATACACGGCGTGCATTTATTTTCATTGCATTAATTACATGATCTCATATTTAAGTTAATAAAATGTTGGAAGATTTAGAGAAACCAGCGTTAAACTATTGATGCCAGGAAATTAATGCAGATGTAGTGCCGAAAAATTCACGAAATTTCACTGTGTAAATAGAAAATTAGAAGATGGTAGGGAAAATGAAACGAAAAAATTTACACCATCTGAATTCATCTTCTGAGCCATCGGACAAACGTTTCAAATTTCTTTTACTACACATTTGCACACAACGATTTCCTATATGGTATCTCTTTATCTCTATCAACTTTCAACCTTTTCAAAAATGTTTTTTAGATAAACTGTTGGAAGGCTGGTAATACCCGGCATTCACCTTAACAATATACTCTCGTCATACAGTTCGAATTAGCTGCTCTATCTATTGTATTATTATGTTTATTATTTTTATGAATATTATCGTGATAGAAAGTATAGATCAAATTACGAGCTGGTGATTTAAACTACTAGATTCCTTCACTATTCACATCTAATTTTTATTTTGCCATATTCTTGTTACTGTAACGCAGCATCTCTGTATTTAGGGAACGTTGTGTCCTATATACTATGACTACTATTTGACCTCTCAACAGCCAACACCTCGATCCTTAGTTAACAATCATATTGCTGCGTATTGAGTTAATTACTGGTATAATTTCTAAGAGCTAAACACATCTTAACATTTATCCATCTTAGGGTTTTTAATTTACTACAGTAGAGACCATTGCAGGACCCCGATAGGGAAGATTCGACTGTTACTTGAATGCAGTTGTTTACCAGATGATGAATTTTACAAAAGTATTTTGAGGATTTGATACATTACGAAATCCTATAGTAAAAAGGAGAAACGAAAGAGACTATCGATATAGGTTGAAAAGCGTAAGACCGAAACCGACGCGCCACCAGTCAGTGCGGCGAAAAAAGGAATTGCGCGTGCGCAGCACGGGCCACCGGACGTGTTTATTGAAAAGGACTGTGAGCCACACCGAGTCACATGTCTTCTCATCCCTATAAACCGCGGTCCGAGCTATCGTACTAAGTTTGTTTCGGTGGTGGGAGGTGATTCCATTGAGCATCAACCCATTCAAAACGGAGGCATTGCGACGCTCTTTTCATATCTCAACATCGTAGCTCTGGAATTCCCTTCGTTCAAGCATCCGTAATCTTCCATCTCTTCTACCTTCCAAATCAGCCGTTCGTTTTTTTCTATTGAGCGGGGGCTGATCAACTCTGATCATTCCTTAATTTTGGTTACTTCTGGCTGCTCCACCACAGATTCTATTGGGTGCCTGGCCTGCTAGGTTTTTTGACTCTGTTACTTTCCATTATTTTTTCTGCAATCCTATCAATTTCTTACTGGATCTTATCGACTATTTACAATTCTTAGTTTCTTCTGCTGTAGAAGATGTATTTTTCTGTTTTAATTGCTAATCGACCGTTTGGTCATGCGTTCTTTTGCACAACATAATGTACAGTTAATAAATCTCACCTAACTAACTAACTAACTAGGAAAGAATGATGGTGTCTACTTCTTCTATTTGGCGGATTTTATATGAGTGATTATTTTGATAAGTTGGTGGCAGGTTGCCTGGGAAGTTAAATTGTTGGGCATCATCTGTCATTCAAACTTCCTGAAATTTTTCTCGTAATTCGGGAATATTCTTCTAAATTCGCATAAATTTTCTTCTCAAATGAAAAATTTTTTTGAATGAAGACATTTTGGTTTTCTTCACATGGTCAAGTATGTTTCATCTTGTGGGATTATATCAATCGCCTTCAGCTCATACACTTACCACGATATTTTCCAGTCGACCGATCAAATTAATAATTCATAGAGTCCTGAGAACCAATAAATATAAGAAAATGAACATGGGCATGAAAAGTGTAAATGTACCTGATTTTTGCAAGTACTTCAAAATTTTTTTACTTGAGAACATCCGTAAGTCATCGAAGAACCATCACTTTATGCAAATGTTTTTCCTCATTGCAATGTATTTCTCGGAAATTTTTAGGACTAAAATCAAAATTTCGAGTATTTCTATTTTAAAACATTTGCCAAATACTTCTATGTTTTCCCTGGAAGTACGAAAAAACAAAAGATCACACAGACATAATTCCCCCGAACATTTCGTACGTCGTTAACGGTAACCAAACAGGCGATAAAGATAATGAGAGTGAAGAAACCACGTTTTTTCACGATGACAATATCCAAGAGTGCTATTTGAATATATTCCCCATTTTCCATAAATTTCTTTGTAATTCTATTGAATTGTTCTTATCTCTGATATTCCATCATATGTCACTTGGTGAGCACTTTTTTTTCTGCCACAGTAATAAAAAGAATGAGAGTTTCACTTGGCTTGACAAGGCCATGAAGGCAAAGATAAAAGGCCTGAGAAATAAATTGAAAGAAAAAAAAGAAAAATAGATGATTTAAATAGTAACATTAAATAATAATACTGTAGTTTTAATTGGCCCGTAGTAAGTCGGAATACATCATTAGTAATTCAACTCAGTTTTCTCGTCCATAGTCATAAAATTGAGGACTGAATTATAGCGAGTTAGTAGTTTGTATTTTATATGGCATAATATATGTGTATGTAGTTGAGAATGAGAGTCAAACGACTGCCGCGGCAATTAGTTTCTGTCCCTTTTACAATGAGCAATGGGTATCAATTTTCAATTAACTGAGACGTAACTGTTTACCATTTGTATTGGCCAAATATGTTACAATTGTTTCATCAATTGCTAGTGCAGTGTTTTCCAAATATTTTTTGATGTTTGAATTTTTTGCGGTCAGTTTATCTCATAAGAGGCTTTGATATTTTTGTAATTATTTTAGTATGGTCTCAACATATATGAATGTGTATGAATGGGTGAGTGTGTGAATGGATGGGTGGGTGGGTGTATGAATGGTTGAGTGGGTGGGTGGGTGTATGAATAGTTGGCTAGGTGAGTGGGTGGGGGGGGGGGCGAGTGGATGGGTGGGTGTATGGGATAGTGGGTCGGTGGGTCTATCGGAGGGTGGGTGGGCGTATGGAAGGGTGGGTGGGTGAGTGGATGGCTGGGTGATTGAGTGGGTAGATGGGTGAGGAGATGAGTGGGTGGGTGAGTGGATGAGCGTGTGGGTGGGTGGTTGAGTTGGTGGGTCGGTGAGTGGGTGCGTGTGTAGGTAGTTGAGTGGGTGGGTCGTTGAATGGGTGGGTTAGTGGGTAGGTGAATGGGTGAAATACACAAGTGATCAACAACTACCAATACAAAATTTTCCCTAAGTCCTTAACAATAAAATTAGCTACGCAGGTGGAAAAACAAAAAAATTTCAAGTTTACATATACTGAAGTGTTTTTATTCCATCGTTCAAACTTTTCTCAAGAATTTCATGGACTCAATGATAAGTCAAACGGAACATGTGGATAATCTTGGTAAATATACGAAAAGAAGAGGAATGAGAAACGGAAACCCTGACAATAGTGACGAAGTCGTACGTATGATAAACATTCTAATCTCAATGTGACATTGAGTAATGTTAGTAATTCTTTATTTCATTGATATATTGTAGGTACATAATACAGGTTACGTCTGTATCTTATAGAGCTGTGATAATACATCCGGGATATAAGATTAAGGGGGGGGGGGGGCATGTAGAGATTAGGGGCATCAAAATTGTGATGAAATCGAAATGACTGGAATAGGAAAATTCGATGCGACATCCGAATAAAATTCCTTGTTGAGCTTCTATGGAATTTAGGATTGAATTTCTGAAAATCAACTGATTCGAAAAAAATTTGACTTTTCAATTTCCCAATGTTCCTCAGGCCTCTTTCCGGAACTGGAGTTGCACCTAGAACAGTGGGACAGTGGGACGTCAGACGGAAAAGCCGAAAAGCAGTGTTCAATTATACCTTTTCTTAAACCTTATTCGTGACTATCTAAACTTTCTATTCGGAATTATTTTTATACCAAATATTAAAATATGACAATACATTCCTATTTCCATATATTTATCTGGTGAAATTTCAGTTCAGTTGTTTGAGGAAGGTTTGAGGAAGGCCTATAAAAAGCGCGAAGACCGCGTTTCAATCGAGCGAAGCGAGGCTAGAATCATGGTCCTGTCGGGCACATGCTGCATAGAAAGTATAGAGTAATTATCCAATTTTTCCTCCCTAGCACCATAAAATTTTTAGGGCATCGTCCGAAACTTGTGTAAGGCGTGTATTTTCGTGTTCAGGTGGGTAAAATTCTGATTGATCCGTCGTCAATCATTTCTATTCTATCAATCCATTTCGTCTATGCTGTCATTAAACGATCCAAGATTGAACAGGGTGGGAGGAAAAATAACTGAGCTTCATTTAAAAGCTTCAGTTCATCACTAATTGCATCCCCATCTCACCACATGATACCCCAGCCAGAAAATTTTTGCATCACCACGAGATTTCAAAAGGCATACTGAACTAAAATTCCTCTGAATTTATAGAACAGGATGAGAATATTTTCGGAATTATCCTATGATCACAGTCTCGATATATTTCGCTATGCTTCCTGTAAGATCCCCCGTAAAGAGGTAAAATAGAATGAACCCATCACATTATGACAACCACCATACCTCTTGATTCAGCGCCCAGTGAATAGTCTAATTGGCTCATTTAGCGACAAACATCTTGACTTTGACACTCGTAATAATAAAATTTGTACGAAATCTCTCCGCGTGAATAAATATTCCATAATCTTGTGGCAAATAATTTTTCTCAATGGCTTGTCGACACTCAACCTCGAAAAATCATAAATATTCCCCTTGAATTAACATCCAGCACGTTATCCCCGACATAAAATCCGTGGAAGTGTATTGCACAAGAGAACCATCTAACGGCGAGATATTTCCATGGGAATCACATAGGTCACGCGAATTCCACACTTATAATATAAGAAATAAAAAAAAGGATAAATAAAAACACTTTGGCTGTTGCTAAAAGGATTTTCTAATACCGATATTAAACCTGTCTCCGGCATCGATGGGTTTTTCAATCATTTCCGGAGTGAAAAAAAGAGTGAATAAATGAAATAAATAAAATGTAAACTATTAGAAGAGGGGCGGAGTCACACCCTACCAACTTGAAACCTAAAGGTGTTGGACGAATTTTTTCCTAGTGAGCTTCTTTGTTCCATAAGTTACGAATGCGCTCAGTCACGTTAGAAAGTCAGCTCCAGGATCGCAGGCTCTATAAGTGCAACCAACTTTTGCTCCAGTGAGAAGGCAAACAGTGAAGTCTCTTTCTCCTCACCACCTCTCTCGTTCTCACCCCTTCTCACTCACTTACACCATCTCTCTCACTCTCCATCTCTCTCTCTTTTCCCTCTTTCTCTCGGCACAAATGCCAGCAACGTTATAACACATACTAGAGTCTTATTGATGGTACACATACACACGAGTTTGCATGGCTGGAAGTATCGGAGCTCTGGACTCTCTTAGCTCTTACTATCTGTCTCACTCCTGCGAGCCTTGCGGGGCTGCACGCCGCGCGCGAACGAGAGATACCAATCTTGTTTCTTGACCTATATCCGCGTTTGCATCCTTGCGCAACAAATGGTGGAACGGCATCTTCGGAAGTTTTCAAGTGAGGAGAGGAATTTTTGGGAGATTGAAGGCACATAATAATGAGTTTATGGGAGTTCAAGTGCACAGGTGATTTGATTGGAGTGGGATGACTTAAGCACCATCAATTCTAATTAGTTAGTCCAATGAAATAAGTGTACGGTCATTTTTGACTAGATGGATAATTTACGGCCCTTATTATCGCCGACTTGGTATTTTAAACTAGCAATAAGGTGAAGACTTTCTTTAAGATGAGGAGGTAGATTGAGTCGGAGTGCTCCTTAATGACGCTCCAGAATTCAATTGAAAACCAATTCCCTTTTAAGTTGTTTTAAGGGGTAACACCACTGTAAGACCTGTGTTTGGCGCGTTTTTGCGTGATTTTTTTTAGACCAGAAAGAATGGGGGTAGATGAATGAAATTTGGGTATGTTGTTAAGCATGTATTTGAGAGTACAAAGTATTTTTTCATAAAAAAAAAAAACTGGCGGCGATATAGCCCCCGCACTGAGACATGTCCCGCTGGAAGGCCTCCACAGCACGCAGCACAAGTGGTGTAAATTTGAACCTTCGGGGGGGGGGGGGGGGGGGGGGGGGGAGATCTCCTAATCTAGATCAGTATGGCTAGAGAAACACGTACGGATTTGTAAAAATATTGATTTTTGTAATTTTGGCGAAGGTTTGAACAAAAAACTGAAAATTTCAGTTCAAATGAGGGCTGTTTTTCGTTAATTAAAAATCGTCCCATTAATTTATCAAAAAATCCATACCGGTTTCTCTGCGTATTCGCGGTTCCAATATCTGGTCAAAATTTCAAGCGAAAATATTGAAAATTGTGTGAATTATGGCGCCCGCCAATTTCAAAAACCGTGTTTCGAATTAAACACAATCAAACTTTTGATATGTGATTACCTTATGATAAAATTAAAATTAATTTTTGTGTTATAACGTTCAAAATGGGTCTAAGCATTTTTGAAAACTCAGTCGGTCTAGGTCTAGCGTGGACGAACAAAAGTGCATTTTCCCACATACGCAGGGGGCAAAATCGATCCGTACGGGATCTCGCGCAATAGAAAAGTTTCGAATTTCATCACGCTACCCCCTTAAATGAGCGGTTTGAATCATATATAGTGGGTGGAGAAAAGTTCCAGTGTCAAGGCTTCGAAACCGAGTGACTTGCATCACAGCGTTCCCTACTAGAAATTGAATGCCGCATAGGCCTTGCCGCGGTATTGCACCGCGGTACTCAATGTTAAAGGTATAGCCACTTTGGCTGAATGCCGCAGAATTTCGTCCAATTTCTACTAGGGTTGAACTAATTTCCCATTACTCGATCCGCATCAATTGAAAATATGTCAGTGATTCACAATCAGCGAATTCTTCTTCAGGGGGTAACACCACTGTAGATTTTTCAAGGAGTCGATTCTTTTTTATTGGCCTGAAAAATTCTTTAACCCTCTTAGAATAGAAGAAAAAAACTCCTGAATGAAATGCGGCAGACCAATTTTTTTCATCGAAGTCTGGTTGTCTTCGGAGTTTTCTGCTGGCTCGGTGAGCGCCCATTTATCACACATCAGAACGTTCATCGCGTTTTTCACGAAACACGGTTTTCGAAATCAGCATGCAGCAAACCTTGAATGGTCACGGTTTTCATTGAAAATTTTGTGCAATATATTCGGATCGATATTATGGAGTGAAACTCGTACCGATTTTTTTAAGTTCCTGATAGGAAGATATTGTAATCACCCCGAAAACGAAAAGTCACAACCATGAAATTTTTACGGTTTTCAACGTTTCACATGGTCCTGATACATTTCCAGCGCGGTTTATGTGCGTGTGTGTATGTGCGTCCGTATCCTTCTTTCTGGCAAACGGTTCCCGGCAGAACCGCTGAACCGATTTGAACTTTTTTTTTTTGATCGACGCGTCTTACTGGTCTCCGGGTGTGAAAGGAGTGTTTTTGCAATTGTCCCATCCGTTCAATGGTTTTTAACGAGTTTAATTGTTTATAACGCTGTATCTCGAGAACAGTGATAGGTACAAGAAAAAGTGTTAAACAAAACTTGTTCCTCTTGTGACACTACATATTTCATGTTATATTACTTTTTTTGCTAGGCATCATATTTTAAGAGATATCGATAAAAAATCATAATAATCGACCAATAGTCGAATTTGCATGACTGATATACAACTTGACTTCATACGTGTATTGTCACACACACACACACACCCACACACACACAACACACACACTATCGAGAAGTTATTGATGCGACCCGTCCAGAGTCACATTCACGTCCCATTTATTTTTAATTAATTTGGCGATTTTTAATTAACGAATAATTGTCCATTTTTTGTACCGAAATTGAAGACATTTTTTCAAACTTTTCGCAATTTTACAAAAATGAATATTTTTAAAAATCCGTATGTGTTTCACTAGCTACACTAATGAAGATTAAGTGATTTTTTTTGCTTCAGGTCTGAAATGGAATCACTTATGCTGCATGGCGCTAAGTGCATCAAGCCTCCTACATCTCCGGAGAATGACTTTAGTGGCGCTGTTTCGGATTTTTTGATATATAATATGCTAATATTCCATACGGAGACTCGGATAAAACTTTTTGATTTGTAATTTTTAGATTTGCAATCTCGTATAACACTTCGAGGTTTTTAAGTACTTCAAGTACCTGTAGGCAATTCCGTAGAGTTTGCGTCCGCCAGACTTAACTATGGAAATTACGCAAACGAAGCGCAGACCATAAAAAGTGCATTTTTGGGTGGAAAAATATTGTTCTTTTCGATCAATTCTTTATCTGTGACCGCATAACGATAGAAATACTGGAGCAATTTTCTCCTAAATTTAATTCACCTCTAAGCAACATGAAAACCTTTCACTTGCGACCCGCATGACCTCAATCGCATTATTAGTTCGTGATCCTGTACCAAAAAACAGCATTACACACGCATACACACATCGTCTCAAAACTTGACGAACATCATTGGAGTATAATTGAGAAACTACTTATCCTATTCTGAAAAAGACAATGTGAGAATATCTCGATGGTCTCGCAATATGTCGAAGGTTTGTCACGCCGAGATGCGCGCGCAAGCGTACATTCATTGACAGTCATAGTCGGCATCTCTATAGTAAATATATATCGACATTATTGCAAGACGTAAGACCGAAACCGACGCGACACCGCCCAGCGCGGCGGAACAGGGAACTGCGCGTGCGAAGCACGCGCGGCCGCACTCGTGTTGTAAAAAGACGTTTTTCGAAATCGGTATCCTTACAACCGGTTGTCAAAATGGGGAAATTGAAAGAGAATTTCAGAAGTATATGAAACAAATGAGGAAAATACCTAGATGGACATTGCAGAAAACAAACGCTACAATTTTTTGTTATTCCGTCAACTTTTTTAACGTATTTTATATCAAATAAGTTTTCTTCTCATTGGTATAAATAAGGAGGTACCGTGAGTTTGAGCCTCGGGCGGTCGCAATGATGCTAGCGTCTCGTTCCCACTGCCGCAACGCATGAAGCTCGCACGTCGCTGCGCTCAACGTGGGTGAACAATGATCTATGTTCTAAGTGATTAAATTCCCATGTGTGCCTGCGTATGTGTGTGTGTGTTTTTTTCCCTCCGTCCCTCTCTTTTGTACGCCCCCGGTAGCGGCCGTGTAAGCATTCCTTCAGGGGGCGTACCGGACACCCACCCATGCGGCTGGGGCCGACTTTTCGCCATTTTTAGGCCATCGTATTTCTAAACACAGGGTAAACCTCCAGAAACCCCTGGGCTACGATGGCCGGCGCCTATGATGGAACCCCCCCCCCCCTGCGTCGGGTTAGGTTCCCGCTCGGCCGGGCGGTCTCATTTTATGGGTACCGCCGATAGCACACACGGAAGTTCCCGCATCGGTCGGAATCCATGAGAAAATATTTTGAAAATAGTATATTACGACGAATAGTGTGTCGTATGCTATTTTTCTTTCTCCCCACCCGAAAGTACGTTCAACAATAAATGTATCAATTTTGAAATGTTGACGATCAATCCAACGATGAATACTTTTGTGGCCTGCCAGCGCACGCCTCTCGTCGGTCACCTTGCGAACTACATGCCCGCCCGACTTTTGCTGGTCGGGGCGGCCAAAAAGTAAAAATGCATGAAAAAACATACAAACGTCAAAAAAAAAAATTAGAATGCCGAAATCACTTTTTATAAGCATATTTTCCTTCCAACTTTGACCTCTTTGTCGAAATTTCTAAACATCGCGATGAAGAATCGCTCATTTTTCAGGTTAGGTCAGTCTCTTCATTCGCCGGCGGGGGACAGTTTTAATTTACTCTACTTTTTCAAAATCAACTCGTTTTATCCAATATGATTTTATCCACTAAAGAAATTAATGCATAATTTAAAGAAATTTTGTTCCACAGGAGCACTGGCGACATGAACCTTTTATGCGTATATATTATACAGAGAAAAAGTGGCTTCGGAATTTGACATGTTCGGTCGCGATTTGGGCACTGAAATATATCATGCGCATGCGTAAGCAAGAGTCGGGGAGCTTCGGGTGGAGATCCGAAGTTTACTCTTTCCTTAGCAACTCTCGCCTGCAAACGCGAGCCACAAAAGTTTTGTGGCCAATCACAACGATTCTCCGTCGAGAAACTCCAGAAAAGCCGTTGTTTCTGGCGTTTCAGACCACGGTGGAGAGCGTACTTTCGGGTCGGGGAGGAAGAAAAAATATTCTCCGGCGGCCGGGCGCGAACCTAGGACCTTCGGAGTTGTAGGCAGATACTCTACCACTACGCCAAAGCCCCGACAGCTTATGTGTGTGTATGTGTGTGTGTGCATTTTTTTGAAGTGAAACTTCTTATGGGAGGGTTTTGAAATCTTGATCGGCAACCTTTTTGGTGACGCTCGCTCTAACGTAGTAAGTAAGAGTGAGAGGCCTCCGGGAATCGAGCGAGAGTGAGACGGACTACCTTACGTCTCATCTATCGGGCGAGAGTGAGAGGCTTTCATGTCATTCTCTGCGTTCAGGCGGCGTCGCGATCGCGGAAAACAGCTGTTGGTTTCTAACACAGTGATCATAAGCAACGTATTTTGTTTTTGTGCGTGTCTTCATTACTTAAATCGAGAGTTTTGTGCAAATATGCCGAAGTCGGGTGCAGAAAGGACAAAAACGTGGCGGGAGAAAAAACGGGCGAGTGAAGGAATTGATCAGAATAGAAAACGGAAAAAAAGTAGAACTGAAATTGAACGAGATAGCAGGGAACGGAGGCAAACACGTGCTAACCTCTTACGTGACAGTGTGGACGATAGTGTAAATAATCCAGAGAGTGAACTATTAGCAACGACTTCGACTCATCCTCCTCCTGATTGTGATGTACATAGTGGTGATCGATTACAATATTCAGACTTTAATGAGTTTAAAACTGCACATAAGAACTTTCACCGTGATTTTATAAATAATCCATTCGGTTTTACGTGTTGTGTGTGTGATAGATTATGGTTTAAAAATGACTTGAAGACTCTATCCGTTGAAAATGAAATTCGTATTCAACAAAAATTTCCAGAATTCAGAAGTAATAATGAGCTGGCATGCGCCAGCTGTCGCCAGGCTTTGAGGAGAGACAAAATTCCAACATTGTCGAAATTGAATGGCTTTGTATATCCCCCGATCCCTGCACATCTTCCGAAGTTAGATTTAGTGTCCGAGAGACTCATTTCTCCTAGAATTCCATTTATGCAAATTCGCAGATTGCGTCATCTGCATGGACAATTTGGAATTTTGGGGCAGGTGATCAATGTTCCAGTGGATGTCAATAATATGGTCAATCACTTGCCCAGGAACATTGACGACGATCACTGTGTTTACGTTCATATCAAGAGAGAAAAAATTCATCGATCAAGCTACTTGACAGGTTTAATAAACAAGAGAAATATTAAAATATGGCTAAGATGCTTAGTACCGAGTCCATTGTATCAACTGTACGACATCAAAGTTGATGAATCTTTCTTTAATGAGGATTGTGTCGTTCATCAACTAGAATCGCTTTCAATTGGGTTGTCATCTGTTGGAGAAATGTGTGCAGCTGAATGTCGCACAGAAAGCGGGCAGCGGATTATGCTTATAGCACTCTATATTTCACCAAATCAGAAGATGGCGAAAATAATAGAGTTTATTCACCTTCACTTGCTGCCGTATACTCCAGTGGGGGCTGCAGAAGTTGGAGTAGAGCTGGACAAAATACCTATGATTCTAGGTGGAGATTTTAATGTTAATTTTGCTTCAGAGGATTCCAAGCCATTAATTCAGTTCTTGCAACAGAAATTGTCATTGGAAATGAACAATTCACCAATTGAATTGACTACACGCCATGGTACCACGATCGATGCAGTTTTCTCACGTTACATCGAAAATTTGGAGTCAAGAGTCTTCATTACCTATTTTAGTTACCACAAACCTATCATTTCGTTCATGAAGAGTCTACCAGAGAATGAAGGTGAAGCTGATTGAGATTTAATTCATCATATTCATACTAATATTATTGTATCTTGAAAAAAGTATAATTATTATGATGAATAAATTAATATTTACTATCAAGAAGTGTTTGACACGTGATTAAAATGATTCCTCTCCCTCTAAACATAGAAAATTAAATAATCCTTGCCGATCCAATCATTCAGTTTCACTTCTATCGCCTGTCTTCATGACACACCATTTTTTTTGCTAAAGAACAAAAAGGCAAAGCGGGAAGTTTTCTCTGTTTCTTCTTCTATATGTACTTTCATTAAGCGAATAACAACAATATGTCAATATGAAGCAAAACTTAAGAAGGACAACATCGTTTGGAAGTGCAGACAAATAAAACTCCCCAATGTTCCACTGTACTCTGATCACTACAGGACACAGAACTGCTGCACGAACTTAGCTGCATAAAGGACTCTAGCCGAAAATCTTCCTTGGGACCTTCCACAGTAGAAACTTCCTCGGTTCAACCTGAATTATACCTGAGCTGCTCCTAGTGGTGCCGCTCCCTCAAGACCTCTGCCGCAATGCAGCTTCTGGAATCCTATGCCCGCTGTGATGATAGGATGACTTCCACTAGGCTTCCACCATTGATAGTTTTTTCTGTCTCAGCTTTCCATGTATGACGTTGCGCGTCAAAACCCGGGCATGGAAAAAATACCCCAGGTTGGAATGGACGATTGGGACAGAGCTATCTCAGCTCTCACGGAGGGGTGGGGAATCTGCGCGTGAGACAGAGTGCCAACCCTGATTCAGGCCTGTTTTAGCCTCGAAATGATAACGCAGGTTGAGGCTCGTAAACCAACTCTTACCTTAGGGTTCATGGTAAACCTCAACTAAGCTCTGAAAGCCTCGAAAAACACATTGTTCTCAGAGATTGCACCACATTGGTAAGATGGTTTAACTGGGGCTGATCGCCATTGAGTGAAATCGGCTAATTGCCGTGGTTATTATTGATATATCACGGTCGATTATGCTATACAATTTTTCAAGGAACTGAGGAAAAAAGCGTGTCAATAGGCCGAGGATCAAAAAGTATGCAGCGTGGAAATCGGTTAGCCCAACCTCTATCAGGAGACATCAGCGTCTCCAATGGCGGCCATCCATTGAATTATCCTGTGCTAAGTGTAGGTATTTTCAGCCGCGAGAGCTGTAGGCTGAGGCAAGGCTGAACCAAGCTTTAGCAATAGTCTTATTTGCTGCCCGAAGTTTAAGGTTTCTTTGATAGATGAGATTAAGCCTGGCACAGGCTCGGCTTAGTCGCGCTCGGGGGAACAGGATTGGCACATGCCTGTTCTCGTCGTCAGCCTTGGGCATTCCTACCTGGGACATAGTCCGCATTTTCACCTATCCTAGCTGGACATCGGATCCCATGGGCACCTATCAATGTTCAATGGATCTCAGACTTCCGTGTTTTTCTTTTGTGTATTCCGAGAGGATGAGCAGAAAAAAGTGAAAAATCTAGTATACGAGGCAAATAATAAACATTGGTTTTTGACCATAGGACGAATGGGTCTGAGCACCCCCTGATTGGGTTCTCCTGATTGTCGTGAGATTCATCTATTTAGATATAGGTATAGGCGAATTTGACGCGCCGTTGACGCTAACTTGATAGTCATGGACTAGCAATTGATTATACGATATTACTGTGAAATAGTCATTCTCGTCAGTCACGGCGTGAGGCAGCGCTTCACATACGCTTCATGTGCGCGAAACCCGCCCCTCGCAACAAAAAATATAGTTCGTAACTCGTGCGTAAACGAGTTTTTGGGGATTTCAATTACATTCGTCGGCCATGCCTCGCACGATACCTTGAGAATCGTCAAGAACAATCAACGGGTCCGCTGTTAAGAAAAGTACTATTTTCAACGTTTCAACCCTCTTAAAATCCGTTTTTTACACTTTCAAAAGTTACCTCCACGTTACATGAAACCTGAAATTTTTGAAAATTTACAACCGGCGCCATCAGTAATAGTGTCATTGCTTCAACCTAAAATTCCAATGGTTAAGAACGCTGGATTGGACAGACGGGAATGATTGTTTCACCACTTAAAATTTCAATTTCAATGATTGTTTGACCAGTAAGTCTGAAGACTTAATTTTTAGAATCAACGTTGAAACATTTGATTCCATTCTTTCAATCTTGATTAGAGATAGGAAAACGCGGTGAAACGAATATTATACCTTGCGCAGGAATACACATACTATTTCTCATAACTTTCATAATTCAAAACATGTAACTGGTTTAAGCTCCGTGGGTGGCGCACAATCTTCTCCGCGACGGGTGCGTACACTCGAGCGTCTTTTAAGTCCGCACTTGTTCACTCACACACACACACACACGCACATATATATATACAGATGGATAAACCTAACCCCATAAACCAAGGGTAGTAAGGGTGGGCTCTGCCGGCACCGAGAAGAAGCAATGAAATTGGCTGAAAAATGAGGAAGTTCGAGGTCGGTACATACTTTGAGGCCTTAGAAACGCATCCAATAAACCAAAACAATGTCACAGAACAAGTAAATAAAATCATGGCGAGAGTTACCGGGGCCTGTGATGCTGTGATTCCACGAAAGTCTATCGAAAACTGACACGCAGCGGTGTACTGGTGGAATAACACAATTGCGGATCTCGGTAAAGACTGCTTTGCAGCGAGAAGATCGGCACGACATGTGAGAAAACAACCCAACTGTGCGCGTCTTGCAGCAGAATCTAAAGCTGTGCGTCGGAAGCTGAGTAAGATCATTAAGCGCCGTAAGCAGAACTACTGGAACGAACTTCTCGAACAGGTATACCTGCTCTATAGAAACGGACTTCTATGGAAAGTTTGTATAGGAACGGACCCATGGGGCAGGCATCTTAAGACCCAGCCTATGCCTCTTACCGACCTGTCCGAGGTTATTGCAGAGGATCGTTTCCGACTTGTTCCCGCAACGATTAGAGCTACTGGAAAATCAGCTGGGGGGAGTCAACGAGGATGAAATCCCACTGATTACAAAAGACTTCATGGAGGTTACCGGTCGAGTGAAAAACAACAAGGTATCGCACCGAAGGTCTCGACGAAGTTCTAAACATTGCGCTGAAGGCAGTGATCCTCGGCGCACCGGGAATGTAGGCCTCCAGGAAAGTCTCTTTCCTACCAAATGGAAGCAGCAGAGGCTTGTACTTCTTTCCACGGGGAAAAAGTCACCGGATAAACCGTCATCTTATCGTCCTTTGTGCCTGCTGAGCACGGCAGGCAAGATCTTTGAACGAATCATACACCAAAGAATGGGGGCAATTGTTGAGCCCGTGCTGGCCGACAATCACTATCGTTTGGGACGAGGTCGCAGGACGCTATCGATTTAGTGGTGAAAACCATTAAAAAGGATATCGATGGAACGAGATGGAAGGGAAGCACGAAGAAGTCAATACTCCTTCGTGCTCATTGCTACCTTGGACCTTAAAAACGCCTTTAAGTCTGACCGGTGGGATTGTGTCGTAGAGTCATTGTCGAGACTACAAGTACAGGCGTACCTGTGGAGGATGGTACGCAACTATTTTACCGATCCAGTCCGCAAGTATGACACAGAAATGAGTCTCAAGACATACAGAGTCACTGGACGTGTACCCCAAGGATCAGTACTGGGGCTTCTATTGTCGAATACCATGTACGATGGACGGCTTAAACTGACAATACCAGATCAAGTAAGACTGGTGACGTTTGCAGACGATGTGGCAATAGTCATTACGAAGAAATATTAAACTAAGCTCCAACTGATCTTCGACAACGTATTCTACAGAATAAAAAATTGGATGGACTCAATTGGCTTGCAGCTTCCAGAACACAGGACTGGGAAGCAGTGCTCATCACCAGTAGGAAGAAGTTAGAATCTACTACCCTGCAAATCGGCGAACACACGTTGATTTCTCAGCCATACATTCGGTACCTGGGACCTTTGATCGATGCCCGACGTAGCTTGAGATAGCATGCCCACCACGCAAGCGATAAAGCAGCTATGGTGAAAAATGCGCTGTTGCCCAACATCGGGCCAAAAGAGGGCCAAAACAGAAGAGAAGGTTTCTACTATCGTCAGTCGTAACATCGGTACTGACGTATGTCATCCCTATTTGGTCGGATGCCCTACAATGCGAAGCAGTATAGCTCAAAGTAGAGTCAGTCTACCGATTGAGTGCTTTTAGAGTAGGTAGTTCATATTGGACGGTGTCAAACGACCTTATGAGCGTCATTCCTAGCGATGGATGCCTATCAGAATCCCAGCGGAAGAGCGTAGATGCCTCTATGCCGGGTAGAAGAGCATAGTATTGAGCAATGGAAACATAGTATTGAATAATGGCAGGTATAGTGGGACGCCTCGAGCAAAGGCCGGTGGACTCATCGACTGATACCGAAACTTGATGTTTGGCTGAACCGTACACATGGCCAAGTCAACTGCTACCGGACCCAGATGTTCTCAGGAGACGGATGTTTCCGACAGTATGTAGGAATTCGTGAAAACACCGAATACGTATTGTTTACATGCCCGCGATATGATGTGCAGCGAGATGCATGGGAAACCGACACAGGACTAACTATCAACGCCGATAACTTAGTAGAAGTCATGCTGTCATTGAAAAGGGCATGGGATGTGACAAGTACCTTTGGAACGGAGGTACTGAAGGAGCTGCGCCGAGAGGAGCAGCTGAGGAAGTACCCAGCCTGACGGCAGGAAGTTCCTGTAGAACATAGCCCGAAAGGAGAGCGGCAGTTATAGTCCTCCATGCAACAAAGTAATGCCTTGCGGGAGTCCCATGGTGACCGAGGACAGTGAGAGAAACGGGGGTATTGTTCCTGTAAAGGTTCTTTTTTTTGTGTGTTATATATCTTCATGTTGTTTGTTCTGGTATAAATTTGTGTTCACAATAGAAATAGGCAAAAGAGGAAGGAAGAGACAGACGGGAGCGTGAGGATGGCGGTTGGCTTCCTTCTTTCCCTTTTTTCTTATAAGCAAACAAAAAATTATTATTAAATTATTAAAGTACATAATTACTTCAATTACACTTGTTACTTGAGGAATCCATTAGATTATGGAATAATGCAGTGGAATGTTTTAATTTCTGGAACTATTGCTAATTTGTTGCGTCATAATTTTGTTTTTGAAGTGAAACTACTTATGGGACTATCTAAAGGTGTTACGCTGTCCGGACCCGTACGGAGGGGGGGGTGGTTAGGGTCGAATGGGGGGGGGGGGGAGGAAGACCGGGGGTTGAGCGCGGGAAGGCGAGGGCGTTTTGTTCATAACGTTCGAAGGCCAGGACATATCACTAGTTAACAATGTCAATTGTTTATATCGCTCTGATGTTGTGAGAACTGTTGAAGATAGGAGAACAAGTTTATCGTGAATGTTATTCCTCATACAAACAATCCATACATAATTTCTTATGTATAATCGCCTTCTGCCATACCAATGTTTTACCCCTCTACACTTTTATCATTGTACCCAAAGTATTATTTCAAATGGATAAGAAAAAATTCATATTCTTCTTCTGAAGTTTCATTTCTCTGGCGCGTCAGGAACTATATGCCAATATTTTTCTTGGTGGAAACTTAACTTGAATATTTGGTAGATTACCTGGCTTCATACATATTATTCGCAAATGCCCTCTGTCATTAAAATCCGCTCTTCAAACGGCATTCACTGGCTTGAGCGACAAGGTGGTTAATAGTTTTCCCCACTCCATTATCTCCATTTTTGCCATGTAAAGTCGCAAAATAATGATGTTCTAGATGAACTGCGAAATCTGTTTAGGGATCCTAGATATTGACGTGTTTGAAGTTTTTATAGTGGTGTGGAGCCCCATCTGAGAAGTTGTAAATCTTCCTACGCGGTGGATTTAATGTTCCGATGAAATCGTTTATGATTTTTGAGTCGGTATATACCGCAATGGCATCATGTGTCATATTATCCGGAGCAATCATGAAACTTTTATGGTTCCGAATACTCTGCGACATGTAATGAAGTACAACAGGATTAATTGTTGTCGTATTATAATATATTGCTATATATTGGTCCAGTGGAAGCCTTATATTGAAGATTGTGCAACGCCTATATTATTATGCTAAATCACGTATATCGTCAAATACCTATTAATATCATAATATAATGATACTCCGCAGATTCCGAGCCACACACCATATACAATTTTATTAATTGTACAGAACAGGAAACTTTAACATTTATTTTCTTACGAACAAATCATTTTTCCTTGATCCCAAAAATTGAGTAAATAGTTGTTTCCTCGAGAAATATTGTCAACTTTTTTCAGAATTTTCGACATAGACAACTGTGCAAAAGAAAAGCTTTTACTTCGTAAATATGAGAAAAATGTATTTTTTTTTCTCACGATAAAATTTTTCCGATAATTTTGTTGCAAAGTACGTTTTAAGGTGACAAAAAAAAATATGTATATTCGATTTCAGGATAATAATTGATATTAAAGTGATTGATTTTCGCAAATAAAATTGTTCGAAAATTGACGTTAAAATAATGTCATGTAGCCATAACATGCGAAACATAAATCCAATTTTTTTTAACCCAAAAAAAGTGTTTGTTTGACGAAGTATTACGCACTAAAAAAGTTGTGACCGAAATAAGAAGAATACGAGAATTTGGGATTGGTCGAGTTGGGATGGAATAATCCATAAATAGTTTGTGTAGCAAATTATTACATATAAACAAGTCATCTCTGACAAATTCTTAGCGTGTTCACTGGAAATTTAAGTTGAAAAACTTTGAAGATGAAATCGCATTAGCATTGGCATTTTTGCAATATTATTGCTAGATTATGTGGTTTTGTCACAGCGTTGTGTTTTCATCATAGGTGGAGGCCACGGTCAGGCTGATGGCGCTTTCCTTCCCGGTGTACCGTTACGTCGCGTACCTCATTCCCCGGCGGATTTTACTCTCGTGGCTGTACATATTCCAGCCGCCCCCCCCCCCTTGCCGCGCCCAATACCGTGCGGGATTACGGGGTACGGGTCGAAGCCCTGACCACGGGTCTGGCTCCACCAACTAAACCATGAGCACGCGCCAAAACTACTCATCTTTCTCCTTATCATCCTGCTTGTCTCATTGACTGCATTCAAGCGACTAATTGCTTTGACCATCTTTTACACTTAATTGGGCAGAAAAATTCGAGAGTCGTTCTCTTCACCAACTATATTACCTGTCCTCGCGAATTATTTGTTTTAATTTCGAGGCAGTGAAAGTTATTCTTCTGGCCTCGAAAATAGAAGTTTGAAAGATTGTTGAAAGTTATAAATTTCCCTAATTTTTTTGGGTGTTTTGAAAGTTTTTTAAATTTGAGAATTTCGTGGACGCTTTTACTAATTTTTGAAAATTTCCAAAATTTTGACAAAGGTTCTCGACTTGTTTGACCAATGGACATTCGCAAGTATTTGGTGTAATTTTCCGCGTTTTTGAAAATTGTAAAATGGTTAGAATTTCTAAAAGTTGAAATCGTTTACGAGAATTACGTATGAAAATATGATATATGACCGCTAAAGTAAATATTACATAATTTTTCCGGTTGTATTATGATAAATTAGATTGCCGACGTTCGATGAAAAATGACTGCTAATTATTGTATTCTTTCATTGTAGATTCCCTATCAAAATAATATTAATTGTAATAATAGAAGAAAAAAAAACAAGAGGATATGGGAAGATTAATCAACCTTGTGCTTGAAATACGTCAGGAGATATAAATAAGGGAAAGGAAGGTGAAGTGAAAGCTGCAAAAATAATGACGAATAGGCGATGGACCTCGCTGGGGCAGAAAAATACACACTGAGTGTTATAAGTATCTGTACGATGTCTTCGAAATTTGATGTAACAACGACGCAAAAAAACAACATCACATTCATTGATAATTGAAGTGGTTTCAATTCCCATGATATCACTCACCGTGGTTACCTCCTGTATTTATCGCATTGTCGTACAGATCCCGTCAAAACTGTAAAGTCGCAGGAAAGCCGACCAAAAGGCATTAAAAAATGAGAATAAAGACCAGATGACCGAGTCAGTGAATGACTTTCACTTACATGAAAGAGTCGCGAAATCGTGAGCACTTCTTTTAAACCCAAATTGATTTCAGTAGAACACACTCGATTCCAAGCGCTGTTTGGTTATAGGAACGAATTGAGAGGCCATGTTAGTCCTGATTCTTTCGACGCGTGCAAGCCCAATTTTCAATGCACCTATTCTCCAGAGTGTCCTCAATTTGCATCCACAAGGTACGAGCTTTGAAGGTACGATTTCGCTGTTAAAGATTGTTCTATTCAGAATAATTGCCGGTTGGTAATACATAATTCTCCTGGCGATACCATACAAAGGGGGGGGGGGTGACTTGATAATGTTGGACAAAAGTATACTTGGAACTCTCGACTCTATCGACAGGTTTCGTCAGGACACTATTGTTCGAAATGAAAGAAGAGAATCAATGGAGGCAGCGGTCTCCTCCGCCGTAGTCCTAGTTCAAAAAGAACAATGTATGAATATATCGATAATCTCGCAATATCTCGAAACTATCACGCAGAAATGCGCGCGCAACCGTGCCTCCGTTGACGGTGGTAGCCTATCTATATCTGTATTCTATAGTAAAAAGGCGAGACCGAAGAAAATATCGATGTATATCGGAATTATGGAAAGACGTGAGATCGAACCAAACGCGACACCAGTCAGCGCGGCGGAAAAAGGAAGTACGTGTCCGAAGTACGCGCGGCCGAACTCGTAATCTAAAAAAGCGCATTTCATGGTGCTAGGATATCATGGAATTTATAAATCTTTTGCAATTTTCTGTAATTCGTTTTGTTGTTGGAAACAACGTTAGTGATACATTATGAAAAATATTCGCGCTGTTCTGACACTTAAAAAAACGAATTCGGAATTCGTCATGGACTTCTCCGGACACCAGCCGCGCCCTTTTTTTCGATTTTTTTTGCTTTACTCTAATCGGAAATAATTGGACTATTTCATCAGGATATGGGCGTATGTCTATGGTTAACAACCTCGTTTTCCAAAATCGTCACTGTATCACAGATGAATCTGTTTAAATCTGTACAGACACACTTTTGCGGTATACATTACCGTTTCTAAAAGAAACGTTGATCTTGTAAAAAAACTAGTGGTGTGTGCATGTGTGTGCCCCACTCGGGGCACAAACAAAACTTCCCGATTTGGTTTTTTAGCACAACCTACTAAATTTTTTCTTCTCCAATATACTACGGTTAATCAGAGTGACCCCTGTCGTTATCATAACGAAAACATGCCTATTTGAGAATTCCAAACTGACTCATTTATGAAGCAGATAATTATGAATAATTGAGTAGACGCATGGTGAGCATGAGGATGAGATGTGCGTGTTACTTGAGTGAGAGTGAGACGCCAATAAGGATACGGCTGCAAAATAAAAACTAATATTTTACCCAGTGGAACACTCTAAACAATTACAATTGCTAATAACATTGCATATACTGCACAAATGCCATCCAAAATGTGATCCGCTCTATTTTGCATGCAAACGCTTCGATTGGGACCGTCATTACAACGCTGGATCCATTCGTTCACTTATTGCATACATAATTGGGGAGACTGCTATACCTCCTTAATTATGCAAATTAATGAAAAAAGGTATTCTACATAAAATACGTATTTCTATATGGCAAACAACTTTTATTATATGAATTTTGCGTTAACTATAATAGTTTATGCAGTAGAACATTATAAACAATTGACATTGTTGATAACAATATAAGTACTGGACCACTTATACTCAAAATTCAAGCAGTTATAAAATATGCTTATATCTTTCGACTGTGACATTGAGTACCTGGATTACAACATTTTTGTGTAAATGAACGTTCATTATCACTATTTTCGATGTTTGTTCAACATGAATTTCTCAAAAGCAGGGGAACTACTGGATGGATTCGATCAAAAATCTAATCAGCTCTAAGTTACACGGAGATGCAACGATTGAAAAAAAATTAATCGAATCGCACGATCCGTTTCCGAGAAAACGTAAACGAAAAATTTTTCCACATGCGGACGAACACACACACACATACAGTCGGAGCTTTGGCGTAGTGATAGAGTATCTGCCTACTACTCCAAAGGTCCTAGGTTCGCGCCCGGCCGCCGGAGAATATTTTTTCAAAATATTTTCTCATGGATTCCGACCGATGCAGGAACTTTCGTGTGTGGGTCAGGCTCATATCTCATCCATGCATTAAGTGTGAGGATGGCAGAAGATTCTTCGTAAGCTCAAATAAAAAAAAAAGTTTTCAAAATTTGTAGGCAACAATGAGTTATCGACATTTCGGTGTCATGGAACGTTATTATGTATACACAATATGTTATAACGCCAGAATTAGTTCATTTGAGTCGACACTCATGCTTTTGTTCTCAAATATGCATATAGACACCGTTTGTACCGACCCTGGCTTTACCGTGCCGTCGAAGATGACCTCTGAAAACGGGAATGTATCAGAGGACAGTGAGAAGTACCATGGTCACTTAAGAATCATGTAAAACAGAGTTCCCCTGAGTTTCTGTAGCCCGGCCACTCCTTCCCCGCTCAGCCTGTTCTCCCTCCAGCTAGTCCCCCACCTCATCGACATATCGCGCATCCTTGTCTCAACGTGCGCGCGAAAAGCGGCGCAATATTCCCAACGAACCCTATCCAGCGTCTACGCGTTTGTTTCTCTTGCCCCCACTCATTTGGTTTCCCCTACCCGCCATCGATATACTCCCTCCAATGCACTCGCCTAGTCAAGGAGTGGGACTGTTCCTTAATCCAGACTTCCAGCGAAATTCGCTCAAGGACAACCTCCGAGCCCAACGAATTGATACGTCAAACATCGAGGATCGCATAGCAAAGACGAACCGAGAAGTTTTCTACGAGTGATAGTTCCGTATTTCAGTCAGATCGAAACTAATTAACTGTCATTCGTAATCAGTAAGTTGAGGAATAATTTACAAGCTTCCAGTCATCTGCACTGATACACATATTCTCTGAGATCACAATACCATGCTCTTGAGACAAGAACCTCGGTTTAAACAATCACATTTTGCCACGCCTGTTATTCCAAGGTGACCAATGTCAGGTTCCATCAGTGGCGTTTCTGTCCTAGCATACAATGACTGTCCTGCAAATAACTTTGAGTGAACGGTTGGCATGATTATTCACGTATACAAATTGAGCCATTCCAAAAATTTCGAAAATTCCTGATAGTAGCTGGATTCTCGGTCATGTAGGGTGATGATGATGTGGCATCAGTCCAGTTTGCAATGAGTGGTTTAAGAACAGAACTCGAGTCTAACTTTAATCAGCTTGGGTTTGTTATCATTTAGCTTCTACCCAGTTTCAATTGTTAATAATAATTGAAAAAATCTTTTTATGACATTCACACACCTTTCAGACCTCGAAATCGTCGGAGCCGCTAAGCAAACTTTTTGAAAACCTATTAGCATGACCTGAAATGTCAAGCAAAGTGATATTATGTTGAAAATTATAAAACACTGTATCACTTGTATTTTCCACCGTAATTATAATGAGTTTCTTGGCAAGTTAGAAAAATCATATCTCATTTCACAGTATGTGGGCGGTACAATACGCGAGGGAAAAATGAGCACCAAGCGGGAATATAATAGTGTCATTGGGAAAAGGAATAAAGTAGACAGTATGAGTTTTACATATTAAGCAACACTAGTCAGCATATAATCAACTAAAGATGTAAACCTAATCAAACTTTCAGGACAATATCTGCATAATTATCAAAATCAGAAAAAGCATTATAAGACCATGCTATTATGTAGTTGTCATCAGTTGGAATTAAGGAACACGAAGAATCTGAAACAAATGAATTTATGGAATTTCCTTGAGATTGAAATAACAAAACGTCCTAACTGACTACTGGGATGAGACGAAGCTGAGTTGAATCTTAAGATGCGCACCGTTGTGCATTCAGCAAACACGATAGCCGTACCTCAGCCGTATGTGGCAATGATGCCCAACCCGCTTCACTGTTCACTACATAACGACATGCATGTAAAAGTCTTTCCTCGCAATATCGCTGAGAAATGTCCATCCATCGTGTTATTACAATTAACAAATGGTGGAGTCCAGGAGGTTGATCGATTGGACTAAACAGAAACTTCTGTTCGTGATATATTGCATTTTTAGGTTCGCCTAACAAGTTAAGTAGGTCAGTGACCTTGGAAAGGTCACACTCTTGTGTCAGCAGACCCATTTTCTGATTTTGTACAAAGCCTAGTCGGTGGGGCGTGCCTCGCACGGGCAGTTCCTCTTTCCGCCACACTGGCTGGTGTCGCGTCGGTTCCGGTCTTACGCATTTCGATAAGCTCGATATAGATGGATAGTTTCTTTTGGGTGGGATGAAAAAGGGTGCATTTTCTTGGTGAAAAAATTTCTGACAAGTCATAATTTCTATCCATTTCACTCGATTTTCAGTTAAGGACAACTTCCAGTGACCATTTTTTCCCAAAAGTAGTTCCCAAGAGTTGCTCTTAACTGAGTCATTTGGCGATGTAGGGCGCTGCAGCTTAGCGATATTGATTCGAGTAGACCGAGCAAAATCGCCAATAATTATCCATCTCAGTGACGTAAAAGACCGAAATATGTCTGCAATATCTGATCGAAGTACCACAAATCGGATGATGACCGATTAATATCGGCGAGTTGAAACGCTAAAAAAACTTCACTTATTGGTCCGTTGCAGTTCAAAGGTCGTAAAACTTCAATATGTTCTTTTTTCTTATATTTAAAGTGTTATGAGTAAAAAGTACTTATAAATCAATTGATGGAATTGAGAACAAAAAATTCAATCCAATAATCGCGGAGAAAACCGTGTTAATGGTATTGCGCGCTTAGCGGTACTGCCCCCCGCCCCCCCCCCCCCCTCCCTCTCCGCGGAGCTCCACTATGTTCCATTAGATCTGCAAATATTCACAATGTTCCCAAAGCAATAGCGTCCAGTTGACAATAACAACATTCGACTTAATTCAAGCGGCGATGATTCTGAAATGTTGGAATATTGTGGTTCGCTTATCGTACAACCAATGATACCGGTCGTAGAGGTACTAAAGACTTCGTAAGTGATATTACGGAAAAATGGAATTTATTTTCCATGGAAATATCTTATGCCAATAGTTTCCAAACTTACTCGTTCTTGGAGTAAATTCACAATTTCCGGTTCTTCGTGGAATTATCAAAACATGACCATCAATCATTTTTTTTTGATTAATAATTACTAAAGAAGTTAAGATAATCCAGAATTGCGGAGTCACTACAAATTACGAGAATAGTCAATACTTTAGACCAAAGAAATGTTCAAAGAGTGATTTACGCATGGAGGAATAGATAAACTTATACAAAGAACTTGTCAATAAATTTACGGAACGGGACATCCCATGGCGTAATTCTGAAACTCCTCATGCTTTACAAAATTGGTATATGGCTATTTTAATTTCACTCAAGATGACAACATTGATGATGTAGAGAAGTAAAAGCGTAAGCTTTTTACTGGCGTTGTTTACCATCAGAGTCTGGCCGCGCATTTCCTTTTTCCGCCGTGCTGATTGGTGTCGCGTCGGTTTCGGTCTTACGCTTTTTGATAATTGCGATATACATTTATATGTTCGCTGGTCTCTCCTGTTTACTGCCGAGGAAGTATCCTAAGATGCTCAAAAAGCTTCTTTAATTATTCTTCAGAGCAATCTCTTCGAACGTATGCGACGTCTGTATCATCAACACAAATTTTCTGAAATCCATATTTCTCTGCAAGTTTTCTTGGAAATGTTATTAATATATAGCCAGATATATACAGGATTTGTCAAATAATGACTAATGACGTAAAACTATAACGGCATATGATATAACTATGACATTGAGATTTTCGTAACGTAACAAGCAAAGGAAGAAAAAAACTTAATATCAATTGTATACTGATATCTATGATGTCATCATCATCCAGTTGAAGAAAGTGTAATGAATAAGAAGAAATCCTGAGATACTATTATTATTATTTCAACGATGAGGTTATCCTCCCACAGATGGAAATATTTTCTGAGATCACAACACCAGTTTCTTGACAAAAGAAACTCGTTTTAAAACATGGTTTTTTTGCCACCTTAGTTATTTGAAGGTCATTCAAAATCAGCTTCCATGAGTGCTGTTTCAGTTCTGGCATAGAATAACTAAGCTGCCAATAAGTTCCAGGTCACGATTTTCATGATTGTTACTATTATTTGATAGGGTATCGTTGAACATAAATGGACAAAACAGTAGATAATTTGAAACTCCGTATATTGGTAAGGTGTACTGAGAGGAAGATCTTTAGACGGTCGATACTTGTACTGAACTAACTAAACTTATTTTCTGGAGATATCTATAAGGAACAGTCTGAGCCCCTTGGCCTACTCTACCATAAGGCAAAAAGTGCGAAGGGATGCACTTCTATTTACCTGCAAGTGATTAAAGAAAAAGTCTCCATACCTGATCATACTTTGTTATATATTGTAACATTATTGAGTTGTCATATTGCTCACCAGTTTTTACCAGTTTGGTTTAATTTTTTAGTTTTTTATTTTTATTTTTTCAATTGTAGAAATTTCGGACTAATAAAAGCAACCCCTGAAGAGGCTTTCCCAGGAAAGCGAAACGTTGGGTTTCATCGACCAAAAATCTCTTTCTATTTCTATTTATTTCTTTAAAATTGCTGCGACCGCTTAGGCCACTCGACACCATCTCTTACGATCATATTGCTGACCTCAAACGATCTCAATGATTCGATCCACCGCATTGATTACAAGATTTGGGTGATATTGCACAAAGTAAGAGCTAGGTTCTTGGTTCCTATCATGTTGCCATCATTCAATGACCAATGAGCCTGTGTGATAATATCAGAATCAAATAAATTCTTCTACCACTGCTCACTACGAAAAAAAATGTGGTATTTATGGAAATCAAAATAGCAGATTTTTAGGACAATTTGTACGTTAATCAAAATTTTCTGCTGGGATTTTGCTAATATATTGGTGTACCCAAAAAAAGTAAGAACTGCTAATGATCCCTCACTGAAGTACTATGTGGAACATGAATAACAACCTGCAGTAGCAAAAAAAAGTAACCAAGATTACATCGTCGACATGCTCTCTCCCTCCGAAGTTGATCTTATTTTCAATCGCAATTCGATATAAATAAGAATCTAATAGCCGTTAGTTGACCGATACCTTAAGCCAACGGTTTTCGTTATTGTGAACAAAGTCTTTATTTACATAATTCCGGAAAAAAGACAAATCCAACAGAAAAAGAACAGCATGGGTGAAAAAAAGAGGCAAATGAAGGAGGAATAGAAAAATGAATGTACGAGTTGACTCGCTCATCGCACCATTAAATCGAGCCTCATTAGCATGGATGGCGTGACGCCACTTCACAGTTATTACAGTAGATACCAGTGCTTTACAATCCTGCCTTGGTGCTAGGCTAGAAATGCTAATGTTGTTATGGTGGCATGAGACTTTCGTACTAAGACTCCGAAGCCATCTTTTACAAACATCGGGTGTACAATGAAACGGTTTTGCACCCACACGGACCCTTTCTCCAGTGACGACCTCAGGAGGGCATGGCAAAATTAATGACAAAATCTATTTGTATCAATGACGTACATCAATCGCAAGATCAAATGACCAGGCTATTGTAGTCTATAATTACAGATAGGAAATACTTATAATAATGCATGAAGAACTCCTGCCGCCGTGATGATTCATGTTGTACGAAGCTTGCGCTCCATTCAATCGCCTAAGGAAAATAACTCCGGTAACGTACACGCATTTACAGTTGTTTCTTTTATGTATACAAATCGAAATATGCTATCGGTGAAATTGACTATGACTCGTTATTTTAATTCGTTAAAAAGGAGCAGTTATAAAGATCAGCAAGAAGGTGATGCTTGCATCACCACAGATCGCAGGTAGATGAAGATTCTTCCAGATAGTTTCAAACTTTCTCGAATATCTTGAAACAGTTGCACATAATTGCGTGTACTCCCGGCTAGTTCCATATACTGCTAAACGGTTCTAGATATTTTGGAATGGTTCCGAATTGTTGGAGATGGTATCGTGTACTGCCCAGTGATCTTTCACTCAGTTTTGTAACGATTCTTTTCCAGCATATCATTTTAAGATATACTTTATTTTATTTCGAGGGAGAAGAAATTCGTTGTGGTAAGCAGAACATTTTTGACTGAGGGCAGACAATCTCCTTGTGAATGCGAGTACGTTAACAGCCTTTCACAATTTAATCTTGTTAAATTTACAATTGAGTGTTCTTCGATCTTGCTGTTCGGTTTAATTTACAAATGTATTCAATTGTTATCGAGAGGTCTGACGAAAGCAAACCTAGTAGGTCTGAAAAATGAGCAAATGAGTTCACAGGAAAACGTTCAGATGACAACCTAAAAGCCGTTCTCAAGGGGTTTGATTTTAATAATAAGAAAACCTTCCGTCATTTAATTAATTTATTAACTTTCCGATAGGAAGTTATTGTAATGACCCCGAAAATGAAAAGTGTCAGATCGATGAAATTTTCACTTTTCTCGGTGTTTGGCATCATCCTGACACGTTTCCAATGAGATGTTCGTGTGTGTGTGTGTGTGTGCGTGTGTGTGTAGCAAACCTTTGGCGAACGGTTTCTCGTAAACGGCTGGACCGATTTTAATTTTTTTTTTTTCAAAAATTACTTCTCGCCGAGGCGGTGTTCTAAAAGGAGTTTTTTTTTTAATCGGCCAGGTAGTTTTTTTAGTAATTAACAAAAAAACACGATTTTAATTGTTTATAACGCTCTCTTACATGAATGGTAAGAGTTATAGGAAAAAGTTATGAATGAAAGTTGTTCCTCATGTAAAAACAAACATTTTGTGTTTTATGATTTTTTTCGTAACACGCATAATTAAGACGGTAGCGCTTAATTAATTCGATATGCTCAACGATATAAAATCACGCTATAACACAGACACACACAAATATCGGAAGTTATAGGTTCGGCCCGTAGAGGGTCAGACCCAGATCCCGTTTATTGATTTACGTAAATTGGGGATGAACAGTGTATAACAAAATATCTCGAAATCGAGGAGGGATAGAGAGGGCAATTTAAACAAATTCTGTTCTTTTCATTCAAGTGAATGTTTTCTGTTGAACAAATTTTTTTTTGACGTCGGTAATGTAAGTGCACGGATGGGTGGGGTCGTCGCGGACGGCGTATAAGCGCCTGCGAGAGGTTTTGGCGAACTCGGCCGTATTTCGTTGCAAAAACTAGACACAGAGGAAAATAGAGATAACAAAATATTCGGCAGGAAAAATGCTATCAGCAATGCCTATTTTTATGTCTTCCGCATGTATTCTCAATATCCAATGGGGGAAAAGTGAGTTTACTCCCACATTAAACTCCCATTCATTTAAGAACTATTCCAGATAGCGGTGTGATTCATAAAACCTGAGTGATTCCCTACAAAACAGAGTATATTCAATATTTACAACCTTCTCTTCTCTATCTCATCTCCATTAATTGATCTAATCGAATTGTGTCAGAATTATGTTTTGGGATAGCTTTTGCGTGACCTCCAGGAAGAATTCTTTAGCTTTCAAGAAATTGGAAAGTGATTCCTTCCCAGTTAATTATTGCAGATTTGAGACAGTTTGATTCGTTAGCTATTAACGGAAGACTAAACTAAATTACTCCAATTTGTCAACCTTGGAATTAATCCTTACACAAACGAAAACAGAACAAATCATCTTGAGGGAATCATTTTCATGATTACGAACATATATATACCGAGCGATTCCAAAATTTTAAAGAAACGGAAGGTACGTGTGACCCCCCCGACAGGTCGCATCAAGAACTTCCCGATGGGTTAGCCTGTGTATGTCGTTGAAAGTTTGGAATAAATTAAACGCTATCGCCTTCATTATGAGTGTTACAAAAAAATCATATAACAAAAAATGTTTATTTCTACATGGGAAACAACTTTTATTTAAGACCTTTTCATTTAACTCTTACCGTTCGTGTAATAGAGCGATATAAACAATTGAAATTGTTAACCAGTGATATGGCCTAAGCTATGAAAGTTATGGAAAAAAGTCATAACACATTATGTGTGTATTTTTGTATAAGGGATAACATTCATAACACACTTTTTTTCCTATCTCTAACCGTTCTCGCGATAGAGCGTTTTGAATAATTGTAAACTTGGCGTTTTCGTAATAATTCATTTGTTTAAGGAATTCTTCAAGAACGAACAAGGGTAATGGATAACTTTTTTTAGCAGGGCATGTTGTTTCTATAATTGAATTGAATTGCATGATTGAATTGGATGAGTTGTTGACCGGTGTATAATTTTAATTCGAGTTTTGGCCATCTTGGTCATTTCTTGGTATCAAATCTTTTTCAAGACTCGTTAAGGTTGGGAAATGAAATTGGATGTTGTTTTTTCATTTTTTCTCAACGACGTTTCGGCTATATTTGCATAACCATCGTCAGGTACAATTTTGTTACATCTAAAATTTTAAGTTTCGTTAAAAAATTTTTTCTTTACAATTCTAGTCATTAATTTCTCAAATATTTATATTGTTTTTGGTATTTACTAGTTTGGCTCAAATTAAAAAAATAGAAAATAAAAATAAATAAAAAATAAATAAATAAATAAATAAAAAAAATAAAATAAAAGTTGTTTCTATAAAGTGAGAATAAATTGGGTAGATTAACTTCTTCAAGCGCTTGTTATAAACAAATGAAAACCTCTGAATCACGATTTTACCATAATCAATCACGAGTTTTAAAATATCAATCACAATTTTTAAATTATAAATTACAATGTTAAAATTCTGTTTCGCGTTTTGGTATCTGCTTCAACAATGTAGGCATGATGTTTTTTTTATTTTCTATTTTCAAGTCAATACAGGTCACTCATGACTCGATCGAGCGAGTCGCCATCAGTGAGGACCACAACAATACACAATAAGGTCGCTGGGTAATTTCCTGTCGGTGTAAAACTGACGTGTCTTACTCGCAGTGAACACACGATGTCTGTTATTTTTTTCTTTTTTCATGCTATTTTATAACATTTCATTCCTCTTTTTTTCTCATTATCCCATTCGCCCGGTCGGTCGCCAATGAATGAAACTTACGCTTTTCATCAATACTGTGGCCATTTTATTTGTTGTTACGTTCTATATTAATGAAAGACATCCCATGAGTAGGTTCAAAATAAAAAGGATAAAATGAGTTCAGCATATCCGGAGTTGGGATTTTTTTTTGTTACCATCGTATAATGTCTGTGTAAGACGTCAAATCATGTATTATATAATGATGATTTTTACCATCATAAAGGAGTTTCGAGTATAGGCCAAGAATTACGGAATTCATTAACTTAAACTCAACTATATGACAAAAATTTACATAAGAAATATCACTGGGGGGAAGTTGCCCACCTGTACGCTAGTTCTTTACAGAACTTACAAATACCTGAACAATAAAGTGGTTCAATACAATAAGCGTTTCCCAGATTTATTTCCGTAAACCTGATGACTCAAACATTAAAGTACATCGAGGAAAAAATTAGGTTAATTTTTCTAAGAACTTTATTAAGAACTTTCAGCGTTCATATATTGGATTAATATCCATTAAAAGTCCGACGTTTCGGTCACACAAAATCCCTACCCACGAATACGTGGGAAAATTCCCATACTATTCGGATAGAAAGGGGTAGAATGTAATTTTAATGACTCGTCAGACTTGCGCATAAACTGTGTAAACGTCATCCGTTATAATATTGTCTCAGGCAAAAAAAAAATCGATGATATTATTAGGGTGATTATGTAGCTCGTAATCGGAGCCACGGAACACTGAACCCTTCCGTCCCTTTCTTTCCCTCCTCATTGCTTACGTGTCCCATCCTACTGGCCATTTGTAAATTTTTCGTTAAGGAGAATGTGCCTCTTGAGGCACGAAGGTGCTCTTTAATATCCAACAAGTATTCAACATTGCACACAAGTGCCCGCCCCCATCACACTTACTCTGTTAGCACCCACGCGCTCCTATGGTTATACGTTTGTTTGTGTATTATTTACATGTGCACGTATGCATATAATCGGCATGGGCGCGCTCCCCTGTGTTTCACGCTTCGTGACGCGCATCATATCTGTTTCCTGGCTATAGTTTGGGCCCTAGTAGTTTTCTACAGTGGAATCTCTTGCTGGCAATTTCATTCATTATCCGCTGTCCAATTTGCCGAATTATGATTCACTGATAATACTACGTTGACAAAAAAAAGTGTTTGGACCGTATTCCTGTCACATTAAAATCCAATTTATTAAAATTTCTACAAAAAAAACAAAACGTTTCGAACACTCAGAGCGTTCATCGTCAGGTACTTATGCTAGAAGGCTCACTTGGATAGCAAGAAATTCGGTCACTTCGACTACCTGAATATGAAGGTTGTAAGATCTGCCTCAAGCAGTCCGCTCAAAGAGCATGGAAATCGCGGATTCTAGATAACCAACTACAATTTGGAGGAATCAGTAGACAAAATGGTGGATCAATTAATTGAGGTAGGATCAATCAATTGAGGCAGGATCAATTAATTGAGGCAGGATCAATTAATTGAGGCAGAATCAATTAATTGAGGCAGCATGACTTAATTGAAGACTATGATGAAAATTCTCTGGCGGCCTTGACATCAACAAGGAGGACAACTATGACAGCTGAATGGTCTTTTGAACAATTTAATTGTACCTCTTTTGTTATTTGGATGCTGAGGGTTGGGCGAGATCATTAAAAATGTCCCCATACATTTTCTCGAGTGATGTAATTGTAAATAGTTATGCATTCTTCTTAGACATACAGCGTACCGTCTGAAATGCACCACGCTTAATGGGAAGACTTAGGAAGAAAAATGATTCAAGCCAGAATTTATAAGAATTGAATGGATACGAATGGTGGTGTTTGAAACCACCTGTAACTTATCCGTATATCGCAACTGGCTTCTTATATTTCGTTTTATGTTGGATCTTCTATTTATTATAATCACGTATACTCTTTGTTTAACCGTCTAAACAGTAAACTGCAATATCTATCTATCTGTCTCTCTCGTACTGCTCACGTTAGCTGCTTGAGCATTACAAGCCATCGTATTCCTGAACACAGGGTAAAACTCCAAAAACACCTGTGCTACGACGGCGGGCGCCTATGGTGGTAACGCCGCCCCCTCCCCTTCTGGTCCATATAATTGAGACTCGAAACTTGATTGAAAACTATATGGCCATTTTTGATTAGAGAATATCGATACTTTAATTAGCACGATCTTCATCACATAAAGACAAAATAAACATAATTACGGAACGGTTGGATTAAGGCCAGATAATGACCCGTAACATATCAAAGACTCTGATGCGCAATTTTCGAAATTAAACAAAAGAAAAAGAAACATTTGTCTGTTCCAAAGAAAGACACATGACAAGTAATTCTAGCCATAAATCGGTATGTGTATGTAAGCAAATCCGTTATGGCAGTAACTCCGTGAACAATAACTCTTCTCCACTCTCGGGGGCCCATTTAATGGATCTCCCATATACTCTTTTTCTCCTTCCATCGTATTTGCCAGTAGAGGAAGCGGAAGTGGACTGATGGGTAGATAGGTCGAGTATTTTGTAACTAATTTCATGAGTAAATTGTCCGTAACATTGGTTTGGTGGACTATATCTCAAACCCATACAGCAGCAGAGAAGCGGAGAGTGAGGGGGGGGGGGGCAAGTAAAATATCCTTATCCGCACGCTCGTTTAGCGATGGGTCAATACAAAAATCACCATAAAATAACGAGTATTGCAAAGTCCTTAAATCAATTTGTAGTTTTGTTTGATTTGCGAATTGCCGATTGTCCAAAAATATGATCATTCAATTTTTTGATATAGCGCAGAGAAGTTTTAATGACTTGACCCTAATTGTTGTTAATGAACCTAAAAATCCACTGAACTCATTTTGAATACCGACAGCGCTCCCCCCTGTACGGATTGAACCTATATATTTTTTTTTTCTTAGTTATTCAACATCGCTATATTTATGCTCTCTACTTAAGTACTAATCAGCAACGGATGTATACGATGTGTTTGTAAATAAAGCACTTATAAATAAATTACATTGGTGCTCATATCAATCAGCGTGGCTAGGATGTGAACCCAGGAGCTCTGAGTTACGAATTCGTCGCCTAAACCAAATCGCTTTATATAAGCAACTGATTTCTTCCGAGAAGTGGTGCCCTCATCACCTCGCGCCAGTTTCGTATGCATTCTCACATAGTTTTTTTTTCGCGCTCTGTCCAATTTGCGTGATATTCACACAATGGTGGTTGTTCAACCTGCGGTATACGCTATGGAACACAAAATTGCATGCTGAGCTCGACTCAAATTGGAGAGAAACTTATTCGATGAAATCGAGTATTATTTAATTAAATAAATTTATGTGAGTCTAGTGTTAACCAGACGATTTTCATATTTCGAAATACACCGCGCTAAGCGCCCAATGGCTGGCGCCCCACCAATGCTTGTGCGCGCCCCTCCATGGAGACTTTTCCCCATGCGACCCTCACTCTTCGGCGCTGCAGGGTGGGGGCCTTTATTAATGCAATTCCGGGGACAACCAAAGCTCCGTGTCGCTAGTTATATGGAAGTTCGACTGTATTGTGAAAATTGTCGATGGCCGCAATTAATCAAAGTATTCAATTTAATCGGGAATACACTTTTATTTGTAGCAACTACCTGTCCTTCATTCTTATAAATATGTGTCTCGCTTGATCCATACGCCGGTGGTTGGGGGGGGGGGGGGGGCATACATTTACTCTAGCTAGATTATACTTTTTGTGGTTTGCTAGTTCACGTTTTAATTTTGAAGCCAACAGCGATAAACAATTAAGGCGTTTACTGATGCCGGAAACTAATTTACACACCTAATAATATATTTATATCAACAAATATTCTATTCACGATTAGTCGAAAATCAATGATGTGATCGACGTATGGAAAAGTTCGCTAAAATGGGCTTAGTAGTTCCCCCACATTCCAAAAAATGCCTCTTTTCTTCTTGAATTATTGGCTTAGCTCATGAACGAGTCAACTTAGGGCTTATATTTGTTTGGCGAACGCACTCATTCAAGAGATAGGAGATTTTTTTCAAACGAAGCATTAAAAAAATCTTATGTACCTGGAAAATTTCCCACTACTCTTGCTAATCTTCATAACAAATTACGACGTCTAGATCCCATGCGATCTATCCGTGTTATTTTATAAATTTATAACCAAATAAATTATCATATCTAAGTATCGTAAATAGATTATTGAATTTTCATCGTTTTAAATTGATGCATTAATTTTTGTACAAATAATGAATATTGCAATAAAAACCATAACATTTTAGAATAAGTAAAAACATGCTTGATACATTCAAAATTCTGTATTGAAATTTCTCTTATCTCAATTAAATATGGAATTCTCATTCACCTATTGTCCTATATTGATTCTGAATGAAGATCTCTATATTTGAAGTAATTTATTCACACGGGTGAAAATTGTGGGTAATTACGGTGTCATTCGAATATTGAGGTGATACAACTTTCATCGGACTCAAGAATTTGTTTATGATTTTAATGAAATCGTATGGAGGATCATTAACAGTAATTGCTGCATACTTGGGAATACTAAAGCTTAAAATACTTTTCACCCTTCGCTATGAGTCAGACAATTCAATCACATTGAAGATAAATAGAACGATGAAGAGATCCGAATAACAAATTAAATAAACGAAACATGCGTGTAACCTCCGACGGGTCGCAATAATAACCTCCGGGTATGTGTACGTTTGCATGTGTGTGTGTGTGTGTGTGTGTGTTGTTATCTCTGTACCTCTCATTTGTACTCCCCACGGTAGCCGCTGTTTGAGCATTCCTTGAGGGGGCACACTGGACACCCATCCGTGCGGCTGGAGCCGACTTTTCCCCAATTAGCCCATCGTATTTCTAAACACAGGGTAAGCATTCAGCCTTTGCAGTCTTTTCTCACAAATATGATTAAATTCCTGAAATTAGCAATGCTGATCAGACTAGAATTACATTGCTTACATACCACTTAGATGAAAATCGAGTAATTCACGTCAATTATCCTCGGCAAAATATTGGTGAATTTACGATACAAGGATCTCTCACTGAAAACAACTTTGACATTGACTACACAGAAAAGGGCTGTCAAGAAATACGCATTGTTATTCATTAAATACGCATAATAATACCCCGGCGAACCACTATAGCAAGATGAACGATATTATGCGTGAGTCACACATAAGTAGTGCTAAATCTATGCAGTTTGAATCATAATGGACACGTGATGATATCCAGGAACATTCTCTGCTATTGTGGATCACCAGAAATTCACCTACTATAAGGCGTGACATACCGCATTCATATACTCGTAGTTTTTGGCGTAGTATTAATCTTTTTCGCGCTGAATCGGAGCCGATCCATTAAAGTTCAATCCCATAATTAAAATGTTAGTTAATTAATCAACTTCCCGATCTGGGGAAGTTATTGTAATGACCCCAAAAATGAAAAGTGCCAGATCGATGAAATTTTCACATTTCTCGACGTTTTGCATCATCCTGAAGTGATTTCAGAGAACTGTCTGTATGTGTTTTCTTTTCCTCCGTCCGTCTCATTTGTACGCCCCCGGTAGCGACCGTGTAAGCATTCCTTCAGGGGGCGTACCGGACACCCACCCATGCGGCTGGGGCCGACTTTCGCCATTTTTAGGCCATCGTATTTCTAAACACAGGGTAAACCTCCAGAAACCCCTGTGCTACGATGGCCGGCGCCTATGATGGAACCCCCCCCCCCCTGCGTCGGGTTAGGTTCCCGCTCGGCCGGGCGGTCTCATTTTATGGGTACCGCCGATAGCACACACGGAAGTTCGTGCATCGGTCGGAAACCATGAGAAAATATTTTGAAAAAATATTCTCCGTCGGCCGGGCGCGAACCTAGGACCTTCGGAGTAGTAGGCAGATACTCTACCACTACGCCAAAGCCCCGACGGTACTGTATGTGTGTGTGTGTGTGTGTGTGTATGTGTGTGCGTGTGTGTATGTATGTGTGTTCGTAAACGGATCGTGCGATTCGATTAATTTTTTTTTCAATCGCTGCATCTTCGTGTAACTTAGAGCTGATTAGATTTTTCATCGAATCCATCGAGTAGTTCCCCGGTTTTTGAGAAATTCATGTTGAGCAAAAATCGAAAATGAGGATAATGAACGTCCATTCACACAAAAATGTTGAAATCCAGATACTGAATGTCACAGTTGAAAGATATAAGCATATTTTATAACTGATTGAATTTTGAGTAAAAGTGGTCCAGTACTTATATTGTTATTAACAATGTCAATTGTTTATAATGTTCTACTGCATAAACTATTAGAGTTAGCACAAAATTCATATAAGAAAGGTTGTTTGCCATATAGAAATACGTATTTTATGTAGAATGCCTTTTTTCGATAATTTGCATAATTAAGGAGGTATAGCAGTCTCCATAATTATGTATGTAATAAGTGAACGAATGGACCCAGCGCCGTCATGACGGTCCCCCAATCGAAGCGTTTTCATGCAAATCGAGCGGATCACATTTTGGATGGCATTTGTGCAGTATATGCAATGTTATTAGCAATTGCAATTGTTTATACTGTTCCACTGGGTAAAATATTAAAGTTTTTGTTTTGCAGCGGCATCCTTATTGGCGTCTCACTCTCACTCAAGTAACACGCATAAGTCTCGTCCTCATGTTCACCATACGTCTACTCAAGTATTCATAATTATCTGCTTCATAAATGAGTCAGTTTGGAATTCTCAAATAGGGATGTTTTCGTTATGATAATAACAGGGGTCACACTGATTAACCGTAGTATATTGGAGAAGAATAAATTTAGTAGGTTGTGCTGAAAAACCAAATCGGGAAGTTTTGTTTGTGCCCCGAGTGGGGCACACACATGCACACACCACTAGTTTGAATAATTCTGTCATTACCATAATTCCAAGGAACTATTCTTCCTAAGAACAATTAATCAAGATAGTGGTTTAACTAACCGTCAACGCATCTTCATTGCCCAGATTAGAAGACCGAGATGCAATACGAACGTGTGTTCAATGGAGATCGATTAACTATAATATTATTGAACTATCGCTGCTTGAGCCCATATTGAAGGGACCGTGGAAGTCGAAATTATTTTTTAAGGTTTTAAGCAATTGAAAACTGACTGGAATTTCCGCTCGGTAAAGTGCACAATTATGATGGAGATTCAAAGAACATATATATATATATATAATATAAAGTCACGCTGGAGCCCACTGGGTACATTCGAACATAGCTCGGCTAGGTGAACCGTGAAAAGGTCTCGTCCGGGCTTCTTGGTGCATTTAGACGGACACGATAATGGCAAATATCCGTGTTTGTCCCTTGAAAATAAAAATACATTTTTCCCCTCTATATATACATGAAACACGCGTATACTTAGGTAACTCCTGTGACAAATGAACCAAAGTTTATGATTGGTTTACCCTTCATTTCTAGCCATTATGACAAATTAGGTAGGCTAGCACCGCTACTAAAATCGCAGGCGGAAATGAGTGTATCGAAAAAAATGAGAGGGAAAAATACCTTTGAATTATTTGGATTATTAATAGAGCCTGATGGGAACACCATGCCGATCGATTCTAATTAATTAGTGCCGACCCCAATTCATTCCCTCTTTTTTTATCTTCTGATGTAACCCAATGCCATATTTTCCCATCGGCGTCATACGGGAAAATCGATATTATGTCAACTTCATCTGGGTAATTGAATTAGATAAACAAGTAGATCGTTCGTGTGACCCATGGAGACCACAGAAAGACCTTATCGATTTGTAATTTCTATGAAGATCATTTCTTTTGGATGACTTTTCAAGAAAAATCGGGGATTCTCGTAATTACATATTTCATTTAAAATTATTTCTAAAAATTTCAGTTTTATAAAATATCAGAAATATGGGGGAAACTCATAGATCTTGGCTGATGGGTTTTTTCATGCCAAATATTTGAGGTCTGTATGTTCACCTGTATTCCTTTATTCCCTTAAAAAAAAAAAAAGTTGCAGAGTTCGCGCAGGTCGCCTGCAAGCCCTCACACATCGTCTGCCACGCCCTCACCGACCATTGGTCTCAAATTATGAGCATTAGAGAAATAGTACATTTGGTCAAGGGGCGTGAAGCGCGGTCTAACCTACGAGTCTGATCCGGCGCACGAGGCGAAACTGAGTGCCTCCCACCTGACGAATTGCATACCGTGGAAAACGCCCGAATGACAAATACTATTTTTCGTCACTAGGTCCACTAAACATCCCTTCGCTCGGTTGGAGCGAGTTTTATCGGACCATGTGATGAAAAAAATCTTTCCTTACTCGAAATTACTATTCTTTCACGCGCGTACCAAACGGGGGGGGGGAGGGGTCGCCCGTTAAAAAACGTGACACTTAATAACGAAAATTGAATGTATTTCTAGAAATAAAAATTCCCTCTCCATCGTGGATCCTTGCTCAAAACAAATCGAATTCCATTTTTGAAAAAGAAATTGCCCCCCCCCCCCTCTAAAAAATTAAAAAAACGTGGTCTGCTTTCATCCTTCTCATCCAAGAACATATTCTCCGTGCTCATCCTCCTCATCACCAGTCGGCACTCAATTATCCTTCTTTATAATTGTTAAATTAGAATCTTGACAAAATTTCACTCTTGGTATTCTGAAACATCTGATTAGGTAGTTGCGCACGCGCGGCATCGAGTGGCATGTCGATCGAGTCCCTCGGGGGATTCTCAACGCGCTACCATTAGACCTAACTTCAGGCGTTTGGACACACGCCTCTTCAGCCGCACATTTTGTACGACAGTGATAAAAAAGTTATTACGGATAAGATGTGCTCTTCGACGCAGAAATGACATTCCTTCGAATCTTGTTCCTCGTCTATATGCATTCGTTTTCGAGGGCATTTTGGTACAAACAAAACAGTCATTATACACAACAAAAATACCACATTATATTTAAAGGACGTTCATTTGAGCATCGCCCAATTATTTTGGAGCGGTACGATTTTTAACTTCCCGATCCCAGAGGGAAGTTATTGTAATCACCCCGAAAATGAAAAGTGGAATTTTCAAGAAATTTTCACTTTTCTCGATGTTTGATATCATCCGGACACGATTTCAGAGAAGTGGCCGTATGTGTGTGTGTGTGTGTGTGTGTGGTCAAAACTTTGTTTAACGTTTCCGACGGGACCACTGAGCCGATTTATCTTTTTTTTTTCTGTTCGACGCGTCCTGCTGGTCTCCAGGTCTGAAAGGGGCGATTTGTCGAAAAACTGATTCTTTCAATTGTTATTAACAAATTGAATTGTTTATGTCGCTCTATCGCAAGAGGGGTTGGAGATACGAAAAAAAATGGTGAATCAAAGTTGTTTCCCGCAAAAAAATACATATTTAATGTTTTATGCCTTTTTTTATTAACACGCATAATTAATTAATTAATTGATTAATTAATTATCTTACACGGAAATTCGAACTTGAACTTTTCATTTTTTCTTCAATCGACGTGTTTCGCTAGTGTTCAGGTCTGGAAGGAGTAAAAATTTGATACAACAATTCCTTCAATTGTTATTAACAATTTCAATTGTTTAAAACGCTCTATCACGAGAACGGTTGAAGATAAACAAAAAAGTTTGTAATGAATCTTGTTGCTCACATGAAAATACACATTTTATATCTTATGTGTTTTTTGCGTAACTGTCATAATTAAGGTAATATCGTTTAATTAATTAAACACACACACACACATCGGGAAGTTATTGGTCTGGCCCGTCAAGGGCCACACCCACATCCCGTTTATTCCATTTTGTCATTATTTGTGTGGGTATGCGAACGATAGTCACCGTAGAGACAAGGACCATGATCCATGAGTCCTTGACAACCCCAACCGACGGGCCTGAGAAATAAGCCCCAAGAGACGCAGGACTGAATGGGTCAGGATTGGGGGCAGCATTCGGTCATTGACCAAGCAACAGCTGACACTGCCGTCTATCGATACATTTGCTGATAATCTTGCATTGTTACGTATCAAGTAGAATTCACGTGTATACTTGACTATGACTTGATTTTCATTTTTTTTTTGTCTCAGTAATTCTTAGCACATCTTATTTCTGCTGCAGCCTCCGAGTAAACAAGACTGGTTTAAACAAGAAAAAACGATGGTGAAATCTGGAACAAATATACCTAATCGGATTTTTCATAAACTATATACGTATATATAGCTACTTCCGTGATGTCAAAAACATTCTTGGAAATGTTGGGTTTCCCCGGAAATAATTCCCTAAATCGTTACCATTGAAGTCACTTATCTCTCCAAACAAATTAACAGAAACTGTGACTTAACATGAAGGAAAGAAAAAAAAGAAGTATGTAAACGTGCGGTTCTTAAAGAACGGATAATGTAAGTGAGACAAAAACGTAAAATGAAGAGAACGGTATAACACATATATTCCATTCTCAGTAATATGTGACGCGTGTCACCAGACAGACGGCGTGTATCAAAGGATATTTGCCCTGTAAACATCATAGCTTTAACACTGGGGAAAACGCCGGTGAACGCGCGCCACCAGATCTCTAAAACATAGTACGTGAGCAAGTGAGTAATAGAGAGAGGGAGAGAAAATTGACTCTATTATGCCAAGGGATATGTATCCCAATATGTGTGCAGCTTGTGGGTGTAGGGAGCCTTTGACTAAGCCTAATCATGATAATAGTAACGGGCACTATTACTTCGCCTTATTATTTTATGATCCCACGTTTATAAAGTCAATACATTATCCATATCACTCACGGTCGAGCGAACGCTTTCACGTTTAACCCCGGGATCAACGTAAATGTATCAATGTATACGTATCATCACGATTAAATTTTTTATGTAAAGATATCGGAGATGTCCATAGGCGAAATGTATTACAAACGTCTATAATTATGGTCACCATCGATTGATAGTAATTTATATTGTATTATATGATGTTACAATCGAGAAGTTCGTCTCGATTGAATTTCCTATTCATGAAATAGGTGGGATGACATAAGTGACGGATTAATTCAACAATCAAGAATTTGAAAATTGTGAGGAGTATAACTATTCGTTATTTTTCGTAACGAAAAAAATTTCCCGTGTGCATCACGAAGGAGGCTTGGAAAATGTTTCAATATGCGTCACTATACAGCAACACTGAAGAGATTTCTATTATAAATACAATTGAAAAAGCGTCTCTATTTTATTTATTTCGTTCTATTTTAATTGCGGGCCCAGACTGAAAATTTCACGGAATATGCAAGAAAGTATATACTTTATGAAATCAAAACCAAAAAACAACCGGGGGACTGGTATAAAGGAAAGGCATTTGTTAATTAACAAATAGGATTTATTATTATGAAAGTGATCCACTCCTAACATTATATTTTTTCCGCAAGTTCAAGGTATTTGGAGAAGAAAAAGTGGTTATTAATTTTTATCCAAACTTGGAATTATGGTTGTGAGGATTAATTTAAAAAAAATGGTGAAAAAAAACAAATTGGAAATACTCAGCTATATTTAGACTTAAATACTTGAAAATTTAGGATAATACTTCTCTAAATATGGGTAACCAATGGTTCCATTTTCCAGTTCAATATTGTGGCCATTCCGAATTTTTTCATTAGTGCGATACTAGTCTCCAACTATTGGCATCTAAGCTATTTTGTGATAATGATGTTCGGTGATGCCTCTTTAAAAGGCCATATTATTTCAAATTTTCACGCCGAGTGCTAGTTCAATTTTCAATCCAATTACTCTTTAGGGGTTCCTTCATTTACATCCACAAAACATGAGATGTAAGTGTAGAATTCAACAATAGAGCAAATCTAAATTTGCGTTTCTTACAATAACGAAAAAAAGGTTGATTGCCTACCGGTCGGAATCTGCAATCATAATAAATCCATTAAATGCATTAAACCCATTTTTCACTTTTAATTGCCATACATAAATTCAGACACACTGCGTGAGATGAAATTCAAACTGATTGATGATTTCAAATAATGGTTTATCATTGACACCCTTGAACATTTCGGGATCGAAAAAGATTGTCGGTAATGTTGGTGATGAATAATATTGCGGTGAGACCACACATACAGTTCCATTCAAAGTGACGCAGGATAATTTTGCGATTGAATAAACAGAGTTCTTCAGAAAGATTGCTGGCATGAAATGATTAAGAACCGGCTATTTTTCGTCATAAGACCTGCCAAACGTGCTCTGCATCATTCGGGTCAGAAAGAGGCATCTACTATCTTTTCGGACTTGGTCCACTAAAGCGCGATCTAATCGCGCGAACCGCGAATACGAAATACTACCACAATTACTGCTGCAACTCTCAGCGCCTTGTTGTCAGACTAATAGATAAAATCATTGGAATTTCCTGACCTCCAGCTCTATGATCCCTTAGGAAAACCACAATGTAAATATGTACAGTAAATTAAAACATACGCAGTCTCGGAAAGCACGTGAGTGCGGACGAAATGAGTAATTTACATTTCGCAGATAAATTTTCTGGCAGAGATGGACTTGCATGTAATTGATTCGTTCGTCTCTAGATGTTTCAAGTGTCTCGCTTAATTAAGCCCTATCATACTTCCTAACAAGAATCGGACAGGTGGCAGCCTCACTCGATGGCGGTTCGTGGTTATATGTAAATATTAAACAGTATCGAATTTTGAAAATTGAGCTAAAAACTTTGAGAAAAATGAAAATGAAACTCATTCGTTTATACCATACACTAATATAGGTTTGTAAGCATTCAATACTTGGCAGCTTTATAAGTCACACGGATATGGTATCATCGATGGAAACGTCACTAATTTCGTTTGCATGAAGTCGATGATATAATAGTGGGATTCGGTGGAATCAAGGATCCCAAAGTCTTTAAATAGCGGCTGCATTCCATGAGCTCCCGAAGCTCCCAGCTAGACGTTTCACTAAAGTTTGTAGATTTCCACATTTGGAGCTGAAAGTATTAATCGGATAATTGTCCCGAAATGTTTTATTAGGTAATATAACGACAATTGACATTTCAAATCATTTGAAATGTTTATTTTGGTTAGTTTTTTAATTCTCCACCGAGAGAAGTGATTGTGATGACCTTAAAAACCAAAAGTACAGTTGCCAAAATATTTTTATTTTCATCGATATTTGTACTCTCTCAACACCTTTTTTGGATATCCTAACGTGTGTCCGAGACAAAAAATTTATGCTCAGATTTCCTCCAGAATCAATGACCCGATTCTACTTTTTTTTAACATTTACACCTGCGGAAGTTTCTTGGCAAGCTCAAAAGAAACAAACAAAACGTTCTCATAATTTGTAAAAACTGAGTGAGGAATTAATTGATTTAAGGAGTAACACCACTGTACAATTTTCAAAAAATCGATTTTGTTTTTTCGCTTAAAATTATTAACTATCCGAGAATACTGTAAAACTAAAATTGGGTGGAAAAAAAATTTTTTTGACCCTCATTTTAGTATGGAAAATTTGTAGTTTATCATAATGTAGTCACATATCAAAAGTTTGATCGTGTTTTACTCGAAACACGGTTTTTGAAATTGGCATGCGCCATAACTCAAACAATTGTCAATATTTTCGCTTGAAATTTTGACCATATGTTGAAACCGCGAATACGCAAAGAAACACGTACGGATTTTTTGATAAACTTATTAGACGATTTTTAATTAGAGAAGAACAGCCCTCATTTAAAGTGAAATTTTCACTTTTTTGTGCAAACATTCGCCAAAATTACCTAAATCAATATTTTTACAAATCCGTCCGTGTTTCTCTAGCTATACTGATCTAGATTGGGAGATTTTTTTGCCCCCGAAGGTTCAAATTTACACCATTGTGTGCCGTGGAGGCCTTCCAGTGGAGCACGTCTCAGAGCGGGGGCTATATCGCCGCCATTTTGTTTTTTTTCGGATGAAAAAAATACTTTGTACTCTTAAATACATGCTTAACAACATACCCAAATTTCATTCATTTATCCCCATTCCTTTTGGTCTAAAAAAATTGCGCAAAAGTGATCCAAACGCAAGGGTTACAATGGTGTTACCCCTTAAGCTAATACCGCTGAAAAATAATCTTCACCGACCCAGCTTTACCAGCTCGTCGTAAATGAGCCGACTCTCGGCTCATAGATGGCATTTTCAATGGCGCAATTTCTCAGAAGGTGGAAAGTATCAGAGGGCATTTAGAAGTACCATGGCCTCTTAATAGAATGAGACTAACCTATGCGAAAATGTACTGCAGGTTCTCGGATGCTTTTCAATTGTATACATAATATATGTGGAGATTCTCTTCATAAATTTTCGGTGTAATTCCGCGGACCATCGCTAGTTTTTTCCATAATTGAATTGAGTTAGCTGTTTGCAAGATGTACGATGATCGTTTTCAATTGTACAACAGCGTTCTAATTCCCAGAGAAGTACCCCGTTCAATTAAAAATCATAAATGTCTGGCATATACGTTGACTAAAGAAGCTATGAATCATGTCTCTTAGAGCGAGTCGTAGAATTGACAATGTAATGACTCTCAGTTGCAAAAGGTTTTTTCGTCTCCAATCCATTTCTATTATTGTTCTCATGTTTTATGTTATGATGGCAAAATTCAAATTTAATTAATCATCATTTGCAGCGGATTTTCATGAAAAATTGTAAGATGCTTTAGAGCGTATTCGTTCTAAGTTAATAGGAAATTCCACCGTTAACTATCAACCACTGAAGACATCTCAACACGGAAATATTCACTTGAAATAAAATTGAAATTTATTAAATGACATTCAATCTGTTTGTATTCTCAATGTTTATAAAATATATTCCAAAATTCATTACATTTCACATGACAAACTGATTAATGCAACACAGAATTTCAATAGATTCAGCAAGAGCCGATTCTATCCTACTTGTCTACTGAATCACTTTGAAGCGTAGTTAATCGCTTTGAAATTTACGTTGCATCAATATAAAAGGTCGAATTACCTCACTGATTAAGTGTAGCTCTAGAGAGAAAAGGGGTGAAATATTTGACACAAGTACCGTAATAGCATAAGCCTGACCTAAATAACCCTCCCATAGTACCATGCCAGGATCACGGATGATAAAGCGCCTCTATACGCATTTTACTCGTGCACCCAGGTTGCGGTATAGCCGGCACGTACACATCACGTTTTATTTTCCTTTTTCTTCTTTTTTGTTCGCCGTACTTCTTTTTATTTTTCTATCCTCAACATTATCCTTTTTTCTACGTTTTTGCTCATCGGACGTTCCGCATTCCACTCGAGAGTGCTTTCACGCCCGTCTTGACGCACTCATATATGCACGCCAATCACATATACATAATATCACATATATCATATGCGTATGTACGTGTGGTTTAAAATTGAATAGTAGAATGGTCAAATGTTTTGCATGATTAAGGTACTATAAATGCCAATGAGTTATTTCATTTATTGCCGTACATTAAATTTTCGATCTTGTAAGATTTTAATGTTCACATGATACCACTTCATAACAGATTCACAATAAAAAATTACCGCGTGCAAAAAATTTATTTGGCAGTTTGTTAAATTTTTTTTGAACTTTTCTGTAACTATTCATCGGAGTGGACGAATCTTTATGTTACAAAAAAAGGTGATAAACACAATAATCGTATTAAATGAGTCAGGTGGCAAGCCTCAGGTTAGTACTGTCAACATTTCTATATACGGTCCATTTATATAAATATACGGAAAAGGTTTGTTTCGCAGTATATACTCTATTTAGTGGAGCCCAATAAATCCTATTTTCCGTGACAAGTCCAAGTCGTTGTATATAGCTTTAATGCCAACTTGAAATGTAATGTTAGGGATACATAGAACGGTTGAATTCGCAGCGAATGTGAAATTTCGTGGTAACTGAACGCCGTACTAGCTTGGATTCAGGTATCAGGAGATGCGGTAGCATCTCTCGCCCAGTACTAAACATCTTGAAAATATGTACGAGAAATACCTTAAATTCAGACATTGGTTTTTGCTGTGCTAATCAACTCACATGACTGGGGTGGTTATATCCGAACTATCTTGGAAATAGCCTGTGGCATAGAAAATCATATCAAATGGAACCTACGTTATCTCTTCATTAGAAAAAATCGTTTCGGTTCTCTTCAATCCGAATTAATTAAAAAATTATTACATTTTATAGATTGTATAGGAGTTGTGGAAGAAAAATACACACTACCGTCGTTTGAATGAATACCCGCCAAGTAAGGACCAGGATATTCTTCGGTAAACGAATAATCCTATTAGCGTAAAAAAAGGGTTCAAATGAAGAAGCCTCCCAGTGAAACTTTTTTCAAGCATTCAACAATAGCGTAGAAAAAATTTTCAAAAAATCTGACAGATTAATGTATCTTTTATGAATGGTATTTTTGATCCCTTTTTCATTTCGATCTTTTCTTGCGCTCATATGGAAGAATATCCTGGCACTTACTTGCCGGGTTTTTTTTTTCAAACGCACACAGCACACAGATTTTATAATTTTCTAAGCGAAGTGGATGTACATAAATTTTCGAATATGAGACTAATCAGTGATGGTTTTGACCATTGTCGATAAATTAATCATAATAATTCGGAGAAATGTAATTTATTGTGTTGGATATATATATATATATATATATATCTTCTTTCTCTATATTGGTCCTTAGGGGGCGTTCTGCCCTAGGACCTAAATAAACGCTCTACATACATACATACATACACACAGTTGTACACACCTTAATCCCCAAAGTCGCTATCCTGACCGATACGTATCGAACTTGACCATCGCGCTTATTTTTTTAGTTCACTTGCCGTGCCAATGTGATAAATAATTCGAATGTCTACATGAAACTGGTGCGAGAAAAGTTTGAAACATTAAATATTCCTTATATACAAATACTCAAACTAGGTCGTATGACTTTGGTTCTTAACAATGATCGTTCAGGAGTGAGCGTGGGTGGAAGCACCGCAGGTAGGCCGCGAGCGTTCCTCCACGAGTCCGGCGGGTGTTCTGTGGAGACGGCTCGAGATACATAAAAATGATTCAGATATAAAATGTTGAGCATGAAAAATGCAATCAAGTAAGTTATATGATTGTTGTTGTTATTTCCCCTAGTTTTCAGAAGCTCACGTTTTTATAAGCATTGATTAACGAATAGCTCTTGAAGTAGTGGAGTTAAAATGGGTGGAATGAAAAGAATTATTGAGGATTATTGAACTTGAAATATTCATGCTAATCTTAGGAATATATAACTCTTTCACACCTGTATTGTATTTTTGTCGCGTTGGTGATTATCCAAATGCGCTCCCGAGTAAACTATATGGATCCTTCCTGATTTGGCGCACACTACGAATCACATATTTCAATTACCATACAACTTGCCATAGCTATTGTCATGCGTAAATGATTTGTTCGAAGCATTGCAGCGCAGCTTCCATGGCCACCGTAAAAAATAGTAAGAAAAGGTGTTCGTATTTTCAAATGAAATCCATATCTAATTATTCTGACAAGTCCAGTTTTTACGAAGTTACACTTGATCGAACTCTGAAGTTGACCCATAATTTTTACATTCATTCAAATTTATTGCGTCTTCCATCATGTTGATTTTTGCAGAATGAAATGCTTTGAATTTCCAAAAAAAAAACACTCATCTGGTAGCCTGTTACATCAGTATGATTCGGACCTAGATCACGTATCGGTGGATAAATTCTGGTCATAGGAGTGATATAAATATCTTTTGACATGCTCATTTCTCATAGCAGCGTCTTTCAGTAAAAGCTCGTTAACAATAGTGGATATTTTAGGCGACATCAATGCCTCAGCAGCTTCCAGACGTGGGCATCGCCCCATGGAACCATCCAGATACCACTGATCCCCTCTGATTAGAATCATAAGGCAGTTTATGTTATCCTTTTCCTTAGATTCCCCATTGATGTTTTGATTTTCGGCATTATCCCTACCATCCTCATGATCCGTATCATCGTTATAGCTATTTGCATTATTATCATAAGCATCATCGTTTGATTCGTCAAACCGTCCACCATCAGTAGGAACAACCTGTGAGGAAGTCATTTTGGCTCCTTTTTTTGCATTGACATTTTGGATTGTTTTCTCTTTTTATTTTTTTTTTTGTACATCATTTTCTCGGATTCCTTCTTCTGTGCATTCAGATTAATTCTCATTATGGTCCAGAGTCTCTCCTCTGGTCTGCTGCATCGCAAATATTCTTGCGAGCCCGGACTTCACTTATACACTTTCCATTGCTACAGGTAGAAATGATACAAACTTCGAAATTCTCCTCGTTCGCCTCCTTGGATTTCACTTAAACCCAAATTCTTGCTGTAGCTTTCTATCCACTGTAGCCTATTTTCCCCACGTATACTACAAAAACTATAAATGTGTACACCCGAAAATATTATGCTCATTTGTTAACTATTCCAATGTTGCCTTAATTTGCACTACCAAGAGAAATCATCGTTTGACCATTTTGAGGACGAATTAGTTTCATAAAGATTGAACCTCGCGGTCTGGGATGGTTTACACTATACTTCTACTTATTCATTCATGATACTCACATGATGCCGAGTAGGTGGCATAATTTCCGAAACACATTGAGCACTAGGTTTCTGCGAGTGACAAAATGAGAAAAAAATCTGATTGGCGAACGGAGCGGCGGCGCAAGTTCAAACAGCACGACGGTGGTTTAGCGCGGTACACATCGATATAACGCTTCGACTCTCATGAGCAATAAATTGCGAACAGTTGAAAATACAAGAAAGCTGTAAAAATATTATATATTCCTAGGGTCATGATGAGTCTTTTAAGGCTTATAACTTTCACATCTATCTCTATTAATTGATGAGATATTTGCGATTCAATGACGAAGGGGATCCGATTTGCTTAGGTGGCATAAAAACGGTTTCTGCAAGGCTACTGAAAACCGGAAGAAAAATCTTCTAGACTCAACATTGGATTCTAAAGTCATTATTATATATCTCGAAGCGCTGTTACAGAAGACGCTCCGGCGTCGCGCAGACCTACCCCCGGGGATGCTGAGATCTACCCGCGGAGCTTTCACCTGCGCTTACTCCTGAACGATGCAAATTAGGGACCAAAGTCATATGACCTTATTTGTGTCTTTATCGGCAAGGAACATTTATTGTTGAAGACACTTTTCCCTATCTCCCACCGTTTTCGTACCGTTATCAACATCATGAACATTCGAATCATTTAGATCAATGTTACGGGAATAGGAAAAATAACCGCAATATTCACGTTCTATGCCCTTAAAATACAGTTCAGTACAATTACACTGAACACTTTTCGTTCCTCTTCGATAATAAGTAGTAGGACCTAGAGACCACGTGTACTACAGCCATCGTGCCGTCATCGACCCTTGCATTAACTCGTTCATTTCCAATAAGGTTATTACACTGACAAATAGCAAAAAATATTACCGAATGAATTTCCTAAATCTCAGTATATTTTTCTACAAAGTAACATTTGAATTGTCTTTCCGATGAACTGTCACTAAAATATTCCGATTAGCAAATACAATTTTCCACATTAAATGACGCAAATAATCTAAAAAAATATAAACCGTACCCAAGCATATTCTTGAATATCCGAAAGTTCATATATGTCCCATTAATTTTCCTTTCCCCCAAAAATCCGAAAACTCGTCCCATGCTTATTCCCCTTCTCCACCTATGCCAATCTCCCTTTGAATTACTAATTCCAACCGATCTCCAACCGCGTCATCAACACCCCGAACGGCATTCTTCACTGGCCAAGCCATTGAAAGAACCACAGATATTTGTAATTCCATACGTAAATAAAACTAACCTGCATCTGCAGCCATGAATAATCGATGTAAGCAGTGGTGGTTGCGGTAATGCCAGCATGACCACCAGTAGAATTTGACTGCCATACATCTTGTCCAGGATTAACCAGTCCAAGACTGTCGGACTGTCCTCGATCTGGTACTATTTGATCAGCATACTGATATGTATTCGGCACAGTCTGTTGTACGTTTGGCCCTAAGCCACCCAAATGATGGCTATGATGGGCACTGTGATGATGATGATGATGATGATTGTGATGGTGATGTACAATGGGTGGATGCTGGACCCCCGAGCCGGTGGGCTGCAAGCAGCACACGCTTACGTCCATCCGGGGGGGCGGTGAATCGTAAAATCCTCGGTGCTCGGGATCTGGTGAATCCCAGATTGTTTTGAAGTATGTCTCAATCGGTACCATTCAATCGTTAACCAGCCCAAAAGTTACTTATATCTTTCCCGTCAATGAAACAAGTACTTCACTATTACTGATTACCACCGATTATTTAGACGGTACATACACTCACAATGTGGTAGATTATTCTTGAATGATTGATTAATGACCAACTGCTGATAATTGTGCAGAATTCACTATCGTAATCTTCTAGTCGTCTAATAACCCGACAGCGTATTGCAATTTCTCAGGATTTGCTGGTCCACACAAATTTGTTATAATTCATTTATGAACTACTTCTATAAATATATCTATGTTTATATGCTGTTAGTATTCATAACACTTGTGGAATGAAACCGTCACGACATCAACACCAGTGGAGACACGATTAAATTGTGCAATTTTACTGAATTAACACGATTAATCTACTTATGCCAATATTTGCATAACACAGTACACTCAGGACAAAAATTACTAATTTAAATTAATATCTTATTCGCAAATTTAGTTTGTATTGATTACTGGTAACACAGTAATGTGCACTAACTGTCTTCTTTTTCTTTTCAAATGCAATTTTATCCAAATTTCATCAGTTGTTTTGGGACCAGCATACCGATTCACTCGAGATCTCAACGGTTTTCTGTTGTTTGTATATGCATGGATTTTTTAAACGACTTCCAATGATCAACAACGCATGTGCAAAGCGGTGAAGTCCTAACTGGCACGCGCGTGTATGTCGTCAAGGCAACGGTTCAGCGGTAACTGGACGACTCAGTCTGAACCTAGTACCGCGATACCCCCTCACAGTTTTGTACCTGGGGGCCTTCTCCAGTGTAACAACGCATACTACATCTCTCTCTCTTTCTATCTCCCTCCCTCCCGCTCTGTTATTACCTCGTACCCTCTCAACTTCACGTCTGTGGTATGAAGGGGGATTCCTCTGTAGCACGGCTCACGCCCCGGGCGCGAGTGATCCGCGTGCAGTCAACCATTGAGCGCACATACACCGATCCTTGTCTACATATTCTCTCTTCCCCCCCCCCCCCCCCCTCTCCCCATTAAGACATCTGCCTCTCTGGCTTGCTTCGTGCCATGTCTATGCCGTTGATTTTTTTAAAAGCCTCCTTTTTTTTCCTTCGTTTATGGAACCCCCCTACTCGAGGTGAAACGAGTGGGAGACCGCGACGATAGCCATGGACATTCCGCCAACGCTCACCTGACGTCATTACAACGAATCTGCGCTTGTGCAGACGATGAGGGATTAGATTAAGCTCTGTTTTTTCAGCCCTACGATTGCTTTCTCGTTTTTCTCAATTTTTAAGGAAATTTTTCTACCGTGAATATAATATAGGTATTGTTAATGGGGCCATGAGTGAGAAAAACCGTGGAGAACCAATCGGTTTCATGGAGGAATTTCGGCCGTGATCACAATGAAAACACTGAAGGTAAATCGGTGAAATTTTTTGAAAACACTTTTGAATTTGACATACTTATGTGAAATATCCATAATCGTAGGAGAGTAATAAGGTAACAGCACCAGTAGAGAGATGATTAAGGGCAATGTAGAATTTCATGGGGGATTTCATATATAGTAGTCGAATATACAAGAGTTTCGTAGAACGGAAATTAGTTCGCCGGAAAATTGTCCCCGAAAAATGTTTTCCTCGGTGGAGGTTCGACCGACGGCAATGGCCAGCGCCCGAGATCCAAGGATCGAATCCACGTACAGGGAGTCTTCTTTCGCCATAGAGGAATGCAACTGACCAGAAACGCTGGTATCAATTGGAGTTTCCCGAATTTAAGGGCCCGATCAATGATGGAGGAGAAGTATGTGTCCCAAACAGAAAAATGGAGCCAGTAATGTTCTGGCAACACGAGTGGCCAAGCTGCACGATCAATGGCGAGGTTCATTCCAGAGCAAACGGGGAAAATCGAGGAGAAGAATAAGGCGGTCGTTATCAGCCAGGACTCTGCAACATGCTACTAATCTCTCACTTCGTATTTGGGCCAAGGCAGTCAACATTGCCCTTTATCGCTCAAATTGAACTCGCACCAGCACACAACAAGGAAAAGCTCCTGACAATCTCTGACATACACCTCAGCGCTGTCTATATCACCTGCCGGCATTTGAATCTCGGGTATTTACACACATTCCTACAACGAAATGGGACAGAAAGCCTGAGCACGGTATTTTTGTTGGATACGACTCGGAAATGAAGGGTTATGGAATTTGGCTGTCAATGAAGGATAAGGTGGAGGCTTGCAAAGCTTCCTTCGATAAGGATTCTGGCGGTCGCCTGATATGAAACTGGACCCCTGCAAAGATTGGATTACGCTAGATGGCGTTAGAAAGATGCCATTGTGTATACGAAAGAAATTTTCGCAAGAGGCTTGTCGTTGGTTAACTTAGTGGCGCTTCAGTGCGCATCAAAAATGGGCACCAGCAAAGAGAAAATACACTATAATCTACTATTTCTCTTCGACAAAGGTGGAAATGCAAGTCAGGCAGCTGAAAATATCAATAGTATCCATGATGCTGATGCAATTGTCGAAAATGTCGATGAAATACTAGACACCGTCAAGTCTGACCGTCATGCCAACAATCTTTCGATTGTGCAAGAGGTAAACATTGCAAAAAAAACAGTTCGGAACCACTTGGACAACGCTGGATAACAAAGTTGCTCGATGTATATCTGATTTTTATTCTGCGAATCGCCACCCTATCGACGCATTTCCGAAGCGGATAGTCGCCGGTGATGAAAAGTGGGTCACTTACGACAACATCAAGCGAAAACGATCGTGGTCGAAGGGCAGTGAACCGGCACAAACGGTGGCTAAGCCAAGATTGACAGCCAAGAAGGTTTTGTTGTGTTTTGTGGGATTGGCAAAGAATCATCTAGTACGGACTGTTGCCCTACGGCCGAACTATTAATTCGGCTATCTACTGTAAGCAATTGGACACTCTGAAAGGAGCTTGGGCCAACAGGAGAGGAATTGTGTTTCATCAATACAACGTCAGACAACACACATCGTTATAGTGTCTCGCCAGAAACTCCGAGAGCTTGGTTGGGCGGTTCTTATGCATCTACCTGACAGTCCGGACTTCGGCTCCAAGTGATTACCACCTGTTCTTGTCGATGGCGAACAATCCGGCTGGTGCACAATTGGCCGCCATAGGAGTTTGTGAAAATCGACTGTTCGTTTTCTTTGCCGTTAGGGACCATGGTCTCCATGAGAGAGGCATCGTGAAATTACCGTCAAATGACGGAACGGTGCATATTGAACATGAATTGGATTATGCTATCCTAGATAACGCCTTCAATTTCATGCAAAAATAATGGATTACGTTTGTAGTGGTAACAATCGAACGGTATTTATTGGAAATTCTAGTTGTGTGGAGATATCATTTAGGCGACGTCACATCTTCAATGGCAGTTAATTAATAGAGACAGGTTCATGGCCCGACCAATACCTTTTTCAACTTGAAGCGACTTCACCAAGTTTTCTACCTTATCGACTGCCGCGCAGACCTTGGAGAATATTCACATTTGAATGTCACATTTTTGTAGAAACGTTGTTTCGAAACACATCAAATTTCTGAATATGCAAAACAGTGATTAAATCAATGACAGTACGTGTCTTTCGATTTCACTGCAGAAAATTTCATTTTCTCACGTAACTGCAAATAAATCCTTCAGGAATATGAAATCATTTTAGGGAATATACATAGAAAAACATGAGCGATGTTGAATTTTAAGTCATCTTTAGATTTTTGTGCAAAAGACATTTATTTTTTATTACTCCTGGCAGCATGGTCCAACGATGTATGATATATAGATATCGAACCCGTTTTTTCCGAAGCTCTGTTTAAGTGACACAGTACAAGAAATATTTAATCACCGAATTTTTTTAAAATTGCAACAACTAATCTGTAATTTCCTACACTTTAATTCATCGTTTATTTTTCATGTTTTAGTCTTTGCGGATATTATAAATTATGGTGGATATTGCCAATAAAGTAAACCGAATTCTAAACCTTATCATCCAAAGCAAAGAAAATACCCCACATGATAACAAACTTTTTATACCAATTTATACCATGTATAAATTGCTTCGAATCCGTTGTTCCATTACTATTGAGATCGTTGGTTACTTGTTAACTCCACTTACTATATGTGAAACACTTTTCAAGAGTGTAAAGTTTCCATTGGGGTATAAATCCGGCATTTGATAAAACTTCGCTGCCAATCAAATTTTCGGCCCTGGGAGTATCAGTGAGTTTACAAATGTCTGGAATGAAAATGATTGTTTCTCACGCGATTAGAATAGAAATTGATGAAGAATGACATATAAATATTGAATCTGACGGTCCAGCTCAACTCTACTCGTCAGACGACCTACCCCTTCAAGTTGCGTTAAATTTCGGCAAACAGCCGACTAATACCCCTCACCTTCGTCATAATCGTTAAATATAATGCAAAAATGAACCATACGCGCACATATAAATATGTAGCAAAAATTTCGATCCCGGAATTCCAACGAACTAATGATGGTTTTACCGACATTAGAATGGCCGAAAGGACTAATCGCGCAGTCTTAGCGCCGCCGCTTGGGTTCCTGAATTTGAACCCTCGATAGGGCGAGAACTTTTTCAGATTGTCTGATCAGCGGAAGCTTGCTCAGAGAGTAGCCGCCTATACCGACATGGGTTTTCTGCGTTTCCTGTGTCTTATCATGCGAATGCGGTGCGGTTCATTTACCGTAGGAGGTATGAGACCTCGAGTGATTTCAATGCAAGGTGAAAAATGTTGTGTTCCTTACGCAATTATATCTTCTGATTGGTACAATTTTTAACACACCTTCATGAAGCGGCATATTTTCTAGCTGAATGCAGGAAGAGATGATAAGGATAATGGCTCCAGTAGTATGGAAATTTGACGACAACCTGACCCCCTCCCCCTTCTTGACGAGACGGACCTCAGGGGAATTATTGTACAGAGGTCGAGTACCGAGGGGCAGTCCGGTGTGGAGCAATGCCAGATTGGCACTTAACGACAGACAGCAGTTGCATTTATCGCATACTTATAACATTAAAAACGTAGGGCATATATACTTCAATTATGTAAAGATTCTTCAAAAATTTAAATAAGTACCCAGTTGATTTATTTTATCATATTGATAACAATTACATACATTTGTGAATTAAACCGAATTGCACACAAGAATATAAAAAAAATTGAAAATTGAGTTTGATTAAATTGTGAAAGGATGTTAACGTTCTCGCATCTGCAATCAGACTATCTGGTCTTAGTCGAAAATTGTCTGGCTACCGCAACGAATTTTTCTTCTCAGTCGAATTGAAATAAAGTACTTTTTGTAAGTATATACTAGAAAAACATAAATACAAAACTGAGTGAAATATATAACAAAAAAAGGTCAACGTTGTAATTCGTAGACTTGAGTTTTCCGGCGTTTCCTCAACATGCATTGGTCATAAAATTGAGACGGGTTCCAAACACCCAAACTGGAAGACAGAGTACTCTGTACATTTTTAAAGACGTCATTCAAAAATACTTTTAGTAATATTTACTTCGTATTTTCTTAAGTGTTTTTTCGTAAAAATATAACGCTCAAAATTTCCTAAATGAATTAAACGATAGAAAAAAGTTATTGAAACGATACCAAATTGAATGAGGTTGTTTCATAATTTTGAATCATTTCTGGGTCATTAAAGGGTAACACCACTGTAACCCTTGTGTTTGGAGCGCTTGCGCACGATTTTTTTTAGACTAGAAGGAATGGGGTAAATGAATCAAATTTGGGTATGTTGTTAAGCATTTGTTTAAGAGTACAAAGTATTTTTTTCATCCAAAAAAAACAAAAATGGTGGCGATATAGCCCCCGCACTGAGATGTGTTCCGCTGGAAGGCCTCCACGGCACGCAGCACAAGTGGTGTAAATTTGAACCTTTGGGGGGAACAACAAATCTCCTAATCTAGATCAATATAGCTAGAGATACACGTGGAGATTTGTAAAAAAATTGATTTTTGTAATTTTGACGAATGTTTGAACAAAAAAGTGAAAATTTCACTTTAAATGAGGGCAGTTTTTCGTTAATTAAAAACCGTCCAATTAATTTATCAAAAAATCCGTACGTGCTTCTCTGCATATTCGCGGTTTAAATATATGGTCAAAATTTCAACCGAAAATATTGAAAATTGTTTGAGTTATGGCGCGTGCCAATTTCAAAAACCGCGTTTCGAGTAAAACACGATCGAACTTTTGATATGTGATTACATTATGATAAAATTAAAATTTTCCATACTAAAATGAGGATCAAAAATGTTTTTTTTCCACCCAATTTTCGTTTTACAGTATTCTAGGATAGTTAAACTATTTTTTAAGCAAAAAAAGTCGAATTTTTGAAAATTCTACAGTGATGTTACCCCTTAACCATTGCGTCGCGACACTACCGTTTTCCGTACAGAATTATCCTTTTTTTCATGTAAAAATCATGTTATTTAAAATATCGTTAGATTTACGATCCATAGACTCGTTCAATTTTTCTCCTGTGGGAACTTCCCAGGAGAGCATTACACCTGGGCCTTAAGGAGGTATTGTGGCTTCAACTCGGCACAGTCCGCCGTGCTGTTGGCATCGCCCTCCCACTGCTGTGACGCGCAGGAGTCTCTCACCGTTGTGCTCACCATGCAATTACTGGAGGCTATGACGTACCTGACAAGCGACTAGGTTCCCGCGTGTATATGTGTGGGCGCGGGTGTGTGCATGAATTAGAAATCGCGAATTTTTCATTGTGACCCTCATGGGTCACAATGATTTACCTCACTAGTTTTCGTCCATTCTTAGGCGATGAACGGAATTATTACCAAATCCAAAAGGACTATAAACTTGTAGCCTTTAAAAATGTTGATCAGCATCGTTGATATCCTCACAATTCTCTAATAATATTAGTAAAGGTAAAAGCATCCCTATGCAGCAACTGAGGCGCAAAAGATATTCCCTTTCTCTTTGGGATTGTGAAATTGCCATGTACTGCCGCGGTACATGAGACTGAAGCGGGAGAGAGAACCCATCGTTCAATTTATTATCTGTAATAGGTTACGCAGATTGCAGACAAAAGTGCAAATAGTTCACATGACCTTAACCCAATGATACCAGAGGGTAAATGATCCTTATGGTATTTTCATTTACCCTCACCCATTCAAGGAACACTAAGTGAAACTGAATAAATTTGTAAGCAAGGTACCGTCGCGTTGGCTTCATTAAACCAGAAGAAACATTTAGATGCCTGTCAAAAGGTGGTATATATGTATACAGTATCAAGAGGTAACATCTTGGAAGTTGAAACTCAGTTGTTCACGATTTAAGAATGTGAGAAAATATTCAATAAATGTTTATGCAATAGTTTAGTATTCCGTTTGCAAGATCAAATTATCACTTAAAATAATTGCGATCGATTTACAAATTTGTAATATTTGATTACAGTAGGTCAGTTGAATTTACAATGAATTACTTCACTGAGGGAAAAATATACTTCGGCCCAACAATTTCATTTTTCAGAGTAATAGGCATTCCTAAAGAATGAAATTTCATCGTTGCATTTAATCTCTGACAATTACAATTAAATGTAATCATGTAAATCGCTTAACTCCCAACAATTATATGACAACAGACCTGGGTTAAACATTATTTTTATTAATCTTCATTAATTTGAAAATAAAAATTTAATTAATTCGGGATTCTTAATTATTACTGTACAAATTCACCTAAGATTCTTTGCCTCATAAGTATCACGTAGAGTTGTATGATTAACATCATTGGTAGTTAATTAATGTCACTTGGGTTTCACTAAAACAATAAAATTAATTTTTTTATAAATATCTATTTCTCTGAAACATGGTAATATTGGGCCGAAGTATATTCTTCCCTCAGTGTTTAAAATAAACAATGTAACTAATTGGTAACAATTCGAGTACCTGAGGAATTTTTTCTTCTCGCTATTATGCAATCAGTCGAGTAAAATTTACCCAACCGTAGCTCGATTTTGTCACTTTTTAATAAAACAAAATACCTTCGATCAGGATAAGATTTACGGCACTTCAATACACGAATTCTGAAATAGACGTAATGTTCATGTTCAGTACAATTCTGACTGAGGTTAGTTCTGGGCACGTTAACCATCCCATAGTACCCTTTTATCAAAGAGAAGCACATTATCAAACTTGTGTCTCTGTGTATAACCCCGTAGAATCTATATAGATCACATTAAAGAATATAATGATCCTACGAAATGCCAACACACACTTGACATTATGAATTCCCGATGGAAATTATTTCAAATATATATCTCCTATAAACAATGGCAAAATATCTCGCATTTTCTATGTGAATCTATTTGCAGAAACAGAGATTTATAACGTGTAAAGATATTCGTGTTACATTTGTCCATTGAATACCAATTGAAAGGTTAATACTCGTTTGTTTTTTTATTCCTCAGCTGAGAGGCCCATGTTTACCACCTCCGCAAAAACTCACTGCATGTATAACGCAATAACCATAATTCACGTTACATCTAAAGTAACAATTGCCTTCCGTTCCATTTACCTCTGAACCTCCCACCCCTAGTTCCACTGCCTAACAAAAAATATGTGATGAAAAAGGAGGAAAAAGAAATTCCTCAATATATTCACATTAGTTGATAGACGGACGTGACGAAGAGGAATTCGATTTCACCACCCTACCCCCTCCGCCCCTCGCCCTTCTACAGGTAAGTCTTGTTTCTAAAGGGGTGGATGTTCACTCCTCACCCCCCCCCCCCCGTTGCGCATCGTAAATCCCTGATCAAACCCATTGATTGTTTATTCCACCAAGCCACTGATTGCACTCTGCAAAATTATCCGTCCATTTCGTGAAGCTGTAATAAGTTTTTGTCCTTAGCGACTTCATATACTTGGTACATTTGTGCTATATTACAACTTTGATCTTCATAGATGCCAAATGTTCATTCTTTTTAATAGTTTCATGACATTGTCAACGTTGTCGTTATTATTCAGAATTCCTGTAATCTCCGGTTACATGTTGAGCAATAATTTCGTTTCTCCTGTTTCACCTGAAAGAAAAAAATTTTCAATTTTCAACAAGCGACGGAAGAGAGATAGTAAATTCTGAGATTCATACTCCATTTGTCTTTTCCAACATAAATTTTATTGGGATTCTATTACCGTGCAATGGTCATTCTTAAAGTTCCTAAGTACTACGACAATTTATATGCAACTATTACTCTGAACTTCAAATTTCCCTCAATACTTTGGACGTATTTCTTGCACCTAAAAATTGTGCCGAATGTATTTACATATGTATCTATATTACAAACGTTAGTCTTAATTATAATCTCTGTGATATACTCTATAATTGGAATGAAACGCGCCTGTATTTACATGACCATGATTAATATAGGAAAAAAAATGGGTAAAATAAAAAAAGGCGCTGTCGATATAAATCTCCATTACGTTATGAACTGACGTGACACAGAGCGATTCGACTCAACCCCCCCCCCCCCCCCCCCCCCCGGCCGCAGCTCTAGTTGGCTTTTTTTTCAAAGGGGTGGAACACTTTCCCCCACCAATGGCCTAAAATCCCCCCATGAGGCGGCACGCAGGAAAAGAGAAGCGTTGAAACCAATTTTGTTGTCCCACCAAACAGTAGCTCATGCTGATCGTACCACTCTTATTGTCCCGGTAGGTAGTGCCATCCCTCTCCCACTTAGTCTGACATCTCGGTTCCCGGAAGCGACGCAACTTATGAATGGAAGTTGAAGAGGATTGGCTGGGGGGCTTAACCAATAAACGCGCGGGCTGTCCATCGGCGCGCGCAACACGCTAAGAGTGAGTAAGACAAAAGATTCTAAAATTCACTGTTATGTTTTACGTTTGCATGTGTGAATTTTTTAGCCGGACAAGCGCGAGGGTATGTAGGGGAGATATTGATGATCTGACGGCGGACTGTGCATGAAGCTAGTGGGAGCGGGGAGAAACACATTGAATGCGGCATTGGGCAGACTGTGAACAAGAAAAATTAAACGTTCAGCGAGTAGAAAGTTTCATACAGTGATATGGAAAATGAAACTTGCCACATGTGTCTCACATACAGAGTACGATGATGGAATTCCTGCAATTCCATCTATTTCTTAAGGGGTGACCCCGGTGAAACTTCGAAGTCCTGGCAGGGCCTTCGGACCCACCAATCGGGTTTTGATATATAAAGGCATATCCAAAAAAGGAAGGAAAATTTCGGATCCAACCCATTTTGCCCCATATACCCATAAGAAACATTGTTTTTCGTGTTCTGAGCTTCAAAGTGCTCCCCGGTCCGCAATTCGCGTCCGATATTAATTCTTTTTGTTCAAAATGTTCGTCATACTCTAAAGAAGAAAGTTAAGTATCTGTTTTGGTCTATTCGCTTTGCATCATGAGAAAATGATTTTTTAGTTTGCGCGTTTTTTTCTCTCAAAATTCATCGTTTTCACTAATTGATTATTGTAATCGCACGTAACATGTCTTTTATGACGAGAAAAATGATTTGTTCAAGATTTAAATGAATTTTATGATTTATTTCTGTATTTTTACCTGAGCAGATTACTATATATATGTTTGTATTTTCTCAGATTTCTGTCATAGACAGACATAAGTACTATAATTTTTTTGTACTGAATGTGAATTCTGTAATCATTTTTATCGTCACGAAAGACCTATTACGTATGATTATAATAATCAATTAGTGAAAACAAGAAATTTTGAGATTTTTCAAAAACTGAAAAAAATGCAGAAAAGCGAATAGAGTAAAACGGATACTTAACTTTGTTCTTTGACGTATGACGAACATTTTGAAAAAAAAAATTAAAAGCGAACGAAAACTGCGGACCGAGGAGCACTTCGAAGCTCAAAACACGAAAAACAAGGTTTCTTATTAGTATATGGGGCAAAATGGGTTAGGTCCGGAATTTTCCTTACTTTTTTGGATATGCCTTTATATATCAAAACCCGATTGGTGGGTCCGAAGGCCCTGCGAGGACTTCGAAGCTTCACCGGGGCCACCCCTTAAACACAATTGCACAATAAATGTGTGAGGAGCTATATGGTTGATTCAAATACACGCGAGTTTGGATGAAATAAAAATGGCCTACGTAGATAGACCCTAGTCATACGAATGGGGGGGGGGGGGGGGGGGAGGGGTGGGACTTCTAGTACTTGAGTTTGTGAATACTTGTATACTATTCAAATGATTAATAACAATGAAACATTAAACTTATCTGATTGAAATATTTTGAAAAAGAATATTGGCTGAAAATTACATATAAGGATGCTTTCGCTGTATCCCAATCAGGGATTACGTTTGCGCACTATTCAACTTTTTCCAATCGTTCGGAATTGTTCGCAAATTGTCCTCATTCCAATATTTTATATTACAATATTTTGAACTAACGGAATTGTTATCCATTTGTATTTCATTTCTTCACACTGTCAATTATGTAGATTATGCAAATGTTTGGCTGAAGTTTCTAGTTTCCGAAGTTACTTTTTGACGATAAACACGAATTTGAAGATAAAGTATTCACGCTACCATCAGCGATGTTCAATTCAGCAGGGAAAAAGTTTCATTTTTTAAATTGTCGTGCGATGGAGGTCATGTCATCCAATGACTTCGAAGTCATTAGTAACTGACGTGATAATCCCAGTCTATACTATAGCAATAAGACGCATTGTCCGCTCATTATTTATCATTATCCATTTTCCGTAATGCCAAACGTTCAAGTCGGTTCGATGGTATTACAGGATGTATCTGAAGCCATTCAAATTCAAAAATTGTCCAATTTCATCTTTGAAAAATTCCCACCAAACCAAAACTTTCAGAATTTGGTGAGTCATATTCACTACTGCTCATGATTTAAGACCCTCGATTCCCTGTCGATACGATAATTATTCGATTTTATGATTCGACTTCTGCTTGATAAGCCTCGTTGACCACTCATCCTGTTAATAACCCCTTACGCCTCTGCTTATTGCCTGAGTGATTGACGAATATTCGAAGGGGTTTCTTTTAACCAGCTGCTTTTGACAGATGTGATTTTTCATGCGGTTCCCCGGTCGCCCTAAAAGAATTAAATAAGGGCGAACATTGTACTATAATTAGCGGAGCTATCAAGATATGGAATCAAGATATAGGGTCGACAATTAGATAATTAGCAATACCAATTTATTATTCGTGATAATGGTCGAGCTGGGGTTCACCTAGATGTTTCTATGGGATTGAGCATTACCGCAGTGAAGAAATTGTGCCAAACCTATTGTGCCAAAGGCTGTATCAACCTTGACTCTTTCGTCAATGTGTGCTTCCCTTCTAAAGTATTGCATTTACCTAGTCATCCAACCAAGTTCGTTCTGAGCATTGCTAGACGTACTCGAAGTACATTTGTATTTAAATACCTCTTTGCATACTAAGTATTCATAGTACTGAGTACACAACTAGTATTAAGATCTCTCATAAACAACAAATCCCAGACTGTTTCATATTTATTATATCCCTAGCAGCTTGCGTACTAGATTATCCACTATTTAAATATTTAGAAGAATTCAGAGATATTGTTAGTATAGTGGATGAACTAGATGCTCACTATTTATCAACCCCAAAAATAATGTCTCGATATGTACTCACTAACAGGGGGTGTGGCAAAACGGAATACCTTCAAGTTCTTCCACAGAGTCACCAACAATTGATTTCTCCACTTTTTGGATTTTTTAAAAGATCCATTACAACATTACGTCATTAATAAACCATAGATGTCAGGGAAAATGAAAAACAAATATTAACTAACAGTTAGAATCACGAACGATAAATTTCTCTAATCACAGACTGAAATGAAGAAAAGTAATCTCATAAACAATGGTCAGATTTTTAAGTGAATTGTAAGAATCCTATAGTAAAAATGAGAATCGAAGAAATAATATCGATATATATCGATATATTATCGAAAACAGTAAGACCGAAACCGACACGACACCAGCGAGCGCGGCGGAAAAAAGAACTGTGCGTGCGCAGCATGCACCACCGGGCTCGTGAAAAAAATTTCATAATTTTAAAACGTAGAATCTTCGAACAATTGTGGAAATAGGTGTGAAGCCGTGAGGCTTGTTCAAATTTCGAAAAATATGTTCCAAAGACAAGGAAAATATAGTCTAAAGGTTTGCCACGAAATTCTCAAAAATTGTCTACGTAATTTTGATAATTTGTAAACGTCTTTCTAAATTCTCGGACTAATAAGGATAATATTCCCATGGAAGGGCTAGAGACGTATCTACAGTGAACCTTCGTCAGTTACAACACGTTTATGACAATAGGGAAGGTAAAACTTGAAGCGTTGCAACTAAAAAGTTACCCCCACTCTTTTGAGACGCTCGGCGTCAGTTCCAGAAAGTTTGAGGTACTTTGTAAGTCTTGTCGTTGTAATAAGTTTTCCATTTAATCTCAATCTCTCCGCTCGTTGCGCCCTTGTTGAAGTTAGCTATTCATAAACGGAACGTTGCAAACTTTATTTCCAAATTTCCAAATTTTTATTCCAAACCGACTTATTCCAGTCAACCGATAACTATGACAATAGTCCATATTTGATATTTCGCTACCCTGGCGATTTGGGATTGACGGTATAGATTATTTATCATAAATTGCAAGAATTTGTTGGTCCTACAATGTATGGCAGTGGGGCGGTTACGTAAAACGTAAATGACCAGGGTATTATGACTTTTGTGGTTAATCTTACTGAAAAATTCCATGTTATTTATCATTGTTAGTTGATTGCGTAGTAATCTCCCGAAATCCTTTCGGAAATTCTCAATCTGGTTATTTTGTCCATTTTGTGCAATTCTAACAGTTACTGATCAAATAATAACTGATAATTTTTTACTCTATTCGTATACCCTCTCAAGTTTTTTATGATCTGTTGTCTTCCCTCGCGACGTCAATGGAAGCCAACTTAATCCCCCGACTGTACAGCATTTGCCCCGAAGGGTACCTTCTCTACTTGAAAGTTGAGAAGAACCATGGAAAGCCTCAAATTTTACAGTTGTCGTGGATCGCGGTTTTTTTACACCGAAAAAAAAAATCTGTAGTGAAGTAGGCACGAAATGCCGAGAAGAGGAAAATTCTCGAAAAGTCGTTCGAGGTTGTACAATGACCCCGACGAGTGAATAGAAATGGGCAGATGAAGCGAGCATTGAGTTTTCAAAAATCTAGTAAAATAGACGAAAAATTAGGTAGCAACAGAAAAAAATAGCCTATCAAAACTGAGGAATGCAAAAGGTTATGAAATTGACCCCAACGCGTGTATAGGCGATGCACAGATGGTCCGAGCGGAGCCCTCCTGCCCCGCTGAAAGTCGTAAAACTGGAGCGCTCGGCCTACGACGACTAGCGTACAGTTTTGAATACATTTTTTCGTGATTATGATGAAACTCATCGAAAATTGAACGGAGTGGAATTGCGACATCGTAGAATCGATAATTACCACAACCATTAAAATGACATCTTTATGATCGCTTCGACGAAATTTTGAAAGTATGCACCAGTTTCACGTGATTTCGACGTGGACCGTTTGAATGCCTATAGCAACTCTGAGTAAAAAATGAGGGTATGTTATCAACCTTACACGTACTAAGACAACGTCTCCATTCGTTGACCTCCGTCCTAGGTGGAACCCTCACTGATTTTTTAACGACCTCCAACTTCAATAAAATGGACCACTGACCCCCCCAAAGTGGCCAGCATTGCTTTTTCCTAGTCATGAGGCCACCACACATGGCTGACACCAGTACCAAATTTTTCCTAGTAGCGAGAAAATGCTGCAGCTCTGTTTCTTTGGGCTCCCCCCTTGTCTGTGCAAATCACACACTTGAAGATTTCAACGACATCCAAACTATTCTCACTTAATATAGCGTTGAGCAACTCTGTTCTTCAGTCCTACATTCTTGAAATATTAACGAACGATTAAATTCACCCGATTTTAACGCGAATACCGAAAAACGTGCATTCTCCAAGATCTCTAACTACTGCGAACGATCAAGCGGAGATCCATCTCTTTCGCTCATCCGTGGACCAGAGGACCTCAACCGTCACCTGACACGGAGTGATCGCTATCCACCCATTTTTTCGACTACGACTGTAAGTCACACAAATTTAGTTATTCATTTTTACTCCTTTTTCTTTTATTTTCTACTATCTCAGTACTTCTACCGGTTTTATCTCGGTTTCTTTTCTTCTTATAAATCAATAGTGTTTAACAGTGAAATAGTGAACGCGTGTCTTTCTTTCTCTAAACTTCTGTAACCCCTACGTCATAAACCATCTTATACTTTAGTGTTTTATCCCACACAATCCAATCCCTCTTTTCCTTAAAAATCACCCAGTGTTCGTGATAAGTTACGGTCTGTTCGTTGCTAGGGCTCACCTTTCATCCGAGTTTTCCCCACGATTTTTAACTTCCCGATTTATCGGGAAGTTATAGTAATCACCCCGAAATCGACTTTTTTTGTTTCCACAGGTGACTGGTGTCTTAAGTATACTAAAATGATCCCCAACAAATTCTGGATCGATGTATGTGTGCGTGTGTATGTATGTGGCCAAATTTTGATCCCGGATTACTCGCGAACGAATGAAGCTTTTGCAATTGAAGCATCTTCATGTGACTTAGAGTTGATTAGATTTCGGTGAAAATTGGTATAGCCTATATATTGTTAATAACAATTTGAATTGTTCATCACATTCTCCTGAGCAAACGGTTGGAGGTAGCGAAAAATTTATATAAGAAAAGTTGTTCCCCATATAAGAATGCATATTTTATGTAGAATGACTTTTTTCGGAAATTTGTATAATTAAGGAGGTATGACCGTCTCAACAATTATGTCTGTAGTGAGTGAACGAATGAACACATCGCTGTCATAAAGGTCTCAATCGAAGCATTTCCATTCTGAATCGAGCGGATTGCATTTTGGATGACATTCGTGGAGTATATATGCAATGTTATTAACAATTGCAATTGTTTATACGGTTCCGGTGGGTAAAATATTAAAGTTAGCGGGAAACTTATCTGAAGAAAACTATTCCTTATTTGAAAAGACACATTTCATGTAGAATGACTTTTTTCCATAATTTGCATAATTAAGGGGGTATGGCCGTCTCAACAATTATGTATGTCATAAGTAAATGAATGAACCCAGCGCTGTCATGAAGTTCTCAATCGAAACCTTTCCGTCCAGAATGGAGCGGATTACATTTTCAATGGCATTCGTGCAGTACATGCAATGTTATTAACAATTGCAATTGTTTATACGATTTCACTGGGTAAAATATTAAAGTTAGCGGGAAACCTATCTCAAGACAACTATTTCTTATATGAAAATACATCTTTTACGTGAAATGACTTTTTTCCATAATTTGCATAATTAAGGAGGTATGGTCGTCCGAGCAATTTGAAATACGGAAACATTGCATATCACCAGGGTCGTTCCTTATACAAAAATGCACATTCAGTATGACTTTTTTCAATATAGGTTAAAACCGAAGGCTATGGCCGAGTGGTTAGAGCGCTGGCCTTTGGCACACGAGGTCCACGGATCGAGTCCCCGCTTGGGGACTCTCCGATTGGTATAGTAGAGTGGAATTGTCCAGCGTTCGAGTTCATAGGGATTCATAGTCGAACGGGAGTTCCGTCAAAGAAACGGCTGTACAAATTGAGATTTTCCGTGGTTTTCCTTCAATTGTAGATTGACCCAAGCGATGTAAAGTCTGGTAGGCATTGCATTTATTGGGTCAAACTAAGTGAATGCTGTACAGTTTGGGAAGAATTCGGTTTCTATCGGCACCGTGGGAGGGTCGCCACATATGCATAATCGCATCGAAGCGTAAATAAAAAAAAATATAGGTTGAAACATATCGCGAGTTGAACTAGAACATACTTGGCGAATGAATATGTCGACAATTGCGGGAAGGATGTCAAAGAGCGGGATAATTAGGAACGTACAGAGGTAGAGAGGGTAACTAGATGGACGAATTCCAGTTGAATATTTTTATGCGGCTTAAAAATCAAACTAAATCGATCGCGTGCAGTAACTATTAGTCACAAGTTCAATTATTGCTATCACTGTTGAGTTTGCTCATCACCATGGTTGCATGCTTATACTGTGCTGAAATACCAAATCGGGAAGTTTTGTCTGTGCCCCGTATGGGGCACACAGATTTGCACACCACTAGTTATCGTTAGGATCGTAACACAGTCGTCTCTTTTACGAGACTCCTGATCGATGGTCATACAAGTGAATTACAGTCCGAAACCAAAACTCCATTTTGGGTACTGGCGGGATTTGAACCAGCTGCGCTCAAGGCAAAAGTTTCGAAAAAATCCAATAATAAAGCATTATCAACTTGATATGACGTATGTTTGAGAGAACAGTGATGGAAGATCAACATTTCATGAGGCGGAAAGTTTGAATGTTGTCTTTCAAATTATGCGACGAGTTAATGAATGTGTAACAATTATCATGTCAAAGCACTTATTATTCTTGAAGCTTGATATAAACCAGAAATGGCGCATAAGAGCCCTCCGCCACACGCTCATTCAGGTATAACTTCCTCAATAGTGAAGTTCGAAAAAAATAAAGGAAGAGTTCTCTCGAATTGAGGAAGCCAACAACTCGTATTTACTCAAAAATTTCTGAGGTACTCATTGGCGCTACTATAGTCCCTCGCTTGAGACGTATCTAGATGGATGCACTTCACGGCACGCACCATCAGTAATGTAAATTTGGAGGTAAAAAAAAAAATTGAAAATATTCATTTTTATGGTATTGTCGAAAATGTGAACAACGTTGTTAATTTCTGGACATTTATAATTAATTGAATTCAAACTGTATGTGTCCCACTCTTCAACGACGGTTCGAAGATATGAAAATTTCAAACGAAACTATAAACATTAGGGCCAGCTCTACCACCTGACGATGAGAAAAATCATGGTTCGAGAAAAACGCATGTAAAGTTTTGGCATGGGACGCAGGTAAGGAACAATTACAAATCCGACTATGAACAAATATTAACTATTAGTCTGCGATTCCAAGGCTATGGAGCAGGCAATTTAAGTTGAGAATCGTGCTCCAATTTCTTCTCCGACCATTTCATGCTCCAGCGCGTCTCTTTGGTTCGTCCGTCAGGGAGCGCACCAGCGGCCTGGGCACCAATATGCATTTCCATAGTACCTCCAGAATATGTGAAATATTGATCAGACCCTGGTTGAAAGTGCACGCGGTATCAGTTGCAGAACTTTTTTCGCCACGTGCATAAGTTTTCGGAGGCAATTCCCGTATTGTCACATTGAAGGTCTCATTGCTATTCTGTATGGATCCACCCAAGTAACGCTGCAATAACTCGCCTCGGTTAAGGTCTTCATAGATCGCCTTCATAACTTCAAAAACCTCGTCGTGTATCGGTCGCTGGTGGTCACCATCAGCTGAGGTACCTGCTGCTTGAGCTTCCCTCAATGGAGAGTCGTCCAGATTAGCTTTTTTAATGTAGATTGAAACCATTATGAATTATTAATCTGTTAACCAACGTGCCAGTTACTTTTCCTCTCCCTCCGAAAAACTACTTTTCCTTCCATGGTACATAAAAAATTCGAAATTTCAGCGAAAATAAAATTTTTCTGGTGTATTCTACAAGCTCCAACGGATTTCGCAAACCAATGAAAAAAATTATGTTTACAATGGTGCTGTCCCTTAATTAATACAATGCATTTACAAAGAATCTGGATATAAACTGCTGGCGTAGATAAACAGCAAACGTGAACGGTCAAGGCTTTTGCACCGTTATTAATATCGCTTCATAACGTAAGACCTTCTTTTAAAAAAATTAAATAGCTGTATCTAAAAGCCGAAGAGCTGAAACTACACCAAAAATCTTGCCTGTAATCCGGTGTATAATCAGTTAAAACTGCGGCTTGTACTGATTATGTTCAATAAATTCGTTAGAACAAAACAAAATGACCCTGTTCCTTGATTCGTGAACGTATAACCCTGGTGGACCCATTGATTGCAACTTGATTGGGGGATCAACTTGTGTGCGTACTTGATCCCTAGTTGATCGCTGGTCCAGTGAACAAATATATATGTCGGTCCGAAAGTCATTTATGTCGGGATTCTCAATATATATGATTTTTTTTATCTTTTTTCCTTTTGTTCATTTTTTTCGGTAGGAAAGTTTGCCGGTCAAGTCGCGCTCAACTGTCGATCCATTCTTCACGCAGGTTGATCGAATAAGCAGTCAAGTAGTGATCACCCAATGATCAGCCGTACGCACAAATTGTTCCTCTCATATCCGCAATCAAGGAGTAATCGATGGATCCATCAGGGAAGTGTTGAATGTTCCTGTTTCAAAAAAGTTGTTGAGTTCGTCAGTCTTGAGTTTACATGTTACGTTAATATTGTAATAATTTAATATGCATTTCGGCCATTGTGCAGTTTTTATTTTTCGCCCATCAAACTGATGAAAGAAAAATTGAAAGTCTTAAAAATATTTCGTATCAAGGACGAATAAATGTAGAACTAAAACGTTTAAATGTAGCATTGGTTACTTACTGAACGACAAACTGAAACTTACAAAACAGGGTTGTTTCCACAAATCTTGGTATTGTCGTCTGTTCCAGGATTTCCTTGAAACAATGAAAAGCATCTTTTTAATAGGCATGTATGTTTTTTCTTGTGTAAAAAAATTTAATCACCAAAATTTTGGTATGCAAGTTAGTCAATATATTTCATAAATCGTGCGACATTTTCGCAGATTATTCCAATTCGTTTTTTATCTCAACAGACAACAGTTCTTGCTTCCACTAGATATAAATGAAATCAGGAATAGCTGCTCTCGTAACGAGAATCGTCTTTTTTTATCGCACGATAAAACTCCATAAAAACATTTTACGTATTCCAAAAGAGCGCTATAAAAAATCTGAACTTTCATCAGTCCTTGACATCAGTCAATGAATTGATCTTTTACCACGGTTGCCATCGACGCTCCCAAACTACCGTAATTACTAAAACTACCGATCCATAATATCATCATGAGTATCATAAACATAAACTGCCAAAGATTGGCCGCTCATAAACGGCGAAAGTTGCTGACTTTAGCAAACATGAAAATTTCATACGTTCGAAGAAAACAATCAGTGTAATTAAGTCATTATCATTGAGATTATGCCGATGGCAGCATTAGCAGCGTTTATGCATGCATTTGACGCATCAAATGACGCTCGACATTTTGTCATGGAGCCTGTACGAAAGAGTGTAGTAGAGAGAGGTAGAAAATCAAACGCCAAGAAATGCCACAACAAATGGCTTTCAATATTACCATCATCGTGTGACCCCATTACCTTGACGTGCCACACCAGAAAACATTTTTTCCCGTGCCCTGTCATAAAGCCCACCGATGCCGCTCTTCAGACAGTCTCATATGAACGCATCATCTTTCCCCTGTATTTAACATAAGTTAAGCGACAATTGCAGACTCAACAACCAGCCGAGATTTTTCAACTCGGCTCTGTGTGAAGCTTAGCCACGAACATTATAACACATTCCCCTATAATCATATATCACCATACAGTGTTTCAATTCGTCTTTTGTCGTTGAATTTTTATTTGACATTGTGCAATGCTGATTGCACTCAATACAGAATATTTAATCCATCAGAGTTCAGCAATTGACACTTGTCCATTTTTATTTACAGACGAAATTCGACAGTCATTTGAAGATTGTCCCTTTAAATTCGGAAAAATTGGGATTTTTTTGCACTGACTTGAGTTTGCTAGAAATTAAGTATGTTTCACAATATTGGACTCAATCATGGTCATCTTTCCCTTCCGCGTTGGCATGTTTTCCTAACACACTTGTGTTTCCAAAACTAGCAATGACTAAATTGATTTAGTAACTTTTACATAGAGCGGCGACCATTTTGCCGGTTTCCTTCAGTTTTTCCCGTAAACAATCTTCTAAACGTTGAATTGAACTTGAACTAAACAATATTTTAGAAATAGCAAACGAACATTTGAAAAATAACGAGCAATTAACAAATTCATTCACTTGAGTGGAAACTTCGTGATTTTCATGCAATATCATCATCATTTTTCAAATTATCATTGATATACATGATTCAGATTAAATCTTGATTCAAAGTTTTCCATTACGATGCCTTTACTTGTCTGTATTCGAGTTCGATTTCCATTGTGTAATTGATAATCAAGATTTTTTTTCTCCGACTTTCGAGTTTTTGAAAAGGACAGAGAGAGATTGAGACTACAACTGTCAACGGAGCGCATTTCAGTGTGACAGACGTCGAGATATTTTGAAATTCTGAAATTGTCTTTTTTTATGATAGGATAGGAAACATTTATTTTGGTTTTATAAATTAGCTCATTGCTCTCCAACAGTCGGTCACACTCAACTAAGATCACATGCACAATTGCACGCTCATAAGATTTTGCGCAACGGTCAAAATTTCAAAAATAGAACAAAGCTATTCGGCCACAGGGTGGCGGCACTGGCTCATCGAAGTACGAATGTAACTCTAAGCAGTGTTTTCTTGCAAGTGAGTAAAGTTTAAAGTAGTTTGCCCTGTCATCCCTATTGAAAAAATCATTCTTCGCATATTGCAAGTTTATTGGAAATAACAAGGGAAAAATTGCGAGAAAAGGGACGTTATCTTCCTTATCAACTACCAATGCATCGGCTACTATTGGATAACTCAAGCACGTCATTATCAACACATGACTATCTTCGCTGGTTTACCCGCAGTATACCCAAAGAGCATTTTATGTGCACAGTTTAGTTCACCTCTATACAATGCTTATCATCAGAGTCAACACCTTCCACCCTATTGCTCTATAGGATGAAAGGATGTATCGTACGATACAAATTCATACATTCTGCGTAACATAAATAGATTGAATTCGGCTACCAATAAAGCAGATAACTTCAGCTCCTTAGAATATTTACTTAACATAGCATTTCACGTTTATTGCTCCGAAAAAAGAAACTATTTTTAATCCATAATGTTTCTTGAGAATAAACGCATTTTCTGAAATGAACAAAAACACTTATGAACATATTTTTTTCCACCCTCTAGCGTTCGAGGTGTCAAACAGAATGGAATATGGAATCAGTACTAAAATGGCAGCAGCGCTGTTCGCACGGTTTTCCCAGCGTCTGGCGAGATTAAAAAAATGTTGAAGTTGAATGAGAAAACAATAAGTGTGAATCATTAGAAAAACCACCGCGTACTTCAATAACTCAGTATATTACAAATGTACTTTTGAGAGAAAAAAAAATGGAAACAAACTGCTGAAGAGAATCAGCACAGCAGTAACTGAACTGCAGGCACTCTGCGGGGTATCTGCTTATTATTTCACCCCGTGTCGAGTGTCCAATGCTTACGTAACGTAGAAGTATTTTCTGCTTTGATAAGCCTAGACGAAAACTGACGAGAAAAAGGAGAACGCCTGGTATATTAAGTTCTGGTGGCCGGCCAAAGGTATCTTGCGAATTGAGAGAGGAATTCAGGTAGTCCAATCATCATAAATGTTTTTTTTTAATTCACGGACAAGTTAATGAAATTTTTTAGTGCAAAATGAATTTTTTTTTCTGAATGATTTGATCATTGATTTGTATGCGAAAATATTTGACTGACCATAATTGAGCGGTTGGGTCTAGTGGGAAACTTATTAATACCTCTGGGGAAGCCACTGCAAAACAGATACGTTCCAAATTTATAACAATGTTGTTGGGTTAATGAATTGTTAATTTGAGAATTGTTCAGATTTGTAATATAATTTTATTCGTTAAACAACAAATGATGAACTTTTTTCACACATACTATGAAATGAATGACGATGTTTTGTTCGAAATATTTTCAATATTCATCTTCAAGAGAGGTCAAACATTGATATGCGAGGAATGTACAATGAAAACGTGGTGATTACCTATTTTCAAATTTATAATAAGGTCAGTGCCAACCTGGCAATTACGATTGAGCTCTCTTAAAAAAAGCGAAATTGGGAAGTGATGTTTTTTTTTATTGGGCAGACGAAAACTCGCTCACGTGATTGCGTTTTTTTTCACCTTTGTCACGATTACTAATGGGAACCGATTGAAATAGGGTTTTTTCTACTGCTTTTCTCTCTCTCATCCGGGAACGAGCGTGCTTCAAGGCAACCACCGACTTCCAATCGATCCGGCCGTTGTGACTCGCCCCAACGAGTATGACAGCAGCGGTCATGGAGAATGTTTCCTGGGATCCTGGTGAGTTTATTTTAGTTTAAGGAATACCCTTTCACTCCTATTAAAATAGTAATGTTATGTGACGATGTATTGATTGCATCGATTTCAGAAAGATATCTCAATTTCGTGTTCTAGTAGTATCAACTCTAAAATCTCTATATTCTCAATACAAGTTTGTGTTGTGCGAATTTCAATTTTATTATATCTTGTGGAACTCTCCCAAATTTAACGATGAAACAATAATTTTTTACTCAGAGCTTAACCAATATGAAGTTGCATTGACAAAATCAATTGCATCTGTATTAAAAACAGTGGACTCCAAGATTGTGACTATAATCGAGAAATTCATTACACAATGTAGACTATCCATTCAAAACACAACAAGAAATGTGATTACGACGATTAGGCGTGAAGGAACGATATTGTTCGTGTACATAAATTCTGAATTGAGTACTATAAACAGTAAAAGAAATCTGAATGTAGGTAAAGAATTTGGAGTTTGGATACGTAAATTCCTACATGAATAGAATTTCCGAATCTAGGGACTCCTTAAATACCAAGGACTCGATTAAAAGATGTTACGCAAATCACATGAAAATACCATTGATCTTATTTTATGACAATCTGTAAGCTAAGTAACTTTAGTTTTTAATGAAATATACTATAGGCCTAGATTCGAAACATTTACAAATATAGTTCGAATTTACATTTTTTGATTTATTGATTATTCTGTAAACACTAATCAATTCCCGAGAAACATACTAAACGGTTAATCACGTAGAGATTGTACCAGGCGTTCTATAGTGATACCTTCTCATAATTGAAAATTACTTAATATTTAGCTCTTGGAAATGTATTAGTGACCGCGCTACTTCAACCAATCGATAACATCCTCGGTTAATAAAAATTCAGCACATTCAGTTCAGATAAATCTGAAATTAGCTGCTGAATTGCTGATCAATAATTATCCAAATGTCCCATGTACACCTCCATAGTGGCTCCATGGGATGTTCCAGTAAAATTTCGTTGTATGTGCCATATCCCAATTGGTTGGCATTCTCGGGACATTTAATACCACTCATTTATGGGCAAACCACAGAGTGGGAGGAAATTTCGCCACGGAATTTTTTTTTGCCAGCGATCTTTCGAAGAATGAACTATAAAACAATCTAGGTGCTTTATTTCTTCAAGTTCTTTTAGACTCCTCACCATGGTGGAATTTCACCTGTTTTTAAAAATGTCAATGCCCTTATTTACCTTATGAAAACACTGAAATTTCAATTCTGGCCGTTCTCATTCATTACACCATGTGACCTTTCTAAACATAATCTGGCCCAGATAGAACAAACATACATCACGATTCACATTGGAAGTAGTCTTCAGTTCGAATATGCTGGTGATATCCTCAAATCCGTTTTGACAAATCTGGAGTTGAGATGAATATCGTGGTCCGCTGTATACCCTATTAATCCATCAAGAAATGTTCCATAACACACCTTGGATTAAGGGAATTCAACCGGTATAGTCAAAACAAAAGTTGATGACCCTTTCTATGGTTCGTTATATTTATCGCGAATAATTTTCAATTAATATCTCAATGCGTTAATTGGTTGAAGTGATAGGCATAGACAATTATTACATTGTATTGGATTTTGGAATTAATATTATATTATTTGAACAGAAATTAATTAAATATTTATAAAATTTGAACATAAAATTAATGAAAAAAAATTTTGGTCAATCGTCATGAAATTTTTACCATCGTTTTATATCTGCTTCAATAGCAAATTTTCAAATTTTCGAGAAATTTGTACATTTTGAACTGTATTTACAGAAATTTTTATTTTTCCCATAAGCGGCCGTGTTAATTGAGAAGTTTGATAATTAATAACTACAAAACAGTGTTGTGCATCAATCTCAAATTGCATACACGCATCTGTTATCGCAATAAAAACATGATGTCAAAATTTCAAGCAATTCGTACATTTTCGCCAATATAGGTGGAATATCCTTAACTTGACACGAACGTGTATTAGCAACACTCATTTTTGTCAAGTTGGCCGCAGTTGACGGCACCATAACTGTATTCTCGCTCACTAATGGATGCCCAATTCGAGTTTTCCTCAATAATATGGGTTAATATATTATTGAGATTGAAGACTTTGGGAAATTGAAAATTTCGAAAATTATCTGAATTTATTTCAACAAATTTTTTATTTTTTTCAATTTTCTATTTTCAATTTTGTTACTTTTAAGGACATTTCTATTCTACTCCATATCACTGCTAGTGGCTATTCCTGCTTTGAATTTTCAGACTAGGAATTAAAATATGTACAATAAAATTGCAGTAAGTTGCGATGAAAGAGAAACAAAATATGAATTGACTATAATTAAATGTTTCAGCTCTGTCGAAGCTCCTGAATTCCCTCGAGGAGCATAAAGCCGATATACCAAGTTGTGCAGATGAAGAATTTAGCTTTCTTAATGATCTATTGAGGTCCAAGGAGTTGAATGCACTTGTCCATGTTCACAACAAAATTCTGGCCAATGTGCAGGATGAAAAATTTGCCCCTCTATTGTCCAATTCAATGGACATTGACATTGAAGTTCTGGATATGCTGGCTTCCAAGACATACATTTCAGACGAATGCAAGGAATTATTTCATCTTCTTCAGAGGCCTCACATACAGGTACATTACGACTTTATTGATAAGTTTTGAATGGTATTTGCTCATTTTCAATTGAGAGCCAAGCCTCAACTTGAAGCTACAACGCCTGAGCTTGAAGGATTCATTTGTTTCTTAGTTTTTCAACGGACGTTCATAAACGATGCTTAATAACGAAAATTTAATTATCCTGATAGGCCGCCGAAACATAAATTCTGTCTCGAGAGGGAGTAAGCTCTGTTAAGGTGGCGGTCCTAGGTGCACCATTCAGACTCACATTTCTTTTGAATTAGGTGTTAGTTAGTAGACAGCTAATCAGGAACCAAATATTACATTCTTAACAAATTATATTCTTCGGTTGCAAAAAATATTTATTCTCTTTTTGTAACCACACTACAATTTTCTAAGGCGTTTATACGTATCTTCACTTCTAGGTGTATCAAAAATTCGTAAAGGGATTACCTATTTTGCGATCGGGATAGGGAGTGGAATCTATTAAGAACAATTGGCAAATAGTCCTATTAATTTAGAAAATGCCATTGATTTATTACTCAAACCGATTTTTCAGGGCCTTTTATGTACCCACGATGCAGTTGCCCAGAAGGACTATTACCCTCGACTGTCGGAAATCCCTTTGGAAGTGGACGAGGATGAAGACACGGTCAAAATAGTGCAACTAGTCAAATCAGACGAGCCACTGGTATGTTGTCATTGATCCTGAATTCATTATTTCACTGGCCTACAAGATCAGATTTGTGAGCACCCCTGAAACTCGTGTCTAATATTGAAATTAGATGAGTCTGATGTGTGGCGTGGTATGATTTAGCGATGGGCCCTTTGAACCTATCGCTGTAACTTTATAAAGTACCTGCATGCGTTAGCTCAATAATCCTTGACTCTTTTTCTCAAGTCCGTTGAAGATGGTTATCAATTACTTGCCGAGGACTTGAGAAATTTAAATAGAAAACGAAAGTGAGGGCAATTGATATTGAAGTATTCACCACGTGCTGAGTAATCACGTGTTTTTTTTTCTATTCAAAACTTGCCTCAAATTTAAGAGTGGTGATGGCGTTGAACCGATTGTGGTAAGTCTGCCCACGTTTGCTTCTTTTTCATTGCTGAAGTCATTGTTTTTCCACCCCGCATAATAATTGATCACTGTGAAAATGTTATATTTCAACTATGTCGTTAATGTATAAATCGAAAACGAAAGGACCTCGTGCATACCTCACGATAAGAGAAGTGTGGGTACCGAAAAAGTTCGTAACTGAAAGATAATAGAGGCCCACTCTCTGTTCCTACAGATTGCACATAACCATTGATGTTGTGGGAGACGATGCCCCTGCCTACATTCGGACACAAAATCCAAAGAATGGATCGCCCCTGATATTTTGTATGGACAATTACTGAGTAACCAGTGCATAGTATCAATATTGGTGACGTATACCAATTTGAGTTGTAGATTATTTCAATAGTGCTTCCGTAAGTTAGTGCGTCTCCAAGGTGGTTCTTGCCGCGTTGACGTTCATTATGTCATCGTTTAGCGGTCGCGTGTGTACAACGAAAGGACAGGGTATTCACGCAAACCAGTGGAACACTTTCCATTCCACCAATGAGTAGAGGGGTATTTCTTTTAGGCTTTTTCCTCCGAATAAAAGTTTGTAGAATTGAATGCTAATGATGAACACTGTGGTTTCCATTCTGTTCTCAGATTTCCATTCGTAACTCAGAGGTCCTGAGTTCAAATCCTACCCGTGCTGATTGATACGAGCACCAATGTAATTTATTTATAAGTGCTTCGTTTACAAACACATCGAACACCTCCGTCGCTGATTAGCACTTAGGTAGAGAGCATAAATATAGCGACGGTAACTGAAAATAAAGAAAAAACTTCAACAATTAATATATTCATGATCAGAATTCAAAATATCCAAAATTTGTTGCAATCCAGGAGTTAGAGTATTTTTACTTTCTTTACTCTGTGCGCGAATATTGATATTGATAATAATTGTTTCTACTGGATTACGGGATCCACATTTAAATTAGAATTTACCAATTAGCTTCTTTTGCGCGTTTTCATGGAACTAATAGTTCGTGGTCAGTCATTACTTCCATGTCCATGAACATCCGGACTGGAGTTCTTGACACCGTTCTGATTATTCCCATCGTGTTCATTATTGGTATGATTCTAATTATTACCATGATTCTAATTATTATTAGCATGTACCGAAGGAAACGGGAAGTTCAGTGCATTTCATGCGTCAGCTCACGTCTCCCGTCCGTCGTTTTTACGTCCCTTAGAAAAATTTGTTTTCTACTGTTTCTTTTATAGAACTGTTTTCAGCTTCTTCCAGGAGACGATTAAGTTTGCTGCCGTCGTTTTCTATTACTCGTTTATTAGCAAACCGAGTTGATTGTTGACGGACGTCACAATATTGTGGCCATGATATTATAACGAAATAACATTTCAGGAGTGATCAATTGTTTTGGTACCTTTCCCTACATAACCCATCATGTTTGAAGAGAAATCTTAATCGATAATTTTGGACCTTTTGAAAATCTTAAAAAATGGTAAAAAGATTACTTCGAATAATTTCGATTGAAGTTTCACTTCTGTTGTGTGGTTCTTAATGTGCTTGTTAAAAATGAGGAGATGAGTTTTATAACATATGAAACAAAAATTTCTGATGGACTTCCTAATTTTCCTGGCAATTTTTGAATTGTTGAGTGACAAAAAAACATCTTAAGTATCCGGAGGGATTTGAAAGTTTGCATTTGTTCTATACACTGTTTCAATGATGATCGTCATTTAGAGAAGGGGGGGGGGGTGAAAGCGGAATGGTTATTGTCTCACACTCTCCCACAAATATACAAACCAGTCAAACATTTTCCTATTTCTCGCTGGTACATCTTTACTTGAACCAATATTTGTTACTATTGACACTTTTGTATATAAAACATAATTTAGTTTATTTATAATCTCTATTATAAATTTATTTTTTATTGCATGAAATTCCTGTGTTGTTTATATTCTAACGCTGTAAATAAAATTTTATATTTTTTTGTAATTTGTTGTTATTCCATTATTTTGCATATCGCATGTGGTATTTCATAAAAGCTAGTTCTCGAAATGCGTGATATCTCACCTGTTAAAGTATTGGCCATTGGCAAGTATACGTTATTTAGAGAACTTACGTCCTGCTCATTTTTTCAAAATGTATGCAATGATAGATATGCCTTGACCCAAAAATCTGTTTTTGCTCATTCTAGTCGTCATCCCTATGTACACCGACAGTACTAGATTGTGCGGGCTGCACCATGTGGAACACGTTTAATGCCGTCACCAGGGCTTTGAGAGCGTTGTAAATTCGGACATTTCCAAAAATTCATAATTAACTAGGGGGCCATAACTTTTTTTCATGAAAAATACATTGTGCGATGTATATACTCATAAAAGAACTAGAAGAAAAATCCTGCGTATATCCTGTAGGGAGTGTGAAAAGCTTGAAAGGCTCTGAAGGCCCCTGTGACGTAATTGAAGGAGTTCTATTGAGAGATTACACAAGCAGGTATTTCAAAGCCGAAGGCTGGGGACGAATTCGCTGCAGGGCCACAAGTCAGCGCTTCCTTCGATTTCCATGCTGCACTTAGTTGTGCTCCCCACCGTCTGCTTAGGGTAACAGGGGGATAAAATTAGGTGGTAATTGTGAAGGAAATTGAAAGTGATGAAAGTGGAATTAGAAATGGGCTGCTAAAGAATAAACGGACTGAACGACTTTATTTTGCTTCTACGCCCTCTCGAGGAAGGGATCTAGCCACCCCCCCCCCCCAAATCTACGTCATGAAATTGATTGAACCTGGTAATTGATTGAACCTCCTTCTCCGTGACGGCGCGTATCATCGACTGTCACGAAGGCTTCCGGAGTGTTTCAGATCAGAATTACTTACTGGGCTAACCAATCTTTTTTTCAAATGACAAACAGTATTTGGGCCGAGGTGTATGTATTATCTGTGTATTTTGAGGGAATACGGCGTGAGTTCCCTATTTTGTCACGCAATTCGAGAAACAGCATCGAACGCTTCGCTTGACGGTGGGTAGCGAGTGGTTGATTCCCGAAAAGTCACTCGACTCTTAGTTGATGGTGTCAACGATCCATGTCAACCCACTCTTATTAAAGTAAGCTTCATCTGAGTCCTGCACTAATTGAGAGTCCTAATTGCTCGACGATGGCCCATGTCATCCAATCGAAAGTATTCGACGACATTAATAAGACATGTATATTAGACCGACTCAGTTTTTTTTTTTTTCGTCAAACCAGGCTTAAACTGATGCACTATGTCTGAAAAGAAACCGTGCAAAAGAAAAACCTAATCAGATTTTTTTATAATGTCCCGCCAAATTTTTGAAATTTGCATTGAAAAAAACAGTTTGAAACAGTTTGATTGGTCCAGAAACTTTGTTTATAGGTTAGACTTGAATATATGACATTAATTATTTTTTTCCCGAGCACATAAATAAACTTTCCTACGATGTGATTGGTTTTTGTTTAATAAAAATTAGCGGTTTATGTCGTATATCTCAAAAACTATAAATGTTAGTGGTTAATATTATAGGACAATATTTGTAGCTTTTGGAATTCTCTACAAAATCGATCCCCACAATAATTTCTTTTAATGTCCTCATTCTTATGATATTTACGAAAGAAATCGTACATTTATATTTTTGAAGTGGAACTTCTTATGAGACTATATGAAGGTGTTACGCTGTCCGGACACTTACGGGGGGTGGGGGTGAGGGTCGAGGGTGGGTGGCGGCGTGTGTCGCGGTTGGGGGGGGGGGCGAGGGTCGAAGGATTCCGAAAGATTGCGAAGGGTGCCGAATTATTCCGAAGGTTCCCGAAGATTGCTGAAGGTTTCCGAGGCATTCCGGAAGGTGCCGAAGATAGCCGAAGTATTCCGTAAGGAGTCCGAAGGGTGCCGATTGCGGGCGAGGGTCGAACGCGGGGGGGGGGGGGGAGGGTTGAGTGTGGTGGAGGGGCGAATGCCGGGGGTTGACAACGGGAAGGCGCGGAGGTTTTTCTACAATGATAAGTCACAATCAAATGTTCTAATCTCCTCCTACCCTACAAATGTTTTACCATTCTACAACTTCATCATTTTACCCAAAGCATTATTTCAAATGGATCAGACAAAATTCATACTCCTTTTCTGCAGTTTCACTTCTCTGCCGCGTCAGGAACTACACGCCAATTTTTGTCGAATCAGGGGAGGTAGTCTCGCCGCGTTTGGCGATTTACTCACCGTGTTTTTATCAGCAGAGAGTCGAAGTCACTCACCACTCTGAATGAGTGACTCTGACTCACCGGTGACATAAAAACGGTGCGTCGATCGCCGTTCACAGCGAGAATGATTTTGAATTCGAGGATTTGGTCGTGAAGATTTTGGATTCGAGGATTTCGTGAGGTAACCCATAATCAAATATGGTCTTGGACACATCGAAAGAAATATCCTAAGAATAATAAGAGCAGTTTCACAAACGTCAGTGGTGAGTGGCTTCGACTCTCTGCTGATAAAAACACGGTGAGTAAATCGCCAAACGCGGCGAGACTAGCTCCCCTGAATCGACAAAAATATAAATGTACGATTTCTTTCGTAAATATCATAAGAATGAGGACATTAACAGTAATTATTGTAGAGATCGATTTTGTAGAGAATTACTAAAGCTACAAATATTGTCCTATAATATTAACCACTAACATTTATAGTTTTTGAGATATACGTCATAAACCGCTAACTTTTGCGAAATTTTTATTAAACAAAAACCAATCACATCGTAGGAAAGTTTATTTATGTGCTCGGGAAAAAATTAATTAATGTCATATATTCAAGTCTAACCTATAAACAAAGTTTCTGGACCAATCAAACTGATTTCCATCACATACCAAAGGATGGGCACACGGCACACTGAAAAAACCCAAAATTTTCGTGTTTTTTTCAATGCAAATTTCAAAAATTTGGCGGGACCTTATAAAAAAATCTCATTAGGTTTTTCTTTTCACGGTTTCTTTGTAGACCTAGTATATCAGTTTAAGCCTGGTTTGACAAAAAAAAAAAAACTGAGTCGGTCTAATGTATATACTCCTCGATCAAGTTGAAATCAATTGTAACCATTGGACTGACAATAGACTGAAGCGACAATTGATGGTCATCTCACATGGTTAACACCACCAACCAAGACCTGATTGCTTTCGAGCCAGTGCACAGTCGAGTTTCGATCAACTAGCCATCAAGTGAAACGCCAGAAGTGATGTTAAATCAATATCGTCTCACAAATTTCCATCCTTACCTGAAAGAGTTCCATCTCAATCATTATATCATGGATATTAAAAAATTGTGATAAGAGATTTATAGCCAATGAAAATGTGAATTTACCGTTGGACATAGGGAGCAACGATAAAGTTGTGTGAAATCACTGGAAAGATTGTAATAGCACGAGTGATGCATGGCGGTGCTGCTGACAGATCCGGTCTTATTCATGTTGGGGATGAAGTTGTTGAGGTCAACGGCATCAGCGTCGAGGGCAAAACTCCTAATTGTGTTCTCAAAATTCTAGTAAGATTACGTTATTACATTATCACTGGCAACTTGTTTATTTCGTCAATGTCTTTTGCTTCGAAGGTTTTTCATTCCATTCGCAAATTTTTAAGTTTCAGAAAAAAGTAGTTGAATTAAAAAAACAGATTCAAATGATGGTTCAGTGTTGTGGAATTTTGACACAATTTAGGAGAGTGAAAAATTTCCACAACTTTCAGAATGATCCCAGCCATTTGGGATTTAGATAGATTGCATAAAGTCTCGTGGTAGTGCGATCACTTGACTCTGACTTTTGTGAATAATTATTGTTTTATTAATTATAGCAAAACTCTGAAGGTACTATCACCTTCAAAATTATTCCAGCGGATAGTAAAGGCGGAATGAGAGAGAGTAAGGTATGTGATCACTCCTCAGTATAATCAAGACTTGATTGATCGATTCGAAAGTAATGATTGATTGAAGTTATAGGGACAAATAGGTCTAGATTAACTTCTTCAATAGGAAGCAATTATGTGTAGAAGAAGACCATGTTACAGGATTCTTTGATTGAAACCTCAAAGATGATATCTATAGAATAGATAGAATATTTAAGGTATAGATAGAATTTCACTGCGACTTCCCCTAGTCCAGTCAAATCTGTTATTAACGTAATTGAGAGCCGAATCGGGCAACTGAGTTATATGTTTATAGAGTGCATGATTGAGCCCTGAAGACATTGACTAAAAGCATCAAACAATTGATTTAGGTCCGCATGAGAGCTCACTTTTCCTACAAAGCAGCTGAGGATCCGCACATCCCGTGCAAAGAAGCTGGTCTAGATTTCAACAAAGGTGATGTTCTCCATATTGTCACTCAGGACGACCAGTACTGGTGGCAGGCGCGGCGCGAAGGCGATAGGAACATGAGGGCCGGTCTTATCCCCAGTCGACCGTTGCAAGAACGTAGAATTATTCTAGAGAGACAACAGAAAGACAAAACTCAAGATGATGATGCGTTAAGTATGTATAAACAACGATTACCTTTCATTGTGAATGACGGTTCTTGTTGCACAACCCTACGGAGCTATTTATGACGCTTTAGTTATGGCGTGAAAATTCTTTATTGCTCATATAACAAAATGCCCAAACAGCTGATGGTTCTAGCACGTCGATACTACGCACGCTTAAATGTTAATCATCCAAGTCATGTGCTAAGTGGTTTAGAGTGTTAGATTTGAGTTAGTATATTTGCATCGTGACACATAACAATTATACATTCCGATTTGGGCCTCAGTTTTGCCTGGAAAGGCACTTTTTTGAGGCGATTAATATTATTTTCAAAATTTGTGTCGAATAGAGCGAAAATGTGATTAAATTATGCGATTAAAAAAGTGAAGGATGTCTATATTAAAACCAGTCACAGATTTAAAAGTCATTGAAAGCTCTTGCACGAGATAATCTAATTGCAAGTCTCAAAGAAGAGTTAGGTAGAGAACATTCTTAATCCTATAGTAAAAAGGAGAGACGAAAGGAACTATCGATGTATATCGCAATTATCGAAAAGCGTAAGACCGTAACCGACGCGACACCAGTCAGCGCGGTGAAAAACGGAAGAGCGCCACCGGACTCGTCCTATAGTAAAAAGAAGAGACGAAAGAAACTATCGAATATATATCGCAATTATCGAAAACCGTCACGGAGGAAAAAGGAAATGCGCGTGCGAAGCACGCGCCACCGGTCTCGTAAATAGAAAAATTAGATGGAATTCCGGAAGAAATATAGATAACCCGAGTTTATGGGTCGAATGTACCCATAAAGTTACGAATAGCGTGTGTTTTTGCACGAGACAATCACTGGCCGTGTAGCAGTAGGCTACTGCTAACGAAGGTGAGATCTCCTATTGAGCTTGTCCGCTGCTAAGTGTCGGTGCACTTCCATGCTTCAAGAAGCCAACATCTAGGGTTGACATGATTTCTAATCAAGCCCACCCTGTCTGATTCGACTACTTCTCTACTCACGTTGACTGATCAGGCATTAAAATCTCTCGCAACAACCACTGGGAAATCCTGGCTTGCCTCCTCCATGAGTCTAACAATGCTTTGAAGTCCTCAGAAGAAAGGCTTGGTGGAGTATAGCAGCTGTAGAAGTAAGTGCCATGCACTTTGGGCATGATAAATCCAGACCACCCATCCTTCAATGGATACGAAGGACCGCCCTATCCTTGGAATAGCAAAATGTCGCAGGTTTAAATGATGGCTTTATTGCTAGCATCGGGGACGCAAGATTGGATATATATTATGTAACTATGAAATGATCGCCAGGTCCATCTTCAAGTCTCGTACCATCTATCTCAGCAGATCGCGTAATGGCGTTCAGCCGCGTAGCGAACGAAATTCACTTGTAACACTCGCACTATGGCTGCGTCCGACTCTTCTGGAGTGCACGCAGGTACACTGGACATTTGATGCTACCAGCGACCTGGGGCGTGATTCTCCGTGGGTTCCCTTCGGTGCCATCAGGTTTTCTGAATACATCAAGAAGATCTTCTTCGGTAGCAACCAAACCAACATCAAGGAGATCTTTTGTTCGAAGTTTCCATGTTCTAGTACTTTTGCCTCTTTTTTATGTAATTCAATACTTTCGAAGGATTTTGTAAGGCAGGTAGCAGCAGTGTTTGAGTCGTCGAGAAAGGGTGACGGAACTTTTGAAAGGAGCAGATAGTTCTGACGCAGGATTAATAGTTTAGTAAAAATTTTATCTGATCCGTTTGGCTTAGCAGAGGTCCAAGCACGGTCCTTTGCATTGTTTTGTATTCTTCAGCAAGTCCCAACATGCAAAATGTGAAGTCGTGAGAAGCGCCTCGTCGAGAGTTATGCCCGACTGCCGAACGCCGGACGGCCGAAACAGAAAACAACTTCTGTTATTCTTAGTTGCAACATGGGTACTGACATATGGTATCCCTATTTGAAGTACGAGACCAATGGCGCATTTCCTGTTTCCGCCACACTGACATTTCGTCTTACGCGATATCGAGATATTTTCGAGATATGAAGTTTACGATCATTCGATTGTATTTCGAGATTTTCCTTCGCTTCTCCTTTTTACCATAAGAATCCTGTACAGAGACCAGTAATACGGTGGAGCATAGTTTCAGTCTACTGGTTGAATGCTCTTAGCGTGGGCAGTCTATAATACCCAGGTAGGAATTGACAACCGGCCCAGGCCTGGCCCAGGCTTGTTTCAAGCCTGGCAAAGCCTGGCCAAGGCTGGGTAAACTAGCCTATACCAGGCCTGGAATGAAACATGGGGCCAGGCTAGGACTGAGGTATCCCTCAGTCTTGGGACTAGCCTGGTAGTTTAGCCTGGCCCACGGCTGGCATTTAGCTAGAACCAGGATATACGCTTAACATAAAAAAATAATTAATTCAATTAAGATTGCACAAATGTTTTGTTAAAAGAGCGATGAGTATGTTAATCTCATTGGCTCATCGAGTGTAGAATAGTAAAAAAATAAAAAAACAATTTCGACTATTAGTTGGCGAAATAGGAATATCCAGATCGCTAGGTGTTTCTTGTCGGTCACCCATCCTCCTACGGTCCATACTCGGTGGTGCTTAACTTCAGTGATCGCTGGATATTCTAGTTGTTCCTGGGCTGTGCGGCTGCTTACACGAGAGGATATTTTTCTTGGGTTTATATGGGGAATCAATGGGAGGGAAGATAATGGGGTAGGAGGGTGAGAGACAATAAACCAATGAAGAAGCGGGATAGAATGGGATGATATACTTTGATAGTGGGGCAAAATGGGATAGCGAGACAAAATGGAATAGTAGTGCAAAAGAGGATAACGGGATAAAATGGGATAGAGCGAGATAAATAAGGGCGGGATGGGGCACAATGGGAACAGGGGCATAATGAGAAGCGGGGCATAATGGAATGGCAAGCATAATGGAGAGCGGGGGATGATCTCAAAGAGGAAGTACCAAGCTTCGACAAATGGGGCGAGCTTGGGACAGCCCCGCATTACCAGGCCTTGGCACGCTAGGTTGGCCCGGGCTTGTACCGATGGTGTTGTCACCCTGTTTCCAGGGCTCGTAGCCCAGTTCCTGGTGACCAGCTCTGTACCAGTCTAGGCACAGAAGTGGTAACCAAGGCTCGGTGTTGCCATACGTGGGCCAGGTTATTGCCAGGACTGGTCTGAAACCTTGGTAAAATCCAGATTTTCAATTTATATTGAGGCTTGGCGACCAAATTTGGCCCAGTCTATGCACGAAACTTCTAACCAGGGCTTGGCATCGCCTAGCATGAGCCATCCTATTGCCAGGACTGGTCTAGAATCTTGGTAAAACCCAGATTTATAACTTCTATTGAGACATCGCGACCAGGTTCGGCCCATTCCACAACCAGCACTGGTATCCAAAGGCGGATTTAAGCGATCTTGGTGGTAGATTGGCCCAAGACTGGTTACCAAATCTCAATGTAATTGGTAAATCGGGGTATCCCCCAGACTTGGGGCTAGTCGTGGATTCAGTCTGGTCCAAGTCCGGTATATCCAGCTCTGAGGTACCAGCCATGGCTGTAGATTGTCCCAAGAGTGGTTGTTATATCCCAATGTGACTTGTTAATCAGGGTATTGCCGAGACTTCAGGCCTGTCCTGGCTACAGCTTGTTCCTAGCTGGGTTCAATCGACCCTTGGATACCAGTCCTAATTGTAGACTGGGACAAGCTTAGTCGCCAAGCCTCAATGTAAATTACAATCTGAGTTTTACCAAGGCTCTAGACAAGTTTTGGAAATAGCCTGGCCCACGCTTGGCATTCCGATATCCTGGTTACCAATTCTGTGCCTAGGCTGGCCCAAGGCTGGTCGCCAGGGACTGGTCTACAAGCCCTGGATACCGGGTGGCAACACCATCGGTCAAAGCAAGGGCCAAGCTAGGTGTGCCAAGGCTTGGTATCCGAGGCTGTCCCAAGCTTGTCCCGGTTGTCAAAGCTTGGCACTTCCCACCTGGGTAACGTTATGTTGCTAGCATGCTATCATGCCCCTTCTATGACGGATATTTAATTCGTGAATAATAAAGTGGGACATATTTATGTCAGAAATTTTGAGGTCCAAAGCGGAGAATTAGATTGTTTCCCTTTCGATTCGACGTAGAATTGCTCCAATAGAATAATGGTAAAATGCAAATTAGATATTAATGAAGTATTCCAGTTTGACTCAGCCGATCCATTGAAAGAATAATGAAGATTTTCATCTACATTTATCACTGAAATTATCAATTTTAGCATGCGCATCTTGCAAATAATGCAATCATTAGCATTTACTCCATCAACTCATCAATTCATCACCATAAAAAAAATACTAATACCAAAAGAAAATCATCGCACGTTATGACATATAATTTCATCGCATAATTCATTCATCATTGCAAAATCATTTTTTCGTTTTTTTTTTTTCCAACGCACCTAAACCGTGATTCGGTTAGGCCTGTGTTCTGTTCCAGTACCTTTGCCTGCATTGTGCTCCCGTCCCAGTATCTCTTCTTTACACGCTTCGCCCATAAAGTGTAACTTGCAAGGAATTAAAATAAAAAAAATCATGTATGACGCTGCAGAGAACGATGACTTTGATCGTGAAGAGATACCTACGTATGAAGAAGTCGCTAAACTCTATCCACGACCAGGCTTCTATCGTCCCATTGTATTAATTGGACCACCTGGCATAGGGAGGAATGAGCTAAAGAGAAGACTCATAGCTATAGATCCTGATAAATATAGAACTCCAGTTCCATGTAAGTCATTTTGTATAGATAGAATCAAAATCATCTGATGGTTTATGAGAACTTGCAATTTCAACCTCTCGTTTTTTTCTATCCAACACATAAATATGTTTAGGTCAGCGACTTAAGCTGAGCCATTGTATTAATTTTGGCGCATTGCCATACACAACTGGCATGATAAAAAAAATATGTTTCTGATATATTGAACTTCCTCATTGCAAATTAAAAAAAATAGTAAAACGAATTGGGGTTCTGTATGTAAAAAAAAATTATACTGGCTACCAACATATTATTATTATTATTATATGGCGCCGTGCATATCGTCGCTTGGATATAACGTCAATACTAACTCTATGTTCATTTTATATTGACTAAACTAAAAATCATTCCACAGACACGTCAAGACCACCAAAACCAGGCGAAGAGAACGGCAAGGAATACTATTTTTGCAGCCGTGAGAAAATGAATGATGATATTGAGGCGGGAAAATTCATTGAATTTGGCGAGTACAAAGGCAATCTCTACGGTACTAAAGCAGACTCCGTCACCTCCTTAGTCAACGGTGGCTTCGTCACAATTCTCAATCCCCATTATCAGGCACTTAAAATGCTCAGAACACCGCAATTGAAACCATACATTATCTACATAAAACCACCTAGATTTGAAACACTCAAGGATACTAGGAATGAGGCAAGAGCCAGATCAACTTTTGATGAAACTAACTCCAGGGGATATACGGTGAGGAATATATTGGAGCTCATTCGTTTGTGGTCTTGATTTTTTTTCTCATACTTGACGAATTATATGAACGATTCGTCAATCAATTGAGGCGCCGGAAAGCATAACCAACAATCCACTCGGCCGGCGAAAGTCTAGTAGGACAGGACAAGGGATACGCGTTCGCTCATTCGCCAGCGAGAAAAAATAAATTATTTGAAAAAGCGCGGTAAAAAAAATCTCACCATAGAATATCCAATTCTACGCAATTTTGGTCCTATACATTTCATTGTTCGACTTGGCATTTTATACTACGCCTACGTACTGACAGAATTTTGATTTAAAATGTTCAATAAAAATAAGCCATTTTCCTTGAAAATGCTATTCAAGATGTGATCTATTCTGAGAACCAAGTTAGAATATAGGTTTGTGGGTCTTTCAGCAACATTGTTTATGTTTCAACCGAGAGTCTGTTGTTTTCCGGGAATCAAAAGCGCACAAGAGGGCACTCATTGGCAAGCGGTTGGGACATTTTTTAGTTAAAATATTGTCGCGGTTCCAATTCGCGAGTAGAAAAATTGCCATTTTGGGAAAAGCTCCTTCGAACTTTGTTATATAACACTGTTCTGTCGGAATTTGAAAAATGGCAAGTTTGTCACTGAACTTTGTCGTTTGAAAATTGAAACACCCAATCTCCGAAACGCCTAGATTGACAACTGACTTTTGTTAAAAGTAGATATGATGGAACATTTGTTATAACTTTATTAGCATCGCGGAAGATTCAGTAGCAGAATAGTTCTTGCAAAATCGTAATCGAGCAAAAATTGATCGAGTTAGAGCGAGTTGAACATAAAAAAAAAACTGATGTTCACCGTGTCGGGAAGGCTAGTTTTTATTTTTTTCTGACAAAAGTCCAAGTCGTACAGTGAAATGTATAAGACCACAATTGTGTAGAATCGGACATTCTATGATAAGAGATTTTTTTATCGCGATTTTTCAAATAATTTATTTTTTCTGGCTAGCGATTGACCGAACGCGTATCCCTTCTCCTGTCCTACTAGGCTTTCGTCGGCCGAGCGGGTTGTCGGTTATGCTTTCCGGCTCCTCAATTATGTATATGAAATTGGGCCTCCAAATTTTTGGAGCATTTTTCATTTCTTCATCTAAAAGTACGTTCGTCGAAAATCAAACAGCGCCCCTGATGAAAAAAAATGTCGATTTAATTCGTAACTGCTGGTAACTCTGACTGATTGATAAACAAATCGATTAAAGAAATGATTTTTCATTTTATAGTTAATAATACATTTCATATCACCATGCGTGAAGATCACATTCAATTTTCTACTATTCATTTTCTACTTTCAGGATGATGAATTCCAAGAAATTATACATAGTGCAGCTCGAATTGAATTCCTCTACTCTCACCTCTTCGATGAAGTCATTGTGAATGCAGATTTACCAATAGCATTCGAGCAACTTATATCAGCAATAGTTAGGGTGGAATCAGAGCCGTTGTGGGTGCCAGCTGCTTGGGTCCAGTGAAGCAAATTAATTGTAAAACATGATAGAATGAAGTCCCAAATTTTTATTGAGATTCAGAATATCAGTTCTGACTTTCAAGTGGTTAACGGTCTCGTTGATTTCATCTTGAAAAAAAATCACGACAGTAGTATTGGAGCGCAACCCACATGAAACTACAAACTTTACTTTGCGTTTACATTCTGAAATCATTGAAATTTTACAAATCCTTCATTTCTTCACAGATTTCTTCAAATTACAAAACTTTTAAAGATTATGAAAATATTTGGAATTTTTGAATATTCTTCAATTTTCTTTACCTGATTTTTCTCGTAATCTTTTGGATTTTTCATGGAAAAGTTTCCAATGGAACTTCTGAAATAATTTTTAAAAAATTGAAATTGTGATTTTTTGCACATGTATGGAATTTGCGAATTTTTCCAAATTTCTTGAACTCCTAAAATTTGTTACATTTGTTATATTTTCTTATGAAGATGAAGGAACCCCTTCCATTCGATACTAAGTTTCACGTTGAAGGAATGGTTGATACACCTCCCCCCCATCTGTATCAACCTGCACTGCCAAAGAAAACAGAAATAACAACCCATAATGCCAAATCATCTCGTCATTACGAGGACTCATCGACTGGGAAAAAAATCCCAAAGTGTTTAGAAAATTATTAACTATTTTGTTGGTTCCAATCGTCGTTATTACAAAAACAGATGGAAGATAAGTCCTAATTGTTGTTAATTGTTGCCAAATAATTATTAATGCATAATGTTTCATAGGTTTTATCACAAAAGTTTCACATTTGAGTGATAATCAATCTCAACAGCTGTATTTTCCACTCGGCTACTTTTTCAAATTTTCAGTGTTACTGAAAAGCGTTAAAATCGAATTATTTCTCGATAATGAGGAAGAAAAGAGGTGTTAACTTTATTGTGGTTACAGTGGATAGACTCACCTGTCGATGTAAAATCTCTGTGTATGTTAATAAAAATGCATAATATTAATTAAAGACATGTCTTCATGATTTCCCCCCAATCGCACTGGATGATGAGTATCATAGAACGAGAAAAAGAAGGAAGAAGCCAATCTCCATCCTTACATTCCGTCCTTTCTCTGTCCCTCCTCTTTTATATACCTTTTTTTCTTATAAAGACAATGACGAAAAATATACAATTAGTGAACATAGCGCAGTATGCCTGTTGGTCTACATTCAGCAGAGCATAGGGGACGATAGTGGCAGCTCGCACCTCTTCCTTCAGGCCTCCCGTTGCAGGACCGTCCTCCATTCACTCTGGGTTTTCGTCAGCTGGTCCTCGCGGCGCAGCTCCCTCAAAACGAGGAGAGACGAAAAAATGGATGGAGCACCTTGTGGGGGTACCTGTATAATATTTAAATTACAATATCAATGCAACTCATCCGTAAAGATTCTACGACTGATGAATTTTTTTACGTCGTGTAAACTAAATATATATAAATCCTTATACATCATAAGCCAGTCACAATGTAATGTTACAATAATAGGTGAATAGATTATATATTCATTTTGGTATTATTTTTTTCAGCAGAATAAACTGTACTCGGTTTGAATGCTTTAAGAAAAAAAAAATGAAACTCCATGTTGAAGAACTGTGAATAAAGTTAAATCTCGATTGGTAAAACGTTAGAACTTGATGAATTGATGGGTGAAGACAACTTTTTTTTTGGTTAGTCACAACCTGACAAATTTGTTGGAAAGTTCAGTACTCTTCAGTTACAGAATTCCGTTGATTCAAAATGATTTAAATTTCATTTTTTTTTCATCAATTATTTGCTTTTAACAATTGTTTCAGTCAGTACATTGAGATGAAACAAATTGCAAAATGATGCAAGTTCCCTATTTCCGTCTTAGGTATATCTGTGATATACAATGAAAAAGTACACAGGGCCACTTATGCTCGATCCGTTGATGATCAAAGACTTGTGTGAATTCAAGACTGATTTTCTTGTGACTTCGCAAGGATCTGTAGGAGAACTATTAAATAATCATAACTGTGAAGATTGGTAACAACTATATTTCCAATATATCTATAGTATACATTGCTTTAGTTTTCCAGGAATTATATTGGAAGTTTTTGAGTTATTCAAATGAAGCAAATTAATTTAATACATAAGCAAGATGACGTCAAGTTTAAAGAAGGTGAAGAGTAAGATAATACGGGTAATGAATTGTGAAGCTTACTGAGTTAAGGATTAAATTTAGCTGGAACTTTCAGTTGATAAACTTCACGGACGGCTCTGGCCGAGCGGTTAGAGCGCTGGCCTTTAGCACAGGAGGTCCACGGATCGAGTTTCCGCTCGGGGAATCTCCGATTGATATAGTAGACTGGAATTGTCCAGCGTTCGAGTTCATAGGGATTCATCGTCAAACGGCAGTTTCGTCAAAGAAACGGCTGTACAAATAGAGGTTTTCCGTGGTTTTCATCCAATTGTAGTTTATTTATAATTAATTGTTTTTGAATTGACGTATAGTTAGCAGGTAAAATGTCCGAATATTATAGAAACCCCATGAATCGATAGCAAATAATTTGGGAAGTGGAAAAAAAATCAATTTAGAATTTGGGACGTGATAATTATATTTATAATTATTTTTTTAAATAATTTTTCGGGGGGAATCTCTCTCTACGCCGTGCGCAGCGTCATTTGACTGCCATGCGCAGCGCAAGATGCGCGGTACACAATGCGCAGCGACGCACGTGTTGTTTTTTAGATTCTTTCCAAGCAGCTTGATATATTAACGTTGTGACTAAATTCTAATTCGTATACACTTCGAAAATTGATGGTTTATTGAAGAGAAATGAAAACTGATCGACTTTGAAAAGAACTGTGAGTGGTAAGTTTTTTTAGGTAAGTTGCTCATGTGTTTTTCATCTATTTTGGGATATCAAACAGGAAGAAATGGAACTTTTCAATTTTAAAAAACTTAAATTACTTGTTGAATAATTAGATACATGGGATATTATTTTATTAACGGAGATTGATTGATTGATTGATTGAACGGTTTATTACTGTACATTATGTTGTACCAAAGATTAGGACCAAGGTCCACAGATTTTCAACAGCGAGAAAACAGCTTCTCTCACGCATACATAAGAAAATAGCTTGAGTAGTCAAACAAAACAGTAGAAAAAAAAAATAATAATAATAAGACTAATAAAGATATAAAAATAGAAAAGTAGAATAAGTAAGACTACCGGGTCCTCAAGTCACACCAGACTATTTCTACTACCACTCAGGAACGTACTGGCAGGAGCAGGTACAGGATCACGTGGATTGGGGACAAGAGGAGGAGAATCAAGAGGAAGAGAATGAAAAGGAAGAGGATCAAAAGGTACAGATATAGGAACTGGTACGAGATCCCGTAGATAAGGGACAAGAGAAGGAGAGTCAAGAGGAAGAGAATGAAAAGGAGGGGACCAAGAGGAAGAGGATCAAGAGGAAGCAGATCCGGGGGCAGAGGATCATGAGGGAGAAGAACAGGGAACTATTTATCCCGGGTTGTCTCTGAGGAAAGTCATCAGTGTGACTTTGAAGGCTGGGAAGGAGGAGATATCTCGAACAGATGAAGCTAGTGCATTCCACTAGTAGGCTGCCGTGACGTGGAAGGAGTTACGTAGAGCTTCCGTCCTAAATGGCTTAATATGAAGAGGGAGCAATTCACCCCTCATCGGGCTCACACTCTGGTTGGTAACAAAGAAAGCCACAAGGTAGCTGGGTTCATGGTTGCGCAGAATACCATAGGTAGCGCAGCCTCGAAAATAGCTCCTGCGATCCTCCGATGTTAACCAGCCCAGCTGCTCACGGTAAGGTGTGATATGCTCATCTCTCCTAGCCCCTGTAACATACCTAACTCCAACATTGATGAGCCGCTGAATCTTAGTGGCCAACTCCTCAGATAGCCCGCCATACACGAGACAGCAGTAATCAACGACCGGAAAAACACGTGCCTGGACGAGGTGTTTGCGTAGTCCAAATGTAGTGCTAGCCCTAAAAAATCTGAGCCAATACATTACAGAGTGAACCCTCTGAGCAATCAATGCCACCTCCAATGGCTCCTCCAAGTAAGTTTGTTATCAAGCACCACACCTAGACTACGCACCGAAGTCTCGAACGGCACCACCTGCCCCTGAATAGTGAGTGAGAGCCCAGGCAGAGAGTAGACATCGTTTACATACGCCTGAGAACCAAAAATAATTGCTTTAGTTTTAGCAACATTCAGCTTCAAACGGTTGCATCGAGCCCACTCAACAATGCCGTCAGCCATATCACTCATTACCGAGAGAGCAGACTCAAGATCACTTCGCGGGAAGCGAAGATATACCTGCAGGTCGTCAGCATAAATCAGATGCATAATGCCCGGAGCAATCTGAGCGCAAACATCATTGATAAAAATGAGAAAAAGTAGTGGACCTAGCACTGACCCCTGCGGTACACCCCGATTCAAGCCACGAGAGGATGACATGCCCGCTGCACCACCCAGTGTGACCTGAGAGCGATCACTAAGGTAGGATGCAACCCACATGATGGCACGAGATGTGAAACCAATGGCGAGGAGCTTCCTAAGTAGCAGCAAATGCCAGACAGTGTCAAAAGCCTTGCTAAAGTGGAACAGAAGCAGCATCGTCAGTTGGCGCCGATCTATGCCAACACGAATGTCATCCGTCAGCTTGATTAGTGCCGTCTGAGTGCTATTGAAGGGCCGAAAACCCGCCTGCAATGGATCCAAGATAGCATGATCAGCACGGAAACCCATCATTTGTACAGCAGCAAGTCTCTCCAGCACTTTCGATAGGAAGCACAGAAGAGACACCGGTCTGTAGTCATTCGCAGACAATGGATCTTTGACCTTGTCAATCGCTACTACCACTGATCTCTTCTAGAGGACCGGGAACGAAGAGGACACCAAGGACTTGTTAAAGAGCAGGCGTAGAAAAGTCTCAAGTACAGGCAGAGCCGCCAGTAGTACCGCCCTAGGAATGCCGTCAGAACCCTTAGCTTCTGTGCTGAAGTGCATTACTGCCTTCCACACTTAATTAGACGAGACTGTTCTGAAGGAGAAACCAGTGGCAGTGGAGGAGCGACCCTGTTCGATTGACCCAAGAAAATCAATAATAGAAAGTTCATCCAGGTCAAACGATACTCCTGCAAAGTGAGCATTTAGCTCTTCCGGATCGAAATCCCCCGGCTCCCTATTAACAAATGAAACTCCAAGATGTCTCAGTTCCTTCCAGACCTCAGCTGGCGAGGTACAGGAGACCAGCCTATCGTGAAAAAATTTCTGCCGAGCCCTCTCTATTTCTCTATGAGCCCGATCCCGAGCGGAGCGATAGTTGAAAAGAGCAGTATAAGTCCGCACTCGCCTATATACCCTATAGAGGCGATCCCTCTCAGAAACAAGACCATTCAGATACGGCGTGAACCAAGGTTTGCGAGAACAACGTTTTTTCACAATCCTCGTAGGCACAGCGACCTCAATCGCCTCACTGAGATGAGAGGAAAGACACAGGGTCATGTCCTCTGAAGAGGATGTACCATTCATGAAGACCGACCAGTCACATTCTATTAAATGAGCATTGAGCTTCCCAGCATCTAGCGAAGAGAAATCCTTGTACCGAATTTCTCCTCCCGAGGGAGCTTGAGGAAGTACGGCCCTAAGGGTAGCCATGATCAGACCATGTCCATCAATGAACGGCACATCCGTCTTCGTGTAGGACAGCAATGTGTCCTCACCATCTATAATGCATAAGCCCAGTCAGGTGTCAGACTCTGCAGTATGATGCGTAGCACCATGCGGCACCAGGCAGAGACCATTATCAGCCCACAGGGATCGAACAAAGTGAGCATCAGCACTGTCAGCTAACTGATCAGCATTAAAATCCCCTAAAATAACCTTGGAGCTATAGTCCTGCAGATGTAATTGCAGTGAGGATAAAAAGTCCGAGCCCGCCATGAAGGGAGCATGCGGCGGCCTTTAGACTACAGCTGCAAAGATTGGAAAGACCCCATGACAAGAAATTTCACGAAAAAGCTACTCAGGAAGACCCGGTTTCCCCGTCCAGGTATGAGTGGAAGTGCAAAGAAGCTTGGATTTAAAGCAAGAGTTTATAAAAAGAGCAACACCACCACCTCGTGCATTGCGATCCCGGCGAAAGAGCCTGTAACCCTCCAGAGAAACAACGTCATCATCAACATAAGAATTGAGCTTAGATTCAGACATAGCAATTACATGAAAAGGCGGACAGGAGCTAAAAAACAGCTTGACACGCTCAATGTCAGCTCTGAGGGAGTTCACGTTGAGATGACAAACCCTGAGACCCTCGGACGACAGCAAGCCAGCGGCTAGCATGGGTTTAGGAGAGGTAATAGCGGAAGTAGAAGGAAGCAAACGAGAGATAGCAATCGAAATAGCTGGTGTTACCTGTGTATCGAAGATTACAGAGTGCCCTACAAGAAGTTTTTTAAATCCTCATAAGATGAAAGGCAGGTAGCCTGGTCTTCCTTCCTCCTCCTCACGAAAACCTCACCAGCACGGATAAATTACGAGAATCCATGTTTCTTCGCCGCATCCCTCACATCACTTCGCAGTTTGTGCAGGTCCGCAGAAAGAAACTCGTTGACACTGATGAGAGCGGGTTGTGGGGGGCATCGAGCACCAGAAGCCTCCACTAGTTGGAGGTCAAAAGTGGAGGTATGTAATTTCCCATGCCGGATCTTAGCCATGATAAGACTACGCGCCAGTTTCCCGGACAACATAGCCACCACTATCGAGGTTGGAGTTACCGGGACAGCCGTATCAGAGTCCACCATTATACTCGAGGAAGGATTCTGGATGCCCGCGTTCACTCCAGCTTGTGATTGCCTTCTCCGAGGAAAGAAAGTTCTCGCAGCAGTGATGTCCCCCAAGTTCAGTGACGGAGACAGGACAGAGAGAGCCGCAAATGTAAGGCGCTTGGCATCGGTCGTGGCACTCACCTCGAGTCCAGAAACCAACAGCTCTGATGAGAGTCGAACTCTGTCTGCATTGATCCTCGCCACGGACGCAGCAAGTCCCGAAACAGTAGCTTCAATTGGGCCAACAGCATTGGCCAAGATCCCAACAACATCTCGAGGGGGGGGGGGGGGGTAACATGAGCCTTTCCGATTCTATTATCAATGATACTTGCAATTTTTATTAATCATCATCCTATTTACCTAAATAACTCTTCATATACTTGATCCCTCAGGACATTTTTTAAGCATCAATTTCATTAACTACACTAAAAACTTTTTGGCATCTTTCCTTAATTCCAATAATTCATAAGATTACATTTTCCAGACATGCAGTCAATTTCCTGCAACTAGGTAACGGAAAGAAAATTTTCCTGAGTCGTTAGCAATGCGAGAATGTATGGTTGAACCTAACAGACGGTTTTATTCACTACGGTCATAAACTCTATAATGGCACTAGTGGTAATGATCATTCTGTGAAGCCCTACAGGGCAACTGGCCACCCTCTGGAAGCCGGGACTGTAGATTTGTACTCTTGTGATGAAGACGACATGATGGACAAATTAAATCTCATTATCCATGTTCCCACCGGAGAATTAACATTGCCCAGCTGGAAAATTGCTAATTATATGGAGGTTGCTTTCATGAGCGACCAGATAAACCAGACACGAGACAATGTATGCATTGCTTGAGAATTTCTGTATTAGTATTTAACAAAAATATTTAATTTTTACAGAAATTGTTGACATATGATTCAAGCGAAAGAATATCAGCAATGAAAGCCCTTAGTCATTCCTACTTCAACAACGTGAAATTAATCCCTCCAATACTGCCAAAGAAAGACTGACAATACCAATATAGTATATTCACCATTTCGCTCATATTGTATTCAATATTATAATGACGTTTAAACTTAAGATACATCTATCAATGTTAATATTATTTTTATACCAAAAATTCGAAACGCGAAAGAATTACAATATCTGAACAAAGCTTACGAATTTAATTTATTGTTTTCTCTCAAATATTCAAACTGTCAATCATTAGATAATTGGGCTTTCACCAATTTCAATAATTTAATTCCTGCAGAGTCTAGATTTTGTGGGGGAGATAGGGTTGGAGCCGTGAATTTGCCAATCTCCGAAGGTGAACACCTGGAGATGATCTTATAGAGCTATCTGATGATCCCAAATCCAAAGTGTGTGGAGGAGATCTTGAGGAGGTTGGAGATCGTTGCGGAGTTCTGACTCTCGGAGTGGACTCGTGTTTAACTGTGGTCTCTGACGCTGGAATTAATCTTTTTGAAATCATTATGTCAGGGCACTTGGCTTGAAGGCTGGACATGAAGGCACATGGAATCACTGGAGAAGTCCCTGAGGCTGGCCAACATTTTGTTAGAGTCGTGGGCGGAGGGTTTGGCTCCGGTTTTTTAAATTATTCCGATCCATGTTGTGACGGCAATTTTCCAAAAAATCGCGATTCATTTTCAAAATCACCCAAAAAAAGTATCGCGTTTCACGGTTTTAAAATATGACTTTTAGGAACATTTAATCCATTTTTCTATTCGTTAAAAAAATTGGGTGTTACAAATTAAATTTGTTTTTCTTTAACTGTCAAATAAATGCAGTGCAAACTAATTTTTAAAGTTTATCCATTCCATTGCAATCACGTTTTTTACACTGCCAACTACAAAACACTTCAATTGTCTTTGGTAATCCTTTTGTGAAACCATATTTGCATATGATGTTGTGATCAACTGCAATGTCAGGTAGTACTCGTGAGTTGCCGAGGGAATAGAAGATATTGTCACACTCAGTGTCAGGTAGTACTCGTGAGTTGCCGAGGGAACAGAAGATATTGTCACACTCAGTTTTTCTGATTGCCACTGGTTCAGCAAAAACATATTTCCACGTATTTTTTATGGTGTCCTCAGCTTTTAACATATACGGATTTATTGTTGATGAGTGCTTCGGCTGTGTAGGTGAATAAAACTTTGCCAGGATACATCGATGTATCAACGTATCTTTTGTAGTTCCATGTTTAAGAAACTTAACGGTGAATGTTGCAAGGTCATTCATGGATGATTCGAGTACATGTCGATAATTCTCGTCATCCAAGGCAGCATAGTGAAGAATGTGGACGAAACTGTCAAATCCACAAGTGTGAGTTACGCGAATAGCCATTCCTTTATATTTGAGAACAGGGTAACGATAGCCATTCGGTAGAAATTGTCCTTTCTTTCCCATAAGACCCCGCTGATTGAGGATTTTTATTTGAGGATAAGGGGCAAAATAGGTACTTGCTTTCTTCTTCTTAGCTGCTTTGCCACATTGCTTAGTACCTTTGTGTTAGTCCGGTCACGCGAAACATCACGAGTGACATGAGAAGATGAATAAACGTGCTCATTCGTTGGAATACTCGATGTCTGGGATATTTGTCGAAGTGAGATCGATGTCTCGTTGTCAACATTTTTGGAATGCACTGCTTTTTTCGGAGATTTGTTATTATTGTCGTCTGTAAGGTAATCGCCCAATAGACCCTCTTCATAAAGTTGAAACGAGTCATCATTCTTCATTTCAGGCATAGCAAGAAGTGCATCTTCAGGAGATACATTTTCTTTAAGTAACTTTGAGAATCATCATCACGAAGATCTTCACTCTGCCAAAAATGTTTCTGTTCCTCATTTCGTATTCCACGCCACTCCATTTTTGCCTTAAAGTCTGAGTCATCCAGAAAGCTAGCCTTCGGGTTTTGACTCCCGTCTATACTCTCTTCATTTTTGGCCTGCTGAAGGTCTTGGGGTTTGTCAGTCTCAAATGAAGACCTGGCTGGCTCACTGAATTGTTCATGAACATCACTACTCCTGAACTCTTGATCCCTGTGTATATTGCCTGTGTTTTTAGACTGCTGGGCTCCTTGGGAGCCGAGATTTTGCACTGGAGATGTGGAAGATTCCACAGTTTGTTTATGAACAAAAATGGTGCATGCATCTGCCATCTCTTTGGTCTGACCAAAAATATCATTCACAAGGCAGAGCATTGCACAAGGCATGCGCAAGGCAGGGCATTGCACCCCTCAAATATTCGTCTCTTTACTTCCTTGAAGTAACCCTCCTGGCATGCCGTAGATATATGATCTGGAATCATAGTATTCGGTAAAGCAGCGGAACTCCACAATGGGAACCCCTTCCCAATGCGTTCACGTTCCGCTACAATAGGAGGAAAGTACAGCCCATTTTCCACTTCCCCTGGAATGGATTCTGGATTTGCTGATTTTACCAATGAAATCAAATCATTGATCCATTGATGGGTTATTGATACCTTCCTAGCATTCCTTTTTTCTTTAGGCAATATCTCGGAATTAGCAGAGACTTCCAGTTTTTCATTCTCACTGTGCTGTTGGAGATTGTTAATAATAGGTTCTCGTCGGGAAATATAGTCTTCTAATTGTGTCCGAGCTTGTTCAACAGTCAACCTGTCATCTCCCATCTCAAAAATATAGTCTTATGATAAGGCTGATGAGGGTAATTCGACTGGATAATCATTGACTGGAATTAAAGCCACAAGACACGTGAGGACAAAAACCAGCTGAAATTCACGAACGGCTTCGCAATCGACCATGAGAGCGATGGTTCTCATATAAAACCGTTTAGCACGAAATTTATGCTGATCACGGAAACATTCCCAATGTGCAGCTGCAGGTATGAAATGAGCAACATCAATGCTAATCACTGTGGCAGCAGGGAATGGTTTCTCTGTCCTCTGATAAACATCCCACGCCTATAAAAATACTTTATCGACGTACTGCTTGATTGTTAATCCATTAAATACTCGACACTGTGGCAACATCAAAGCTCTCTCTTGATCACTAATTGTTTGTCGTGGGGGTCATAAATGGTTAACTCTGATCCAATTGCTCAACCAAAAACATAAAAAATCAGCATCTTGGCTCTCAGTGAGTAGCTACAATATAGACATCGGCTTACCTTCAAAATTTATGGTCACTGTGTATAAGAATATATATCCGGTCAAAGATCCAGGAGCTTTTTCAAATTTCTTCACCAATTTTCCCGTAGCATCTGACATTATTTTGGAATTTTTGACAACACAACATTATTCTTTAAAGACGTGCACTTGATTTGGATCGCAATAAATGATGTGAAATGCACTTAATCCAATCTCAAGGATAATGTGAGAGTACCGGGAATCGCTGATCATATGTTGAATATTGGAAATCTGATCAATTTTGTTCTGGGGTGGAATTCCTTCGTCTCTTCGAAGCCTCCATTTTTACTTGGCGATAAATATGGCCCTCTCGTATTGTTGGAGGCACAACATCTCCAAACTCCATGTCTTCACGAACCAATTTATTGCGATAGTTTCGCGGCAGTTGATTTAATAATTCTTCACCGGCTTTCACTTTTTCTAACCCATCCAAGGGTCGTTTAATACCTGCATGAATTGCTAGTGATACATGACTAGTATCACGTCCCCGAATTTTCAAGTGAATCGATCCGGTCTCTGAAATTTTCTCAACTCCACCCAGAAAAATATTGTCACATTTATTACTTTTGCAAATTGCTCTGAATTTGAATGACACGTCTCGATCTTCTGTGAAACTGACTGTAGACCATTTGCCGATCATTATAATGCCCTGTGCAATTATAACGCCAGGGCATATTATAACGCCTCCAGAAAGCGTTAGCAATGACATTAGTCCAAACTTTAGGTGTTAATCGGTGTTGTTTTGACGCGGGGGTGTTTTCAGGTAAAATCAGCTTCACATCTGCAGGTGATAATAATGATAGTAGTGATAAAAAAGTGGAAAGTGCTGAGATCATTATCGATGTCAAGCTTAAAGGATAAATCATGATCGGCCAAGAAAGGCTCAGCGTCATTGTCATCTTCTTTAATCGTTGCCTTGCCCGGGGGTGGTATAAAAATTCCACAAAGACGTCGAGCAGCCTCCAGATTTCCATTTTTATTTTCAGTAATATGCGTGTATACTGAATGAGGTATCCATCGTCCCTGCAGCTCTGCACTCATCTGCTGCCATACTTTGTGCGAAGTATCTGGTAATTTGTTGGTCTCGAAGTATCTTTATATAGTTCTGGATTAATAAAACGATTTCTTCCGAGTGAACTTTTGGTTTGCGTCCAGCACCCATAATCTAGAATAAATTTAAAAAAATTTGATAAATTTTATAACGAATTACAATTCGTATTAAATATCAAATTGCATGAGAATGTAATAGCGGTTTTCTTGGGCTTATTTTTTATAGCGTTTTTCTTTGGCTCTTTACTTTTGAAATTACTCGGCCGTGCTTCTCTGGGGCGATTGTTTTCTCTCGTATTCGGGCGTCTTCCTCAAGAAGTTGATTTATAAAAACAAATGACTCATAAGAAACATGCGGTTTTTTGCAAACAAATGAGATAAAGACGTGTTTCTTGATTAATTCTGCTCCGAAATGGATGACACTGCGTACACTCAGTTTTTCGATATCATTGATAAATACGCTGTATTATAGATAGAGAAATGGAGACGTCTTTCAAATTAGTGTGGATAGTCTGATAGTATTGCTATAACTCCGTTATTTATATTTATATTAGCTAACCCCAAGAAAACCGTTATAAAAATATGGATTCACTTACTTGTCATATTCAAATACTGGCCCAGCGTTGACAAAATTATGATTTCGATTAATGTTTCACAAAAAATCATATACACAGATGCTATCGGCGGTACCTATAAAATGAGACCGCCCGGCCGAGCGGGAACCTAACCCGACGCAAAGTGGGGGGGGGGGTGGGTTCCATCATAGGCGCCGGCCATCGTAGCACAGGGGTTTCTGGAGGTTTACCCTGTGTTTAGAAATACGATGGCCTAAAAATGGTGAAAGTCGGCCCCAGCCGCATGGGTGGGTGTCCGGTACACCCCCTGAAGGAATTCTTACACGGCCGCTACCGGGGGCGTACCAATGAGAGGGACGGAGGAAAAAAAAACACAGACAATAAATATGTTAATTATTATTTAAAATTTGCACTCGAGCAACAGGTGGGAATTAGTGATAATTGTGAGGGTTATGTCAACTTACGAGACTGCACCGCTGCGCATGACAGTCAAATGACACTGCGAGCGGAGTAGAGAGAGATTCCCCCCGAAAAATTATTAAAAAAATAATTATAAATATAACTATCACGTCCCAAATTCTAAATTGATTTTTTTTCAACTTCCCAAATTATTTGCTACCGATTCATGAGGTTTTTATAATATTCGGTCATACTGCCTGCTAACTATACGTCAATTGAAAAACAATTAATTACAAATAAACTATTAATTCCTAAATTGTAAAAACATTATCCTAAATTATCCCAAATTAATAAATTTTATTTCATGGTGATATCACTTACTTACCTGCTAATTGTACGGAGGTGATAAACTGAACAGGTGACCTCTGTAGCTCGGCGTAAACGGAAGTAGTCCTGAGCGGGCCAAGCACCATGCAGAAAGGGAGGGTCAAGGTGACATTGGCCGAATCGATCGATAACGACATCGATAAAATATCGATCGAATATGTCAGTACGTGGAAAGGAACGGGGCCAAATGGTACGGCAATATCGACCGATAATGTTGATAAGAATAGCTGGTCGACTCACACTAATACAGAAATCGGCTCACGCAAATATGTAGCGCCTCTCCTGGGAATTCTGTAAATGAGATAGCATTGTGAGCCATCAATCATGATCTCCTTCGCCATAGCGCGGCGCCACTGGTCATGTTTTCGGAATTTAAAGACTCATCTATTCTTGTGCCCGCGAGCATTCAGTTCATTTATATGTAAATAAAAACTGTTTTCAGAATAAAAAATAACAACAATTTTTTTCATAAATAAAGTATTTATTTTTGCATTATAAAAAATAGGAAAATCACAGGCTGAACATTATTGGGCATAGAACTTGGCCGATTTACGTTTCAATTGGGGGATCCGTTTCTATTGATACGAGAGCAATGTTGCTGCATACGCTGAGTTGTAAAATATTGAATTATTTGCAGCAACCTCTCTGTTCCATGTATTGAGCAAGGAAAAGTCAATTCAGTTGAGCAAATCGTGCAAAATGCATTCAAAAACATGTAGAGAGTTACAATGTTTTGAAACAAGATCATCTAACAAACATAGAAATTTATACAGGTGCGTATTAGGGTAAATAAGCCCAGGTTTATCAACAAAGGATCCTTGATCAAGAGTGGCAAAACCAGCAGGGTTCAGCAGTGCATTTTTACATGCAGTGCAAGTGACCGTATGTAACACACGTTGTACAATGTCAGCAGTCATGCAATATCTGATGCAATCTTGCACTTGTGGCAAGGAGTAAGCGTGATCATTCAACCTAACTTCTTCACTCCACACATCATACTTCACAATCTCATCCAATTTCTTCATAACTTTTTCCTTCATTTCAGTAGAATCAGACTTTTTATCATAAATTGCACTTAAATCAGAGAGAGAAATAAGGGGCTCCTTAGATGCGTCATTCCTGACAGAACAGTTCCCAGTTTTAGGTGGCTTGAGAATCCCAAAGACAGACAAAATTTCATAAATTTGTAGAAATGTAGGGATCGAAGGAAGGTGCAGCCTCCTGAAGATCTAATTGTCCCAAAGAATTTCTGAGAATGCGAAAAGAATACATAGCGAGGCAAAAAATATAAAAGTTTAACGAAAGAAAGACCATAAATATTCATTTTCCTTCGTCAAACCGAGACTTTCATGTTCAATTTTGTTTGTTCTCTATGCACAAACCCAACCACCACCAAGCCGAGCAAAGCGAGATACGTTACCATGTACGCATAATATGCGTTGTCCTTTGAGAAGTAATTGCGGCAGCAGGAATGGAAAAAAATAGAAATTTGATAGTGAAAATGAATTGATCATTCAAGTGAAAGAGAATTGAGGACGATGAGATTATTTATACAATTGTTCGATTGTGTATTCGAGTGGATGGATCGGAGTTTGAGTGAGTGTATAAGGATGAGTTGATGTGTGAGGGGGTGGGTGGGTGGATGTGTGTGTGTGTGGGTGGGGGAGGGGGGGGGTTGTGTATTCGAGTGGATGGATCGAAGTTTGAGTGAGTACATAAGGATGAGTGGATGAGTTGATGTGTGAGGGGGTGGATGGGTGCGTGTGCGTGCGTGCGTGTGTGTGTGTGTTTTTTTTTTTTTTTTTTTTTTTTTTTTTTAAAGAAAGAAGGAAGCCAACCGCCTTCCTCACGCTTCCTTCTTTCTCTTTCCTTCCTCTTTTTCATACTTTTCCTTTATTAAACAAACTTACAAAATTAACAAATAAAAATATTATGTGCAAAGGACAATACCCCTTGTCACATACAATACAGTTCGATTTGTCTCCACACCACGACGGAACATCTGCTGAGCAGTACTTCGTTGTGCAGGGGACGCTAGCCGTGGCTTCTTCAGTAGAGAATCCTTTCCGGTCTTCTACGGCAAGAACATCCTCAGTTTACTCTCGTTTTTTCCGTAGCTGCTCCTCGCGGCGCAACTCCGTCAGAACCTCCATTCCAAACACGCTGGTCGCGTTCCATGCTGCCTCTGATGAGCATGACTTCCACAAGATTGCCAACGTTTATGGGTTTGTCTGCAGTAGTGTCCCATATACATCGTTGCACATCGAAACGTGGACATGCGAAGAAAACATGTTCCGCATTCTCCTGAATTCTCTGACACGTTGGGCAATCCGGCGAATCTTCATGCTTAAATTTGTGAAGATATTCCCGAAAGCATCCGTGGCCTGAGAGCAACTGGGTTAGATAATAATTGACTTGTCCATGTGATCGGTCAAGCCAAACATTCAACTTTGGAATAAGTCGATGAGTCCATCGGCCTTTGCTCGAGGCGTCCCACTGTAGCTGCCATCGCTTAATGCTGAGGTTTCGTTCTTCACTCCTCAGTTCCACCGAGCTCAGCTTAGTTGATTTCCTGCGAGTGTAGAGGCACCTACGCTCTTCCGCTAAAACTTCGATAAGTAGCATCCCAGCAATGACGCACACGGCATCGTTAGACACTGTCCGGTATGCGCCAGCCACTCTAAGGACACTCAACCTGTAGACTGGAACAATTTGCCGTCGGGCTGTTTGACTTCGTAATGCGTCACTCCAGATAGAGATACCATATGTTAATACAGACGTAACAACTGACGATAACAAGAGCCTTCTCTTTTGTTTTGGCCCTCCAATGTTTGGCATAAGTCTGGCAAGGGCAGTCTTCACCGCACCTGCCTTACTGCTTGCATGTTGGGCTTGCTGTCTAAAACTAAGTTGGGCATCAATCATAATTCCCAGGTACCGTATGTAGGGCTGGGAAGTTATTTCGTGCTCACCGACTTGCAGCGTAATTGTCTCCAATTTCTTTCGGTACGTGATGAGTAGTGCTTCAGTCTTATGCTCCGCAAGTTGTAAACCAATCGAGTCCATCCATTGTCGTATCTTGTTAAAAACATTCTCGAAAATGAGCTGGAGCATGGAAAGGTGTTTTTTCACCATGATAATGGCCACATCATCCGCAAAAGCTACGAGCTTTGCCCCCGCCGGCAATGCCAGTTTGAGCAGTTCGTCATATACGATATTCCACAGCAGCGGCCCCAAGGCTGAGCCTTGAGGTACACCTCCAGTCGCCTTTTATGTTTTGGGACCTACCTTTGTGTCATATCTGAGTACTCTGTTGGTAAAGTAATTGCCTACCATATTTTGCAAATATCCCGGTACTTGCAGCTTCGATAATGCCGCTAGGATGGAATCCCACCGTACCAAGTTGAAGGCATTCTTGATGTCCCGGGTAACAACCAAACAATAATGTTTCGTACCTCCTTGCCATCGCCTGCCATCGATTGCTTTCTTGGCTGTTTGGACCACCAGGTCTATAGCATCCAAGGTAGATCGTCGTCGTCTGAAGCCGTATTGGGCTTCGGCCAATAGCGGTTCCACCACTGCCTCAATACTCTGATGTATAATGCGCTCCAGGATTTTGCCCGCAGTATCCAGCATACAGAGTGGACGATATGATGACGGTTCGTCCTTAGGAAGCAGTACGAGTCTGTTGCTTCCATCTGTTGGCGAAGATACCTTCCTGAATGCAAGCATTGTACATGTCGAGAAAAATTCCAGGTGCTGCATTAATGGCGGCCTTCAGTGCTATGTTTGGCACACCATCGAGGCCAGGGGCCTTGTTGTTGCCCACTCTACTACAGGACTGCAATAGTTCATCAGCTGTAATGGGTGGAATTTCGTCGTTGATACCATTCTTCATATACGTCCTAGTAGTATTCGATTGTTGAGGAAATAAGACAGGCACAACCCTCTTCAGGAGTTCAGGGCAGGTCGGTGATGGCATCGGTTGACTCTTAAGTCGCGCCATAACCACCTTGCCCCAAGGATCCTTATCCACTTCCTCCAAAAGCTCGTTTGCGAAGCTTTATGGCCTTGGTGAGGTTACGCTTAGCGGCTTTATACTTGCCAGGATCTTCTCGATGCGAAACATTCCCTGCGGAGGGTCGCGATTTCATCGCTCCACCAATAGACCGGTGGCCGTCGGTTTCCACTAAATTTCCTGGGCATAGTGGCATCGCAGGCGTCGGTGACTCTCCGCATGACTCCGTCTACTTTTTCTGTGGTATTGCTACCGTTTATGGGGTTAGTCTTCAGTGCTATAAGGAAGGTGGTAATGTCGAATTTTCTTACATTCCAGCCGACTCCGTTTGTTCTTTCTGATGTGGGCGCGGACCTCCGGTCAACAGACACCTCCCAGAGTACCGCTCTATGATCACTGGCAGTATAGATCTCAGATATCTCCCATGCACAATTTCCTTTGAGCAGGCTACTGCTGACAAAGGTGAGATCTATAATTGAGCTCGCTTGTCCTCTGTGAAATGGTGGTTCACTTCCATCGTTCAATAGGACAACATCTAAAGTCAAGAAGGCTTCTAGTAAAGCACGTCCTCGCTGATTCGTCTCCTTGCTACCCCAGTCGACTGCCCAGGAATTGAGATCTCCCGCAATGGCCACCGGGAAATGCTGTTTCGCATCCATCACGAGTTTATCTAGAAATGCTGTAAAGTCCTCATAACAAAGGCTTGGTGGTGCATAGCAGCTATAGAAATAGATACAATTCACCTTGGCTACAACAAATCCAGACTGTTCGACACCATCGTATGCTTCAAACGGTAAACCACCGCAGGACCAAAGGACGGCTTTATTGCTAGTATCGGTCACCCAGTTTTGGGAATGTAGATTCCTGTAAGGTTCGGAAATGACGGCAACATCAATCTTCAGGTCTCGAACCGTCTGCGTCAGCAGATCGTGTGCTGTTGCGCAGTGAGCAAGGTTCACCTGTAACACTCGCACTATGGCTGTGTACGGATCTTCTGCAGTGCACCCTGGTAGACAGGACATTTGATGCTACCAGTTACAAGGGCATGGTCTTTCGTGGGCTTTAGTTCTACGCATAAAACTCATTTCGGAGACGCTTTACAATCGGAGCTTCTGTGTCCTTTTTCGCCGCATTTATAACACAGGTCTGATCCCTCAATGGAGCTCTTGCAATTAACGGCAAGATGCTAGTACTGCCAACATTTGAAGCACTTCATGAGCCTTACCACTGTCAGAATACGGGCATATACTAGGCTTATTCGTATTTTACTACCTTTACTCAGTATATTTCTTGTAGTAGAGGCAGGGAGTACCACCGTCGCCGATTGTGTTCCTCTGTATGCCTTGCGAAGAGACTTGATGGCACTCAATGAGATATCACTACCTGTGCCATCAGCTTTCCTCAGGGTAAGTAGGAAGGAGCAGTGAATCAGAAGAACTAAGTCGTATATTAATATTCAATTAGTACTACATTGATTAAGTAAATGTTGAGTAACTTATCAAGTGCAAGAGAGACTGCAGTTACTATATTCATTGTAATTAACATGTTCATCAATAATCATTGTAAATGGCATGAATGGTGATGACTGCCAAATCCTCTATTATTACATCCCTGGCATCACTCCAATCCCATCATTTTTATCACGTCTGGTACCACCTAAAACAAGCAGGCGGTCCTCGGGGCCCCCCCATTCGAATGTGTGAAATATGTCACCGTTTTTTCTTATTTCCCCCAATTTCGTTGGTGGCTTCCGAATGGTCCAATTGCACACAAAATAAAAATGTTCAAGTATTGAAAAAGCTTTTTCGAGGCGAACGGAATCAAAAACAGGAATAGCTCATATCACTCAATGTTATTCGACCAGTTCATAGATAACGTTAAAGCTCACATTTTGGAAAAAAGGATGAATACTTATCGAGAAATGAAGTAATGAAACAACCGTAAAAATGAAAAAAATTGAAATCTATAAAACTAATGATGCGATTGAATCCCTATCCAATAGTGTTCTTCACCATAATAAAAGGAACCTCTCTTCCAAATTTCCAGTTTTTATCTCAATTTTTGCGGTCGCTAGAGTGCGAACAAGAACAGAAAGTAAAACCAAAGTCAAAAGTTAAAAAACAGGAATAACTTATATTATCCAACCTAATTGACTCAATGCTTTCCAACTATATCATAGATCTCGTTAAGGCACACATTTTGAAAAAAAAAACAACAAAATCGATTGAATAATTATCGAGAAATAAAATAAAAACCGTGAATACGAAAAAATTAAAATCTAGAAAACTGATGATGCGATTAAATCGTCATTCAATAAGGTTCTTCACCACAACAAAAGGAACCTTTGTTCCAAATTTCAAGTTCTTATCTCAATTTTTGCGGACGCTAGAGTGTGAACAAACTCAAAAAGTAAAACCAAAGTCAAAAGTTAAAAAATACGAATATCTCATTGTACCCAAACTAAGTGACTGAATGTTTTGCAACCATATTATGGATCTCGTTAAGGCATACACTTTGAAAAAAAAACAACAAAATCGGTTAAATAATTATCGAGAAATAAAATAAGAACCGTACAAACGAAAAAAATCAAATCTAGAAAACTAGAAAACGTACTAGATGTTATTCGACCATTCTTTGGAGTTCGTTGAGACGCACATTTTGATAAAAAAAAATTAAAAAATATTCATTAGTTTCAGAGATATGAGCGATCGAAGAAAAAAAAAGTGGATTTCTAAGAAAGTTACCGGCAGATTTCATTGAAATTGCGCCCACAGCTAGCTACACTCAATACCAATAACTGACATTTTTTTCACAGTTTATGCTCAAAATTTAGTCCTTTTTATGTTGAATTTTGTAAGTGAAGATTTTCGAAAAAAATTGATACATACAGTCACTATGCTCAAACTTCGTATTTTTACGTTTCAGACCACTATATATCGTTTACAAGCATAATTAGCGAAAGTGAAAATTGACCGATTGCAATGCTTCCATTCGGAAGCAAAAATATAAAAGAATCGTTGTACAGTAATTTTCAACGTTAAACAAGGCTATCATTATCATTCTGAATACACTCCCACAACTTGAGTCAATTGAAACATCTACATTGAAAAACTGGATGATTTGAACAATGATTTCATCATGGAGACTATGCCCACATTGAACTAAAATTTCCGAATCATGGAATGCTAAAAAATCATAAAGAAATGAGGAAAAATCGGCCATGTTGGGGTATATGTTGATGCATAACAGTTACACGGCAATTTTTATTTTTATCGACACACCGGTAATAAAAATCATTTTCTGCCATACCTAGCACACTCTACAACATTCTGTGAATACAAACAACTACAGAAAGGAATGGCTGGATTCATAAGATAATAACTCTTATTCCGATGAGGAAAATTGTGAAGCCTCAATGATATAATTGCGATGAACGATTTTATAAAAATCTCACCATGTGGTAACTTGATCCAAAATGAGTGGTATCGTTGTGGAATGATTTGATTTGCATCCAGACACATTTTTAGCAAGTTCTCATATTTTGCTTGAGATATTGGGAATGGGCTGCCATCATAGGCTCTCATCAGATCACAGGACCCAAAGCCATTTACCAATTTGATCTTCTTGAACGATCCTGAGAAATCGGTGTTCACCTTGATTGTTTTACAATAAATGATAAGAATGAAAATATATCCGGCCATAATTCTAGAGAATGAGTCTAATTTCCCTTTCTTTCTTTCTGGAAATCTGGATCCATTTGACTTCCGCCCATACCACTGGAGTCCCGTCGGTGAACTTGACTCCGCTTTTCAATTTCAACTGTAATAAACTTCGATTCCAAAATGCAACTCTAAACCTTCTCTTATTAGTAGCCAAATATTTCAATAACGAATAATGACAAGAGACACTTTGGGAGACCGTTTTTATATAACATTTTGTGACTCGCAAAAAAATTTCGTGGTTTGTTGGTTAAATGACCAGTTACAAGGGCAAATGGTAGAGTTGTCAATAATTGGTAATAATAATCCTGGGTTAATACAAAATGAAAGGTTAAAGACTTTCCCTCACTAAGAACCGAATTTCTGGTTTTTAGGAGCCTCGTGCTGAATTCGAGGGGCATGCCGTTACTAACAGTCATATCCCAGGGAACCAGAACTGGAGTCCTAGACATAAATATATTTTTTCAGTCAACTCATAGATCAACGTGTGACTAAATTCGGAGGAAAAATGATCAATTTGTTCCCAATCCGAATGTATGGGAGTGTCGTTATGAAACTCTAAAGTTTTCAGTTGGTTTGGTGTATTACCCGGAAAGTGTACGAAAATACTATACATGCTGATAGACTCTCTACAAAAATACATGGTAATTCACTCGCTATAACAAAGTTGAGTTTTTTTTGTAATCTCTATCGTTCAAAAATATAAACGTAATATTTTCTTGCGTAATTTCTCAAATTCTTCACACACAGTGCATTTTTTCATTTTTTATCATTTCGAACTTAATCTAAAATATGCCCTGGTCTACCCTAAATATGCAAACTGACGATGGAATGTCGTTCATTTTTGACTAATTTTTGTTCGGCTTTACTTTTTCTCAGTAATTGTATACGATTTGAAGAAATTAAGAATCTATAAATCAAAAATATCATTGCGTGGCCTCAATTGACCGCACACATTCAATAAACTAAATCCTAATATATTCGACGTTACACATAACTACAATGAACAAGGCAGAATGCAAAGCGAAAAACTCTGAGACCGACATGTCGATTAAAAAAAAAGGATTGAATTTTTACATTAGACAAATTTTGTGTCGACGAGATATAGAAAGGATGTTTACTGTCTTTTAAGAATGTAACGCATACTTCAACAAAAAAAATGAAATAGGTTGTAACTGGGGGGGACAACGCACTGTTGAAGCTAAATACTTAAAAATGGCGATTTTTCGAGAAACAAAAGCTTCACTTATGGTCCATCATGTTCTTATACTTCCCCAGCGGGATCAAAATCCGTTCAAAGCCACAAGCTGTCAATATTTAAGGCGGTATCCTTGTAAGAATAATACGAATATCTTAGTTGGACAGTCGTCACACCACAAATTGAGCGTCTTCACACCATCGGGCACTTCTTCATGAATGAATTTTTGCAAACAGGTAGCAATCTCGATAGCTCCTTTACGGCCTTCGGTCTCATCCCACATGTAGCAGTGACCTAGGAGAAAAGAATTACATCAATGTCTATAATTTTGATAAAAATCCATGATTCCTAGTGTTATCCCTCAAAATTACCTTCTTTTTTGTTCATTATAAACACTGTAAAACTGAATGTCAAGAATTTTCTTTTGTAATAAATTTGATGGTAATGAAGCAGCGGCGAATACAACACCGCTTGCAGGTCCAGCGAGGCAGTCATTGTTGTGTCATCAGTTTTTGCTGTTTGAACATCCTTGGTTTTGTTTGCTCGACTTTGGTTTTTCAATCTAATATGGAGATCGTACGCTGTTTGATGTTTTAAAGAGTGTTCAAAAAGGAAAGTTTGCACACCTGGATGCTCTGATTCTCCTTCATCAGGCTAAAAATCCGCGTGCAGCTAGGAAAAAATAACGTAATTAATAAATTTAGAATCAAATTATAAACGGAAATAATGGAATGGCACGGTAAACAGAAGCAAGTGAATTGTCGCAACTGGGTAAATATCACGTGCTTCCGGCCAAAAGGTCATATCAACCAAATTTTCGGCGACCATTAAATTTTATGCTAGAAGGGCGTATCAACCGTCATTTGGCAATACGATATCTTTACGTTTCAGACTATTTTGGATCATCTGAGCGTGACTTTTTTGAATTTTCTTCCTTGCAAGTGAACACAAATGTTTGAAGCATTTGGTCGAAACGTTAAAAATTTGAGAATGTGGATTTGAGGTTTGGGATTTGCGATTTTTAATTTCGGATTTGAATTTGGGATTTCAACGAAATTTTAGATTTAGAATTTTGGATTGGGATCGGTATTTGGCACTTGTGGTTTGAAATTTTTGGGATGCCTTATTTGAGATTAGGTATACAGGTTTTGGCGTTTGGAATTTGGGATTTTGGATTGGTATTTGGCGTTTTAAATTTGGTGTTTTGGGATTTGAGAATATGGAAGTTGGATTTCAGGATTTACAATGTGATTCTCATGTTCTAAATAATTCAATGCCCGATCGCAAATCCCAAATTTCCCATCTCGAATTTCAAATCTCAAATCGAAAAGCCCAATCCCACTGATTTGATTACTGCAACCAAATTAAGAAGTATACACTTAAACTGAAATCTACAAATTACCTTGAAATGAAAAAAAGTAAATTTTAGACTTATGAGATTTTTTGAGATTATAATTGTTTTTTCTAATTTCCCCCATAGAAAAAATTTGTGGAATTCAAGTTTTGATAGCTAACATTTCTGAAATTTGAGAATTATAGAATTAGAATTTTTTTTAAATAGAAATTTTTGAGATTAAATTTTTTTTTTTAATGAAATTTTTGTAATTTGCTATTTTTGAATTGTGAAACTTCAAATTTTTGGGAATTGACTTTTGTGAATTTTGACCCTTTTGGAATTGCAAATTTTTGTAATTTAAAACTTTTTTGGAATTCCGAATTTTTGAAATCGCAAATTCTTGAAGTTTTACATTTATAAAAATTGAAATTATTAAAATTTGTAATCTTTGGCTTTTGAAACTTTTGAGACTATTGATTTTACATTTTCAAAATACATTTTTGTTTAATTTATAATTTTTTAAATTTGATTTTTTTTTCAATTAAAGATTTTAAAATTTAAATTTTTTGAAATTTGAAATTTTTGAAACTTGACGAGTTTGACATTCGTGGTTTTTGAAATTTCTGTTTTCTAAAATTTCAAATTGTTAAAATTTTAAATGTTTGTAAATTAAAATTTTTGAAATTTGAAATTTTTGAAAGGGAAAATTTTTGAAATTTGACGATTTCGAAATTTGATTTTTTTTTAAATTTACCAATCTTTCAATCTGGACATTTTTTAGTTTGGAAATTGTTGGAATTTAAAATGATTAAAAATTGAGGTTTTTGAAACTTTAAATCATATTATTGGAAATAGGAAATGGTTAAGATTTCATGTTTTTGAAATTTCTATTTGTTAAACTTTGAATTTTTTGGAATTTAAAATTCTTGTAGCTCAAAATTTTGAAAATTTAACGTTTTTGAAATTTCAAACCTTTAAAAATTTAAATCTTTAAAATTTAAAATTTTCAAGACTTAAAATTTTTGGAATTTCATATTTTATAATTGGACATTTTTGGAAAATATCCGACAGCTTATGGTTTCAACAGCGATAGGCTGCCGTACTGGGGTGCGACAACGACCCGCTCACTGTACCACGGGCGGCGATCTCCTAATCGTACCAATGGATACCGCCGGGAGACAAGCGCCAGCTTAGGAGGGTTAAACGATTCAATCTTTTCTGACATTTCAAGATTTTATATCCCCCAAAAATGGTTCTTTCAGAATTCATTGCCCAAGTTTTGACTGAGTGCTTCGAAAAAAGTTATGCTCAGATGATTAAAAATCGTCTGAAACGTAAAGATTTCATGTTCTGAAAAATGTTTTTTTTCTTTCAAAATCTTTTTCCAAATTTGAACCAAGTCCTTCAAATTTTTTTTTCACTTTAGAAAAAAACGTTCAAAAAATGCTCAGACAATCCAAAATCGTCTGAAATCTAGAGATATCATATTGCCAAATGATGCTTGATACGATAGTTTTTGACAGTGATGTTACGTTCTACGAGTGCCGGAATAGTTACTTTTCGTTTACTAGTTAACGAAAAGTAACTTTTCGGCACGAGCTGAACGTAGCAGCAATGTCGAAAAATTATAAAACCAATTGTTATCTCGTCTCGTCTTGAGGGTCGACAATGCAATACGATCTCGTATTGTCTCATCTTGTCTCGGGATTGTTTCATTTTTTAAGTGCTGCTTCAGAAAGACTCTTTTCAAAAGCTGGTTTATCAATACGAAAATATGATATTCATGGTTAAAAGCATCTGTGCCTTCATTCTTGGTTCCAGAGTTCATTAACACCGAAATTGAAAACTGCCAGCACATATCCATTGTAATTATTGAGCAAGACAATATTGTCCAAAAGTGGGTGTTCACGGCGGTAGTTATATCGACAGAAATATATCTTCAAACTAGTGGTGTACAAATGTGTGTGCCCCATGCAGACCACAAACAAAACTTCCCGATTTGGTATTAAGCACAGCATGAGAACGCAACCATGGTGATGAGCAAACGCAATGACGATATCAAAAATCCGAGTTCAATTCTAGCAATTGAAAGATCGAATTACACAAGCTTACCAGTATCATTCGAAAAAAAGGACATAATGATTCGGTTTTGTCATTGGTTCATTGAGAAGTTATGAACAGCTACGTTCTTTCTTCTCGTATGATGTACGTAATTGGTTAAACGGCCGTACCTCCTTAAATATGCGAATTACGGAAAAAAGTCATTCAACATAAAATGTGTATTTTTGCATGCGGAACAACTATTGTTCAGTGACCATCCCGCTACCTGATACGATTTTCGCCATAGAGCGTTATAATCAATTGGAATTGTTTATAACAATATATATATACGGTCAATTGCATTCAAAATCTAATCCTCTCCGAGTTACATTAGAACACTCCGATTCAGACCCTAATGGCCGGCATGGCTTCATTCTTTCACTTATTCCATACATAATTTTTCAAACTCCCATACCTCCTTAATTATTCAAATTAGGAAAAAATGTTATACTACATAAAATGTGTACTGTTGCATGAGGAATAACTTTTCTTTTAGAAATTTTTCGGTAACTTTGATAGTTTAGGCAGTAGAACGTTATAAACAATTGAAATTGTGAATAACAATCTATATAGTGCATCAATTTGATCCAAAATCTAATCCCCTCGATTTTGCATGGAAATGTTTCGATTGCGACCTTGAAAACCTCAATAGCTTCATTCGTTCGCGAGAAACCTAGGTTCAAACTTTTGTGCACACACATATAGACACACACACAGACATTTGTTCAGAATTCGTTGGGGATCATTTTGGTATACTTAAAACCCTAGTTACAGGCCGAAATGAAAAAGTTCGATTTCGGGGTGATTACTATAACTTCCCTATCGGGAAGTTAATTAATGCACTGTTGAATAAATGAAATTCGTTAAATGTGTGAACAATTTATTAGTACCATTATTACTTCTTATGATCACCAAAAATTTACGAAAAAGGCATTAGTTCCTGCGTGAAATTGATTTGTTTGAAACATTTTTTTTTCGAATTCTTGTCGGGACATTTCGTTGATGGCGATAATCATGGAATTGCTGTCTCGTATTGTATCGAGTTATAATTATCTCATCTTGTCGTAATTTTCTCGTTTTTTGTATTGAAATACTCGTCGGTACATGCATGTAAAGCTCATCATTTTTAGAATACTTCCTGATCAGCCCATTCCTAAGATGGTCCGATGGTCAATACCGGTCAATTATTTATCTCATTCACATTCTGCATATAGTGAAAATATTAATAGGGAATACTCGCCACCGTATGATAGTTCTTCAGCTTTATAAATTATGTTATTGTAAAGAAAAAAAATTCCCCTTCCTAATTGGTATTTCGCTATGCAATAATCCAGGATCCTTCCGTAAAAAAATAAAATTGAAAATTGGCCCGATCGTTACCCATTAACGCGGACCAATCAATTTGTCATGATTTTTCGAGGACAGCGCGAAAAATAGAACACACGACGTCTTCAAGCGTCCACGCATTACTCGTTTGGCTCGTGACATAAACAGTGATGTTTTGAATTCACGTTACGTATTCGAGGGTGGCAAAAAAAATCAAAGCGCTCAGTGATATACGAACGTAGAACCGCGATCACTACAATTTAATAGTTTCGACTGTCTGTTATCTAAATCGAGTGACGTTGAACAGTCCTTGCGAAAGGGAAGCTTGTGATCATCATCGTGAATTCCAGGTAGGTCCTGAGAACCCTTACCAAAGACGTCATCGACACATTGACTAACTGTCCCAAAAATAAGTGGGTATGGGCACATCAGTTGTGTTCCATACAGAATTTTTAGACTGAAAGATCACAATATTTTCCTCATTGAAGTGTTTACACTTTACCGAAAACGTGGTGACAGCTCTAATTCACTCGCTTCAAGAGTAGCAAATAAAGCGATGCAGGTAATTACATTATATTTCATTATTATAATTATTCTGACCGCTTATCCTTCTGAGGTAATTTCCATAACTTTGGGCCGTTATTGCGGTCATTCTTGCAGAAACAATCGGCAAATAAAACAAAATTGTTTCATTGAGTAAAGTATACCTAATTTTTGATATTCTTTGTTTTTAGAGATGATAAGCACCTGAAGAAGATTGCCTAGAGCGATCAAAACGTTGTGCGATTGTATATAGCAATTAAAGTGAACTTTTCGATGAAGCAATTTTGTTTTATTTGCCGATTGTTTCTGCAAGAATGACCGAAATAATGGCCCAAAGTTATGTACATTATATTTCATTTTGCTGTAAGTGGGCACTTATATAATCATGTGCATTACTGAATAAGCAAACTTTTGGAATGACAACACTGAGGCATATAAGTGTGAAAAAAGCTAGTCGTCACTCGACGACTAGAAGTCACTTCAGATGTTCGATATTAAAGTGATTACAGAAAACTGTTGGAATGGCGATAATTAGTACGATAGTAACAAAGGGGAAACGTCAATAACGAAAAATGCACTGCACTTAAATGTTAATATTTTTTCATATAATTCAACACTATTTTTTCTCATTTTAACTCAACAAATTTGGATGTACTGTGATTCTATTCAAGGAAGCTCATACACATGAATGAACACCGTTAGAGTCGAAATATCTCGAAAACCGTGACATCATTTATTTTTCAATCGTCATTCATTTATTCCTTAATCAGATTAGTCAGATAACATCGTGGAGGTGGTTGGTAATCGCGTTTGCATCGATAAACATCGATATTTGGGATATCGATTTGGGCTTAGTTTTCAAAAGTATGACAATTGTTCAAGTTGTCATAGCTTATGTAGTTATTGAAAATTATATACACAGAATATTTTTTGACGTTCTGTTCATTGATTAAGTTTCGAGTGTTTTACATATTCGGTTCAGTGTTCAAAAATTTTTTACGTATGCGATAATTACAGAAAAAAATAAAAGATGCTTGCACCACTGGCGGACGGATCAATTACAGAATCGACTTGTGCAGTATGTCGATTACTTTTCGAGTACAAGTTGATTCTGATTTGAAATAAGTTTTGACCTTGCCATAAGCCTCCGTGAGGCTTTGCTTACAGTCTGCTCTCCCACTAGTGCACTGCGCGGGCCGGACGCTCCATCGCCATCTTCCACAAGTGACTCTCTCCTACTGCCCCACTCCCGAACGCTAGTAAGGCCCAGCGTTAGGGTTATGGAATGCTTTGGTGCGTACTGGGATGCGCAGTGAGTCAAGATTCAAAGCCGCGCGCAACCATTTGCACAGTGGTGGGGAGGCGGCACTTGAGGAGATAGTAAGTGAGGGGTCATTACGATAGTCATTATAGGGATCCATCAATGTGCGGTACGTGCACTGGGGGGGGGGGGGGGGAGTGGACTGCACTCAAGTTCGGTATGGAACTGGAGCTTTCACTGGTGCTATTCAAATAATTCTTTGAACCGCACCAAAGTCAGGGAATTTGGAGAAAACTTTGAGGAAAACCAAATGATGCGATGGTTTTCTATATAGACATTTGGCTCGCATATGCGTAGGAAAGAGGCCCTACTCTGGGCACCCTTTCGCTCTTCTTGGATCTCTACATCTATGGGTCATCTGCAAAAAAGAAAGGGAAAAACAAGTCCCTTGCACTAGTATGACTGAATAGCATTGTTCCTAGTTGAAATTGAAATATAAGACCTGCACCGAACAAAATATTAAAACTAAGGGAAATATAAAAAATAAAAAAGCAAGACTTCTAACGGCAAGGAGGTTTGCCTCTATGTATGTAAAGCTTTTTATTCCAAGTCCAAGAACAAAGAGTCTGAGGACTAGCTCAGAGATAATACAGAGTATCTCACATCATTGCCAATAAATCAAATAATCATACACAAATCAATATCAAAACCTAGAATTGGAGGGAGAGAAAATATCACCTAAAAACCACCTAGATTAATTCCAGAATTAGAAGATATGTCACAGTAACTCGCAAGTAGGCGGTGAAACACACATATCGTCATTATTTCGGAAATTTGAGATTCGCCATAATTGAAAAAAAATGGCGTGTAGTTCCTGACACGCCAGAGAAGTGAAACTTCAGCACAGGAATATGATTTTTTTCTTATTCATTTGAAATAATACTTTTGGTGAAACGATGAAAGTGTAGAATGGTAAAACATTTGTAGGGCAGGACGAGATCAGAACATTTGACTTCGTTTTATTATTGTAAAAAACCGTCCGCGTCTTTCCGGCCTCAACTACCGGCCTTCAATGGTCACTTCCCCACCCCCAACACTCGACCCTCATCCCTAGCCCCTGTAAGTATTCGGACAGTGTAACACCTTCCGATAGTCCCATCAGAAGTTTCACTTTAAAGAACCTCATGCAAATAAACAAATGAATATGTAAAAAATGAATAGAGGTTAATCGAGCTGTAGCCGTACAAACCCTGCGGGGTGTTGACAGTCATTTTTGGAGAAAGCAGGAGAATGAACGAAACGGCATTGTCTACTAACGAATTGCGAAGGACTATAGCGACGAAAATTTCGTACAACAATCTGCCCCATAAATGTCTACTGTTAGAGATAGTTGTTCGGTAACTGTTATCTAATGACGAGTTCAATTGTGGCGATTAGGTAATATGCGTAGAGCAGAAGGTGTTTAATTAACCCAACGCACAGAGAATGAACTGGACAATAGTGTTCCATCTGATAACGAAGGCAGAGTATATCACAACGATTAACGAAAACGTCATTCCCAGTAAACTTTGATCGAGAAGTAATGAAAAGAAGTTTTGAACGACCTCTCTGACATTGTATCAGAATACCATGAAATCGAATTCAGCCATGAATATATTCTTTATGAAATTATACGCCGGCTAGCAAACCAGTATTGGGAATATGTAGAATATATGTTTTTCTATATGCGAATATTGCTTAAACATATGTCATTTAATGGATTAGATCGCTATTGAATAGTTTTCCGATATATATTTTATAACGGAGATACAATTTATATATATTTCATATTATCGATCCAAATATATAGAATATATATGTTGCATGTATCCATACCATGGAATTCGCTGTTCTTAATATAAATTTGAATTATAATGCACATATATAGTGGCATATATGCTACATATATTTCACATGTATAACTATGGCCATCCTTATAAATATGCAAAATATATGTGAATTATGTGTCCCATATTGCTTATACAGTCCCATTGAAAAATTGCACCTAAATATCTTTCAACAGGGTCATGCAACAAAAAAATATTTCAAACGAAAATTGTAGGATTCTGTGGGCACCCGACTTATATTTTAACCGTCAACTTATGGCAAACCTGTCTGCCGGTTGGTCCTGAAAATCCTCGTGTCATTTCCAGGCTTACTATTGTGTACATAGATGCTCTTGTCAATACACTTTCTCCTTGAAGCTTGTGAGCTCAACAAAGCAGTAGATTGGAATAACATTGAAAATCTATCTTGAAATATCTTTGTTTTATAAGTGGCTTGATTTAAAGCTGTTTTAGATACATAAATTTTGAATTCAACTACGGAACTAGTTTTTCCTATTTTCAATCGCGGAACCTGTCGATAGTTACTCTCGAAAATTGCCACCGGTCGAGAGAAAAATCGTCAAACTCTCAACAAACAGTCGACTGACTATCGATAAACTCTCGACTAACTGTCGACAGGTTCCGTTAGGGCATACATGACCATATGACTGGAAACTCCTCGTCAAGACGAACAAGTTTTATAGGATGAAAAAATTTGGTTGCCATTTGAAAAACTTCACTTTGTGCGTGCAGCTTACAAGCGCGAACTTAAAATCTCCAAATAATGACCAAATCGGATGTCATAAAATGTCTCCCTCACCACCCTACAATTTTTCTTTGAAACATTTTTTGTTACATGGCCCTGTTGTGAGATATTTAGGTGCATTTTTTCAAATGGGACATCCTGTATATGCGAAATATATAACCATGCGGATATGTCTATTTTTTAAGGATATACCACCTATATTTGCGAAGATACAAGAATTGCTTGAAATTTTGACATAATGTTTTTGAAGCTGTAACAGATGCCTGTATGAAATTTGAGATTGATTCACAACACCGTTTTGTAGTTATTAATTATCAAACTTCTCAATTAACACGGCCTCTTACGGGAAAAATAACAATTTCTGTAAATACAGTTCAAAATATAAAAATTTGTTGAAATTTTGAAAATTTACTATTGAAGCAGATATAAAACGATGGTAAAAATTTCATGACGATTGACTAAAATTTTTTTTTATTAATTTGTTTAAACAATATAATATTGATTCGCAAAATCAAATACAATATAATACTTTTCTATAGCTATCACTGCAACTAATTAAAGCATTGAAATATTAATTGAAAATTATTGGCGATAAATACAACGAATTATAGAAAGGGTCATAAACTTTTGTTTTGACTATACGGGTTGAATATCCTTAAGTGAGAACTTGAAGAAAATTTTTGTGTAGATGTTTTCACTTTTTTATGTAGAAACGTGATCCAAAAAACAGCAAAAATCAAATATCGACAGGAAAAAAATTGTCAAAAAGTAACTTCAAATCGTTGGACCGGCTTGATTTCACATATATATAGAATGTACGTGGATATAAATCCTATATATATCAGATTTACGTTCAATGATCTGTGACATATAAGTAAGATGTAAACCCATTACGTTTCGAATAGAAGTTCACATCCATAACATATATATGCACTTATATGTAAATCCAGCCAAAAATACCCTATTGAAAATAGATGTAAGATATATATGATGTATATGTAACACATATGTATTATATGTGAATATACTTCTAACACCGAATCCTTATATATTCCATTTAAATTTCGACATATATTATTGACATAAATAGTTTTGTGTGTGGGTGCGCGCTCAGTTGAGATCATAAAGGCGAACGCCACGACGGAAGAACTTTGAAAGCTCATTTTTGCGTGCAAACTATGCCAAATTTTTCTGGTTCATTTGAGCTTACTCAAAAACTTGTGCGATTCTGAATGTTGAAAATCGAATGGCTCCGAAGAAAGCACAACCCTATCCCTAAATGTCCGTATCAAAATGGCTTCGACGTTTAGAACATCGTTAGCACGAGTATATTCTATGTGAGGGGGACAAAATAGAAACTGACGAATAAATCTCCCTCGAAGAAAATGAAAATTGATCCTCCTTTTTCAACAGCGCAACTCGTGTCTGGAATGAAAGTAATGGCAATGCAAGTTTTTCAATAGCACAAAAAACTTCAGATTAAAAGAAGGTAAGGGAAGAAATCAATGAAAGTCTCTTTACCGTGGGTAATTCTCCCCGAAGAGCCCACTTACTTGACCTTGAATGCACACCTGAAAAGAGGAGCGAGAGTGCATCATATGCATCGACAAGAGCGTTGCAGTGGATCGATCCACGGCTCATTCACGAATCTACCGACAGTTCTCGAGGGCGTGAAGAGATATGGAATCAAACGGTTTAATTCTCCCAAAACTCCCCCCACAAACCACTTCTTTTGTCATGGTATCGCAAGCTCACACCTGTACATTGTTCGCGCCTGCGTGAGGCACAAACCCCCTGCTAGTCACTCGATTACCGTAATCCATTGGGATGGAAATTCAAAGTTTCAGTAGGTAGTTGAAACGCGCCAGTGTACAGTTGCAAATTGCTCGAAAAAGAAAAAGTTGCACTATCTATAGTGCCGGAAAATGGTATTGCATAGAAGAATTGCGGATTCTACTGTGGTTAGTAGTCGATCGACATTCAGACAGGTATGGAAACACAATATCTATTGTAAAAAAAATCTAGGCGCAGAAAAAAATAGCACATTTGCGGATATGCCTTGAAAATCTAATCATCGTCGCTCACATGCCATATTGCCTATTGCCATACGATGTGTAGTCGAAAGCTCTCGATCGATTGGGACGATCTCAATTTTTCAAACGTTTATCGATTTTTAGCTTGAACGACTCATTTTTTGTTACCATTTAGGGATTTTCTTTTTTTTCGGTGATGGCGATAATCACTGTACGAAGCACTGCTTATCTCTTCGATTAAATCAGGATCGCATACCCAGGTGATTCGGGAACGCACACCTTTGTTGAATTTTCAGTGTTGAATGACTGAGCTTTTCGCATTCGGAATTCTTTATTTTGGATTCTATAAAATTTACAAATTTACAAAAAAATAATTCAAAATTGTAGAGATAGCTCTTTTGCGATCTCTGCACGAATTCAGGTATCGAAACGATTTCATGTGAACAAATTATCCGATCGAGATTAGTGATGGCTCAATCGAAGAGAGACCGGATTAAATTTTGGATGGAATTGGTCCAGTACATATATTGTTATTAACAATTTCAATTGTTTATAGTGTTCTACTCCATAAACTATTAGAGTTAGCGGAAAATGTATATAAGGAAAGTTATTTGTCACATAAAAATCCACATTTTATATAGAATGACTATTTCTCATAGCCTACATAATTACGATAATCACGATAATCTCGTGAAAATCTATTTTTGCCGGAACTAAGAAATTTTGAATCGATGTCTGTGTGTGTGTGTGTGTGTGTGTGTGTGTGTGTGTGTGTGTGTGTGTGTATGTCTGTATGTATGTGTCTTTCCGAAATTTTGATCCTAGGATTCTCACGAACGAATGATGCTATCGACACCGTCAATATTGGAATCGAAGCGTTTTCATGTAACTTAGAGGGGATTAGATGTTGGGTGAAATTGGTGTAGTATGTATATTGTTATTAACGATTTTAATTGTTTATCACGTTCTATTGCATAAACTATTAGAGTTAGCGCAAAATTTATATAAGAAAAGTTGTTCCCCACATAAAAATGCGTAGTTTATGTAGAATGATTTTTTTCGCAAATTTGTATAATTAAGGAGGTATGATCGTCTCAACAATTATGTCTGTAGTGAGTGAACGAATGAACACAGCGCTGTCATGAAGTTCTCAATCGAAACCTTTCCGTTCAGAATGGAGGTGGAATGATTTTCCTAATGAGTGTCCTAAAATCAGCACACTATGTACGGTATAAACGCCTCCTAGTTAGTTATCCTTATAGGTGGAATTTCTCTCAGAGGCTGTTCGTAATAACCCTATAGTGATCAATACATTTGCCTGCAAGTAACACATCGAGACATCAACTGAGCGGTTTAATACACCAAATTATATCACCTAGGATCCAAAGCACGAAGCAGGTTCACTATTTCAAATGAAAATGCGAGAAACAAAATTAGGGGGATATTGATCGGACTCTCTACGAGATCCACCAAGCAATCAGGAAAGATGAACTTAGTATTTTCAAAGTAGCTCAAATTGTTAGTAACAAATCGAAGATGTCTCCACGATAGGATTCTTCCAGACCTACACTCCTTGAACACACATTGGGTAATGGAAGCTAAACGGGAAATCACTTTGCTTTCTGAGCAAACCGTGAGAGATTAGTGTCAACAGATTATATCCTGATCTGTTCATAAAAATTTCAAGGACATTACAACAAATTTTCCCTGTCCTGAGTTTACTAAAGAACCACAAAATATTCCAGGACAATGCACTAACGTATGGTTTAAACAAATAGCGCAAGTTAGATTTTTATGGAAGCGGTAAACCTGGTTTTACTCATCATTCATAACATCGATTTTTTCCACTTACGGGTTAGCATACCTCGGATAATATCCGGTTTTATGCCGGAAACTAATGGGTAGACAGTTAATTTGCTATTATCTGTTAGCGCAGCGAGACCCTTCGGCCTAGAGAATAATCCGAATGGAGAAGATAATCGATGGTAGAATATCGAAATGGAAAGGTGTTGAGAAACGTCAAGCAATTATTTCTGTAACAAAGTAGTAAAATGATACTAGTGATCTCTTTGAGAAAATTTGCCTCGGTTGAAGCGAATGTTCTGAAGAGCTTTCCAAAGTTTTAAAAGTTCTCCTCAGAAATATTCCTATATTTCAAATTGGCGTGGTTAATTGATTATGTACTAATTTATTTATCAAAAATAATTATACACAATCTGATGTTCGCTAGAGTTTGTGAAGTTTTTGAACAACTCATCTAAAGGCATAAGGTATAAGTTCTTCTTTTGGAATCAATTCAAATGCACATGGAAATTTTCATAATGCAAGTTCCGTAAGTCAGTGTTTCGTCTAAAAATTTCTCATTTCTCCAAAACCACTGGGCCATTTTTCTAACATCGATCGTTTGCATAGTAAACATGTGAAACTAAATCTTCGAACATCAATTTCATCTTGTATTTGATTTACACAGGAACTTGTCAATAATTTTGCTCAAACGAATATGATGATTTTGTAATTATTCCGTTGCATTCTATGCTTTCGGTCTCACTCTCTCTTTCCATTCTCTTTTCTCTCATCTCCTTCCTATTAAAAGCGCTCTCTCTATATATAGTTCTTTGTATATTCTTCTTCAAGTATTGCTTTTAACATGTTATATTAGTGTTACTTACACGACTGCAATCTTTTCTTATCTATTTTTATGGTATGCTTTTTCTGTTCAAATGACTAAGTCATACGCTTTTGTACAACATAATGTACAGTGAATAAAACTCAAATCACTCAATCAATCTCTATTCTTTCGGGGTCATCTGCTGGCTCCTGCTGCAACTCATGCGTTACTGCCCGGCGTCTATTATTTCTTCTTTTTGCTGTTATTTCTATTTTCACTACTACGTCTATTCTCACTTTGCTTTCATTTTTACTGTCAATGAATCATTCAATCTCTTTTTACTTATTTTTTCTCTCGTTATTGCTATTATTAAGATGCGAACTTTGATGCAATTCTTTTGTACAACATAATGCACAGTAATAAATCATCAATCAATCAATCAATCTCTCTCTGACTTCAGTCTTTGGAGATTTGATGGTCCTCCTGCTTCCAGTAGCTATTATGAGTGTTTGACCTTCTTCTTTTCTTGTTACGAGACCGGTGGCGCGTGCTTCTCACGCGCATTTCCTTTTTTCGCCACTCTGATTGGTGTGGCGTTAGTTTCGGTCTTATGGTTTTCAATAATTTCGATATATATCAATATACTGAGAGAACGATTTGATTGTATACCTGACGGATATCCTGACGGATATCCTGACGGAATACCTGACGGATTCGGTTGAAGGTTTTTTTCCGATTAGGTTCACATAACCGTACATTCATTAATAGCTATAGAGCTAATGGCAGTACACTCAACTGCCAGTGGATTTGGACAGCATTTGGTTATACTGAATTTTTCAGTTGACGCAAACCGGCACCTAATTAATACAACCAAGCGTTTGGTAATAGTTACCAAATGAAGGCTAATTCAACGCGTTACTCACAAATGCAGGCATAATAAACAATAGAAAGGTTACATCAACTAGCGATTCGGTCAATATTACCAAATGCTCCAGTTGGCTCAACCTGAACCTCTCAACTGAGCCATTCGATAACTATCACCGGGCCATTCAATTGTTCTTATTTAACCACGCTACAAGGTAACAGTTACCGAGCCTGTGTAGTATTAACCAACTCGTTCTCTCAGTGTAGTCTCTTTCGTCTCTCCCTTTTACTACAGGATTATCATAGCTCCATTTATTCACTTATATTCCATTTATTTACTCACTCACATTTTACTCCATTTTATGCTATAATTTCTACGTATTCTAATTTCGTATAATCTTTGTTTATCTATCTAAACAGGCCCTTGGTTTATTGCTTCATTGATCCCATACATTTCTATATCCATTTCCTGATTTTCCAATACTCAAACTAATTGTTTCATTGCCATAATCGTTAACAAATATACATTTACACCCCCCCCCCCCCCCACGAAAAAAATATATGACAGGAGATATATATGTCTAATATACGGATATATTTTCGGCCAAAAATACTCTATATGAGATATATCTAGGATATATCTACGTGTATATATCCATGCGGTCATATAAACTATGTATCGTCATTATAAGATATATATGAAATATTTATTCGGCCAAAAATGCTCTATCCGAGATATATCTTCGGGATATATATTTTTCCGGACGCCCCCCCCCCCCATTTGGTGGAAAAATTCATGGTATTTGCAATGAAGATGGCGCAGTACATAGCCATTATAGTCACACTCGTTATAGCTGCGTTTCCCGTCGATCAATATTTTTCTCACGGAGAAGCTACTTCTGCCACGTTACGATGCTCGACGGCAGAGGATACGGAAATATTTTGCACCCGAGTTCCGAGGCATTCAGGTCTGTGTATCGGTACGGATAGGGAAAACGCAGTCGCTTATGCCAAATCGGCTTCTCCCATTGCCCCAGTCACGCAACTATGACTGACGAATACTATATTGCAGAAATTCCCGCCGAAGCATTGCTCAGTAATTTGTTTTTAATTCGACTTTCTATCGATTCGATTTTGCACTTACAGCGAAAACTTATTTGTAGACTTACTACCTACCACTGTAGCAGTTCATTTATTGTTAGAGATACTGAGCTTTCAAATCTTCTAGCAGCTTCATTGACTGTTTTACTCGCTGAGCATAAGACCATCGCATCAGCAGAGTCTGCGATTATAACATTTCTTGAAATTTTCCGCAAAACCGAAGCAATTTTAAGGTTGAATGAAACGGCAGAAGGGATGGACCCTGTTGAAACTCTCGCGGTTATTTAAATTTTACGGAACTGCAATTTCCAAATTCGTCAGGAAATTACCGAGGCTTAGTGTCAGCTCTAGATAACCTAGTCCCAGAGCTTCACCATAAATTTTGTTTGCCTTCGTTCTTCTTTTTTGTACTCCTCATGATAGCTGCTTTCCAACATCTCTTCGAAAAGGAGCACCGGACACCCATCCATGCGGCTGGGACCGACTTTCCCTAATCGGACCATTGCATTTCTAAACATAGGGTAAAGCTTCAGAAGCCTTGGTGCCAGACGATGGCAGGCGCCTATGATGACCTCCCCACCCCCTCCCCGACTTGGATTAGGATCCAGCTCGGTGCTGCAATCCGAGGGGCTGCTCACTCTGGAAGTCGTTGAACCACTTAGTTAGAAATCATAAAAGAAATCACAAGAAAAGACTAGAAATTAGCGAAGTCATTGGAAATCGACTGATTTTTATTTTTATTTAGGAATTCTGGAAGTCGTTGGACATCAATGGAAGTCTTTGGAAATCCTACAAAAATCAGAGAATTCCAGAAATCAGTAGGCTCTACGCCATATATATAGTTTTTTAAAAAATAGTATGTTGGTAGCGAGTGGTTCGTGTATCGGTCAACAAAGCAGATACGAACCGACACGTTAAAATTGCTGCATATATCCCCCAAATCAAAACAAACACCGGCTGGTAGTTGGGACCGAGACGAGTTATAAGGTGGTTCATTCGAGGCATACATGCCGAAATCATGATTTCTTTAATTCAGAAATTATCAGAAGTTATTGGAAATCACAGAAATCACGGAAATCATGAGCAATGATGAGGACATCGCGACTTCCGAGATTGATTTCGAAATCGCGGAAATCAGCTAAGAAATCACAAAAAAATGCGTAGTCTTGGAAGTCACTGAACCACCAAAATGGGGATTGAGCAGCCCCTCGCTGCGATCTCCTTTTATGGATATCAGCGATAGCACACACGGAATGTTCTTGCTATCGGTCGGAATCCATGAGAAAATATTTCATCATGTGAAACATGACCATGGCTTCACTAGCTGTTCTGGTTATACGCTTATCCAGCATTATGCAAGTTCCGAGTTGGGAAACCAAGTTTCAATGTGAATGCTGAGTCGCGAAACTACCGACCACCACTGAACATACACTAGTCCACGTCTTATGATTTCCAGACTTGGCGACTGGCCCAAGCTCGTATGCGGGGTCCCCAGTGGTCGCCATCTGGATGTCTACTGGCATGAGCGGATTGGAATAGTGAACCTATTCGTTGCGGCAACTTTATTCTTGGACAAAACTCGTATGGTGCCTACGTTGCATGCCAAAAATAAGTGGAAAGGTCCAACTCATTTTGAAGTACATCGAACCTGATGTCCACAGTAGATTACGCGCTACTGCCATCCAAATATATATTCCAAGTTTTGGCCAATGTACTAATTTATTAACTTCCCGATCTAGGGAAGTTATTGCAATGACCCCGAAAATGAAAAGTATCAGATCGATGACATTTTCACGTTTCTCGACGTTTTGCATCATTCTGAAGCGATTTCAGAGAAGTGTCTGTATGTGTATGGGTGTTCGTCCGTATGTGGCCAAATTTTTCGTTTACGTTTTCTCGGATTCGATTGATTTTTTTTTCGATCGTTGCGTCTCCGTGTAACTTAGAGCTGATTAGATTTTCGATCGAATCCATGGAGTAGTTCCCCTGTTTTTGAGAAATTCATGTTGAGCAAAAATCGAAAATAGTGATAATTAACGTTCATTCACACAAAAATGTTATAATCCAGGTACTCAATGTCACAGTTGAAAGATATAAGCATATTTTATAACTGATTAAATTTTGAGTAAAAGTGGTCCAGTACTTATATTGTTATTAACAATGTCAATTGTTTATCATGTTCCACCGCCTAAACTATTAGAGTTAGCGCGAAATTCATATAAGAAAAGTTATGCGCCATATAAAAATACGTATTTTATCCAGAATGCCTTTTTTTCGATAATTTGCATAATTAAGGAGGTATAGCTGTCTCCACAATTATGTATGTAATAAGTGAACGAATGGACCCAGCGCTGCATGACGGTCCCAATCGAAGCGTTTTCATGCAAAATCGAGCGGATCACATTTTGAATGGCATTTGTGCAGTATGTGCAATATTATTAGCAATTGCAATTGTTTATACGGTTCCACTGGGTAAAATATTAAAGTTTTTGTTTTGCTGCCGCATCCTTATTGGCGTTTCACTCTCACTCAAGTAACACGTATAAGTCTCATCCTCATGCTCACCATGCGAGTACTCAAGCATTCATAATTATCTGCTTCATAAATGAGTCAGTTTGGAATTCTCAAATTGGCATGTTTTCGTTATGATAGTAACAGGGGTCCTACCGATTAACCGTAGTATATTGGAGCAAAATAAATTTAGTAAGTTGTGCTGAAAAACCAAATCAGGAAAATTTGTTTGTGCCCCGAGGGGCACACACATGCACACACCACTAGTTTCTGTGGGTCATTGGATGCCCGCTGGGCTGAGTTATGACTCCCGAATGAACAAGGATTTGCTTACAATTTTAATTAATTTATTTGCAAAACGCCGAAATATCGAATCATCTAGCGAATAATAAACTTCGACTAGCCGCTCGATGAATCCATGTGGAAAATTGAACACACAAATTGCGCTTGTACATTTCGCCCACTTCAGTCATGACATTGGACAAGTCGAAGGGTGATCAACAAACGCAGCAAATGTTTGTCGACATATCCCAGTCATAGCTGGGCCCACGGAAATGATCGAAAGTGCATCCCTATCCATTATCATGTTTCCACGTCACATATTTTCATTATCGATTCTACCGTTTATGTTGTCATTGTAATCTACATTTCTCAATGGCGATTTTATTGAAACCTTTCACCCCCATATCAGCATTTTCTAGGTGCTTAAAATACCTACTTACATAGGTGTCGAACACTGCCGTTTTTTTTGCAGTTTCTACTGACGATCCTCCTCAACTGTGCACGACTCATATGCAAATCCAGCCTATTATAATTCATCCCATTCGAAGTTCAACCCCCGAGTAATGTATTGCGTCACATCCCTTACAAACTCCACTGCATTTTGAACTTCAAAATTTCTCTCTGCTTTCCACGTTATGTATGAGTAAGCCTCGAAAGTGCGATCATTGAAACATTCTTTCACTCAATTGATTTCAGATTTTTTTTTAGATAAAAATTTAGCCCACATTTGGTTGACACTTCATCCTATTTTGCTCATAGATCAGTGGGCGTTTTATCCCATTTACATGACGTGCAGGCATGATTGACCTTGAGCACGCTAGGACCTAGTCAAGACGAACCCTTGCGTGCAGTGAATACGATGATATTGTCCGCTTACGAGGACACCCTTGAATTCAAGATGGTTTTTCGGCACTTGAAAATTTTGACATGGACAACATTGTCGCCGAGGTGATCATTTGACCATTGCATACATTTCGGATTTTATGGAGATCGTCGACACTTGAAACATACATGATTATCCGATCCACTACAATACAATAGAATTTATTTCTCGTATGTTACAAATGTTTTCTTTGCTTTACATCCATAGTAGCCTATATTTTGTGCTCAACATCTCAATTCTAATGTCAGTAATATTACTTCATTAGCTCCTTACAATTAATCACATGCTTCACTGATCGTTTTCAACTCCCTTTCTGCCTCCTCTCACTGGATTCCCACAATCAATCAATCCAATTTGCCTCAATTTCCTCATAATTATACAATTTTTTTCTATATTTTCCCTTTACTCGAACCTATGTCACTTAATGAGACCTCATAATAGCATTCAAACAATTTCAATTTTTTTAAAACTAGTAAAAGAAGAAATTAGGGTTTGCAAAGAGTCCCTGCAACGTCTTAGCTGCAATCCAGGGTACACGAAAAACAAACTGTGCCAAAAGCGACTCTCGGGTTTAATCTCTTTCAATTAAAAACAGCCCTGTCAATGCCATTAATTCTGTGGAAGATCATGTTTAGGGAACTGACTCTGACGGGTTCACTTGTCACAGAGAAAATCATCTGCTCGTCATTGTACTAGAAATCTGCTGCCAACCTATATTTGAAATATGCATCTTGCCCACCGCGCTACTTCATTTAGTATCGTAGTGGTATGCGTTGAATGACCTGTTACAGTAGTAGTAGTTTTTTCTACAAAATCAGACTTTTCAGATTGCCTTGAGAGTATCTATAGATTGTTTCTTCCATATTCATTGATAATAGGAAATACATGTATACCCGTACTATAAGCCGCGGGTACAAAGATTAGATCAACCGAGGCTCACTACCGATTTACGCATCCGAGAAGTACTGAATAGAAATTACCGAGCCATGTTTATGGGTAGCTTTACAGTCGAAACTCAAATTGGATAGTCTCTTTGGGTGACAAAATTTACCCTAACCTACCCAGGAAGAGTCCCAGAATGGGCGGGACCGACGAGTAGCGAATGTAGTGATGAAATTTTATTTAAACGCGACTGGTGGCGTGTGCTTCGCACGCGAATTTCCTTTTTCCGCCGCAGTGACTGGTGTCGCGTCAATTCCGTCCTTATGAGTTCTTACGGTGTACGCGCTATTGATACATATCGAGACATCATCAAGATTTCCGATAGTTTTTCTCGTTTCTCCATTCTACATAGGAACCGTTTTGGTGACAAATACAACGTAGACCTCCGCCGTGTAGTAGCATTTGAAGTTGCATGTGAACAAGCACTGATCCAATCCGTTCCAACGAATTGAACGTCCGTAGATCTTTGACTCGATCTCATCCAGCTTGACTCAAGGTGAAAATTTAAGTGGCTCGGACCTTTTTGTAGTACAAAACTCACCACTCTTGAGAACATAGTTACGTGTTTTTGAAGTGAAACTTCTTATGGGAGGGTATTGAAATTCGGATCGGCAACCTTTTCTGTGACGGAAGTAGGTGGTGGGGGTAACACGTTGCGTCGAGAGAGTGGGGGCCGTGACTCGCTTTAGTGTAGGCAAATTGGATCAAATCCTGTATATTAATTTACCTGGGACGAAAAAATGCTTATTCGATAGATGAAATTGTCCTGAATAACATAAGACAATTGGTCATATTTGGGCGGTTGCAGAGATTTTTTAAAAAATTAGTAAAGATTATGGTGTTTCAGTGAACGCCACGAATCTGTGTATCTTCATTAACCCTTAAGAGGTCGCGCCTCCCCACCGAACGTAATCGGTCGCGTGATGGGCGCCGCGCAGCCGTATATTTCTGAGTGCGGCGTTGCCGGATCCGTATTTGCTCTAACAAGGAGCCTTGTAAGTCCAAGGCTCCGTGTAATACGATTTGGTAATCAAAATGTACATTCATTTGCAATAAAAGCTGTATTTGATGCATCGAAGATGTATCAAATACCTTGACGAAAGCCGGTAGCGTAAGCGAAAGCCGGCAACGTCGCGAGAAAATTTTCTACGACGGGAGTGGTCGCATGGTGAGCGTTTCGCAGCAATTCCCTGATTTTCTCAATTTGAAAGTTCGTTATTATTAATTTGGCAAACGGAACAGTGCGAAATGGTGATCAATGACATGATTACATATCAAGTGAGGAATACCTAAATTGGCGTTCCGGCAAATACAACAGTTTAGCATTTATTCGAAGAATAAGTAAAACTGTTGCGAAATGCACACCACGCGACCTCTTCAGGGGTAAAACTTAATAAATTGGGGAAACAAAAATACTGGCGGATAGAGGGAGTAATTCGATACTCAATTAAGTTGGGAATTGACCCTTTATGTTGACTAATTTAGCCGTAATAAATTATTTAGTAATTTTAACCCCATATCTGGTAAAACAATCAGCTGATTGCGTAAGGCCCACCCTATTCGGCGTGCGCACTCCTTTCAAAGTCCCGGAATGCGCAGTAAAATTGGGGTTATGCAAATTTCTGACCTTTGTTACAAAAAAAATAGTTCATCGTAGGATACTATATCTCATATCAGTTTTCTTTGGAATTTTCGCGTCTACAATTTGGTATGTAGTTTGTGCCTATTCATTAAGTTTAATCGAAACTATAAGTATTTTTGTCATGGACTCCCTACGAAGTCATTCGTTTTTAATTTTTTAAATATTTCCTGCATTAGATATTAATGGACCAATTTCCAATTGCGATTCAGGATAATTTGATCTATTTATAGAATATTTTAGATCTACGGTGGATTAAATTACGGGTTAGACCATTTTTGAGTCTAATTTGCCTACACTACTTGCCTTAGGTACCTGTAGATAAAATTACAATGTTTAGGCGACCTGACGATCGCCGAACACAGCTGTTGGAGCTCCATGAAGTTAGTCCCTGCTTATTAAAAATTTTTTCCGTACCGCCTTGTACTTTTCCTCGTTCGGGAATTGGTATGAGCCCTGTTCCGAACTTGGAGAAGTTAAAGTCACTACGGAAAAATGTTATCCGGGCTGTCATTCTGGGGATTTTTTGCTCGCGCATTTGCCTGCTCTCAGCTTCGCCTCAAACGCAAACTTTGCGCGAGCAAAAATCCCCAAAATGACAGCTTGGAAATATACTATATCATTATGACCATCAGAATTCATTCATAGGTGAATGATAGACAATGATTGATTACAAAAACAATTTGATTGACTAAATTTTTGTTTGAAATGAAACTTCTCATGTGAGGCTCTTGAAATCTGGATCGGCAACCTTTTCGAAGACGATACGGCGGGGAGGGGGGTATCGCTTCCCACTGTTTGGGCCAGGTGGCGTACCGATCGCTCAACACAGCTGTTCGCTAGTAAATAATAGGACAGGCATGATGCCATATTCCTAACCAATATTGTAATTTGTATGTAGTGTTCCAGTGCAATTAAAGTGGTGTTGAAACAAATTGAATCATTCTAATATACCCATTAAGTTTCACTTCTATCGCGTGTCGCCCTGACACACCAGTTTTTTTTTTATTAAAATGAGACTATCTGAAGGTGTTACGCTGTCCGGACGGGGGGTGGAGCGAGGGGGAGGCGTTTTTTTCTCACAATACTAAACCAAAATCAAATGTTCTCATTTCCTCCTGTCCTACCAATATTTTACCCCTCTACACTTTCATCGGTTTACCCAAAGTTTTATTTCAAACGCATCAGAAAAAATTTATATCTCCTGAAGTTTCACTTCTCTGGCGCGTCAGGATACCTCTCTGTTTTTCTCCATGATTACACCGACGCTTGCTGCCGGAACGAGATAGTTGACCTAGTATTTCTACTGTGGCAGTCTGCTAGTGTAGACAACAGAGTGCCACGATTCTCAATATCAATGAGGGCTCTCCCGCCGACTTATTTGGCCAAGGGTGATTGCTCTCATATTTTCACAACTGTTGTCGTCTATCTTGCCAAACAATCCGCTTTGTCCCAGCGTATAAAAATCATATGCATTATGTGGAATAATGCCAATCATCTATGATTAATCATCCCCCTATTTCCGTAAACACATTGCCCAGCTTCTCGTTGTAACAACGGAAATGAAACTCAACTTCCAACTTCACGCAACACCATTAAATTCAGATTTCCAACATATATCAACGATTTCCCCCTGATGAATTCACGCGATGCCTAACGCTGCTCGCCCTCAATAAAAACCCTCGTCTCAATCAACGTCAGAAACATGGGAACCAAGTGAAAGAGTGGGGTGCTGCACCACACGAGATTTATTACGGCCCTTCAGCATATCGGTAAGCAGGTGGTAGCAAGGCAATGAGGTTTATAACAGACTACTTCCCTCACATTAAGCTTAACCTAAGCCAAACGGTCATGATGACTGTATAAGAATCCACAAACAAATGTGAATTGTGCATAAACATATAACGTTATATATCTGCATCAAGAGCATTTCTTGGCTGTTATCCCGGACATTGATACACTTCCTCCTCGTGTTCTTTACGCATGAGTAAAATTCTTTTTAGAGGCCACCAGTATGTACAGAGAAAGTGAGTAAACTTAAAAAGATCCGACTATTTTCAGACGTTCTCAAAACAAGAAAAGTAATTTATTTTCGGGCTCACCTTGGAAAACGAACTGCCACTCTCAACATACAGGATGACCATTCGATGTGAGGCTGAAAAAGTACAGGACGAAGGGGCGGGGGGGCAATGATGTGTAGTTCAAGACTAGACCTGATATATACAACTCATCCACATAACAGAGTAGCAACAGTTCGGAGGCGAATTAGGAAGAACTTGCGGAGAGTGGGCAGAAAATTTGAACACAGGATGTATTAGATCAAGAACTAGTGGTGTGAGCATGTATGTGCCTCATTGGGGGCACAAACAAAACTTCCCGATTTGGTATTTCAGCACAGCGTACTAAATTTATTCGTCTCCAATATACCCCGATTAATCAGCATGACCCCTATTAGTATCATTGTCAAAATAGTCTAGCAATGTTAGAAAAACCTTGAACCGCGAATATCCGATGAAAATGTTTTTTTTTTATTTTCGGGGGCATTACAGTAACTTCTCTATAGCGGTAGGTTAGTAAACTTCACTACAAATTTCATCGGTTTATCACACACGTGACACCCTTCTAGGGCTAGAGCGGACAGCCCGAATACCCGCTTAGTCCAATCCAGGCAGTGAGTAAATCGTCAAGTTTGAAAGTTGCCAGACGTAGCTCACCCTGGTGGGGAATTCGGCGGGGGGGGGGGGGGGGTTGTTAGCTTAAAACCTTAGCTTTGAGAAGCATGAAACCCAGATTGCTCATACCATCTAAACCCAAGCTTCTGAACTAAGGTGGAACTACGCTGGATTGAAGCATATTCTTCCTAGTTTCGATTTACCGGCTTCAGCGAAACTCTGCTTAATATTGGTTACATATGTAAATCCAGGATTGCTGCACCACCTAAACCCAAGCTTGAAAACGAATGTTCTACTAAGCTTGGTCCAACCTCAATGTTCTTATCTTCGAAGTTTCGACAAACATAAATTTTATAGCTTGGACCAAGATTAATTTCGATGCTTCGGCCACGAGAAACTTTGGAACTTGGACGAAAATGAATTTCGAGGCTTGTACCAGAATAAAGTCCGAAGCTTGAATGAAGATAAAATTCGAAGCTTGTACAAACCTACGTAACCAAGCTAGGACGAAGCTTATTCTCTAAGCTGGGATTAGTCTTACATTCGCATGTTTTGCACAGATTGACCGAGGCTTCAAAACACAGCTTTGGCAAAGCTTAGTCAAGCCTCGTCCAAGCTTTGATCAAGCTTCATCGCATGGTCAATTCCCACCTGGGCAGTCTATATCCAGCTGCGACTCTAATCGGTAGTTTGTCGATTTACAATGCCCGCTGAAGCTTGGTACCCAGTGTTGGACCAGCGTATAATAAGACCTGCTATTCAAGGGATGATTAAACTCTCATTTGGGTCAGGCTATACTCAGGTCTGACACTGAGTCTTGGTATTCAATCTTGGACCCTTCTACACCACTAGCTTGCATCCAAGGATTGGTTTAGTGAAGCTTGGACCAGGCTATTCTCAGTACATGAGTCAATGAAGCTAGTAGACGAATTTAAAAGACAGCGTCTCTAACGACAAATGAACTATTAAAATGGAAAATTCAAGTGACCACTCCTGAAACAGAAGCAATCATATTTACTAGTTCCACAAACACTCCCACTTTAACAATCCGAACCAAGAAAATCACTCCAATGGATTCTGTAACAAAAGTTACAAATGATATGGATTTGAACAGAAAGAAATGCAAGTTTAGTGGTATCAATTGAAATTGACTACAGTGAATAACAAATACAAATACAATACAAATAAAAATACCAATAGAAAACTTCATTCGGTCACTATTCAAATCTCATTCACTCAATTCAAGTTTAATTGACACCACTAAATCTCTAATTTTTTTCTCTCTAAACCCGTATTGTTTGTAACATGGGCGTCAAACATCATCATGTATACTTAATGCACAAAGTATAATCAACCCACTTAATTTAACCCCAAAGAACACAGTAGAGCTCCCTTAATATGTCGGTTCTGTAATCGGGTCACTACTTCCCCGCTCAGCCTGTTCTCCCTCCAGCTAGTCCCCCACCTTAACAACCTATCGCGCTTGCCGGTCACGGCGTGCGCGCGAAAAGCGGCGCAATATGCCACAACAAACCGGTACAGTTGTATGCGTCCATAACCTAATTCATATATTATTGAGGGTTGTAGGTTATGTTTCGTTGCCTCCACTCATTTGGGTTCCCTCACTTTCCATCGATATACTCCCCTCCCATGCACTCCGTCGGCGAAGCAGTTCCGTGAATGGGAATCATTCGCTGCGAAATGACTTCTGCATCTGCAATCATCTCTGTGGTAAAGAGTTATACACAATTGAAAGGATCATTATCTTTGTTTAATAACGCTCCTTACAAAAGAAGCGACTTCCGCTTCCGGCCCCAATCTCCCCAATCCGCGCCTCTCTGGAGCACGTGCAGGCAAGAGTGGGGATGAATATCGTGGAGTGGGGAGAGTTCAATACCAAAGAAATACCAAAGAAACGTTCAATACCCATCCAATTGGTTGCGCCGAAAATATTGGCTGACGAGAATTATGCGCGTTACTGGAGTGGGAGTGAGACGCCAATAGGGGTGCGAACGCTCAAGGGTTAAACCCGTCATACCTCCTTAATTATGACAAATCCTATAGTAAAAAGGAGAGACGAAAGAAACTATCGATATATATCGAAATTATCAAAAATCGTAAGACCGAAACTAACGCCACACCACGCAGTGTGGAGGAAAAAGGAAATGCGCCAGCGGTGTCGTATGAAAAAAGTGATAAAAAATTAAATATGCATTTCTACTTACAGAGCAAATTCGGCTTAATACTTTTTGCCGTATCTCTTATCGTTTTTGGCATAGAGCATTGCAAACAATTCAATTGGTAGTACAAAAAAACTGCTCGATCAATTTAAATGAAAAATTAATAGGATCAAAGTTCCATGAAGACGCTCCGAATAAGACCTCGATGACTCAGATCCGTCGAACCGTTCGTGAGAGATCGTCAACGAGAAATTGCGATTCCACACATTGCCATTCATTACCACGCATTGCCATTCCAAACATACACACACAGACATTTGTTCAGAATTCGGTGGGAAGCATTTTGGTATACTTAAAACACCAGTTATGAAGCGAAAAGAAAACTAGTGGGTGGGATGTATTCGTGCCCTCAGTGAGGACACAATGCAAACTTCCCGATTTGGTAACTCGAGTTTTCGATATCATGTTTGCTTCAAAAATTTACGAGACTTTTCACTTTAGTATTTACTGATTTTTCTTTCATTTCTCTATATGTCGCTGCCTTTTGCGCTTTTTTTCATAATCAAGAGATAACTCCCTCTTCTACGTGAAGGCCATTTACTTCTCATTAAAGCCTTTAAGCCTCATTGAAGCATTTTAAAACCACAAATCTACAACAACTACGGTGAAGAAGTTCAATAAGTCCGTATCTCTGGCTTCACTCGACTTCACGTTCCATGACAGCATTGATACACAAGAGTGATATACAAGTACTATATTCTGAGTCGGTCCATGTTTAGTGTACAGATCAATTTTGCGATCGCCGACGCCATCTAGTCTACATTCATGCACTCATCACATGAATTATTTTGTTCTAACGGCTCTACCACCTTAATTATGCACATTATGGGAAAAGTCAATATACATTAAATGTGCATCTCTGTCTGTGGAACACTTTATGTTAACAATTTTTTTCCCTAACTCCAACCGTTTACGAGATATAGCGTTATGAACAATTGAAATTGTTAATAACAATATATATTCTGAACCAATATCTATCAAAAACTAATCAGGGCTGAGTTACATGAAGACGCGTCGATTGAGACCTCGATGGCTTCGATTTGTGTATCCATTCGTGAGAAATCGTTGACCAACATTTAGCGCACATACATACACACACACACACACACGGACATTGACTCAGAATTTTTCGGGGATCATTTTGGTACCCTTAAGACACCAGTTACAGGTCGAAATGAAAAAGTTCGATTTCGGGGTGATTACAATAACTTCCCTATCGAGAAGTTTAAAATAGGTTTAGGGTTCATTACAATAACTTCCGGAAAAATCGGAAAATTAAAAATTTTATTACAACCGATAGTAGGAACATTCCGATTCTCTCATCGGCGGTACCCATCATGTATATCCACATTGTCAAGTTATTCAGTTCAAGATCTGCATAAATGGCGCACACGTAGAAGACCATGCCGATTTTTTCCTGAACTTTAAGTGGTCGCACTAAATTTTCTACCTTGTCTACTGCGACTCGAACTTCGGTGAAGATTCGCACGTTCTAAAAAATTGTCACCGAGTAAAAATCAGATTCTTGAGTAGCAACACAATCCTTAAGCATGATAAAAGTAAAGTACACACACACACACACAGACGCACACCGACAGACATTGGCGCTCTGTACACCCACAAATACACACATATCCGCGTGCGCACAAATCGTCAGCACGATGCTAAATGCCGAGATAAGCAGAGATTGCCGTGTTTACAATAGTTTTGAATATCGAAGTCAGTACAATAACTCCTATAATCAAAAAGTTGGTTCATAAGACTTTTATAAACAGTTAATTATCTCGTTAACCAGTAGTTTTAGGAAGCAACGGTAAAGGTCTGTTTCTTTACTTTCCTTCTAAAATAACAAACACTTGATTACTTTGTAATCAATTATCCCCTCTGCGAATTGCATAAAAAGACAATTTCTTTAAAATGAATTCCCAAGAAAACTGGCTAATCACACAAACACACACACACAGACGCGCCCACGCGCAGAAACCTTTTTAGATGCTATGCATATAGATGTTAATCTCCTCTTTCCAAATATGTTAATCGTTATTTAATATTATATATGTCGAAAATTGAACATTACATCATAAGCATAACCTGAACAAACAATTCATAACTTGTATCAATGAAGGAAAAATCACAAAAGACCACTCAACATGTCATTTCCATACGCTCTTGTGAAGTTACTTTCAATGACATGTGCAATTGTCCAATGGCTCATGCGCAATTGCCAATGCGCTCTGGTTCAGTACGTAAAACAACCAGAAAAGATATAGGCCAGACTTTTGTACTGATGAATGCTGAACAAATTTGCCAGTTACAATTGAAATCATTTGTTTTACTTTTAAAATTTCTAGATGACATTGGAGACTGGTACGAGTGTCGGCAGACGCTGGACTTCTCGTCTAGTTGGAAGCGTAAATGGCTTACCGGGCACAAGACTCCCCACCTCCACCGAGCCTACCACACACCAAGTATGAATTCATTCTCCTTCTCCTACTTTCATACTCTGCTTCTTCTTCGTACTTTTATCACATTTTTTTTTCATCATTTGTATATCTTTGCCGAGAGTTTACAGAACAGCAGCACTCCCCGCTTAACCGTACAAGCACCAACTCAACTCTAGAGCATTACGAAATTGCAATAATTCAAATGTGAAGAACAAGAAATACTAAAGTTATTAATAGTTGGGTTTCAGCCGTCGAGTCACACTTGCCCACCAGTTTACCCGATATGTTTTCTGACGATTTTCCGCATTTCCTCCACAGAAGGTGAGGCGAATTCTTGAGGAACACACGTGGAAACGGAGCTCCCAGAAAAAGAGTACAAATGGATCGTTGAGCAATTATAATATTGTTGCGTCAAGGGGTGAATTGTGCAGTGGAAGTTTTTCGGTGAGGGAGTCATCAGGGGATGGGGGTTGTGCTGTCAAAAGAAGGAAAAGCCCAGTTCGTGAGGGTTTAGTGAGTGATGAACGGGAATTGGTTGGCGGCATTGGGCGTAACAATGATTGGGACCGGAAACGTGACATCGACAGGTCCGGATCCAAAGTGAGGAATATCAAGGCGATTCATAAGACACCGAGTCTGCCGGCCAATTTAAAAGAAGGTGATAATCTTTGATAAAAATTCATATTCGATTTATTTCTCTGCTTCAACTTGACGAAGAACACTTTGTGAGTAATTCAGAAGTGCAAAGATGAGACGCCCTTTTATGGTTCCATTTTTGGAGGAACGCAACAAGCCCTAAGATTAGCTTCCGGAATTCTAGAAAACAGTACATCAACCATCCTTTCTTCAATATTGGCCAAAGGGAACTACAAGGCATGTGAACAAAATTTAGATCTTCCGCGACAGCAGGAAACTGCTCGGCCAAAATTATGGGAAAACAATTTCTAGGAACCATTGAGGGTATGCAGTTATTCGGGTAAATTGGACCAGCAAGTGGATAATGTGAGCAATCCGGTTTTAGTCAAGACTGCCTAACCCCTGCCAATTGCATAGATAATCCACTGCAATGGAATTGTTCTGAACGCACAAAGTTATACAAATTAATTTTGTTCCTATCTAACTTATTCTGGTTTTATTGACCCTTGATATAATTAGGGTTGGATTAATGGCCTCTGCGGTCTTTGTGGTGGTTTCAAAAAGCAGATCAAATAATCCCATCGAATTTTCTTTATTTCGATCCACGGTTCGGTAAATTATCCGTGACCATCCTCAGGGACTCATCTTTTCTTTGCAAATATTTAAAAAGTATACATATTCCTATATATGATGCTCCATTTTTTAAAAAACTTCAAACATTTTTACTATGAAATGGTATGTACAATATGCCACTTCTCAAATTTGTCACATTTCGCCAATTCCTACTTAATTTAAAAAACAGGCATTTCGTGATTTCCCTTTAAATGAGAGCTGTTTTTCCTTAATCAACAATCGTCCAATTAATTTATCAAAAAATCCGTACGTGTTTCTCTGCGTATTCGCGGTTTCAACAGATGGTCAAAATTTCAAGCGAAAATATTGAAAATTGTTTGAGTTATGTCGCGTGCCAATGTCAAAAACCGTGTTTCGAGTAAAGCACGATCAAACTTTTGATATGTAATTACATTATGATAAAATTAAAATTTTCCATACTGAAATGAGGGTCAAAAAATTTTTTTTTCCACCCAATTCTTGTTTTACAATATTCTAGGATAGGTAAACAATTTTTTAAGCAAAAAAAAAATTGATTTTTTGAAAATTCTACAGTGGTGTTTCCCCTTACAACTCGTATCGTATCAGTATTCACGAAGTCCAGTGTGTTCCAGTAGCAATCCACCTATAGTGCATCCTGTGAATTCCCCATAATTGCCACAGCTACTGGATTGCTGGCGGAACACATGCCATGTAAATAAGGCACCTCAAATAGTCGTAGAAAAGTAAATTCTGATGAAAATCCGTAGAATTCCCCACTATTGACTGAAATCCCCTATCTTTCAACTGCCGAAGCGTTATTACAAAAGGTCTGTATCAAATCTTCCGCAACTTTTGGAATGGAAAAAAAACTACAATCGATTTTTGAGCACTGGTATTTGCACACACACACACACAGACATGGATTCAGAAGGTGTTGGGAACCATTTAGACGTATTCAAAGAACCAATTGTATAGCCAAATGGTGATATCTCATTTCAGGCTCATTCCAAGAACCTTCTGAAGAATTGGAACGTTAAAAATAAGCATCACGAGAACACTGAATTTCAACCATGAAAATCAATTTATAATACTTAGTTCATTGTAGATGAATAAACAAATAAATCTATAGATAATGGTGATGTAACACAAAAATGTTAGAAAACATAAATTGTGTATTTGTTTTCTCAGCAAATTTGTCTCATCGAAAAGTGAAAAAATCGAATATTTTTGTGGAATAACTAAAAAATTTCAGGACCGATTTCACCGCTAAAATTCTTTTTGCAAATTTTCCCAGATTGTCGAGAAAAAAAATTGAAATCGGTTTATGTGATTTGTCATTATCGATTCAAGGTGAATGAACATAATTCGATTGATTCCCATCAGGTTTTGCAGTAGGTTCACCGACCAATGCGCCACATGAGGGAATTCTGAAAAAATCATCAGCATTCTTTGAAAAAATAACCAAAGATAAGAAAGAAGCAAAAGCGCCGGGAATCAAATCAGCGAGTCAATTGACTGCCGAACTGACAGGGCTTGGAGAGAGTCTGAGAAAGCCACCGAGTTGCCGCCGCCTCAATGCTAGGCCACACTCAAGAATCAATGAGAAAAAATCAGTTTCCTTCAGCACTGACACGAGTTTTGGAGTGAAGAAGAACAGTCCGGGTAAAATCGTTATTCATGAGGCAAAAGTTTACCGGAAAGGAGTACTGAGAGGTAAATTGATGAAAATATATTGACTTTTCTAATAAAATGAAAAATTTCATCTGAGGTATTGAATCTTACGCACAAAAAATTGAGTAGTAAAATTGTCAATACCTATTTTCACAAGTATTGAAAGATTGGCTCTTCATCCTCTAGATGAAATACACGCAGTGTAAAATTGTAGAAAATACGATTCATATTCAATCTCCCAATCACACTGAACAAAACAAATGCAATAAACGAGATGTGGATCTGACCCTCTACGGGCCGAACCTATAACTTCCCGATATTTGTATCAGTCTGTGTTATAGCGTGATATCATATCGTTGAGCATATCGAATTAATTAAGCGCTATCGTCTTAATTATCCGTGTTACGAAAAAAATCATACAACACAAAATGTTTGTTTTTACATGAAGAACAACTTTCATTCAGAACTTTTTCCTATAACTCTTACCGTTCATGTAATAGAGCGTTATAAACAATTAAAATCGTGGTTTTTTGTTAATTACTAAAAAACTACCTGGCCGATTAACAAAAAACTCCTTTTAGAACACCGCCGCGGCGAGACGTAATTTTTGGAAAAAAATTAAAATTGATCCAGCCGTTTACGAGAAATCGTTCGCCAAAGATTTGCTCACATACATACACACGCACACACGAACACCTAACTGGAAACGTGTTAGAATGATGCCAAACACCGAGAAAAGTCAAAATTTCATGTCTACGACACTCTTGATTTTCGGGGTGATTACAATAACTCCCCTATCGGGAAGTTAATAAAAGCAGTGCAGGCTGCGCAGTTAAATCCGGACAAACTAAACTTTGTTTTAAAATATAATTTATTGACACAAAACTACAAGTGTAAACGAAAATGTTTTTAGTCAATATTCGTGTGACCTCTCAGAAGTACAATTACTTAATATAAATATCGTTAGCCTCAATTACCGCCTCCATCCTTGTCCTGAAGCGCCTGCAGGCTCTCTGTAACGCAGCGCTATCCATAGGCGCTGCCGCGCCTTGTTGGTAACGCGTTCAACAACGCTCCAAACATATTAATCGAGGGGGTTCAAATCCGGGCTGTTCGAGGGTCCAGACTCTTTGGACCAGGACATGTCCGCATTGTCTGATAGCCAGTTTTGGAATTAATAGCTTGTGTGAGCCGGTGCACCGTTCTGTTGAAATACATATTCCGTCCCCGCAGCCGCAGTTACCATCCGCGCTGCAACAACATCCCTTAAAACGTTCGTCGCTAAGCATCCAGCCTTCGGTTTTCAACAATCGCGGATCGCCGATTGTACTCCGCATTTGTACGTAGCACCTCGGCTATTTTATAATTATGACTGTTTTACTGTTTACTGAATGCCCATTCAATCTCAGTCGCGACATCTGACGAAACTTCGAGATGGCGGGAAATTCAAATTGAAATTGGCCCGGATTTGACTGCCGCACCCTGTATGTGAAGTGGGATCTAAAGTGCCGGTACATTTTCCATGTGGTACGCCCACCCACACATACTGAAGTCGATGAATCTACGTTCATATATATTCCTATAATCAATATTCGCACAATATAATCAATATCATAAGTAGTGGGATAAAAGTGTTGTGTGTTCCCGTTGGGAACCCGAACCAAACTTCCCGATTTGTCATTTCTGGTTGTCATTCCTACATTTTCCGACATGTCAATTGAATGTTTAAAGACTGGTTTCAGAAAAAAACACTAGTGTGCGTAAATCAGTGTGACCCGTGAGGCTCACATCGAAAATTTGCAAATTTGAGAATTTTAAACTCTCATTTATCAAGCAGATAATTATGAATATCTGACTAGCCGCATAGTCAACGTGAGGATGAGAATTAGGCGCGTTACGGGAGTGGGAGTGAGACGCCAATAGGGGTGCGAAGGCTCGAGGGTTAAACCCGTCATAACTCCTTAATTAAGACACCTATGGGAAAAAGTGATAAAAAATTAAATAGGCATTTCCTCTTACAGACCAAGTTCTGCTTAATACTTTTTGCTATATCTCTTAGTGTTTTGCAATAAAGCGTTGTGAACAATTCAATTCGTAATCACAAAACAACTGCTCGGGCAATTTAAACCAAAGACTAATCCGATCTAAGTTCCATAAGAACATTTGACCTGTCCAGGAGAAATTGTTAACAAAAAATTCCGATTCCCCGCATACAAACACACATTAAAATATCAGTTACGTAACTGTCGTACGACTCGAAAAGAAAAAAAAACTGAGGCGTCATGGGACACCTGGGAGATGTGAAACATGAAAACACTAATTTTGATCTCAATTAATCCAAAATTTTTGATGATTTCTCGAGAATTATTCGAAATTTTCAAATACTCAGTTCTCATACATGTTTGAAAAGTTTTTCCAAAATTTCACAAAACTTTCTCTAATTTTTAAAAAATTGGCAAGTTGTTTAAAAATTGTTCCAAAGTTTTCCTAAATTTTTCCACAGTTTTTTAACATTATTAGACTTTTTTCAATTTTGTTCTAACTTTTTCCAAGTTTTTTGTAAATCTTTCCAATTTTTTTGTTTCAAATCTTTAGAATAGTGCTTCAAATTTCTTCAAACTTGTAGCAAATTTTTTAAAATTTAAAACAAAAATTGCAAATGTTTTCAAAATTTTTCTGAATTCTTGCGAACATTTTCCCCTTTCGTTGTCAATTTTTCTGTAAGTTTGTCCTAATTTTTTCCAAATTTTTCTAAAATGAGTCAAATTTTTTCTAAAATTTTTCCAAACCTTTTCGAAAAAAAAATTTTTCCGACAGATTTTTCCAATTTTGGATGCATGTCATTAGCATGCATTTTCGGTAACTCCGGATTCAATTTTGCACTTTTATCACTATCCGGATTCATTGGAGCAGGAATGAGTGTTAGAGTATTCATCATTTTTGTCAATATAACTAAAATAATCACCGACACAGACTACGTGTATTTTCATCTCCCCAACTCTCATTCTATACATACATATATATGTATATACAACTCGTACGCATCCCTTTGCGCCGATGGCAGGCAGGCGATGGGTAACCAGTAGAGTATATCTATATATACTGTACTGGAAATGCCTGTTTCAGCGAGAATTTTTTCCCAACGCAAGCGCCGCATTATATGTTTCACATCAAAAATCGATTCAGCGATCATTACAATAACTTCCCGAAAATCGGAAAGCCAATCAATAATATATACTCACTATTTGTATTACAATATTGAAAATTACTGAGATCTGAATAATGTTTTCCTAGATATTCACAACATTGATAATCTGAGAGAACCGGAGGAATCCGTCGAGCAAGGAATGTCGCTGCTACGAGCAGCACGAGAAGCTGACGAACTCGCTCTCAACGACCTAGTCACCAGAATACAACGCTTAGGCTTGGGTAAAATTGACGTCAATGCAACAGACTCAAGTGGCAGGGTAAACTCCAATTTTCTATGCCCTTCATAAAAGTTAACGCCACTAGAAAAATCGACAAGCTGAAAATTACCTAAATTTCAATAAGTATCCGGACTAAACGCCCTTGCGTGTTTAACCACTGATCGGCCTCGTTCTAATCGATACGTAAATTTCCGGATTTTTATTCTTGCTATTCCTTTGCACGCTAGAAACTCTTGAGGGGAGTTTTGCATTTTTTTTTTTCGCTGACTCAGGTGAACCATTTCGCAAGGGAAAATACGCTTTTATGTCAGCTCATTATCTCGGCAGGCGGATGGGAGTACGAACTACGTGCGGCCGGACTTGTTCCACAAAACCCTATAGGCATCTCCATTTTCCTCATTTTTTGTGAAAGTCCCTCAATTGATACCCATCTAACTCCTCTCATTATCGACAACAAATTTAATTCGTGTGAAATCAAAATTAATTTGTCAATTTATTGGATAAAAAAAATAGTACACAATCCCCCTTTAATTTGTCAAGAGCGTTACGAAAATTCTCGCGAGACTTTTCGATTCATACCCCTGTAATTTCCCACTGGGCATAACCTTGTATACCAAACAGCTGAAACGAGAATAGCACAAGCTTTGGAGAATGGAAAAAAAAATAATTATTCTGAAAGTGGCACGTTTGAAATAGATGAAAAGATTCACATGTGTGGAATGCAGTCGATCCTTGAGTGGGTTTTATATCGCCTATCAAAGCATTGAATATGACAATGATAAACAAAATAGATGCTGACCCCAATCGGACGATACTACACGAATTGAAAATGCTGCACAAATAGCGTTATAGTTTGTGCACCTCGACTGGCGCATCCCGTCGATCTGCTCGACGCATATGACGCACATAACTCTCAATGCAATAAAATTTCTTTGGCCACTTACTGGATTGATACCTACAAACGAACACTCCCTTCATATTCTCGTGACATTTTATCCATCAATTGGATTAAAATTTTTTTCCTATGAACATTGCAAACTGTCCAATGGACAATCCATCTACGAACCATGGAGGCGTAAAAAACGATGGAATAAGTGATAAAAAATGGGAAGTAGTAGATTCATCAGCATGAATTATTAGCTTCTTGATTCTTTGGGGAAGTTCTTGTAATGCCCCCGACATGTATCCAATTCTGTAAGTGAAAAATGGTTTCCAACAATTTCTGAATCGATGGCTGTATGTTGATGTGTATGTGTGTTCGAGCGTGCTTTTTTTTTCTTCGTCCCTCTCGTTTGTACTTCCAACGGTAGCTGCTCTTTGAACAGTCCCTCAGGGGGCGTCCCGGACACCCACCCATGCGACTACGGCCGACTTTCGCCATTTTACGCCATCATATTTCTAAGCACAGGGTAAACCTCCAGAAACCCCAATGCTACGATGGCGGGTGCCTATGGGACGGGTTGGGTTCCCGCCCGGCTGTGGGGTCTCTTCTTATGGGCACCGCCAATCTATGTGTGCACGCAAAACATTCCAAGCGGATTAAGTTTTGGGTGAAATTTATCGGAGAAGTTGGTATAAACAATTTGAATTGTTTACGAAACTATGGTACCTAAACAGTTAGAGAAATTTTCTGTAAAAATCCCAGATTCCTCTAAATATTGTTCATAAACCTCTAGAATTTAGCAGAATGTCCAGCCATACATTGAATAAAATTCTCCATTCAATTTGGATTACTCACATCAGACAAATGTCAACCAACATAAGAAGAAAAAAGGGAAAGTTCATGGAACGCCGATTGTTTGTAAATAATTCGGTAAAATAATATGAAGATCCTATTGCCGATGCAGTTTATATTTCATCACGTGATGAAGATTACGCACATTCCTCCCCATATTTTCCAATGAATAATTATCCTAATCTTCTTACGTGAAATTAACAATCAGCGCTAACGTAATCGCAAATCGGGAAGATTAGGTAAATCCGGATTACTCTGAGGTACTAGTACTAGGAATGGCCTCTTGATGTTTAATCAGTTGTGATTACGCATGAAAGCATGGATGGCATCCAATTTCCTTGTCCTCGGTATTAACATAACTAGAGACACTTTGTAAAAATTGCATTTATAAAGAATTTCTATCTATATCGAATCAAAGAATGAATAGTATCAACTCGGGAACTGAAAACTAATATTTTTTTCTTTCAAACTTTACGTTCCAAACGTCTTTATTATTATATTTTGCACAAAATAAAATTCATGACGGTCGAATTACTGCGTATATGTTGGGAAAGGCACGTTGATATATATGGATCATTCCATGTTAACTCAGGCATTCCTATCATTCTAATTTTGCCACTTACAATTCTTATGCTCAAACTTGAGTAATTAAAATTTCCTGTAGATTTTTATGACCCTATAATCACTCGTTCATCCATTATTCTTCATACAATCTTAACATTTTAAAAATCTATCTCGTCAATAAACCGAATTGAATGCCTAAATGTTGAATTAATTGGGTTGATCAAATATACTTGTTACGCTCTCGCAGCATCGATTATTAAAACAATTTTCGATTTTTCAAAATACTAAACATTGACTTTTTAGACCAGTCGAGAATTGAAAATGTGTATCTTTAGATGGGATTCAATTTCATAAAGCGCGTTTTTTTGTGCATAATTTCACAATTGGGATTCATTGATGAAACTGAGTTGGCTGATTTGGCATGCAATGTCCTATATAGCTGAGACTGCAATTCTAATCTGAGTTCTACAATTGTAATTATCTCCTATCGCTGCAAGCAAATGTTGATTCCTTTCTATGTATAAGTTCAGTTCAGCTATTCAGAATGTTTATTATTTCTACACCGCCCTCGTGGAAATCGGGACGACAGATTATGTCGAAAAATGTCATCAAATGAGGAATATTGACATAAAATGACGAATTTCACAGATTCTGACAGATTATGACATGATATGACCGATTCTGCCGAAGCATTTATATCATTTTTCGACAAACTATATCATGTTATATCCGACCTTGAAATGACATAAAATGTCGAATTCCGAAGTATGGGAGAACCCAGATATCAAAATTCGAAAATTTGCTGAAAATTATCCACAAACTGCCCTTATTTGCCGCAATTTTTTTGGCTCAGTGTTTTCTGGGAAAATTACAGAATCCACAATGAAATGTACTAATTTGACATATTATGTCCTAATTCGCCAAATCATGTCACGTTATACCGAATTATGTCGTAACAAGTATGACAAAAATCGCAAAATCTTTCAGAAAATGTAATACTTTCACATATTATGTCACGAAATGATCTGTCGACGCGATTCCCACGAGGGCGACGCTCCGAACACAGAATGAGTACCTCGTATTGGTGATTCAATACCCTTCGGTTCTTGCCTTTACAGCCGCGGGAAAGAATTATCCCTTGGGGAATGCAGGTCGACATGTGATGGAATCTCAGTAGTTGCAAAGTATCTGGAAATTCACATTCTCACTAAAGCCGAAGTGTTATAGGACTGATAAGAAATTTGTTCCCTTCAGTGCAATCCTTCTTTTCATTAAACCCCAAGTTTGGTTGAAAAACTGCTATACCCCAAAAGTAGAATTAGTTTATGAAGTGGTTATTGTTGAATAAATGACTTCAGATTGCTCGAGGACTCCATTTCTCTTTAAGTTCTCGATTCTCAGAATATGATTAACGACGTCCTGATCAAATCCGACCAATGAGTTCGCGAGGTTGGTCATTGCTGCTTTTCAGAATTTCGGGGAAATGGTGTTTGAGGAGACAGGCGTTGTTCAGTTTTGTGAGCAGGCTTATTGCTTTAATGCCCAAAAGTTTAGGCGAAAGGTTTTTCGAGGGTGTCCTGGGAATGTTACTCACACCACGAGGCTGATTCATTTTCAAGCCTATAGATGACACAGATAATTTCACGACGAATTGAAAGAGAATTCATGTGCGTTCGAATAGTCCATTGACGATGGCGATGAACGATGAACATGACATTCGCATGTAAGTTAAATTCACCGTCTAAAGCGGTATATTACTTCCTACTCAAAGGAGGCAACGATATTTCTAGGAATCTCGTGAGTCGCAAAGCTCAAAACAATGTGAAACTACTAGGTATCAGATTTCTTTATAAGTCTGGTATCGCACGAGGCGCGTTTGCCTTAGGGTGCTAATTGGTTAAATTCAATGCCGGGATTTCACTGAGTATTGGCCTGACATCTAACGGTCGCCTATCGGTTTATTATCATTCTATATCGAGACTCGGCATCATCTGTAGACGACTAAAGTACCTGGCGGGGTGTTGCACTCCGTAGAGCAGTTACCACATTGCGATCTGTTGAGACTCTGTTCTTGGCTTGAGGATTCGTCTTATCGGTTAAACGAGACTCCAATATTTATTGTTTTTCAAGGCATATATTTCCTCAAGAGGCGGATCGCTTATGAATGTTACACCGTTAACCATTTTCGCTTAAAAATTACAATACTCAGAAGTTACCGCAATGTCGCATACGGAAATGATTACTTCATCTACATATCACATAGAACCATCACCCTAAGGTGGCAAATTATACCATGGAAAAATTTCATGGGAAAATTATTTTTCATTGAAAACATCGAGTGTTTATTTCCTATTTTCCATGTATAGAAATTTCTCATTACGAGATAAATCTCCACTTGAGTGCCGGTCATTTGGGGACTTCAGTAGCCACACGAACTACAGGAGATAATCTAGATAAACAACGCAAAGCTCCCTACTAGCGCTGAATAGAGATTAATTCCTGGGCTTCTGCCATGGAAAGAGTTACACAACACAATATTGGTCTTGATACACCCATGTATGTACAATTGAGCTATGCTAAAACAGTACGATGGCCTATTTGTTTTTTTTCAGAGCGTGATAAGTTACATGGCGGGTAATGGTGCCGCAGATCTACTGGAGACTATGTTATCATTTCCCGGTGCTAATCCCAATGTAGCTGATAATGAGGGTCATACACCACTGCATTTTGCTGCACAAGCTGGTAATGAATTATTTAGTTACTATGAAGTATTGATTCCGATAAGACATTTGGTTTTACAATTAGGGAAAATCTTGAAAAATTTAAATTCGTGCTTGTACTTGTTTTTCAAACGCCCAATGGTGACCGGTGTCCAATAATTAACGAAGTGACAGAAACAAGATTTTTTTTTTCGCCCAACCTTGTCGCTTTTGTAACTAATCTCCACGGTTACCTCTGAGCTTGAATGTTTGGACAGACACACCATACGATTCGACTCTGCTACATTGACAAAGCATGATTTCGCCAGAAATTGTAGAAGTTGTTGCGTCTAACAAGCAATGGGATGTTTGAGCTATCAATAACAGTGAATTACAAACAACCCAACTTTCTGTTACTAAGTTTGTATGAAGGTTAACGAATCATATTTTACGCAGGACAGGCTGAGTGCTTGAATATTCTACTTCAGAGGTCCACGGAGATAGAACTAGATGCAAGGAATATTCTTGGATTTACTCCACTGATGAAGGCCGCCATTCAGGGTCGAACCAAATGCGCTAAAATACTTATATTTGCTGGTAAATTTCAAACATTAAAGAACATATTAATATTTTCGGTGCACTTTAATAACATACCAAATGAAGAGATTTTCTAAGTGAAACTTCTGGCGGGAGGGTCTTGAAATTCGCGTCGGCAACTTCTTTGGGGACGGACATAGGTGGGGTATACGTAATGTACCATGAATGAATATGATATTGGAGGAATGTCTATTGTATCGAAAAGAGATTAATGAGTATTGAAAATTCTCCCTCGTCGACTAGAAGAGGAAAATTATCCTTTCAAATACGCACATGAAGTTTCACTTCCGTCGTAGGTCTCCACGACACACCGTATGTTTCTTTATTTTTTAGAAAAAATGTATAGGTTCCTGACGCGACAGAGAAGTGAAACTTCAGAAGAGGCATAGGATTTTTTGATGTGAAACATCTAATGCGGCGCTTGCGTTGGGAAAAAAATTCTCGACAAAACAGGCATTTCCAGTACAAATGTATATATAGATATACTCTACTGGTTGCCCTCTCTCCCATCGAAGGCGCAAGTTGTATGTACATATTGAGATGCGCTACAGCGTTTCAAAAAAATTTGCAAAGAATTGGAATTTTTTTTTTAACAAATGAGAAAATCTTTTAAACAATTTCTCAAAAATGTTGGCAAAGTTTGGAAAAATTTAGAAAATTTTTGAAAAGATGTGGAAAAAATTTAAAAATTTTCAATCATTTTTGAAAAATGTTGGAAATGTTTTGGAAATTTGGAAAAATGTTGAAAAAATCCTAAAAAACTTTCGGGTAAAATTTTTTTTTTTTTTTAATTTGGTTCATTTTGGAAAAATTTTGAAAAAACTAGTAAAAACTGACAACAAAATTGGAAAATTTCTGCAAGAATTGAGAAGAATTTTGAAAAAAATTGCAATTTTAGTTTCAAATTGAAAAAAATTCGCTACAAGTTTGGAGAAATTTGGATCACTTTCCTAAAAATTTGAAAAAAATTGGAAAGATTTACAAAAAACTTGGAATAAGTTGAAACAAAATTAGAAAAAATTCTAATAATTTTAAAAAACTGTGGAAAAATGTAGAAAATGTTTGGAACCACTTTTAAACAATTTGCAATTTTTTTAAAAATTTGAGAAAGTTTCGTGAAATTTTCGAAAAACTTTTCAACCATTTAAAAGAACTGAGTATTTGAAAATTTCCAATTTCTCGAGAAATCATCCAAAATTTTGAATCAATTTAGATCAAAATTAGTGTTTCCATGTTTCACATCTAATTGTACAATGTAAATTGTACAAAATGTGACACCGAAAAACGCCGGGTCCTCACTCGCCCCGGCCGTCACCCCCAGCCCCCGTAAGTGTCCGGACAGCGGAACACTTTCAGATAGTCCCATAAGAAGTTTCACTTCAATAATGCAACCAATACACACAAACTTCGCAGTCATCAATTCAAATTCCGGTGGCATATAAAATCGATTTTTAAGAATATTTAAAAATAGGGCACAATAAAAATGCGCAAAATTAATTCCACGAATACAAATGTGATCAGAGGTAGTTTTAAAATTTTCGTGATGCTGTAACATAGAGTTCAACGGCTTCATGTATATTTATCGTGCATTCAATTTAGTTATTTATCTACGGCTTGAATTCAGGGGCCAACCCATCATTGCGGGATCATGGTCGAGGTTTGCGAGCTGATCAATGGGCACGATTCTGCGGTCGTCACGTGTGTTCGGATATCATAGAAAGATTTTCGAGGCATAAAATCATAGAAAGGAGATCGTCGTCCTGCCGATGGGGTAGTGAACCAGAGCTAGCAACTAAGGTACTCCAAGGGAAAATAACACCAGTGCAGATCGCAGCTCCAGCCTCCTGCACAGGTCTCAAGTCGCGGATAAAGCGAGTCTTCAGGACCACCACAGGACAGGATAAAAGCTTTTCCCTGGTGTCACAACTGACTTCTGCTGCTCTATGTGCGAGTACCCCTGCATTGCCCAAACCTGGTGATATTCCAAGCGTCAAAAGTATTCCGCGACCCCTAAGTGTTCCCCAATTGAGGCGAGAATGACGACATTTATTTCGAACTATCGATGTATGTTCCTCAGATTTAGAAATAATTTTTGTCCTTTTTTTTCAGGATAACACTAGCAGCACCAATTGAAACAAATGACAAATGTGATATAATATTCACGGATAAAATTGAAAGTACAATGAAGTCAACACGAATAAAGAAGAAAAATAAGTAGCGAAAAATTCGTCCGTCAATAATGATCGACTGTTGTGGATTTCACCATACCATAGATTCAACTGAAGATGAGCCCTGGAAAAGGGAAAATTGATCGAGGAAAAGGGAAAAACTCATTTCTTCCGTTCCCCATTTTGTACGATTGACGGGAAAATATTCAGCGCCAACAGTATTCCAACCGATTTCGGGTGAACATAGCTTATTCCGGAAACGAGTGCAGAGAATAATCATCTGAAATGTGGATGATTATCAACGGTGTTTCATGAGTGATAATTTGTGCGCATACTTAGCGACATGGAATTAGTTTCCATTCTGATACTGATTGTAAATGCAAACGTGTTTCATTACCATGTCATTGGTCATTTCATTTTTCTACAATATTCAAAATATTGTCCTGAGCTGACTATTCAAGAACAAAATGAATGTTTTCGGATTCTCCTGCTGCATTATTTAATATCCATTGCCAAATGGATGAATCCTTGTATGTCCCTTATAGGGTGGCCGACGAGTGCTTATCCATCCGTGTATCGAGAAAACTGTACTTTACTATGTGAGACTAAAAGCACAAATTTTAAATGTATGAATGATATGTAATAATATTTGTGTATAATATTCAAAGATGCTATTAAAATTATTTTATTTTTACAAAAGAATTTCGAAATCTTTGCCCATTTAGCTCGTTCGTAAATTGTATTGGAATATATTATTTGCAATTGTAGTGCTCCTGAATTTACGATATCATATCTGATATATGATGTCTGAAAAAAAAATTGGCGAAGAAAAAAATCCTGGACAAGACGTAAGTTACACATGACATAAATGATGAGGCTTAAAGCGAAAAGTACGAGTATAAAATGCCTCGGTCTGAGGGAGAGCAATTTCCTATTAATGAACGCAACACCTACTTGACTACCTCGGTGAAGAAGAAGCATCAATCCAATGTTATGATCAACAGAGGCATTAAAAATATATTATTACAAGTGATCAGTTATCATCATTCAAGATGTACAACAGGGTATTAAAATTTACTACATCATCATCGTCATCCAGCTCGGCGATTTTTCCTCTGTCTCCTACTCTTCTTCTTGGATAATATCTCGTAGGCCTGCTGAATCTCCATAAACCTCTCTTGTGCCGCTTTTTTAGCATCTTCATCCCCTTTAATTTTGTCAGGATGATGTTCTTTGGATAGCATTCGCCATTTAGATGTGATTTCGCTCTCTGAAGCAGTTGTGGATAATCCCAGTATCTACAGAAAGGGAAGAGAAAATAAGTTCTATAAGTAAATCGGAACAGGGGATTTAAATCTCGAAAAAATTGTTATATTTCGAATGTTTTTTTAGTTATATTTCTTGGCTCAAATTTGCGTCAAGATCGAAAAGGGCGAGAAGCCTGACAGACCCATCGATTGGTCGTTGATCAGCAGTATATTGGTCAAGGGAATATTTGAAAATAATTTTAAACAGAGTCAAAAATGTAGAGCAACCTAAAAAATAACGGAAGTATAAAAGGTGTGACATCAAAAATCTGAGTCTTTTCTCATACTGTCAGAATTTTCTCTTGGTGTACGAACTGGTATATGTGTGCTACTATAAGAAGTAATGATTGACTAAGATCACTTAGGTGGATGAAAAATTAAATGTACGGACATTCAACACGTATAGTCAAAACAAAAGTTTATGACCCTTTCTATAATTCGTTATATTTATCGCCAATAATTTTCAATTAATATTTCAATGCGTTAATTAGTTGAAGTGATAGCCATAGAAAATTATAATATTGTATTTGATTTTGCGAATCAACATTATATTATTTAAACAAATTAATGAAAAAAAATTTTAGTCAATCGTCATGAAATTTTTACCATCGTTTTATATCTGCTCCAATAGTAAATTTTCAAAATTTCAACAAATTTGTATATTTTGAACTGTATTTACAGAAATTTGATAATTAATAACTACAAAACGGTGTTGTGAATCAATCTCAAATTTCATACAGGCATCTGTTACCGCTTCAAAAATAGTATGTCAAAATTTCAAGCAATTCTTATATCTTCGCCAATATAGATGGAATATTTTTTTATGCAAATCAAAGAATTTTAATTCTAACCAGTTGTGTTTCAATAACAGAATAAACCTGCCAGGACACTCACTTTGTAAGCATTTATTTCTCCCCGCGGATCAGAAAGATCCACAAGTTGTCTCCACGTTGCCCAGAATCCTTGATGCTTGGCTTGCTCCCATGTAGCTCCCAAAGTTGCCTGAACATAAGATTAGGGTAACTTTAAAATAACATTCTCTGCTAGCTAATTAAATATTGAGTTTCCACGATTTCCTTGCAAAGAGAGGTCCTCACTTTCCTTCAATCGTAATTTTCAAAATTCTCACCTTGAGATCGAGCCATATCGGTGAAGTGAAGAAATGCTTGAGTGCCTCCGTGACCTTGACCTCCTCTCCCTCACTATCCGTGAGTGTCGCATTGAAATAAAAGTAACTGATAAAGAGTGTCCAAAAGACTACAACGCACAGTGTATAAACAACACAAGATCGAGTCACTGAGCGCTTCTTCCTGGGCTTCAGCCTCCACTCTTTACTGAAGGTGTCGAATATGAGGGCAACTACTACGGATATAATATTGAGCCATGTAGATTCATCGCCTATATAGTAGAGCAGTGGATACATGGCGTATGCACTAATTAGGGATAGCCATAGTGATCCGCGTTCTCTTCCAATATTTCCCACGATCCAGACACCTATAAAAAAATCACAATTATTACCTAAAATTTACAGTAAATTCAAGGCTTCTCACAATAATTAATGGACTGTATTATATTTTTTAAACTTCATCTGGAAAGAACCAAAAATATTGTGAGCATGAATTACCTAAAGCAACGGCTCCAGGCACAAGGTACATAAGCGGCTTCAAGTTGATTCCATTCACCTCATCTTCTGGTATAGCACAACGGACTAATTCACCCCATATGTGACCTGTGGCTAAAGCACCAATGAACCGCGGTGTTGAAAATGGTGGCTGAAAGGAATCATTTGCATGTTATAACAACCAAGAATTATTCCGGAATTTGGATTTGATTTAGTCACTCTCCAATCGTGAAATAAAGATCCTTGCGAAGAATATAGAAATTCATTTCTATATTCTCTATATCGAAAATTCTGCAAAGCATTGTAACAAATTTCAATCTAGTGAGCGAAAAAAATTACCTTCTTATTCTGCCTAACAATGACCTTCCAAATTTCTACGTAATTAGGTTCATCGTTAGCATCCTTGACGTATGTAGGTATCCTCCACATGTCCCTGAAGCAGCCAAGTCCAAAGTATCCTCCTAGGGTAGTCGCCCATACAATAGCATGGTTAAACCTTCCTAGGTACAGATGATGTGCACCAAAAATTCCACCAAACATCCAAAAGCAGTATGTGAGAAAAATTGATTTATTTTTCTGCTGCACTGGAGGAGAAGTATCTGTTGCGCCTCCATGGCCAACGCCATTAGCGCCCACACGATTTTTTCCCGACATTATCCCAACTTATACTTATCAGTCTCTGAATGTCAGCTTAGTCGAAATTAAATTCATTCACTCAATTTTGGTTGAACATAAGCAAATTGGTAAGTTTCGAAGTCATAGCTCTCTGGAAGGACGGCGACTCTGCAACCAAGAAGATTATACGTGATTCAAGGATATCTATAAAAGAAACATTTTATTATTGCTTAAGTAAAAAAGAAAAAAAATATTGCTCAAGTCCTTTTCGCACTCAATAAATTATCCGTAAAAGAAAAAAGATTTTTGCGCAAATTTTGGGGAAAAAATCCCGACAATCCGAGTTCCTACTAAACTACCGTCTTATACAGTATTGATCGTAAATCATTAATGCTGGATAGCTGAGTGACACACGAAAAACTCTAACACTTGAACATTTAAAAATATCATTGTCAAATGAACAATAAACATCTGTTTTACACCATTTTTTTACATCTCCACTTTTGCACATCTGATCTGCTTCCAACATACGATGTATGTCATCTATATATCCGGCAACTTTTAGACCTCAGCAGTGTGTACTCGAAGGCTAGAACTGTAAAGTTCCCATATGCACTTATTTTTTATGTGAAGTATGTCGTAATGGGAAGATAACGAAAAGTTATTGTGGAGCGAACGATACGATTTGTTCAGTCGAACGAAAAATCTCCCAAGAATAATTTTTCTATTTTCCTTACATTATGATCTGTCATTAAACGAAATTTTTTACATTCTTGAAGCATGAATATTGTTTTTAAATTACGAACTGAACGCTATAAGTAATTTTCAAGAATTTAATTTGAAGAAAACAGTACATTATTACACGAGACGTTTTTTTTCAAAAATCTGGCAAAAAGGATGAACAGCTTTGCGCTCTTTTCTGTATATATATATATATATATATATATATATATATAAATAGGGCAAGATCAGAAATTATTTTATTTGTAGTTGTTTGTAATTATTCATCTTAACAAAAATTAACACTATTACGATTTTGAAAAGATCCCAAAATGACATTCTCAAGCCCGCTATATATATATCATCAAACACCAGCATATGTTCATATCACTCAAAAATGCCGCGACTTTTCAAACTCGCTTCAAACTTTTCAAACATAGTAATCTGACCTTGATTACAACAAACATCTATTCTGATTCGTGTTCCACATCAATTTCTCTACCAATTTGTTAAGAAAAAAATTATTAAACATTATTTGGATTCAATCAATTCATCATTATGTATTCATGATATATTTTTCCGAATATTATCCGACGCGTATATTATCAATATTAATGAGCGCATAATTCAAATTTGAATGAGTATGAATTCAGGTTTTCCGAAACCATTTTTACATACGCATACACATTATTATGAGCGATATGTTGACCACTCACTGTATCAATTGCACAAAACAATTAATGTTTACCTGTTGCCACAGAGTAAGGAATAACACGAGTAACTTAAAACACGTTTCAATGACACGTAGGCCACCACTACCGCTGTACATTTGTCAACATAAGACTTGAAACTCGTTGAATAATATAACGACTAACGTGGTGGCATTTCGTAGGATAACTTTTTGGTTCAACGTACCGTAAAACTGAGGTGGTGGAACCCACGATGCTAACGGCACATTTATGAAGCTGGTGAGAGAAAAGAAAAAAGGGGGGGAGTGGGACAAACCGAGAGTGCCCGAGACGGTGCTCTTGACCATGAAGAATCCACAGAAATTGTGTCACGAATTCTATTCGTCAATGAATGAATAATTATTGGCTTTTTTGCTGATGTTCTCTGCCAGATATTTGAATTATAGCGGGCACATTAAAGGTGGGGGACAACACCTGTTTGATTGTCATTTGTGTGACATGTGAGTTATTGTCTTATTATGATCATTAAAAATAGACGAAATTTATTGGCCCATTGGTGACATTTGCCGATTAGAAATATATTTTTTCGTTGGAAGTTTGTATGGGGCTGACGAGAAACAATTATTTTTAATGTTTACAATGTAGTTTATTGTTTATTGGTAGAGGAATCTGCATTATTAACTGAGACTGACCTTGATTATCAAACCGCGGAGTCTCGGCGAGCTTCGTGTCGCTTCGGGTCAAGTCGGGGCCCGCGCGTTTTAAAGTAGTGATGCTACTGCTTTATATATATGCAGTTACATAGTGAAACCTATGACGAATCGTTTTTCGAGGTTAAAATATCAAATAATGTTTTCTGAAATCTAACATCAATGAAAACAGTTTTGGCGCAATCTGATATTGATTAATAGTGATCGGAATTCACTATCAGGAAACGAACTACCCAGTCATACTTTTCTTAGATCCGAGACGGAAATATGAAAAAACAACTCATGCCATGAGGGAAACATTATGATCTTGTTTGTATTTGACAGTAAATGGTCCACTGCGGCTCACATAATCTTCATAATTTATTTATAAAAAGGAATATTGGACATCAAAACCGAATATATGAAAATGCCGTTCGAACGATAAGTGCAAAATTGAAGAACTGAGAATGATCGATTGTCCGACAAAGTACTTACAGATCATATACAGATCATTTCAGAAAATTGCATGGAACTATTCATCTCACGAGTGGGATAAATCACAGCCTGAAAAAGGTTAGTAAAGGAAAGTAAATTTTGCGTCGTATATGACATATTCATAAGTTTACCAGCACAAAATACTCGAGAAAGTTATGAAGATTAAACTGTCATGACACGAAAGCGTTTTTACGCAAAAGTAGACTGCGATTATGTCCAATAGTATTGATGAATGAGATGAGTGTCATTGATAATTTTATACTGATAAACTACGCAAAAAAGCCGGTAACGCAATGTTAGGTGAACCCGATACGCCCGACACTAATCATCCATGTAACAGAATAGTTGGTTGTTTTTGGTTAGGACATGGATAGAAGAATTTAGGTGTTGTCAACGAGACTCGTTAACCATTAACAAATGGACATTTGAGACAACTGAATCACTACAGTCCGTCAATCGAATTCATTCGTTACCACTGACGCAACCGTTCTGTCAGTGTATTCAAAAATTCGACTCGCGGGATTCAAGTGCATGTGCTACCTTTGGGACACAAATAATATTTCCCGATTTGTAATTTCTGTTTGCACATTTCTAGATTTTCCGACATGTCCATTAAATGTGTGAGGAGTGGTTTCAGGGAAAAAAAGTTTATAGGAATTTTTATAGAAGAGTTTCATTCAGTTATTGAGCTAACGATTAGCTAGCATATCTGCCTACCACGTTAGAGGTCGTAGGTTCGCGCCCGACCGCCGAAAAATATGTTTAAAAATATTTTCTCATGAGTTTCGACCGCTGGCAGGAAGTTTCCGTGTGTGCTGTCGACGGCACCCATAAAATGAAACCGCACGACGGGCGGGAACCTAACCCGACGCAGGAGGGGGGGGGGGTGGATTCCATCATAAGCGAACGCCATCGTAGCGGGGTTCGCATCTAGGGGTTCCTAGAGGTTCACCCTCTATTTAGAAATACGACTGCCTAAAATGGAGAAAGTCGGCGCCAGCTGCATGGATGGGTACCCAGTTATAGCTCTATATATATATATATATATATACATATTTAACAAATGCGTTTTGATTTTTTGATTTTAGGTGAGTCTGTGGCGAGTTCAGCTGTACACATCAACTCTTTTTCGCCTCCAGAGATCCGGTGTAACCCGCTCAATTTTCAATATTTTTTCAATGAAAATTGACAAGACTATTGTACGAATGTTGTATTATTACATGGAAATTCCATTAACAAAGTTACACTATCGGTATAGCCCAAAAAAATTCTTGAAAAGTGACCGCTTTTGCACCGAATTAACTTCAACCCCCCCCCCCCCCCCCCCCCCCTCATAACTTTTCACTATGAGTATGGAAGTTGACGAATTCACAACCATGTGAAAACATATCGAATGGTTCAGTGCAAACTATGTTCACGTTGACTGGAGGTAAACATGAAGTGAGCATTTATCCAGCTATACATATGTCATGGAAACTACTCGTCCTGTCCTGAATGCCATCCTCAGCTTCGCCGGACATAAACACCGACCTGCCACCTTTATTCATATTAAAGATCTTCAAAAATAAGACGCGAAATGTTTTTGATTTCATAAATTTCACTGCAAATCTTTTCTAGTTGAACATTTGAATTTCTAAAATGACATAGATGCCAGGAAGAGTTCATTGAACAGTTTGAACCTCGTCTGGTTCCATAATCGCACTCTACATTCATGGATCACTCGAGTTCAATTTTATTCATTATTCATCATTATCATTACTATCAGATCATATTTGGTCCGTCGCAATTGACTGCGGCACCTCTTTTATTCGCCTATCAGATTCCCTTATCACCCTGATATGATTAAGGATTATATGTCGTTTCCGAAGAAATTGCCGATCATTTTTGACCGCTATGATGTGGAACACAGGTATTATTCCTATCTTATTCTTTCACTCGGTTGTAGTTACCATCCAAGGTTTCGGGTTTCGCGGATTTCATTATGAGGGCCTAAAAGAATCGGTTGTGAAGGATGAGAGAACGTTGGAAGAAAAGTGGATCGAACAGCCACTGGACCAATTCGATATCAGTAATAACAAAACCTGGCTGATGCGATTCTATGAGAACGATGAGTTCTTCAATAAAACTGGACCAATATTTATCATGCTGGGTGGAGAATGGACAATTAGCACTAATTTCCTTCAAACTGGAACTATGTATGAAAATGCTAAGGTACATGGAGCTCTGATGTATTATACTGAGCATCGATACTATGGAAAAAGCCGACCCGTTTCGTAAGAATATTTTTTGTTAATTTCACACTAATGGCTTACGGATGTTTTGCTATTTTACTTTAAGAATATTCCATACTGTTTTTGAAGCGGTAACAGATGCCTGAATGAAATTTGAGATTGATTCATAACACCGTTTTGTAGTTATTAATTATCAAAGTTCTCAATTAGCACGGCCTCCCTTATGGGAAAAATAAAAATTTCTGTAAATACAGTTCAAAATATAAAAATTTGTTGAAATTTTGAAAATTTACTATTGATGTAGATATAAAACGATGGTAGAAATTTCATGACGATTGACTAAAATTTTTTTCATTAATTTGTTTAAACAATATAATATTGATTCGCTAAATCAAATACAATATAATAATTTTCTATGGCTATCACTTCAACTAATTAACGCATTGAAATATTAATTGAAAAGTATTGGCGATGAATATAACAAATTATAGAAAGGGTCATACACTTTTGTTTTGACTATACATGTTGAATATCCTTAAGAGTCCAGCCGCGCGTGGTTTGCCCGCGCATTTCCTTTTTCCCCCGCCCGGGCTGGTGGCGCGTCAGTTTCGGTCTTACATATTTCGATAATTTCGATATAGATCAATATTTTCAAGTATAGAAGTTTGTGTGAAGGTTAATTTTTAACTATAAATTTGTAAAATTGTTTCTCTTTTCGTTTAGATGTGTAATGATGGCATTCAAGTTGAATCCTGAAGAGGCCATGTGTTGTTTCAACCCTTAACTAATTATTACAATAACTTTTCATGGTATTTTCAGGGACACAAGTGTCAAAAACCTTTTATTTTTGACTGTCGACCAGGCGCTCGCAGATCTGGCTTTTTTCATTGAGAAGAAAAAGGATGAATTGAACATTGTTAATGCTCCTGTAGTTGTCTTTGGTGGATCTTACTCGGGTAATATGGCAGCTTGGGCGAGAATCAAGTATCCACACTTGATTTTGGGCTCATTGGCGAGCAGTGCACCCGTTCGGGCAAAAGCTGATTTCTTTGGTAACATTTTGCTCGCGGTTGCAAGCTGTATGAACATATGTAAAACTTACACTATTCTTTGGATAAGCTCGATATTTTTGTTACAGAATACTATGATGTTGTTCAGAATTCTCTGAACACTTATGATAAAAAATGTGTCGCCGATACTAAAGAAGCTTTCGCCGTTATTGAGGGACTTCTTATAGGGACAACTACTAACCCCATAAAGTTCAAAGAAGATTTCAAGTATGTCAATTTAATCTTCAAGTTGAAATAAATCTATGATGTTCTTCATGAATAATCTCCAAATGTCAATCACATTTTCTTGCAGTCTGTGTGACGTTCCTGACGTTTCAAAATCAACTGAGCTTGGATGGATCATGAATTCTATTGCGGAAGTATATATTATTTATTTGTTTTTTTAATTCTCCTGTTTTACTATCGAAGAAAGCCTGGTCGTACAACCGGCCGATATTGCGGAACTCGATGTAGACTTTCGTCACACTGACTGAATGCCCACATAAACTTTCCACATTCGCGTCTTCCGCTCAGCAATCGTTCAAACGGGGTGTGTAGGGCTAAGCGGGCACCCATCATGTACCGCAGGAGCCGTACATTACCCGTTGAAAAATCCCGATTCCGGAAGAAATTACCCCGATATACTATTCACCAAAGATTGGCACCTTCCTGTCAATATCATGTGTCTCAAAATGTCTCATTCGTGCAATTAGATTTATGCTGGAATCGTTCAGTACAACTCAGCTGACTTCAACGGACAGACGTCAATCGGAAAATTATGCAATTCCATCGTAACGGCTTCGGAAAATACATCATCTCCCTACGAAAGACTTGCCAAGGTGTTCAGAGCACAAAGTCAGCATGAGTGTAGAAATTTAACATACGCTAAATTCGTGAACACCTATAGAAATACTTCTTGGGAGTCTGAAGCAGGTGGTAGCAGTGAGTATTCTCAAATTTAATTACAGATACAGGACAATTGTGCAGGTGATCGCATACAGTATTTATTTAAACTGTCTTCAGTAGAACAATGGTACATAGCTTTTTTTTGGAGGCCTGTCCAACAACACTCTAGACGTGCCGAATCTCGCAACATAATAAATGTGATCAAAATTAGACTAAGGTAATAAATTGTACCTGAGGATGGTTATGCAAATATAACGGAAACGTCGTTGATAAACAATGAAAATCATATGAAATTTCGTTTCGCCCTTTATACGCTTTTCGATAATTACCATCTATACCGATATTCTTTTTGGTCTCTACTTTTTACTACAAACGAGTCCGGCGGCGCGTGCTGCGCACACGCAGTTCCTTTTTCCGCCGCGCTCGCTGGTGTCGCGTCGGTTTCGGTCTTACGCTTTTCGATAATTTCGATATGTATCGATAGCTTCCTTCGTTTCTCCTTTTTACTATAGGATTTAATGTAAAGGATATGCAATTAATACTAATCTATTTTTTTTAGTGAGGCAGTGGTTATATCAGACCTGTACAGAGTACGGATACTACCAAACATCAAGTTCTGCAAAATCCATATTCGGAAAACTCTTTCCAATCGACTTCTTCATTCAAATTTGTAAAGATTTGTACGGTGAATAGTAAGTTGACTTTTCTTATTATTAACCCTCGAGTCGTTGCACCTCTCCACTGAACGTATCTAGTCGCGCGTTAAGCGCAGCGCAGTCCGTATCTTCCGCAGTGCGATGCTACCAGAGCGCTTCGCAGTACTCAATTCAGGGCCCGCCAAATTCAAATCTCGCAAAATTCAATGACTTGAAATTCATCATACATATAGAACTAGTAATTAAAAGTATGATTGATTAACAGAATGGTGGGTTATTTTGAAATTTTTTAATTCCAAACAAAAAACGACGCGAGACGTGGCAACGTCGCATGGCAAAATTCTCTAACGTAACTGGTCGCACCACGAGCGCAGCGCAGTTTTCTCTAGACGACACTCCTTTCAAAAATTTATAAAAAGAAATATGCATTTTGTTGTTTATTACGAGAATAAGAAAATTGACTGCACTTATGCCATATTGTCGCTTTAAATATCAAAGTGTGCTTCAGCGCGCGACGCGCGCATTCGGGCTTGTATAAGAATAATTTGAAAACTTTAATCGTTTTCATACGTAAGAAAATGTAATTGAAATTAATCTCCAATATTTTTCTGTGTTGTAGCTTTGGAGCAAATATTTTGAAGAAGAGTGTTAAGAAAACAAATAGAATATACGGTGCCGATCTACCTGATGTTACAAACGTTATATTTACTAATGGCAATGTGGATCCATGGCATTCTCTCTCAGTCCTCAAAGATCTCAATGAGGCTACACCGGCCATTTTTATTAAAGGTACAGAATTACATGATTTGTTTAAAGTGGAAGATCTAAACGGACATTTTCAATTGCATTCCTAAATTCCCTGATTTTTCCAAACAACACAAAACAAAACCAATATGGCAATAAATATGTGAATCTATCCCCTTTTATACCAGCTTATCAGATTCATTGAGTCATTAATTTTCCTAGGATCATCGCACTGTGCAGATCTACAATCAGAGAAATTCACAGACACAGAAGGCCTGAAAAATGCGAGATATAAGATTGCTTCGATAATTTCAATGTGGCTGAACTCGACTCAACCCACCCATTGAATGCGCATTACTCATTAATTTTATCGGATATTATGAAGCAGTTAGCGATTTGAAAAATAATGAAAAGAATTGAATCAATAAATGCACATCGATAGGTTTTTCTCAACATATAATTCTTCAATATTTTATGATTTTTTTATGACATAGATTATGAGATAACGGAGAAAACTGCTAATATTTTCATATGAAACGGACCAACTATTCTCTCCATTGGATGGTATAATTTACTACCTTAGTCCTGATATATTATATGTCTATAATTGTCGATATTTTCCAATTGATGTAATATTTTCGCCAGACAAGTTATGTTCAACAATTATTCATTCCATGATGGAATAAAAAAATACTAACATTTTTAAGCACCAGCATAAAGGTGAGTATAGAGTTCAGTGCTCAACTGAGTTTCAAAAGTGATGCGCCGCAGAGATAAAAAATAACCTACTATCTCAATCTGTTTAGAGTTCTCCAGGTAGAAATTAATGAGGATGGCGTTCGCCAAGACTTCGGGTGCAGGCTGAACTGAGGCTGCATGCTGGATGCCGCGGAGTGCACCAATCCGCCCGTCTCTAGAGAGTGGCTCTAACGGCATCATTTTTAATTTTTTCTTTTTGAAAAAAATAATTTTTGTATGTTCATGTATATATAACAAAATATCGAAATTGTATTTCATTAATCCTATCCTTAAAGTTTGGGTCTCAAACGGCCAATTTGAGAATTTCAAACTCTTCCATTTATCAAGCAGATAATTATGAACATTTGACGAGCCGCATAGTCAGCGTGAGGACGAGAATTATGCGCGCCACTGGAGTGGGAGTGAGACGCCAATAGGGGTGCGAGCGCTCGAGCGTTAATCGCGTCATACCTCCTTAATTATGATAAATATGGGAAAAAGTGATAAGAAATTAAATATGCATTACCACTTACAGAGCGAGTTCTGCTTAATACTTTTTGCCGTATCTCTTACCGTTTCTGGAATAGAGCGGTGTAAACAATTCAATTGTTAATAACAAAAAAATGCTCGGTCAATTTAAACCAAAAACTAATCCGATGTTCCATGAAGACGCTGCGAATAAGACCTCGATGACCCAGATCGTTAGACCCGTTCGTGAGAAATCGTTAACCAAAGATTCCGATTCCACATATACAAACATACACACACACATAGACGCAGGCATTTGTTCAGAATTCGACGGGAAGTATTTTGGTATACTTAAAACACTAGTTACGGTCCAGAAAAATCGGGAAATTAATTATTTTCAATTGCTTAATTGTCATCGAGTGAAGACTCGGAAAATATTTGGAGCCCGTAATCAGGGACCCTCTTCAACCATAACACATTGGATCTACTATAAACTCCCAGAAATTCATATTGTGAGCCTATTGCCCCCCTCTAAATCAAATCAAAATTAATGCGCTCCTGCTTCGAACAAATCGACTGTTGTCGTCAGTTCTATACCTGTGTTCCTCCTAACGCGAAGCGGCTTGTAATTCTAAAATTGCCTTATTGATACCTAACAGACTGAAGTTTGATTTAGCATTTATGGATTTAGATTCTCATTTCTAAACATTCTTGCTCCGTAAAATTATACGTACAGTTCAAAATGCGGGAGATTGTGCACGTTCAAACAGGCCAGTGTGGCAACCAAATAGGCTGTAAAGTACGTTTCATTATCTTATTTCTGTACCTTCGGAAATTGATTGAATATTTGATTCCATTTAGATGAAGTTGGAAAAGCATATTTGAATTGTTCCATGCTTAAATGGATCAAAACTACTGTGTTGAACCTAATAAAAAATATTCCTCAGTGAACTTTTGGATGATACGGAAAAAAAAACAAATCAATACTATTCGGAATATAATATAATATTCTTGTGATTATTGTGTATTTGCACAATTTTTTCACTACGGAACATGCGAATAGTTGATAAATCTTCTTCCAAGTGAATCACCGAGAGTCTCAACATTCTTTTTAAAATTGTGTTTTACAGATTTTGTGAAAATTTTGAATGGGGAAAAATGAAAACTGTGATGTGGATTTCAATAATCGTGCCTGGGAAAAACATGTCCTTAAAGATATAAGGTGCCGTTTAGATGTAGCCCACCGCGCTACGTACAAGGCTTTTAATTTTGGGGATAATTTTGTCTTAGCAATTTTTCCGCCCTATCCATCAAAAACCACTGATTTTATAGTTATCTTTAACTTCCCGGTTTTTCGGGAAGTTATTGTAGTGACCCCTAAATCGATTTCGTTTATTTCAATTCGAAAGTAGGGTTTTAAGTATGCCAAAATGATTCCCGTCGAATTCCGAACGAATGTCTGTGTGTGTGTATATCTATATGTGTGTAATCGGAATTTTCCGTTAACGATTTCTCACGACCGGATCGAAGGATCTGGGTCATCGAATCGGAGCGTCTTCATGGAACTTAGATCAGATAAGTTTTTGCTTTAAATTGACCGAGCAGTTTTTCTGTTATTAACAATTGACTTGTTTACAACTCTCTATATCAAAACCGGTAAGAGATACGACAAAAAGTATTAAGCAGAATTTGCTCTGTAAGTAGAAATGCATATTTAATTTGTTATCACTTTTTTCCATATTTGTCATAATTACGGAGGTATGACGGGTTTAACCCCCGAGCGTTCGCACCCCTATTGGTGTCTCACTCCCACTCCAGTAAAGCGCATAATTCTCGCCCGCTCGCTGACTATGCGGCTAGTCAAATATTCATAAATATCTGCTTGATGAATGGGGTTGAAACATTTAATTGACGTATCGGAAAATCTAGGAATGGCAAACAGCAATTACAAATCGGGAAGTTTTGTTTGTGTCCCCCAGAGGGGCCACCTACACTTTCACCCCACTAGCTTTTTTCCTATAGTAAAAAGGAGAGACGAAAGAAAGTGTCGATATATATCGAAATTATCGAAAACCGTAAGACCGAAACCGACGCGACACCAGCGAGCGCGGCGGAAAAAGGAACTGCGCGTGCGCAGCACGCGCCGCCGGACTCGTTTGTAGTAAAAAGGAGAGACCAAAAAAAATATCGGTATAGATGGTAATTATCAAAACGCGTATGACCGAAACCGACGCGACATGAGTCAGTGCGGTGGAAAAAGGGAATACGACGCATGCGCGGGCGAACTCTTGTAAAAAAAAGTTGACTGTCCTAAGAATCTACAGGGTTATTAGCTCCCAAAGGCAGTTCTAATTATTTTACGGAAAATCTGTAACACACATTCAGCGATGCACAAGTAGTTTGAAGGATGTTTCCAACGACCACAATTATGTATTGCATAGTAATGATTTTTGTTAATTTCGCAGTTTTGGGAAGTGATTTCCGTGGAACACGGCATCGATCCTGATGGATCTTACAAAGGGCCTGACCGGGGAACACAATTGGATCGAATCACAGTTTATTATGATCAGGCTGCAAGAGGTCATTATGTTCCACGATCAGTGCTGGTTGACCTTGAACCAGGTACAATGGATGCAGCCAAGTCCGGCGTCTATGGGCGCCTTTTCAGACCAGACAATTATGTTTTTGGACAGAGTGGAGCAGGAAATAACTGGGCCAAAGGGCATTACACCGAAGGCGCTGAGCTGGTGGATTCTGTTCTCGATGTTATCAGAAAGGTGAGGCATAATTACCCATTTTTGCAACTGTGTACATCTTGCAATATATCATTTTTACTTGCAAATTGAAGCATTGCAACTTGCAACAATTTTTTCCCAATTCGAATATTCATAAAATATTTTTTGACAATTCACTGAAATATAAAGTTTCCAATATGAAAATAAAAATTTTTAATGGACTTAAGGAAAATTATAACTTTCGTAAGAATTCAATCTGATTTCTGTACTTATGTCTATTTTGGTTTTCATCAGGAGTCGGAGCACTGCGACTGTTTACAAGGGTTCCAGCTGTGTCACTCATTGGGTGGGGGCACTGGCTCGGGCATGGGGACATTGTTGATGTCAAAAATAAAGGAGGAATTCCCTGACAGGTACATTTTCAAAGCAATTTAAAATTCAAATTTTAAATCCAGAATTTTTATCCATTTCGTTTGTCTTTGCTTTCCATTGAATGCGTTACTTGGGTTCTCGAGAGAGGAAGGTCTAATTTTGTCCCGGAAATGAAAGTTCAATTTATCATATCTGTCTTGAGGGACTACCGAAATGTGTTGGTAAACACAGCACCTACAAACAAATGAAACAAGTGTTTATGTCATTTGACGGTAAAACAACTCCTCATACAAGCCCTTATTAGTTTCATCTCGAGCGCAATTCATTTTGACAAAATACATAACGCACATAGTGAATACTATGTCAAAAATGAGAGAACTCATTTGTGCAGTTTAAAAAAATCCAATTTTATTCAGGGCAAGTTCTCGGTTAAGCGCGGTTAAAGTTAATCGTTGTGATTGGCCGGAGTTAAATTTTCGATCATCATATTGCGATGATTATACTAATCAATTAGTGAAAACGAGAAATTTTGAGATTTTTCAAAAACTGAAAAAAATGCACAAACTAAAAAATCATTTTCTCATGATGCAAAGCGAATAGAATAAAATGGATACCTAACTTTGTTCTTCGAAGTATGACGAACATTTTGAAAAAAAAAGAATTGAAATCGAACGAAAATTGCGGACCGAGGGGCACTTTGAAGCTCAAAACACGAAAAACAATGTTTGTTATGGGTATATGGGGCAAAATGGGTTGGGTCCGGAATTTTCCTTACTTTTTTGGATATGGTTTTATATATCAAAACCAGATTGGTGGGTCCGAAGGCCGGGGGAGGACTGCGAAGTTTCACCGAGGTCACCCCTTAAAGGCGCTAAATTTATAGCAGTCTAATAATAGTTGCTAAACAAAATATAGATTGTTATATTTTGATTTTTATAATGATTGATAAATGGGATCTTATGACAATATATAGATCAGTGGAGTCAGTGAACCAGTTTTACGGCGTAGTACATTTATATCATACAGAGAGGCGCTCTACGTACATTACAGATTAGTTGATATAACGTTATTGCAATGTTATTGCAAATTGCTGTTATTTCGTGCTGTTCTTATTCCTAGCATTCGCTGTCAAAATTCGCATGAAACTAAACTAATCGACGCGTCTAATGTGCAGACACTATACTGCATTTATTCAAATAATTCAAGGAGTTGACAAGCTTTTATTTAATGAGTCATCGACCCAAAGAATAATTTTGTTTTTCTCATATAGCAAAAATTATTGTTTACCAACACGCATTCATTTATTCCCACAGGATTATGACATCATTCAGTGTTGGTCCAAGTCCTAAGGTATCGGATACCGTTGTAGAGCCATACAATGCTACGCTATCAGTACATCAACTTATCGAGCTCACCGATAACACTGTCTGTATTGATAATGAGGCGCTCTATAATATATGCTTCAGGACCCTACAACTGCCAACACCCTCCTACAAGGACTTGAATCATCTCGTCAGCTTGACAATGTCCGGTACGTACGAGCAGACTCCATTGCAACATGATTTATCGTTGCAGACTCATACGCGCTCTAGTGATCGAATCGAATACTAATATGCGTAAGTCTCCGGGGTCAGTTCCCGTGGAGCTTTTATCGAGTGGATTCAAGTTTGATGGTCACTTTTTAACTTCCCGATATAGGAAAGTTATTGTAATGCCCCCGAAAATCATTTTTTTTTCATGGGCTGTTCACGTTTCAAGATTTTTCTAACATTTCTAAACTATTTCAAACAAAATGTCTGTATGTGTGTATATGTGGTCAAATTGTTCGCCCACGATTTCTCGCGGCGGAATTATGCGATCGAGGTACGGAATGACTCGACCGAAGCGTCTTCACGTAACTTAGTCCTGATTAGATTTTGGATGGAATCGGTCCAGTACATATATTGTTATGAAGAATTTCAATTATTTATAATGTGCTACTGCATAAACTATTAAAGTTAGCGGAAAATTTATATAAGAAAAATTGTTTCCCGTATAAGAATACGCATTTTACGTAGAATGACTTTTTTCGATAATTTGCATAGTTGAGGTATCAACACTTATGTATGTAATGAGTGAACCAATGAACCTAGCGCAGTCATGAAGGTCTCAATCAAAGCATTTCCGTGCAGAATCGAGCGGATTACATTTTGGATGGCATTCGTGCAGTGTATGCAATCTTATTAACAATTGCAATTGTTTATACTGTTCCACTGGGTAAAATGTTGAAGTTATCGTTTTTATTTCTGCCGCACCCCTATTGGCGTCTTACTCCCACTCAAGTAACGCGTATAAGTCTCATCCTCATGCTCACCATGCGTCTACTCAAATATTGATAATTATCAGCTTCATATGAATCAGTTTAGAATTCTCAAATCTGCAAGTTTTCAGTATGACACTAATAGGGGTCACACTGATTAACCCGGGTATATTGGAGAAGAATAAATTTAGTACACTGTGTTGAAATACCAAACCGGGAAGTTTCGTTTGTGCCCCGAATGGGGTACACACATGCTCACACCACTAGTTTTATTTATAGTATTTTGCTTATAAGGTGATTCTAATCAATCGTATTTTGATCATCCTAGGTGTTACAACGAGTCTCAGATTTCCTGGTCAATTGAATGCAGATCTTCGCAAATTATCAGTAAACATGGTGCCATTTCCACGCCTCCACTTCTTTGTACCTGGTTTTGCACCCCTGACATCCGCTTCAAGCAAAAGTTATCGAGCAATTTCCGTGGCAGAGCTCACCCAGCAGATGTTTGATAGCAAGAATATGATGACAGATTGTAATCCCAACAATGGCAAATATCTGACAGTTGCAGCTATTTTTCGTGGAAGATTATCGATGAAGGAAGTGGATGAGCATATGCGAAATATTCAGAATAAAAATTCAGCCAAATTTGTCGAGTGGATTCCACAGAATATTAAAACAGCTGTATGTGATATACCACCAACTGGAATGCAAATGGCAAGCACTTTCCTTGGAAATACAACATCAATTCAGGATCTTTTCAAGCGCATCTCTGAGCAGTTCAATGCCATGTTCAGACGCAAGGCTTTCCTCCATTGGTACACTGGGGAGGGCATGGATGAGATGGAATTTACCGAAGCTGAGTCAAATATGTGCGATTTAGTGTCAGAGTATCAGCAGTATCAGGAGGCTGAAATTGATGAGGAATTCTTCATGAGGGCTGAGGATGAAGAGGAGGAATATGCTGATTAAATAAGCTATATATCATCTATTCGTTAAAAATTATTTAATTTATTTATTATTTTAGTGTTTATTTTCATCGGGTCCAGGAGACTGATTAATGGGGAGTTATTTTATCGTTCAACCAAAAAAAAGATTGAAAGTATCGGGCTTGAATTAAAAACTGAAACATTCTTCTAATTCTTGGAATCAATCGTGCTTTCTGCAGTAGCAACCTGCGGGATGAACAGTGTAAAAAGGAAAATGTGCCCACAATAATTGATTGCAATAATTGATCGTCAAAATATCGGTGCGATAATGGCGATAGAACATGTCGAGGCAACCGGTGTTAAAAATTTATTTTGCCAACTGTGAGTTTAGAAAATGAGGCGAATTGAGCAATATCTTTTGATACACTCTGCAGGGGCTGGCTCTCACTGTTATCAGTGTATCAAATAGTAACTCAATTAGGCACTATAATATTCTGCCTCTATGCGTTTAATAAAAATGTGTACGTGAATTTTGTGTTTGATTACCAACGAAGAAAAATTGAAAACCTTGGAATGGAAATTTTATTTAGCTTTTGATGTTGCTATGTCAATATATATATATATTTATTTTTGTATTCTAAAAGAAATTAATAAAACGCCTGTCCTTCGAATTTTGATAAAACCAGGAAATAATATAAAACGATAATTTTCATCCAAATTTTAATGATAAGTGTAATAAAACTTATCGATAATACATTTTACAGTGAAATGTGAAAGTCATTGTAGAAAAAAAATACATGGTAAAGAAAAATACTACATAGCTCAACTGGATGAGCAAGCTTCGGAGAAAAATTAACACTGAAATAATCTATTCCTACTGAGCATTAAAAAACACCTAATACTAATACAAAATTAACATCAAAATAATACAGTTTGTCATGATTAATATTTCATCGAAAAATATTAAGTTGAGAATTTAGTTGAATTAAGTTGAAAATAGAGTAATTTTTCCATTTAAATTTTCTTGTAATTTTTGCATGAACACTTCAAATTCTGGAGCATATGAATTGCTCATTACAGACACCAAATTCCAATGATAAAATTTCGAAATTAACTGTACAGCCTGGAAATTAATCTCTGAGGGAGTCGCTTTCCTTATCGCAAGATAGAATTTGAACTAAAACGAAGGAACTTCATGTGAGTGAGATCAATCAACTTCCAATTTTCTGAAGGAGCCAGTAATGCCGTGCAACGTGCTGTCACTGCTCCCTACATTAGCACAGCCGAATCCTTGTTTCAAAGCTGACACCGCACCTTCTCGCGCCTTATCCGAGTACAAGTGAAGACGAACGCTCATCTTATCATGGCTGATCAGGCGTGGACTGATCTCAATCAATTCCTTCCTCCAAAGTTCTGAAAAATATAATCAATAGTTCAGTTGAAATTTAATAGGAGGGAGAAGCAGCAGATCGGAGGAAATTCGTACAACTTTAGAAAAAACCCTGAAAAATCGCTCTGCGACAACGAAATTTTAGGAGTCGATAGAGAATAAAGCTACAGAAAAAGCGTACATTTTTTCCTGCCTATCAAACCAAAATTTGGGATAAATTAGCAAAAAATTGAGATAAGTGAAAAAAAGGGGTCGATCATCCTTAAGGTCTTGGGCAAATGCAATACAGTTTGGGTGGAACCACAAGGGAGGCTAATAATGGCACGACAAAAGGGGGAAAAGTGCCCGCAAAGGCAGGCTGAGAAAGAGGAGTCTATCAAATCGAGAAACTACTCCGATAATTGAAAAGGAACAAGATTTTGTTGTTTACCAATCATTTCTTTCATGGGCATTGTGCCACCATACTCCTTCGGAAGCATACTCGTGTCCATTTTGCAGTTGAGAGCATCATCGAGACTTGTGTAGATTTTAATGCGGCTCTTAATCTTCTCAGAGATCAAAGACATGCCGAAGTCCAGGGCGAATTTGAGCGATGGATGTGCATTTATCGCATGCACTTCTTTATGTCGCATCGGCACAGTGCGCTTATGGAAAACAAAAAATAAAAAATTAGTCGACAATGCAGTAGTCACTGAATTGAGTATTTTTGAATATCGTAACAAATTGACTCAATCATTTGATGTCGGTTTCAAGATGCGCTTTTAAGCAACGCGTTGAAATCCAATGAAGAATGCTTGAGCTTACGCCCGAAATTACGGAACACTTGTTGCCCTAACTTGGGACACTCGTGCACCTTAATTTGATGTCAGGACCTCTAAGCTTCAAACCGATCGAGCAAACGTAGACCTGCAGCGAAGTTTTGACAAGACTATCTATAATATTTCTCATTCCAGAATTTGAGAAAATTTTTGAATTTCTAATATTTTTGTTACATTTTAAACTATTCATTCGTTACATTAGTAATAAGTCATACTTGTAGATTTTCGTATATTTAATTTTGTTTCAACGAAATTTCGCATTTTTTTGACATTTTGAAAATGTTCAAAGTTTTAGGCCGCAATTTTTTTTATTTTCAATAAATTGTAGGTTTTGGCTACTATTGACGTTCTTGTAAATTTTTAGAACTGTGGAATCCTCTAAACGATTCGTGGAATACACCTAAATTATATTCACATGAAATAATCTAGAATAAATTTTTGAAAGTTTCACAATTTTTTTTACATTTTTTTAAGTGATCTCCAGTCATTTAATTTCTCCGCATTTTTTTCAACTATTGCATAGATCGCTCAATTAGCAGTTTTGCAGTTGTTGCACCCATTTTACCCCAGGTTGCAAATTCGCCCCACCTATCCATGACATTCAATATTCACCCAATAAATTATGTGAAATGAAATGAATTTTCATGACGTAAGTCGCATTCCACGTACCGATACCCAGAGCCTGAGAAACCGGCTGAACATCTTATTGCCGAAACTCATTACGTGAGTGTGGCCTTGAAGCCCATTAACCCAAAACTGTTACCAGGTATCCCCAGGCAATACCAAAACTCATGCATGTGATACACCATGTGAAATAAGAAATTCCAAATTTTCTATTTTTTTTCTATCTCACATTTCTCAATTATATAGATCTATCGATGCTACAGGCCTGCCTTCGCCAACATCAAACGGTACCGGAAGTCTAAGCGCAGCATGGTACCTTCAAAAACGGTTCCCCAAGATTGCTTTAATTAAAATAAAATTCATTGATTAGAACCTACCTCTCCGTTCTTCACAATGCGCACAGCCTCTCGAGGTGTGAACAAAGTCAAGTGTGGAAAACTCACACCAGCACCATCAGCAAAATGAACGAAGCCTCGCACCTGACTCTCCTCATCCTCCATGAGCGCTTCATAAGTTATCGCGTGAATTTTGCACATGTCGGCATTGGTGAATTTGTACGGATCAAAAACACCTGTAAAAATACATTGAAAGGGGTAACAATTTGCAATATCCACTTGATCTTAGTCAATCAGAATATTCTCTCGTATCCTAGCACCTCACTAGGTCTAACAAAATTGAGTATCACGAAGAGAAATAACAAATAGCAGCAAATACCAGCAGAATATTACGAAAATGAAAATTATTGAATAATTCAACTAAGACTGAGCTTCTCTCCTTTTTTTTCTTTTACCGGGTCTCGCCACAATCACTCGCCGCCCCTTCGAGTCTCTCCCAGGCACAGCAAAGAGATATCTTAAAAAGCATAAAAAAATTAATGAAACTCTCGCAACAGAAAAGCGATGAAAATTATTCCTTTTACATTCATTTTTATCACTTACCCAAGTGTAAGCAATTCCGACATATTTGGCTCGGTAATGTCGAGTTTATTGAATGCTGGATGGTAGACTTTTCTCAGGAGAAGATAACGCTCGGTTGCTTCCTGAGCCATGGGCACATTGAACTTTTTGCATCGCAGAAATCGTAGAAGGAATTGAGCGTCTAAAATTGAAAATCAATGTAAAAGGCATGAAATTAGAAGTTCAAATTTGTTCAATACTCGTTCTAAATTTGCAACATTCAGAGTGCTCGTGAACGTCATTTTGCTCGCGTAATTTTTCTTGAATTTTTTCTCCGTATTCAAATATTAAGGCAGAAAAACTCTCCTGATCCGTAGATTCAAATATTGCAATATGCAACATTTAATATAATATTATATAATACTATGTAATATGGAAAACGTTTTTATTTTCATAATTACAAAAATATAGAGCGTGTTCCTCGGGCGGACATCACATCTATAATTTTAAGGCTGTGTAGTTCAGGGGAAGAAGACACTAATAGCAGAGTGTCTTGACCAGCGGTGCCGCGTTGACACGGACTCAGCTGGCTGAGGCTAGCAAGACGTAAATTATGTTACATAATCTAGTAAGATGGATGTATGATGCCGCTGATCCATCTGCGCATGAATCAGGCGTCACACATATCGGCATTAAAACTGTAATCCATGGGAATGTTCTCCCGAGGAACACGCTATTTTCTTTCTTCATATGAAATACAACATAAAAGCAATCTCTAATCGTCCAATACTTTTGACGAGATAGTGGAGATTTCCTCCGAATCAATGAGGAACCATATTTGTCCAGACTCTCAACTCAACTTAATACGTATTTTTATCGGATTCTTGTATTCTTAAAGTAACTGTGTTTACTTGTCCGAGTCCCGTGGTGCGTGCTTCGCACGCGCATTTCCTTTTTCCGCCACGCCTACTGGTGTCGCGTCAGTTTCGTTCTTACGCGTTTCGATAATATCGATATATATCTTTTTACTGTAGAGATTAAGATATGTTTTTATCAGAAAATACAGAAAAATTCGGCGAAGCCTCTTTGGTCTCCGCTTAAACCGGATGGTTTGTGGTCAAGATAATGAAGAAATTTCAAAACGAAAATGTGAAAAAAAAATCATATTATATTGAAAACGAAATATTTTAAAGGTATGTTAAAATATACAAATTTTAACATACTTTTAAATGAGTTATTAAAAAAATACATTATGAATATCTCTTTAAGGAATTCCATTACCAAGTCGAGAATTTTCAATGCGTGGATTCAGTTTAATCCAGTTGCGCATCTGCTCTAGCGCCTGGTCTCGCGTATTCTTGTCCTCCCTCAACTCATCCTTAGCGACCTTTTGTGTATCCTCAGACAGGCCGCAAACGTAATTGTCAGCCTCAGTAACCCACTCGACGGCTCCCATTTTGCGCTGCTCTTCTGTACTGTCGATGTCACGCTCAACTTACTTACCTTCGTGAGTTATCTATAAAAGAAAAAAAAGTTTCAATGGAAAGTTCCAGTATGGGCCAACGAAACTTGAGACACATTAAAATGTCCTGGGTTATTGGAATGTTTGAGGAAAAAAATGGATCTCAGATTAGATTTTCTGAACCATCTAAATTTCCCCCCCCCCCCCCCTCTACAAGAACACGGAGATAACTTTTCGTCGCAAGTACACCAAGATGATCCCCATTAAATGTCAGGATGAAGTTGTCCAGTATGTGTGTGTGTGTGATGCTAATATTTGAAATACGATTACGCACGGACTGATAATGCGATTGGATCATTAAGGTCGTAATCAAAGGATCATTATGCAGCTTAGCGGTGATTAGATTTTGGATGAGATCGATCCAGCATCTCTACTGCTAGAAACAATCTGGAATGGTTATGCAATGCCGTAGCTCAGAAATGATTGCCGGTAGATACAAGTATATAGGATGGTCCAAAATAAGTTTTCTGAAAATTTGGAGTTAATTAACGTAAGTGCGGGGGAAGTGAGAAAAATAGACATGTGGTCCATCTTTAGAAACTTCCCTATCAACCTCTCTAGAATCCCATCTCCGTCCCTCTCCACATTAAGGATATTCAACCGGTACAGTCAAAACAAAAGTTTATGACCCTTTCTACAATTCGCTATATTTATCGCCAATAATTTCCAATTAATATTTCAATGCTTTAAGTAGTTGAAGTAATAGCCATAGAGAATTATTATATTGTATTTGACTTTGCGAATCAATATTACATTGTTTAAAGAAAAAAAATGAAAAAAAAATTTAGTCAATCGTCATGGAATTTTTACCATCGTTCCATATCTGCTTCAATAGTAAATTTTCAAAATTTCACCAAATTTGTACATTTTGAACTGTATTTACCCAAATTTTTATTTTTCCCATAAGAGGCCGTGTTAATCGAGAAGTTTGATGATTAAGAACTACAAAACGGTGTTGTGAATCAATCTCAAATTTCATACAGACATCTGTTGTCGCTGCAAAAACATTATGTAAAAATTTCAAGCAATTCGTACATCTTCGCCAATATAGGTGGAATATCCCTAACTTAGTCGTCAATTTTCTGATCAATTTTCTCGTCGAAGTCAAGATGAGAAGGAATCGATGGGGAAGTTGATGCTATTGTTAACAGGAAGGTTGATGCTGCGGTTGACAGGGAGGTTGATGCTGGGGTTGGCACAGAGGTTGATGCTGGGGTTGACAGGAAGGTTAACGCAGTACTTGATAGGGAGGTTGATGCTGCCATTGACAAGGAAGTCGATGCTGAGGTTAACAGGGAGGTTGATAGAAAAGTTGATGGTGTGGTTGATAGGAAAGTTGATGCTGTTGTTGATAGGGAAGTTGACGCTGCGATTAACAGGGAGGTGGACGGGGTGGTTACCGAGGACGGTGATGAATTTCAAACTCATGGATGCTTGCCCGCCATAGCGACAGCTGATACTGTGCTGTTCCCACCCTACTTGACCCACCTTAACCCATCAACGCTCTTCGATAGATCTACTATCAATTCATTTGAAAATGGGCCGACAGCAATTTTTTTCAAGTTCTTCATTTACTTTATCCCGATTTTCTAGCAATGTTATTTGAGCATGCGTCGAGCATACCTCAAATCCTCAAAAATCAAGAATTTCAAATAAAAAGTATGAACAAGAATGTACAATGAATGCCTTCAGCATAAATTTTGCAGCGCATGTTTTGCCCTGAACAGTCGCTGTAGAAATTTCTTTCTTTGCAATAATTCTGCAATACGGAACAGTCGTTACACGAACACCCAGATGAAAGTAAGCTCTCCCCTGTTGGTCCGGACCATAAGACCTCAGAATTCCCCAAATGAAATATCGATTCTACCACAAACCCCGAATAGCAGAATGGAGCTAGCAGAACCTAGCAGATCATATCTCCCAACATCTATCCAACAATATGTATAACTTATGACGAATGGCAGACATGGAGGAATCCCTGGCGGATCTATCGATTACTCCTTGATTGCGGATGAGAGAGCAACAAGTTGGGCGTACGGCTGATCATTAGGTGATCGCTACTTGACTGCTCATTCGATCAACCTTCATGAAGAATTGATCGACTGTTGAGCGCGACTTGACAGGCAAACATTTCCACCGAAAAAAATGAAAAAAAGCAAAAAACATCAAAAAGTCATATATATTGAGAATCCCGAAATAAATGACAAGTAGTGATCAAGTGAGCGCACAAGTTGATCCCCCAAATCAAGTTGCAATCAATGGGTCCATCAGGGTATGAAATTGGGTCATATGGTACTGACTGTCCCATTCTTCTTCTTCTTCTTCTTCTTTTTCATTTTCTTCTTCTTCTTCTTCTTCTCCTTCTTCTTATTCTTCTTCTTTTTTGTTATAGCGGTACGACGAGCGAATGTTCTCTTTAAGTGGACAGAAAAAAAAAATTCGTTCTTGCTGCTATTCGTTAGTGATATTGTCATCAACCTCTTTGGTGTATAGTTTCCGTGTGGTAGATAGATAACGTCATCTGACGCCAATAATAGTAAGTTGTTATCGGAACACCAATAAACAAACCAACGTGTTCACCCGAAGTGAGAAAAGAATGACCTGGGGAAGGATATTTGTAAAATAGAGACTATGATGAAGATAAATGAAAACGTTTTGGTGGAACACTGAACAGGAACGAGCGTGAGCGTCCGTCCTAGCCAACGTTTCCCGCCGAAAGCATCACAATTGCTGTAAGATGTGGAGCCTCGATGAAAAGTCAATGTTACACTTTGGGAAGCTAACCACTAACGTCCTCCACTGGTACCAATCTCGATTTCATTCGAAGAAGCGCAACGACAGAGAAGTTGCAAATGGATAAATTCCCAATAATGAATCGGACAAAATGTCATACGAAACTGGCTCTTGCCATTTGTCATCAATCTTCCCACCGAAATTGCATAATAATTCACCAAAAAACCTGTTGCAAAAACCTTGAAAACTGGCCTAGATGAGCCATAACATCTCCAACCAGTCCACTGAATTTCATAGTGGTGGAATGAGAAAAGTAGGTCCTAACGTAATAATCAGCCCGATGATATAACTTAGAATATAACTTAAAGAACAACGTAATATGACCGATCAAAATGATCATTTCAGCTGGTGCTATGGGTACTGCCGAACGGGGAAGGCAAATTGAGCGTGTGTTGGCGTTACGAAACAACTTTCTCCCGTTATGCAACACGATCTTTTTCGTATCTCACTGCAGGTATATAGGTTGTTCATCCGTCTTTATTCGTTGCCTGAGTCACGGAGATCTGTGTCAAAGTACAGAACTTTAACGAATGTATTTGAAATAATTTGAGTAAATCAAATATGATTAATAGATGAACTAATTGTTCTGGATACACTTGATCTTCACAGAGCGAGTGAATAAATCCAATTGAGAATGCGTGACTGGTTGAGCGCATTGAGTGAATGACGAAGAATCATCAGTACCTCCAATCACTCAAGCGGAGAGACGTCATTTAGACGCACTTCAATTACCGCATACAAGCGATGCAGGGACATTTATATTGGTGCCTGAATTAGGAATTTTAATTCACTAACTTAGAAAATCGGAAATCAGTAGCTTCCTCTTGAAACTGCAATATATACTATATCGTTTAGGGAAATTGCAAAACAATGCTCCATTACCATTTTTGTATGAGAGAAATTTTTTCACCTTATAAGGCTCGTCAATAAAATTTTCTTAATAATAAATACTGAGCATTATGTATAGGCGTTATGAATTTTCCTACGTCCTGGTAATTTATGGATCGTTGAACACTCTTCAAGTACAGTAATTTTGATAATCAATAGCACTTCTAACATCCAATAAGGTTAGCAAAATTAGAAATAATTTGGATTTAAAATTACAAAAAAAAAAATCAAAGAATCTGAAATTTTTTCACCCAATCAAGTGAGGGTAAAAAAAAACAGTTTAATCGAGATTCTTCATACGCCTAGTCAAGGATTTTTCAATCAAAAATTGCGAAAGTTAGGAGCCTTGTAAATGGGTAGAGTTCAGTGAGTGACAATGAATTGATTTGATCGAGGTCTCTATCTACTTGTGCATTCAAAGTTGGTTTCTGGTGATTCTTTGATGCAGGATGACACCCAACACATCTGATTATTGATGACAATGGCTAAAAGAACGATTGAAAAATTATGATTGATGCATTAAAGGCGCACTGTTTCAATCGAGCCGACATACCGAAAGCAAAAGAAAAAAAAACTCTTCCGTATACTGAAAGTCATTTCTCAGTATTAATTGCAAATTCTTTCAATACATTGAGCTGTTCTAATGTAAAATGTTTTTATTATCGTTTCAATGTTTGCAATTGCTTATTACACTCGGGGAATAATTTACGTTTTCCGGGGTGAAAGTGATAATTGTCTAGACGATGCCTTCTCATGACCACAAAGTATATCATAAATAACGTAATATCAGCATTATTATTTTTCCTTTTTTTTTTCTTTTCTTTTCATCATGAGACGCGTAATTCTAATTGCAGTGAAATGTGAGGAAATAATAGTTGTGCTGTCATAATTATCTCATCGCTTTGTTATACGTAATATTACGTGTTTCTATATCTCTAAGTCATTAAGATTGCATGGAATATGGAGTCTTATGTCGATAATTTCATCTGCACTTGAGCTACTTACAGTAAAAAATTCGATAAATAGATCAATTGCCGTCCGAAACAAATTTTTCTTTTACGAATTTTCGATTTTTGACCATTGCAATTGTTTTACTTCTTGTTACTTTGAATACTTGTCAATACTTATGGATATATATCTCTAGAATATTCCGAAAAATTATTTGCAAAAAAAAAAAATTCACTTTTCCACTCAATTAAACCATACCGAAGTGAAAAAATTGATCGTCAATGCGTCAATTTTTTTCTCGAATTTTGCGCTCATTCAGTCAAGCTCGGTAAAAAAAACTTGACACACTTGATTATTAATTAATCTGCGTTTTTTGAAATCTTCATCATTTGAAGAATGCGGTAAAAATTATGTTTATCAATAAAAAAACACTGAGTTTATGTGTTGTAAACTGGTCACATACCCAAAATACTGCGTCCGTGCGGCACAGTTGTAAGCGACTGCCCCTCAAGTCCCAACCGATCACTCTTTTATAATTTTCTGGTCTTACCTTTCTTCCCAGTCGTCGCCGAACGGATAACGCAGCGATCAGCTGAAGGTGTTTAGGGAATCGAAGAATTTCATTTGCTATTGAAATTGGAGGCTGTATACGCACACGTGTACCAATTATCATCACTGTGGTTTGCATATTTTACCACCTACGGATTGATTGATTTTTCGTTCACATCGCTCAAATCAGCGCCGTCGACATGAAAAGGGCCCACTTTGTCGAATGCATCTTGATATTGCAGTCTCGATCATTATCCATCCTATTCAAAGCGACATTTCTTATCTCTTATTGTCACGGTATTTTTAAATTTGAAGAATGTGAAAAAGGAGAAAACTACGCAAAATCAATTTCAATCATATTTTTTTTCAGAACATTTTTTTTTTTTGCCGAAAATGTTATTTTAGAGGAGAAAAAAAATGTCATTTACGTCTAAAGCAACTCATTCACGACATAAATTTTCGGGATTTTTTTTTCTCAACTACAAAATCGTTTGACCAATTTTTGAATTCCATAATTACTCTACGAAAAATCGTGGATAAATTTCCCTACACCGCTAGACACGTAGATTCAGTTGAAAATGGGAAATCGATTTTTCTAGTAACTTCTGTCGTTAAGTTGAAAAATGCAAAAAAAAATTATAATTTTTTTTCTGAATTTTCCGCATCCGAGAAAATGGAAAGGGGATTGAAATGAATTCCAAGTATTTCAAAAAGTCTAATTGAAATTCATTGCGTTTTCCGGGTACTCCGCACTTATTTTTCCCCGCTATTAAAATTGATTTTTTTCGCCTGCATTTGCAATGGATAGTCTCCTAATTGCCGGAGCATACTTTCTTCCGCACTCCCCATCTTTTAGTCGCAATTCACAATTGCTATTCCAATAAGTAGAACATCTTGCATAAAATAAATTATGAGAATTCTCCACGTGGAAATACAGATTTTCTTCTCTTTTATAATCCGCAATTAAATCGAGCAGTCCAATGGAGATATCAAAACATAGTTAAGAATTAGTGTAACGAAAACAAGTGTAATGAATTTTTTTCCTCTAATTTTGCAATCAAAATCTCTCGAAAAACTCAGCAAAATCAATTAATTTTGGGCATTAGTCGTGTACCTCTGTTTACATTTCACGATGATTTCATTATTCCGTGAGTGAAAGGTTGCGCGCAGAACTTTGCCTCTGTATGTATTCTCAATGTAGCAAAAAAGCTCACAAATTTAATTTCACGAGATAGTAGTAATTGTTATAAAAGCAAATAGCACTCAAAAAAAAAATCGCCAAAGTGATGCTCCATTGCACAGCAAATAAACTCAAAGGCAATTGGCGGTTAAAAAATTCTTATTCTCAAAGCTTCATATTGCTCGTTACATCATACTTCCACGTAACTCCTTAATATTAGGTAATTTTTTTTTTCTTAAAAACCCATTGATTAACAACAGTGAAAATATCAAAGTACGCCTGTGTAGTTGAGCTGAACCACAAGATGAAATCACTTCGGCGATTTTATTTTTATTCTTTTCGAGGTGTTATTAGTGATATCAGAAGTATCTAGAGCAACTTTCTTTTCAATTTTCTTCGTTTTTTCCCCTTGCTCTCCTCTTTGTCCATTATCTTTAATTTTTTTTTCTTTTATTTTGCATAGCTGGACGTAATATCTAATGCGATACCACTTTCCTTCAATTTCATGCGTACTCAAATTGAAACGGCAAAAATTGTGCGGGGAAGCTCCAATTTTAGACTATCGTGACTACTTCATAATGATTGAAGAGAAGTTAAGGATATTCCACCTATATTGGCGAAGATATAAGAATTGCTTGAAATTTTGACATAATGTTTTCGAAGCGGTAACAGATGTCTGTAGGAAATTTGAGATTGATTCACAACACCCTTTTGTAGTTATTAATTATCAAACTTCTCAATGAAGACGGCCTCTTGTGGGAAAAATAAAAATTTCTGTAAATACAGTTCAAAATATAAAAATTTGTTGAAATTTTGAAAATTTACTATTGAAGCAGATATAAAACGATGGTAAAAATTTCATGGCGATTGACTAAAAATTTTTTTCATTAATTTGTTTAAACAATATAATATTGATTTGCAAAATCAAATACAATATAATAATTTTCTATGGATATCACTTCAACTAATTAACGCATTGAAATATTAATTGAAAATTATTGACGATGAATATAACAAATTATAGAAAGGGTCGTACACTTTTGTTTTGACTATACGTGTTGAATATCGTTAAATGATCCTTCTGTCAATATTGCAAATTGGCATACTTGCAGCTTCACTTTTCCTTCATATACTATGTAAGTTTGTAACTTCACATGTCCGCTATTTCTCCGTTTGCCAGCGGGAAAAAATGTTGGGCGCGCACGCGGCGTGGCAATAGTGTTATTGCCGCAATAGACGAGAGAATCGAGACAAGACGAGAGATGAATTGCATTCCCGGCGGCGATTGCATTCCGAGACGAGACGAAATAAATTTTTTTTTTCGAAAGTTTTATAGTTTCGGAACAAGACGAGAGAGTTAAAATTCTCGCCTCGTCTCGTACCGCGGGAACACGAAGCATTATCCTTATTGCTCTGTAATATATATATCACAGAGAGATAGAATAGAATTGGCATGTGGAAAATTGAAGAAACACTGATTGGCTGAAAGAGAAAAGTTTAGCAGAATAAAAATGGATAGTAGAATAAAAAATATCGGTAGTGTCATGAAGATAAATACGGTTGCGCGGTAGCTCCGCGCACAATTATAGTAGTGCTATACGAGTACTCACACACACAGCAAAAATTCAAGCGTAATTTACGCCTTTTTAAGATCGTAAATTATGATTTTAAAATCGGAAATTACGATGTTGAACATCGTAATTTGTGGTTCTTAAGCCATGATTTATGACTGCAAAGTTGCAAAATGAAACTTTGTCAGAAATTTACGAAATTTCGGGAAATGCAAAAAGACACCACAGCAAATGAATCAAATAGTTAGAAAATCATAACAATACCCTTTAACGTTTGAAATGATTCTTTTGCATTCTTGTCGAGCCATCTCGTCTCTTATCACATCTCTCTCGTATCGTCTCGACTTGGTGACAATTATAAACGTGCTCTCTCCTATTGGATCGAGTCATGATTCTCTCGCCTTGACTCGATCCTCTCGTCTATCGCGACAACACTTAATGGTCAACGCTATGCGGCTTCTAGACGGCGAGCAGACGGCCACGCGTCCTTCGCACGCACATTTCTTCTTTCCGCCGCGCTGTCTGGTGTCGCGTCGGTTTCGATCTTACGCTTTTCGATAATTCCGATATACATCGATATCCTCTTCGGTCTCTCCTTTTCCCTATAGAGAGATAGAGACTACAACTATCAACAGTTGCGGGCGCATTTCGGCATGACAAAAATTTAAAGATATTGCGAGATTACGGTCTCTTATCGAGATTTTCGATAGTTTTTCTTGTCTCTCCTTTCTACATAGGACGAGACCGGTGGCGCGTGCTTCCCACGCGCATTTCCTTTTTCCTCCACAGTGACTGGTGGGACGTTAGTTTCGGTCTTACGGTTTTCGATAATTTCGATATATATCGATAGTTTCTTTCGTCTCTCCTTTTCACTATAGGATATATTGCCTTAGAACTTTTTGGTAACACTCATCTCCATTTGCTCATATGGCTAATTTTACATGCAGATCACTTTTTGTAAAATCGAGTCATGCCTATAAAGTAAAAATCAAAACTTTGCTGATGTAAACGCTGAAGCGTTTCATTTTGTTATCGACAGAATTAAGGAGCATTTCGCAGGTTTGAAAGCTGGAGTACCACGCTACCACAAATTCCAGGACCAACATCAACATGCAGGACCAATCCTTGCAATTGATGATAAATGAATAACTAATGCTAATCCATTACCCGAAATGGTTGGTTTTCGAATATTTAATGAGCGCCAAAAAAATGTTTGTTGCTCTTCTCTGACGGACAATAAACATCTACGCAATACCGTACATCCGCAAACTGCGAGGGGACTGTATTTCCCAGTGCCCTTTCTAAAGGATCATCTATTAGGAGGGCAAACAAAAAATTATCAATGACAACAGCTATTGATTGAAGATCAGGCTTGTACCAGATTTCGGACTGAGAAAAAATGTTCGTACAAAAATTGGTTGTATGATTGTTCTTCAATCATAGCTGAAAATATCCATAAGAAACCTGTCATTACCATATCCCACCTCTACCTACATTTCCTAAAAAAATCCTGCATATGTATGTGTAATAATTGAAGAAGCCAAAATTACTATATTGTGTATTTGAGAAAATAACAATCATCGTTGGTACATTTCATGGCTATCAGAAGACTTCCGAAATATTGTGCGAGTCATCTGTATTGGGTATACTTGTATGAAAATAAAGATTAATACTTCTAGATCTTATGTTACACAATGATACAGCACATATAACCCAAGGACTATTGGACAAAGGCACAGAACTATTTTGTTCTAGCGTCTCATGCCCTTCAAACTGATGTACAGTAGAGTCTCGAGCATCTGAGGTAATGTGGGAAAGGGATTTCGCGGATAAGCGAAAATTCGAATAACACGGTGGGAATATGGAATTCTAAAATTTCAATCATTTCCCGCGTATATTGGATGGTGAAATAAAATATTATCAGATAAATCCTATGGTAAAAAAGAGAAGCGGAAGAACCTATCGATATATATCGAAATTATCGAAAACCGTAAGAACGAAATCGACGCGCCACCATTCAGTGCGACGGAATGAGGTACCATCTTTACTTTTGTACCACCTGGCCAACGCTTAGATATGGAATTCAAATGAATCTATATATACGTACTTGTCGAAGTTCTTTTTTTACAAAAACGCAGTTTTTGCATTTTTGTGCCATTTCATACCTTTTGTGAAAGTCTTGGTTAGTTTAATTGAGAAGCTGGAAATTATTTAGTTTTCAATGTTTGGGGCATTGCCTCTGTGAAAGGTTTAGTGTATATACCGACACAACTTCAAATTCAAATCATTACGTTTTTAACTGTTATATTTTCTACCTCTTCCGAGTAGAAACATGAATGCGTTCGTAAAATTTCGAGGCCACTTTTGTTTCCTTATTTGCATATGCCTATAGCGGACATGAACGCAGGCTACGGAGCTGCGCGTCCGTCTGACGGAAACAGTGGACATTCCACCACATACACAAATGTTCACGAGCCCCACACGTGTATATACATGGGAGGCGAGAGTGTCCACAGAAAGTTTGCGCCGCAGAAGAAAAAAGTTCACTATTTTTTTTAACAATAATGGAGTGTCATAATGGAAATTTTTTTGTGAAAACTCGAGAAACTATGTTAAACTGAGCATATAAAAAATAAGCGCTCTAAAAGCAATAGTTTGTAAATACTTTGAAATTGAATTTTCAAACAGTGATTCCGGCTGTATAGTCATGCGGTAGGACGTTGTTCTGAGAAAGTCGACGGCGGTAAGGTGCAGATGGGAATTTGAAGGGATACCCACTTGTCGAAGAGACACTACCGCATCTCCTGATAGGAATGCAATGGCTTCGTCAGCAGAGGCAAACACGGAGAGCAAAATCCTCGAAAGGAACTTATTATCAGCGGTTCACTCTCAACAACGTTAAGCAACCGAAACTATATAGACTCATTTAATACCATGTGGTAATTTTCAACTCAAAGTGCCAAACATTAAATAAGTACGAAAAATTTTAATGACTCGATTATTTAACCCAGTTCAATATGTTCTTTCAACATATATTACATTTAGAAATCATTGCGCTCAACATAATTGGCCCAAACTCTAAGAGAGCGTAACACAGTTGAATACCTAATTAGTCCATACGCTGTGACAGTTTCCGTGGTCAAAAATTACCTTTAAAACGGCAAGAAATTTGAGTTTTGGAATTTATGTTTTCGAGGGTGCTGAACACGGAGAGAAAAGCTCTTTAAAAATTACGTAAAAAGTTCCGTAATCCGCAAGTGAAATACAATTCGATTAAGAATTACGGAACGCGCCGGAATTTTAACGCAACCTTCGCGTCATTTTTCTGGAAAGTTCCGTAAAAATTACAGAACGAACCAGAGTTTTTACGGAACTTTCCACAAAAATTAAGCGAAGGTTGCGTAAAAATTCCGATGCGTTCCGTAATTTTTAACTGAATTATATTTCACTCGCGGATTACAGAACTTGCTACGTCATTTTTCAAGAACTTTTCTCTCCGTGAACACGAATCCGATATCCATTAATGCGAAATATGGTAACTTTTTTTGTTCATAACAATTTAATTGTTTATAAGGCAATTGCATGAAAACGGCGCAAGTTATGAAAAAATGTTTGAAACAACAACTGTTCCTTTTTTAATAATAAATCAATTTTGATTTTTGACTTTTTTCCTATCTCTCATATTTATTTGAGAAATGTCACTTGACACTGTGCGGGACACGGTTTTGCGCTTGGGTGCTGTCCGCGCTGCGCTGCAGCCAGCATACGCGGAAAACCGTTGAAGATACAGAAACAAGGTTTAACAATAAAATGTTCCTAAGGAAATAAGCTATCAGCTTTATACAGGTATATTTTTCTATAACTCTAACGGTTTACGAGATATTTTCGTGAGAAAGAGAAACAAGTACGCAAATTTGCGGATTACGCCGTATGAAACCTCAAATTTAAACAATATAAATTCGGCTGAGGCAATTTCACTATAGCTCAATGTTTGGAGCGTTTTCTGGGGAATATTTTTTATCTAAAACTATTTTCTCTAAACATAATAGGTGTGGAGAAATTCAAGCGGGCAGTCCGCCGAACTTTCAGAGCGTGCGCTGTGCTCCGTGCGCTGTACCTCGCTCTACATTTGAACCATATGTTTTTGATTCTGGCCGAGTTTTATTTAATAAAATGGCCGAGATTTGATTAATAAAACCCGGCCCGAATCAAAAACATTTGTTTCAAATGTAGAGCGAGGTACAGCGCACGGGGCACAGCGCACGGTCTAAACGTTCGGCGAACTACCCGCTTGAATTTCTGCACACCTAGCATATTTAGAGAAAAAAGTTTTAGATGAAAAATATTTACCAGAAAACGCTCTAAACATTGAGCGATAGTAAAATTGCCTCAGCCGAATTTCTATTGTCCAAATTTGAGCTTTTATACGGCGTAACCCGCAAGTTTGCGTACTTGTCTCCCTTTCTCACGAAAATATCTCGTAAACCGTTAGAGTTATATAAAAATCTACCTATATAAAGCTGATAGCTTATTTCCTTAGGAACATTTTATTGTTAAACCTTGTTTCTGTATCTTCAACGGTTTTCCTCGTATGCTGGCTGCAGCGCAGCGCGGACAGCACCCAAGCGCAAAACCGTGTCCCGCACAGTGTTAAGTCACATTTCTCGGTTAAATATGAGAGATAGAAAAAAAGTCAACAATCAAAATTGATTTATTATTAAAAAAGGAACATTCTTTCATAACTTGCGCAGTTTTAATGCAATCGCCTTATAAATAATTAAATTGTTATTAACAAAAAAAGTTACCATATTTCACATTAATGGATATCGGATTCGTGTTCAGCACGCTCGAAAACATAAATTCCAACACTCAAATTTCTTGCCGTTTTAAAAGTCATTTTTGGCCACGGAAACTGTCACAGCGTATGGACTAAATATCATAGCAATCCATGTATACTACCAAAATTGGTTATTCCTTACCGCGATTGAACTTGAAATAGTGAAATCATCATCATTGTTGATTACACTTCGTACTTTAGATAACAACGAACATCAATTTCTCTGATTGAAAAATACGACTTCCCAATTCGGGCTCACTATAATAGCCTCCGGAAATAGGGAAGTTGAAAACACATCAGAATTTCTATTCTGGAAATTCTAAGCATGCATCGATACAGGTCGAATGCTGTTATCTATAGCACTGCTAACATTGTTGGACATATTGTCAATAAAATAGCTCTGTGTGTGCGTGTGTGTGGTGTCTGCATGCATTCAAAACCTTTCACTTTTTATTGGTATTCCAATTAAATTCCTGAACTAATACGGGTAGGGACAAAGATTCACACAAATTTGATGCCCTGTGTCAAAATACACATTTTATGTTGTTCTCCAGCCGCCATAATTTATGAGTTGAGGTGGGTGAGGGTGTCGCAGACCGCTCCGGAGCGCTCGCAACCGATCTCCACGACCTGTGAAGCTTTTCTAAACGCAGTGAGTAGATATGGAAGAAAATAGTGTGGGCATAAAAAATACCATCAGGCGAGATCTGTTAATTTCAATTCAATTCTCCATAAAACATCTCATTAACTGGATACTCTTTTTTTTCTAATTGCCCCACAAGACATGATCTATGGCGAAATTACAGATCACAAATTTTTTTTTTAGCTCTCAAGGGTCATTTTCCCCATTTTTGATGACTTCAATCATGCGTAACGATTATGCCAACATTCTTTTGCTTAACTGAAAATAATCTGCTTTCTTTTAAAAAGTCCACCCGCGCGTGCTTCGCACGCGCGCTTCCGTTTTCCGCCACGCCGACCGGTGGCGCGCCGGTTCCGGTCTTACGCTTTTCGATAATGTCGAAATATGTGGATAGTTTCTTTCGTCTCTCCTTTTTATTATAGGATTAAGGGGTGACCCCGGTGAAACTTCGAAGTCCTCGCAGGGCCTTCGGACCCACCAATCGGGTTTTGATATATAAAGGCATAACCCAAAAAAGTAATGAAAATTCCGGACCCAACCCATTTTGCCCTATATACCCATAAGAGACATGGTTTTTCGTGTTTTGAGCTTCAAAGTGCTCCTCGGTCCGCAATTTTCGTTCGATTTTAATTATTTTTGTTCAAAATGTTCGTTATACTTCAAAGAACAAAGTGAAGTATCCGTTTTATTCTATTCGATTTACATCATGAGAAAATGATTTTTTAATTTGCGCCTTTTTTTCAGGTTTTTGAAAAATCTCAAAATTTCTCGTTCTCACTAATCGATTATTATAATCATACGTAATATGTCTTTTATGACGATAAAAATGATGACAGAATTCACATTCAGTACAAAACAATTATAGTACTTGAATCTGCCTATGAGAGAAATGTGAGAAAATAGAGACATATATGTAGTAATCTGCTGAGGTGAAAATACAGAAATAAATCACAAAATTCGTTTAAATCTTGAACAAATCATTTTTCCCGTCATAAAAGACATATGACGTACGGTTACAATAATCAATTAGTGAAAACGATGAATTTTGAGTTTCCGAAAAAAAAGAAAAAAACGCGCAAACTCAAAAATCATTTTCTCATGATGCAAAGCGAATAGAACAAAACGGATACTCAACTTTATTCTTTGGAGTATGACGAACATTTTGGAAAAAAAAAGAATTAAAATCGGACGAAAATTGCGGACCGAGGAGCACTTTGAAGCTCAAAACACGAAAAACAATGTTTCTTATGGGTATATGGGGCAAAATGGGTTGAATCCGGAATTTTTCTTACTTTTTTGGATATGCCTTTATATATCAAAACCCGATTGGCAGTTCCGAAGGCCGGGCGAGGGCTTCGAAGTTTCACCGGGCTCACCCCTTAAACGAGAAATATGTCACTACTTGTACCTCATAGCACAGTAATACATACAAAAATTATCAATTTTTTTAAAAACGAATCATCTGGGCATCTCCAAAGATACCTATCAGTTTTTGCACCCATACACCGAGCAAAACCAATCATCACATCTCTGTTACTTTCTCATACTCTCCCATGAGTATCGAAAAGTCCTTGAAGTAATTTCCAGGATCCATGAAACTTTCGAATTTCGTGGAGGTGTTTCTCTATCGAACTTGAAAAGTCCCCGTAATGATTTCACAATTTCATAAACTACTCTTCAACCTTTGGGGTGCGAATAAAATCACCAAACTGCCACATTTCCAAAATATTGAAAGAGCCATTTTTATTTAACTCGAACATTGTTTCAGGGTTATCTCATCCTCCACACATCACCAATTGTTTCAAAACTACCTCCTTCCCTCCAGTCGCCAGTAAAAAAAAAAACACATTATTTTTTTCGTCTCTCAAAACTTCGTCCGAATTTTATCACTCGTCACCCTCCACAACATTCCCATGTGTTTTCTTTTTTTTTTCATGTCTTTCGTTTGCCCAGCAAATTAACTTTAGCATTTGCCCCTTTACATCCGCTCTTCATCATTAACAATTGTGTCTTGATAATCTGATAATTTTTATCAGTGAGCACCACATCACTGTCACCGACTTCTCGCATTATGCAATCATCGATTGCATCAGAAGCCAATGGCTGATACTTGATGACCTTGCCCTTTATTTCTTCTTCTTCAAATAAATTCCTCAACTTTCCAACAGTCTTCTCTAAATCCATTGTCCTAACTAACTGTTCATCCACAATTTGTGGATTTAAAACTCCCATCATAATGGCACATATTTTCTGCTCTTGCACTACTTTTGCAAACTCTACAAAATCCCTCACATCGTCAGCTCTCAAATTATCAAAAATGATGAGATTGCAGTGGCGCTGAGTTAACACTCGATATGCCGATGACATGTGCTCCACTATAGGTGGGTAGTACTCGAAGATGTACTTCTGATAAGGGAAATACTTTTTTATTATACTCGTAGTAAAGGTTTTCCCTACTCCCATACCACCCACTAACAAAACAGCAGTGAAGTTATCAAAATTTGATTGCAAGTGGTAACTCAATTCATCCACCGCTTCATCCTGCCATAGAACATTATTTCGAAGAGCAATTGTTGTATTGGTCAAGTCTAAATGCTTCTGATTGAACTCTAATACTATTGCAGACATTACTAGGACGGCTAAGCTGATGACAGCCAAGTATAACAGTTTGTAAAGGCTTCTTTTTCTATCCGAGGATTTGGAACACTGCGGAGCTAGGGGTCGTATTTTTTTCTTCGTCTGCGCAGTGTCCACATGTTGGGGGTTTTCCGAAGGCGACTGGCAGATTTCAGGGCGACAATGTACAGCTGAAGAGCACTGCTCCTTCTGGGTTTGGAAGAGTTGTCGAGCTTTTTTATAGTTGTACACATTGTCTTTTGGGGGGATCATTGTGGAAGTTTGTGTGTTGTTAGGACTTCTTTTTGGAGATTTTGGGGGCTTTGGAGGGGATTCAAAGAGCCTGAGGCCATTGAGCTCCAGCGTAGGCAGGGTTTCTGAATTATGTGCCAGTGATGGAATACGAGTGTGCCATCCAGTGTCTTTTTGAGGTTTTGGAAATACTGAATTCCAGGGGTCGAGGCTTGGAGTTGTTAGTCTCGATGTTATTGATGTGAGGACGTTGAACTGTCTGAAATTAGCAGAATTAATAGGATTAATGGAAGTGATTTTGTAGGGTGAAATGGGTTGGGTCATGTGCTCGATATTTATTCCATAATTATTGACGTGGATAATTCATGATTCTCTACACACACACACACACAGACATTTGTCTACGAAACGAAAAGAAAAAAAATCGATTTAGCGGTAATTACAATAACTTCCTGAAAAATTGGGAAGATCGGCAAAATTTCGACAATTTACCAGTGAATCGTTATTGGGAATGTCATATAGTGTTAGCTCTAAAGTGTCAGTACATATTCAAAAAAACGGGGTAAAAAATAAGTGCAACTTTTTTGACTTTTACTTTGCCAATATTTAATGGAATATTGCCTATGCAAGTACCAAGCTACTTGAATCATTCTGCAAACTACTCACCTTGTATTGGATCGTTTATCGTAGATGTGTTCACAGCTGTATTGTCTTACGAGCTCGCCGGACGTCTCGGATTGTTGAATAACAATTCTACGACTAGTTGGCAACTCTGAATAACTAATGGCACGTGTCAAGCTCTTCTCCGGGGCATCTGGGATCCGTAATGCAGCAAAGTGACTCTCCATAACACGACCTGCCGATTAAAATAGCGCCTGATAGAGAAAAGAGAATGAGACCAAATGAGAGCGAACGGTGGAGCACACATAACCCCAAAGTTCTGACATTTACGATGACATAACTTAAGGGAAATCTAATAAATTAGTCATTTGTTCAGAAATATGTTGCTGAGTGGATTCAAAACATCTCACCTTATTTTCAGTCTCATTCGACAGGAAGAAAACAAAATAGAACTATTGTCAGGTGTTCTGCAGATCTTTCAATGGTGTAATATATATGTTCACATTAAACGAATGTGGAATTACGATGAATTTTACATTATATTGAATTTCCGAGGTAATAACAATTATTAGATTACTAATTCAGAAGAAAATAAACAACTCGTACCCTTCGAAGATCCAATTGAATTGGAAACCCGGCAAGTGATGACAGCCGTTAGTGAGTGCGCACAACTGCACGAAATTGAACACGATTCGCGCATGCTGAGAGAAACAAAATCAAATATGTAAACATCTCTTCAACAATTACCAATACAAGGGCAAATGCGCGCTTCGCGCGCTGAAATACAATTTGGTATTTGAAGTAACAATATATTTACCGAAATTGAAGATACTGTTAATCATTGACTCCGAAAAAAATGAGAGCTTTCAATTTTCCATTTTCCAATTTTCCAATTTGGTGGAAGCATCTTTTTTTTTGTTTTTTTCTGTAATTATCGCGTACATATAAAATTTGTCAACACTGAACAGAATATGTGAAACACTCGAAATTTAATAAATTAACAGAACGTAAAAAAAATATTCTGTGCATCTGATTTTCAATAATTACATATATCATGTCACGATTTTTTTTTGGACAATCGATTTGGCGTTAGGCGGATCGTGAGTTGGTTCGGGGGAAAGAATATATTCAACCGGGTACTTAGTCGATCCTAGGTCGATTATTTTAGATCAGAATCGACTCGTACTTTGAAAACTAATTGACATACTGCACAAGTCGATTCTGTAATCGATCCGTCCGCCAGGGTACAAAGTTGAAAACTTTTCATAGGAATTTAAAAGGCGAACTTCCATCCACATTTTTTACAGGATCAAACTTTAATTTTGATAAATATATATAGTTACATTGTGTAGTCACTAGTTTACCATAGGAGATTAACCGCGCAACTTGAAATTCCATTCAACCAAAACGTAGACGCATGTAGCAGTTATCACTGATTTGCAATTCATATTTCCCGCCAACGCAGTGGCATAAAAGCTACGCTGCGCGTCTGCTTTCCTCGTTCGCAATTGTTGCGTAATTTGCGGAAAAAAAACAATGATCAATGAGCGTTCCAGCAGCCACGAATACCGATGATAGCTATATGTCGTGTAATTTTAACAACTAGACCTGCACTAGAACTAGTCCATGTAAAAATTATTCACATTTGTTTAGAATGGCCTTGTCCGACTGGGGGGGGGAACAGGCAATCCAGGATCGTACGGATGGACAAGGGTGAAAACAAATATACACAATTTAATGCTGCTCACATTTTTTTATCATTTCTTTTCTTTAATGTCTCGGTGGCTCAAGCATAACAAATGTACACGGACTTGACAAATAATGATAAAAATATAAGGACGTATTCTATGATCCCCATTTGCTACACAATTCATCTTCAATTAATTATAGACATCAAACCATTTAACTGAAACAGTTGAGCATTCTTTTTACTCCATTTACAATCTGCAATAAAATACCCTGCAATTATATAGTAATTTGCATTATGTAATTTTTTTAATCCAAAGAGCCATTTTTAAGTTTTGTCCTCGCAATTGCTTTTTTTTTCATTTTCTTCTCGACTCTTTTATGTAGAAATTTCTAAAGAATTATCTCCTGATTCTCTGAGTCATCATGATTAAAATTAAACATCTGTTCTTTCTCTGATATGATTTACAATAGATTAATCGAATCAATACTTTGAATGGGAACAATTCACTATTTTTTTTTTCTCTCTTCATTTTATCATTTTTCTAGCGTAGGGCCAATTTTTTGTTCATTTAAACACGGTTAAATTACCGCCACTGGGAGTTTTTAATTCCCAGTAACATATAGCGATTAACTCTGATTAGCTGAACCCAACGCGAGCCCTCAATTGATTCATTCGTCAAGTATATATCACCGGATTGAACTTACACATAGTCTGAAAAGTGAAACAAAACAATTTCTCTCCCCTTTTCTATTTAATGTACACAAATTTAACGTGGCATCAGTATTCATGGGTTTTTTTTTTATAATTGGAAATTATTTTTATAACGCGGTAAGTGCACGTGGCTTATCCTCCGGCTCTTCAGCTTTGCTGAAAATTAAAGAAAAATAATGGTAAGTTATGTAATATAAGATGAAACTTCTACGTTAAATTTACATTTCTCAAAATGTGGAACCATTGTTAAAATATTTGGTAGAATTTTTAATAAAATTGCTTCAGACATTTGTTAGAGTCTTTACATTTATAGAAAAAATTTCTGTGATTTTGAGAAACTTTCACAATATTTGTATAAAATTACTGTAATTTTCATGCACTTTTTGGTAATTTTTCTATAATTATCGCCAATATTTTCCACACTAGAATCACTCGTGACCAATATTTTTAAAATAATTAACAAGAAGGCCCACCTTTCACTCCGGGAATTTTTTTCAGGATCATTTGTGGTTAGAGGGAGACTCTCAGCCTTAATACTCGTATCGCTTTCCTCCTCTGTTGTCTCAATGTTCCCAGGAATTGGTTCTTTCTCCACTGATGTATCTGAAGTCCCTGGACTACCAGTTGTCGTTACTCCAGGTACTGCTTCCTGCATTGGGGCCTCATTGACGCTTTCCTTAGTGTTTTGGGATTCCGGAGAACTCTCGATGTTAAGTGTACTTTCAAAATTATCGAAATTAGCCCAGTCCGCGGAATCTTCTGCTTGAGGCGCCGCTACGTCCCATGGATTCACTTGAGGAAGAATATTGTTTCTTGAAATGGGCTCTGCAGTATCCCAAGCTGGAAGAAGAACATTTGACAAGATTATCATGATTTTGTTTTTCGTTGGAAATAGAGTACATCGACATGTTTTTTTAGCAGAAAAATTTGTTAGAGTTGATTAGTCATAAAAATTGATCTTCCCCGAATTACTTGCATAGATAGTTCCAATGAACAAAATTTGGAATCAGAATAAAACACGACAAAATGAAAACCACAATCTAATTCATAAGGATTTAACGTTGACCGCAAGTTTCGTAAAAGAAACTGCTGCACAAATTGATATTATCGATAGTTTTCCCTCAAGTTAAAGCAAGAAGTATGATGCTCAGCGGGCATTGCGCTCGTTGCTGTAAACTGAGTGAATGCTGTACAGCTTGGGAAAAATGGGCATAAAACACTCTATTTTGAATCAAGAGAAAACAGATTGAGACGTGTTTTCTGCACATATTGCTGAAAAATCCTACTCACGGTCAGAAGAATCAATTTCCATCTGCAAGTCTTTCGTGTCCTCATCTTCATCAGATGATGTGGAATCATGCTGTTGTTGCTTAAAAGGCCAATCGCGTTTATCAATGACAGTCTGGAAAGTCATGTCGCCCTCATCTCCCCACTCAACGCCACTCTCATCCAATCCAGACTTTTGTTTTTGCTGACATATCTGTAATAAAAAATATTCTATATTCCCTGGAGACCTAATGCGCGCTGCGCCCACTGAATTATAATTTGGTTTTTGAAGCAACAATATATTTTTCAAAGTTGAAGATACTGTTAATCATTGACTCCGAAAAAATGAGAGCGTTCAATTTTTCAATTTGGTGCAAGCATCTTTTGGTTCTTTCTGTAATTATCGCGTACATATAAAATTTTTCAACACTGGACAGAACATGTAAAACACTCGAAACTCAATAAATTAACAGAGCGTCAAAAAATATTCTGTGTACATGATTTTCAATAACAACATAAGCTATGACAACTTGAACAATTGTCATACTTTTGAAAACTAAACCCGAATCGACATCCCAAATATCGATGTTTATCGATGCAGACGCGATTACCAACCAACTTCAGGATGTTATCTGACAAATCTGATCAGGCAATAAATGAATGACGATTGAAAAAGAAATCATGTCACGATTTTCGAGATATTTCGACTCTAACGATCTTCATTCATGTGTATGGCCCCTTTCTGCAATAGGATCAGCACACTTTGCAACAAAAGTTATTGCTGCAAAATACGATACGGAAATTGCATATATTTTTTATTTCTATTTCTAAAGTCAAATTACCTAAGACCAACAGGAGTTCAGAAAAACCAAGGTGGCATTCTATATTTTCTTAATAATCATTAACTGCAAATGAATGTTTTTGAACAGTGTAAAAAAAAGGAATTGACCAGGAAATGTCAAGACATTATTGCAAATGTTCAATTATGAAGCAATCACTGAACAATCCTACCCTATTCCCAGCATACTCTCTCTATGAAAATGGAATACAACTGGTGCTATAGTCGAACGATGGAAAAAAAATAATAAAAAATATGCAAGTTCCCTACAGTAGTTCATAGATTCAAGAAATATTGCATGATGTGCATTACGATGAAGCGCTCTAAATTAACATTCTAATGAGATATTTGAATTGTTGAACATTCAGAGGTGCTTTGTATTTGTTCACATTTTTTTGCATGTATTCATGGCGTTGAAGGCCAGTTGTCTAAAAAGGATTCAGTATGCCAATTTCATTTACGTTAGGGAATACAACATAGAACTATTTCGCCACGATAATTTTTTCGATATACAATTAATTTTCACCACCTTTCTTTGGAAAATTTATTAGCCAGTACCAAGAAAACTAATCGCTAAAAACTATACGTGAATTAAGAAAATAAAGATGTGAAATTCACAGAAAATTTTTTATAGTTTAAGAAATTCTACGACAAAACGTAATCATTTGAATAAAACTCATAATATTTTGCAGTGAAACTGCATGTTTCTTAACTTTTAATTTATTTAATTAAACAGGTACCTTATTAAAGAGATCTTCCTTGGGAGCAAGATCCTCCTCACTCAAGGTAAAAGGCATCGTGGTTAATTGATCGACGGAATTACTTGGTCTGTGAAGGCAATAAAAATATAAAAGCATAAGTTGATTTTCCAACCATGTTCATATAGTGTTGATACGTACTGAAGAGCATCATTCCCATCGTTAAACTCATCATCATGAAATCCGTAATCTTCGATGAAATGCGACGTCACAAGTTGTCCCTGATAATTTGCATAAACCTAATGAGATTATATTAATCATAAATATACTTCTTTAACTTGTTTTAGTCCTGATGTATTCTCTTCACTGTTTGAGATTAGTCAGGACATTGAAACAACTTACCTGCTGAATATAGGCATCCTGAGAGTACGAATAGTCCTCTGAACTCTCCTCTGACGCTGTCATGTAAGCCTGAGCTTTACCACCCTACAGAAAAGAACCAACATATAATATAATTAAATTAGCTGTATTATAAAGTCTCAAATGGCTAGTTTATGTTATCAGAATAATCGTTGGTGTTTTGGGGTGGAATGATCAAGTGCCTCTGGATATATTGCTTTTATGGGGGTCACAGTAAAAAGCTTGGATAGAAAATTTCAGATATAGCTACGGAGATATATATAAATACTATTCAAATATATCTGGCTGTATTGTCGTACAATATCGGTTTCGAGCTTATAACATTGACACTCTCATATTTCACTAACCTACCGAATTAAATTGACACAGTCATCAAAATTAAAAGAGAAGTGAAAAATATTTTACCAGCAAAATTTGATGGGTCTTATTGATTTCATCCAACTGAGTATTTACAAGATTATCCCATTGAGTGAAGCACTCGGTTGTGAGATTGGCCTTCAAAAATTTCTCGAGGCTCTCAGACTTCTCCGTTTGTTTAACGATATTATTGGCTATGTTGATCAAATGTCCCATGTATCCCTGACGTATACCTTTCTCCTTACTTTGATGGGTATCATTACCCGTCCAGGCCTCTAGGATTCGTTCGATCAATTTACATTCAGAAAATATCTGCAATATAGGAGAATTAGTGGTTATTATCATTCAGTTTAAATACAGAAGATCTCTTCAAAATTTGTCTATAGTATAGTTTTCACAAAATACACATTGAAAACATTTATAAATAAAATTACCGGAAGCAATATATATTTTTCGATAATTTTAATCAATTTTAGTTTTCGTAAATGTTGAATAACTTACGTGCGTATAAACTGATTCACTATTCTCTTCCCAGTTACCATTAATTACTAAGGCCAAGCATTGTTCTACCTGAGTGTGCAGGAAGTTATTCCAGGAGTACTTGAAAAATAGATCCTGAAATTTCGAAAATTCGAACATTTAGTGTATCGTAATCAGTGATTATTATCTAAATAAAATGGTGAGTCAAATCTATTGAAGTTCAAAGGAAATCCATTTTTGCTGGATTATTTTTCTTATCTCAAAACTTTGTTTAAAAACTTTTTAAAAAAAATTAGTTTAGTAATCTCCCAAAAAAAAAAAGTTGCTAACAAACTTTCACTACCTTTGAGTAGAGTAATTTTTATTGAAAATTTTTCCGTGAACGTTAATTATCCAGAATGCATGAATGCAGAAGTACTAATTAAATGACCACAAATAATTATTCTCAACATTAAAAATTCACTTGTTAATCTTTTAGTTAGGACCCAGCATTGCGGTTTCCGTTCGGCGTACAAAATGACCATTTATGTTAGAACAGGTGAGGCCATTTTCACCAATACATTCTCTTCTGTGTTCACGATAAATCCTTTTTAGTTGAAATTAAATATTCATCAAAGGGCGTATTTAGAATTGATTTGACTCATCTGGTTTACCCATTTTTTTGTGTGGCTAAATTCCAGGTCTTACCAATAGGGTTTGGAATGTTCCTAGTTCAGCTAGCTTTTGAAATACTTTAATATTCTCTGTGGACAAAAGTGCTACTAATAATTTAGCGATATGCAACCGCGTATTTCCAAGAGGCTTCTCTAATACTTCAGCAGTCGTCCTCACTGCACATTTCTGCAAAAAAAGAAAATGTCCTCTTTAATAATTCTGATACCATGCCGACATAATTTAAAAAAAACTGCAATTGCAAAGACTCACAGGCGGTGGATCAATTAGGAGCTTTTGAAGCTTTTCCAGGTACGGGAGAGTTGCGTTTTGAATCTTCACACGATCCACTGTTTCCGCTGGGTCGTTGCTGGAATTAGTCCCTTGCATCTCTGACTCACTTAACGAACTAAAAAAATGAGTTAAAATGTTTTAGTTAAGAAATATCAATGTACTGTAAATTAGACTAATGATCGAAAAACGGTGTCTGTGCACAACTTTCATAAAAATTTTAAACATTAGAAATTTCTCATTTTCATTTATTTTTATCATGGAAATTTTCAGTATTTTTGCAATGTAAAATTTCAAAAAATTGCCAAATTTTTGAAATGCTTGTCTTATAATTGACTCACTTATTTGTTCCCTGGCTCAACAACACAAGAAGCACTTGAATTCCACCGACAATACCACTCTCCACTGGGTCACCGGTTAAAATTGTATCCAAAAGTAAAGACACTGTTTCCTCCCTAATAACCAAAATAAATTCGAGTTAGTCAATAAAAAACAGAGATATTTTAATCACTCCGTCCAAAAGGAACTCTTGGATACAACTCTTGTATTGAACAAAAAATCATTGGACCAAAGTTATTTGGGCCAAAGTATCAGACCCTTAATCAACTTTTCTAGAAATAATTTACAAGTATAAAAATGCTTAATAACATCGAGGAATACTTACGACTCTAAACTATTTAAGATAGGATCAGGATCGATACGTTCTGTACATGTTATCCTGAACTCTCTAGCTGACTTAATAATATCACAAAGTAACTGCGCCGCATTTCCGTGTCTCGATGACTCCGTCGTTGGTGATAATAATTTTATCAACTGCTGTACAAGGTGCTGGTTATCCAGCCACTTTGGTATGAATCAGGAAAATAATACATTAGATACAATTGAGAAAATTTGCGCGTAATTCATTGCAGGGCTAACAAAAAAGGTCATGTTACAAAACGTTTTATTAAAACTGCATTCATCCCAATTTACCCCAAGAGACACAATTGGAAAAAAAAACAAAATTTGCATGCATTATATCATCATAAATGAATTCATTTTTTCCCATTAAATTGAAACAGCTCTTCAAAACTTTTTGTTTTTCTGCTAATGCAACGACGGCCATATAGAGATAACGACGCTCAAAATGGGCATAAAAATAGTCCATCTTCTGTTGTGCTCTGTCAACGCTTAGCCATTGCAAAAACCTCTCTTAAAAACTGCTCTCAAATACTCCTTTCATACGTTCTCATGCTAAAAAGTTACTTCAACTGAATTATCGAAATTGGATTAGCTCACTATATGGTCGTTGGTTGAAGGTGAAACCGGCAAATACAAATTAACAAGCATTGAAAAAAAAATATAGAAATTCTCACATTCAAGATATTCTGTCGCATATCAGTGCCCTCGACTTTCGCAACAAGCTTGAGGACTAAATCCATAATCGCTGATGTTTCCAAATGCTGCAAAAGTCGATCGACGCATTGTTGGCGGCTCTTAAGAAATTCTAATACCTGCAAACACATGAACTGATAGGAATACCAATTCTGATGGATTGAAGGATGTGGATTGGCGAAGGATAACCAAGGTCAGGAAGGACGGGGGGAAAATGGCTGATATATTATTTAATCATAAAACTTCCACAACACCAATTGAGTTTGTTAAATTCCTCGCGGGAATGAAACTTCACCACAGGATTAAGGAGGTAATGGAAATATTGAAAAAAAAATTGTCATATCCATACAAACAATATTGTTTTGTGATATTAGTACGTTGAAATGTCATCATAGAGAGCTACACGTATCTGAAGCATTATATCAATTATCGCCTTAAAATCCGGGCTCAAAAAATCCGACATGTTTTATTTTGATTCTTTTGAATTTGGGGAGAAAAAAATATATCTTGACGTCAACTAATTATCAGTAAGTATTTTATCAATTTAATTCAATCTTAGAATAACCGGCAAAAGCAAAATCATAATCTCAAAAGCAAGACATAATGAAAATTGCTCCTCGACAAACATGAGTTTTTCCTCCCAATTCTGCAATAGATTTTCAACTGATTTAATTACAGAAGAAAAAAGAAAACATAAAAAAATTAACAAAATTACACCCGTGTAACATGTGAAATTATTTTATTCCATTTATTCTAATCTTGGTGATAGATCGGGAGCGCACAAGAACAGAAAGGCGGAAATTGGTAATCGCGGAAATGTGAAAAGTGAAAGGGCCCTGTCCGCAGGTTCAATAGTCCGAAACAAATCTACATGCAGACGTTCAGACTTTTAAGGATTTTTTTCTTGACAGATAGAACTTTCAGATTACTTTAATAACATATTTAATGCAGAAGATTGGTAATATTTTTCTGATAATTACTCGCATAATTTAAATTATGCGATTTTTCAAACTGCGGAGCAGGGTAAAGTATACCTCAAATGCACTGATCCCTTACTGTAGCTCACGTTGTATTTATGATACTCAGAGTATAGTTGCCAAAACGGAAAAAATGTGAAATTTTTGGCAACCACTGATTTTGTACCGTTATGGAAAAATGTTTCCTTCCAAATATTTTTACAAAATATCCATTACATCCTTAAAGGTAATATAAGTTGTAATGCTACTCATGTTCACCTGATCGCATTTTCGTATCAGCAACACTCCAATTATTTTACTGAAGAACGAGGCTAACAATGGATTCAGGGGTTTATCAGTATCAATAAACGTATACAGTTTGGCCAATAGAGTTTCGGAACCTGTGAAAAAAAAAAAACAATTACAAAAAACGTTTCAAAAAAAATTTTCCCTTTCGAAGTTACCAAGATAGTGGAAAACTACATATAAACTATTCAACATTGGTAAAGACGTGCCCTGTAGAATTCAACTTCCATAAACACTTATCCTTCAATTCTAAAAATACATTTCATAACTTCACATAAAACATTGTGATCATTTTCCTCACAACAAAAACACAACTTAAGCAAAGTATAATTTGAGCCAATCTGAAACTCGTGTTATTTTTAGAGAAACAGAAATAAATTTTCAAGTATGAATTGAACAAAACACATCTATGTAATTACCTGCTAATTTTTCGTTGAGTGTAGGTACGTTACAGGTGAGCAATTCACAGGCGACATTGGGATACTTGTATCGCCAGCGTTCCTCAATATTACTAGAGGGTTCTTTAGTAGTAAGTGTAACCAATTCTTCAATAACTTCAGGTCTAGTTAAACTGGAATAAATGATAATAAATTATTGAATTAATTTATTAATTTCCTTGGAACACACAGATCCCTAAAAATTTCTTTTAATCTTTCGTGTTGTACTTTTTTTTGGAGTTATATACTAATATATTTGGCTACAAGTGTATGGCAAAATAATTAAACAAGTAATTGATTCACTATAATTATTTTACTCATGGTATATATTTGCCAAACTAAGATCATACGCGAATTGTCATTAATACGTTTTTTCGGCCTCCTTTAATTTTCTAACCTTCAGGAAAATGAATTTTTGAAACATTTGACCAAAATCAATCATCAGAAGTTTTAACGACATTGTCTCATCTGGTTCCCCTTCATTCCTAATTTACTGCTGGAATTGCAACTGTCAATTCATAATCCAGCAAACCTTGAATTAACGATGTAATGAATGGAATAAATGTAATAAATTTATTCCAAGTCATACTCACAAATCCACTAATTTTTTATTTTGACTCTTGCACTCCGCCACTATTTCCTCCTGGTCCATCAATTCGTGCAAAGTAATATCCTAGAATGTGAAAAAGACAATTTAAGTGACTGAATATACAATGAATTGTGCTCATGATAATGATCAGTGAGCAGTGCTATGCAACTAGTTGAGATTCATTTGGCTTGATAAGTGAATGAGAACGAGACAGACATTGAGGAAGTCAAGCGAAAAATATGGAGCAAATATTCACCTCCAGATGTCGACTGGACAATGTATATATTTTTTTAGACTATAATGCACTGCTAGCAAGCTAATATTTTGTTCTTAATTATCATATGAATCATTGTTTCTCACCTCTTTATTGAGTAGTGCCTCAATGTGGGGCGATAGTGCATAAAGGTTTGCCCAAAACATGTTCGCAGTTGTTTTCGGTTTATCAACCGGAACTCACTTTCAAAGAAGCCCCTTGCACGCAATAACACTTGATAATGGAAGTAATTTCACGAATTTCACCGTCCACACCATTCGGACGTGGTAAGAAAGCCACTAAAAAAAATATTGCGTACCAATAGCAAAGTAGCCTAATACTAATGATTGGAAGGTAGTGGAGAGAGAAGGAGAGGTTTTTTCTTTTATTACTGAATGGTTGAATTGGTGGTGGGCAGCACGAGTGGGAGGGGGGACTTTCGTTACACTGAAATAAACGTACATACACTCGCGTACTGCTCCAATAGTTGCCGTATCAAGGAACAACTTTATTTGCATCTGCGCATGATCATTCCACAAACGTAGACACACGGCTTCAACGGCAGTAAGAATAAGTCGCCATCTTTGTTAGGCTTGCCGTTATAGTAGAGGTGAAGTGGATTTCGTCTTTATCAACACATTTTTGTAGATTCAAATCTTTGGAATTCTTTTTTCGGTGATTTTCTCGAGTTTATCTCATTTGCAATCAGTCAATTCTCTTGGACACGCAATTAAAATTTAGATGATAATCTGCTTCTATCCGCATGTTGGAACTTAAACTAATGGTAGAATCATGAGTTTTTCAAGTACATAAAGTGTTTGCAAACTATATACATCATTCACTTATGACCGATTATTGTTATTTTGTTACTATATCATGGTTCGGCAAATTTTAAACAGACAGTATTTGAATAATATTATTCTTTTCCAAAGCGTAAAATGAGACTCCCCGGGCGGATTTGAATCTTGGGCCTTGTGTGCCAAAGGCCAGCGCTCTAACCACGTGACCATCGTCGTCCATCAAACCAAGGAAGATACTGACCAACATAATGGTATATATAATGCTCAATATCTGCTATATTTTTCATTGAATCAAAGCGGAAAAAAACACCAATTATTTGTGTTTAAAAATTGTATCTGCTCTTCTTTCCATCTAGTTCAATCACTGAAATTGTGAATTTATAACACACGCAAATCTTAAGCGCAAAAATATATCTGAATGAGTGAAAACCTTAACTATTGCCTTCAATTTTCTCTCTATGAAGGAAAGAAATGAATATCAACATAAACATTCATTAGTATTAAACATTAATTTTATTGTTGAAGTTATGAAATTCAATCTGACAAAATGATTCATCCTCGGACGGAAAATGATAAGGATTTAGAGCCACCTGAATGATGCACTCACATGAATAAATAATGAATAGATAATGAACAAATATTAAGTTATAACTAACCAAATGAATAAATAAATAAATAAATAAATATATACGAATCTCTAAATAAATCAGAAGAAATTATTTTCCGGTACAACGTAGTAGGTGTTATCCACTTGACGATCAAATGTAGAAATTCCGTCACTAGTCCACTGATTGCCATAAGGTGCCGAATTACTAGGCTGATAATTCAGTACTGATGGATTATTGGGTGTCCCCGATAACACAACATTATAGGGACTGGCATTTGGTTCTCTGTAAATTACTGGATTTGCATAATTATTAACTGCATAATTTCTGCCATTAGTCCATTGGTTGCCAGCGAATCTGTTCAAGTCATTAGGTTGGTAATTCAATCCTCTATTTATGAAGCTACTTTGAGGATTACTGGATATTTGTGATGGAAAATTACTATTCACCTGTCTGTAAGGCGCAGGATTTACGTAATTATCTAATGCTGATACAGCATCTTTTCCCCATTCGTCGCCATATCTGGCCCAATTATTACCGTTATAGGTGAGGCCTTTATTTACAAAATTCCCGGTCGTTCTCAATGCACCCTGACTATCTTGAGGTACAAAGTATACTGGGATGTTACGTGCTTGTCTATACGATGTGGGATTCACGTAATTATTGAATGCTGCAACCCCATCTCTAGCCCACTGCTTACCGTATCTAGCCCAATCACTAGGTTGATAGGTCAATCCTTTATTTACAAAGTTTGCAGCAGTTCTATAGGCATTTTGGATATTACTGGGTGCTCCTGATGATGGCAAAACTGAGGGATTGTTATTGACCTGACGATAAGATGCCGGATTGATGTAGTTATTTAATGCCGATAGTCCATCCTGGGCCCACTGTTTGGGCTGCCTAGCCCAATCGCTAAACTGATAATTTCGTTCTTTATTCACAAAATCAGCGGAATTTTGTCTGTATGTAGATGGACCATATGAAGCCTGATTGTAAGGGCCATAGCCTCCATTGGGATTTATTGGAGAGGCTGCAGGGTATCCTGAGTAACCAGTATAGCCATTACGATCTGCAGGAACATGACCTTGATTCACGGGTGGATTTTTTTCAAGATATGATTTTGCTTGATTATAGTGATTACGGTAAGTATCTGCAATCGAATTTTGGCCTGATGGAGACTGAAAATACCAAACGATTTCGTTACCACTTCGATCATGAGAGGTTTTATAGAAAATGCGATATGGAAAATTGCTGATATGCACAGCAATTTTGGAGATGAGCATTAAATAAATTCAATACAAGCAATAGAATTACTACTAATATTTTTCACGAATTGAACTACGGAATATATTAAAATTAGTCCCCAAATTATCAGCAATTCAAGTTGCATTCTGAACAAAAAGGGAATATTAAAAAACAATTTCCATGTTTTTCAATGGATAACTTAGGAGCTCAAAGAAATTTGGTATCTATTGTCACGAATTTGATCGTATTACTCGTATCCCAAAATTCAAGGTTTTGCATAAATTTCACATGGGAATAATTTTGAAGTATTAATTATGAATAATAATGGTATTTTATATTTTTGCAGATAATCACCTGAGCGTTGGGGTTTGCCTGAGCTACGTAATCTATAGCCTTTCCAGCCTTCCCTTTCAGTTTTTCATACTTTCCATCAACCCCTGAGCCCTCTTTATTGTGAGTTTCCCCGCTCGAGAAGGTTGATCGGATTTTATCGAGTATGTGCGACAGAGAGGGTTCAGCATTAGCGGATGAGTTACTTGGACGGTCTGTGTTCAACCCTGTGGTATCTTTGAGATGATCTTTGGCAGTTGTCAGGGTAGGTTTGTAAGATGAGTCTAGGGGTGAACCTACCATGCCGGCATTGAAGTGTCTAGTGGCGCGAGATTCTAGCTTTGTATCTGGAAGAAAATAGATTATAAGAAATACAAGAAAATTTGAAGAAAGTTCAGTTTTCGCAGACGTAGTCAAAGATCTTGGAATAATTTGAACAGGAGTTACGTTTACACCTACTATTAAACAGACGTTGATTCCAGCTAATTACCAATACAGAAAGTTATATTATAAGATATATCACAACTCCGAATGCGCACTTTGCGCGCTGAATTACAATTTGATGGTTGCAGTACCAATATATTTTCCGAAGTTGAAGATACTGTTAATCATTGACTCCGAAAAAATGAGAACTTTAAATTTTCCAATTTGATGCGAGCATCTTTTGTTTCTTCTGTAAGTATTGCGGACATATACAATTTTCAACACTGGACAAAATATGTAAGACACTCGAAACTTAATAAATTTACAAAACGTCAAAAAATATTCTATGTATATGATTTTCAATAACTACGTAAGCTATGACAACTTGTTGTTTTATTCTTCGTAGTTATCTTTTATATTCACCTTCCGACTCTTTGAGAGACTCCAATTCGGGAATGCCCGTAGCAGCTACGGCCGACTGCGTGGCCACATCATGGCCATCCTGAATTTCTGATATTGTCGTGTCGACATTCCCAGTGTTGGCTCCCTTTGGCTGAACTGATCTAGCCCATTGGCTGTGTCCTACCTGCACCAACAGAACAACACAATTAGTCCTTGATAATTTTATCTGGCTTTGCAAAAGATATAGTGAGTCTATTCATAATTTTAATTTCTTCTTTACTCAGATGATAACAAAATAACAAAATAACAAAATAACAAAAAAACAAAATACCAAAAAAAACAAAATAACAAAATAACAAGATAACAAAATAACACAACAACAAAATAACACAATAACACAATAACAAAATAACACAATAACAAAATAACACAATAACACAATAACACAATAACAAAATAGACAAAATAAACTGTAAAACGAAAGATGATTCAATATTAAATCGAACAAAACTTACATCAATCGGGGAACCTAGGTAATACGTCTGCGGTTGTGGAGATCCCAGCAAATGTCCGCTTGAGCCTCCAAATTTCTGAGCGTTGAAACTATCTGAAGCGCGGGGGATTACCTCGTATATGTTTCCATTATGCAGAGAGTTCGAAACTATTGGCCTTGCAAATTGGGAAGTGGTTGCGAGTGGAGCGCCCAAATTTGGATCTCCACTATTCATCTGATTACGATCGTTAAGTACTCCTTTCAACTGCTGTAGGACCGCCTGGTTGAGCTCTTTATAATGTTGATATTCGGAGTCTAGTTCAGGATGACCATAATATTGATCGGGTTGAATGGGGAGTGGTTGTTGAGACGTTGGTTTGTAGTCAGCATTACGCAAATAAGTGGGTTGTTGATAAGCCACTGGATTATAATATGAGGAAAGCTGATTTGTGGAGGGTTGCCCATAACCTGGCTGAACTATAATATCGGCGTATATTGAGCATTGTAACATACATATTACAATTCCGAAAATCTGAAACACATGATGGATGCACTTGATTAACATAAATTATTCAATAGACATAATTTTTTGAGGTTATCTGTGGAATTTATAAAATGCCACTGAGCATGCAGAGTATTTTGTAGGGAAGAAAAATGAAGAAACATATTTCAATTTTAAAGAGCCTTATGAACTTGGGACAATCATATTTTCATGAGAAAGGATATTTACTTTAATCCGCTTAGCGGTTCATTATACGAGGTCGAATGCGCGCTGAATTATGATTGGCAATTTGAAGCACCAATATGTTTTCCGAACTTGAAAATACTGTTGATCATTGATCTCTATTCCCTTCTCTCTATATCGGAATTATCGAAAAGCGTAAGACCGGAACCGACGCGACACCACTGAGTGCGGTGGAAAACGGAGTTATTATGAAGAAAGTGAGAGCTTGCAATTTTCCAGTTTGGAGCAACAATCTTTTGTTTTTTCTGTAATTATGGCAATTACTGTTTTTAGAAAACCCCATACAGTTGTTAAGTCGTGAAAGGAATGATTAAATAAAAGTAATAGCGGTGTTTACTGAAAAAAATGAATGGCAATAAAAATGAATGTCTCAATTGAAAAAATCTGGTTTGATAAAAAAACGAATAAAGTGAAACATTGGAAAAAAATATTTAGCTTGATATATTGTATATCAAATGTTTGAACAAGAGAATGGCTTGATTGATAATTTACCACTGTGGACACTTGGAGATCCATGTTCACCACCTACTGCTGCGACACTCGAAACAAAACTGACACTCTGAGTACAGCTTTGTACTCCGATACTTCTTCAATTTCTAGGAAAAAAATGCTGAGTTACCATTACATTTGGCGTGAAGCGGGAGGGGAATAATGTCGACAGGTTTCATGAATTTAATTCGCGTGGGTAAAGTGGAAAAAAATGCAAGTATACATTTTTCGCCGCACATTCTAAAATTTCTGCAGAATTTTTTCTTCACACAGAAATTTTTTCACACGGCCCAGTTCATTAACATCAATGGATTTTCGAATAATGGTAGACTCTGTGCGTTCGAGTCATACACTTGTCTGAATTGCTAAATTCGAATGCATTTCATTAACCGCCAAATATTGCCATATGACATTTTCAAAACTCCATCAATGTCAACTTATGAGACGAGAAGAGACTGAATATTTTGGAGATACATCTTCTTCTTCTTCTCTTCCTTATTGCTAGATTCCCTGATGTAGAAGTATGCGCAAATTTGGGAGATAAATTGAGTTCACCTTCAGATTTTTGTATGACTATTTGCTTCCTCGTTTTTGCTTCCGAAAGGAAGCTTTGTAATCGCTCGATCTTTAATGTCCATTTTTCGGTGTTTAGGCCCCCAAATCGAAGCTTTGGATTGAATTGAATTGAATTTTTCGCACTTTTTCTGACGTAGTACTATGATTCCTTCAAAACAATGGCAATTTGAACCTTGAAAGCCACGTTGTCCAGTTAGAAACCTCAGTTTTTAGGCCTTGTATGGATGTATGTATGTATGTGTGTGTGTATGTGACTAAAATTTTAGTTATTTCCTGAGTAACCGCCACATCAAATTTCATGTTTTTTTCAGGGTATGTAGAGTTTCATGAGAGCTATCATTTGGCGTCAATTAAACTTTGATCGGTCGTCTCATTTGAAAGATATTGCGGTTTTTTGAAATTCGGTCTTTCAACGATTACTCAAAAAATAATTGTTCGAATTCATTCAATAGGCGCTTAAAAGATTCGTCTCAATGCCATCTTGACCGAGTTCGGTAATGGTGACGATTGCATCAATTGTTTCCGAGTTATAGCCCTTCAAAAATCAACTTTAAGCAGAATTTGTGATTTTTGGTAACTTTTGGTAATTGTCTCCTCAACTCTCCCATCGAATTTTGTGATTTTTCGAGGGAATATAGAGTTCAGAAAGCCACATCATACTGATTGAAACTGTCTTCATTAAGGTTGGAAAGATTTGTTTCAATGCCATCTTCACCGAGTTCGCTAATAGTGACCATTGCATTATTCGCCCGCGAATTATACCCCTGAAAAGCAGCGGATTCAGTCGGAACCTGGAAGATGAAAGCCATTCGGAAGCACTTTGCCAATTGGTTAGCAAAAACGTCGTCCCACTTGTTTATATTGTTCAAACACATTCATCAATTCCCATCGTTATGATTGCGTTACAATTGTTAGAATGATGATGCAATTATTGTCCAAAGAAAAAAAGACAATACGGACTGACTTTTAGTTTACAACAATCAGAGCTATTTCTTATTGTTCTGTATTTATTTTGCACGCGCATTCAGATACACACTTGCTATCATGAAAAAGCCACTTTTACAATTGACTAAGGGCCACCTTTTGGTGAGTGAGCGCCATATTTAATTTTAACGTTAAAGCTTCTGATTGGTCGAAAATTGAACTCCGGCCAATCACAACGCTCAACTTGAACTCCTCATCAGCCGTTGTTGATGTATGAACATGAGAATCCTATTGTTTATTTATTATTTATTCAGGAATTCATATAAATACAGTCTAGAAATTGAGTGATTTAACAAGCTGCAGTCATATTGTATTGATTAGGTAATAATTTTCATTATGTCCTGTGGTGTGCAAGAAGATAGACATTTTCCAGCAAAAGCGTCGTATAAATATATCTTTACACAAGTGTAAAGTTTCAAATTTCAGGGGCCTCTGAATCAGCTAAGCATCAAAAACTTTCTTTTTTTAATTTGAAGAAATCGATCATTAGAAAATTTCGTCAGAGAATAATAAAGCTTTACGTTATATTTTCTAACTGATCGGAACAAATCAGTGACTAATTTCTCGCACAAGTAAAAATTTTAAGGGATAGTTTATAGCAAAACTTTCTCAGGAAATAATAGATTTTTATATCTCTGAGAAATTTCAACCATCCCAATATAGTTTCTAGAGTATTATTTTTCACAATTATTGGCCATTTTTTAAATTTTATCCGAATTGCGACAACAGTTCGTGAATAAAGAACTTGCTAATAGGGAATAGCACATATTTGCAATTCAGCACATTCCGAATAACATGGGCATGCTTTCTGACGCTACAATTTCAGAATTGTATTTTATCATTTTTGAACTGCAAAAAATATTTTGAAAACGTGATTTATGATTTTAAAATTGTCTATTACAGGTCTATTTTTTCGCTTGAACAAATTAATTCTAAGGTATACAATATGCTAATTTATACCTCTCAGATGGGCAATAACGAAGCGCCCAAACTTGGATCAAGGTCTGTTACCGAGACTGTTCTAATCCTGGAAAATAATCCTGGTCCCTAACTTATTTGTGCCAAAGTTGATATCCAGGAGGGGGGGGGGGGGGGGGGGGGTGGGGTAAAGTTAGTCCGGTGCAAAAACGGCCTTTTTGACGGCGATACAGATAGTGTAACTTTATTAATTAAATCTCGATTTCAGAATACAACATTCGACAATATTCTTGTCAATTTTCATTGAGAAATATTGAAAATTGAGCGGGTTAAAGAGAATCTGCGGAGCGGCCTCGGAAAAAAGTTGATTTGTGGTGTACAGCAGAAGCCGCCACAGAATCATGTGAAATCTAAAAATCAAAAAGCATTTGTCAGAAGCAAGTTGCTCGAGGTACCGCTGTCGAGTTTTTTTTTTATTTCTGAATTTTTCATAGCACTTTGGAAGTCAATAAACCGATTTGCGCGCCAGAAAACCGGGTAATTTGTTTCTGCAAAGTTAATAATTATTGAAAAAAAACTCGACAACGTTACCTGATGAATTAGTTGAATAAGTACTATGTAAAATTTCGACACGATTGGTCCAATAGATTTTGTGTAATCGTGTACACGGACTTTGAAAATGACACTTTTCAGGAGAGCGCTTTAAAGTTTAGCAGGTATAGGAACCCAACGGATCGATGTAATATTTTGATACAATATTCTTGAGATGTTGTACATTGGAAAAAAAAATAATCATTTACCGGCTCCCCGCACCGGCAGGACCTGCTGCCAATATATATGTCATACAGGTGTCCTCTAACCGTAGAAGGTGAGAACGAAAGATGCGTCTCGTAAACAATAATTTCCTTTACGAAAATAATTGAATGGAAAATTTGGTTTGTTATATTGAGTACCATGGCCTTTTGACATTATTGCAGATCCTTTCAGAAACTCAATTTCGCCTCGCTGTGAAAAATGCATTGTACAGAAATATTCTATTGTATTAACACATCAGTGTCCCAGTTATTAAACACCTTGCGATGGAAATGCCTTTGGTATGAATTTCAACATGATGTTTGCGATATTTTACAGTACAACTTCTGTAATATGTGGAATAATATGTTGTCTCCAATTTGAACCTATAATGAGCCTTACCAAATGAAAAATTCAGCAAGTGGATTGCGAATGCGACCTTACACGGGGACCACAGGAAAAACTGCGGTTAGTTTGTAATTTTGACGCACCTCGATTTTTCATCGTGCACTCACCGGAATTTGCGCAAATAATGAGGACAGATGATAATACTTGAAACATAAAGTAAAGTTTATTTCATGGAGAATCATTTAGGTTTTCAAAAAACGCTGCTGACTTTGCGCGCGCAATACTCCCATTCACATTTTCTGTTAAAACATAAACATTGGGAAAAAACAGTTATTATTATAGTTATACAACCCAAGTCATGCATATAAAACATAAATGTACACATAAAAAAAAGAGTTATACAGAAAATATGTATTTTTAAGCAAAAAACATCTTTCATTTTTTAGACTTTTTTGGAAAAAAAAAAATATCGTGCTAATGAAGAGACATTATGGACTGAATCGTGACATAAATAGTACTTTTTGTAACAAGGGCATAAAAAACTTTTTTGGCGATTGTGATGTTGCAGTCCGACGCGAAGCCGAGGATTGCATTTACAATCGCCGAAAAAGTTTTTTTGCCCGAGTACACGCCGAAGAGAGTGATGGTAGAGAATTCCATGTGAATATTTACGACTATTAAGAATTACCAAAGTTTGGGAAGCATTACTATGCTATGGTAATAGTTCCTATAGGCTCTAGCAACGGATACTATAGGACATAGTAAGACTCTCGATGGGAATGAAGCCTTTAAATATAGGAAAAAATTACCATTTTCGATAGTAATGTGTACTAGGTTACATAGTAAGAGTTACCATAGTTGTTCGGTAACTCTTACCATAGATGTATGGGGAAAATTACCATGCAACATAGTAACATGGCATATGCTGTATGGTGGAGAAAAAAAACGTCATGAGTAATTTAATTTTACAATTTTTAGCGAGAATTCAAACCCATCGTTTTGGTATACAGTTCTTTCCATTGCCGGAGGTAGCTACATATGATAAGTAACAGAATTTTATTTCCTGAAGTGTTAATATAGACCATGTGTGGTTATTCAGATCAATTTCATGTCAGGCACAGACCTGACAGCCATACACTGTAGAGACGCATCCTATGCATATAGGACTCATTCGCATAAATATGGTAAGCGTTACCATATGTTCTGTAGTTGCTACGATATCGGACATAGTAACGGGTCCAAGGTGTAAATAGTAATATTTGCTATCCACAATGGTAATCCTTCCTATAATAATGGTTGTCATTACTCTAGTGTATAGTAATGTCTACTATACCCCCATGGGAGTGATCACCATAGTACTAAGTAATTTTTACTACTCAACATGGTAAAAATTGTCATAAAAGTCAAGTCGAAAAACCATTTACCATGTTTTATGGTAATATCTCATATATAAAAGTAATCTCTACCATTCAGTTTCCTCCGTGTAACGAACATTGTTTTTTGACAGGAAGGGCGTGGGCGGGTTTTGAGTATGCTACATATCAGTTTATTCATTGTTTCTTTCTAAAATTATATTTTTGTTATTAACTTAAATTTTCACTTTTTTTCTGTATAAACTTAGCACATGTCGATATATGATGTATTTATTGCCTAATGTAAAGTTCTAGTAATATTTGGAACTCATTCGAACATCCTCATGAGGAGGATTTCCCGCCAAATTGGAGAATTTGACTTTTGCAAAGAAAATATCTTGTCTCAAGAGAATGGATTCTTCCTGTCAAAGATTTTTTCTATCAGTGTATTCAAAACGATCGTTGTTCAAACGACCTGAAAACAGCTGAGTCATAGGAGTGCCTCCGTCCACGACAGCCAATCACTAAGTGTCTTCAGCACAATTCGAATGGAAGTATCCAATAGAAATGAACCAGCGCGAGCTTTGGAACATCGCGCAGGACAATTTGTTTTTCAAATTGGCGCAAGCATCTTTTGTTTTTTCTGTACTTATCGCGTACATATAAAATTTGTCAACGCTGGATAAAATATGTAAAACACTCGAAACTTCATAAATTCACAGAACGTCAAACAATATTCTGTGTATATGATTTTCAATAACTACAAAGCCTACAACAACTTGAACAATTGTCATACTTTTGAAAACTAAACCCGAATCGATATCGCAAATATCGATGTTTACCGATGCAAACGCGATTATCACCCAACTTCACGATGTTATCTGACCACTATGATCAAGCAATAAATGAATGACGATTGAAAAATAAATCATGTCACGATTTTCGAGATATTTCGACTCTAACGATGTTCATTTATGTGCATGCGCTTTCTTGAATAGGATCCTTCCATCACAAGGAGTCACGAGTTCGTTCTCAACTTGCACAACTAAAATCTAAACGCAGGGTAAAATCTGCAAACCACATGTGTTTGAATTTGGCGCGCTTGTTCCTTTAGATTACCCAACAGCCGTCACAGCTACTTGAGGTTTCCAAAAAATCTTGTCAAACACGAATTATAAGTTAGCAAGTTTTTGTTGTCAGTCAAACTTAACCAGGTTCTTATCGAAGACGTTTCCTCACGTAGAAAGAACGCCTATAGAATCCAAGTTAGTAGAAGTTTTCATCCCAATAAGTCATATTGAAAAGTTGCGCGCGCATTCAACCGCCAAAAACAGAAGACCCTCCTTATCGACTACAGCTTTTCCCTTTCCATTCCCCTAGTTTCAACCAATTTTTAGTGCCTTTGAACTTCGCAGTTTGTATCCATGCTTCTCTATTATGAAACCAAACGCACACAACGTTAATCTCTATCACAGAAACGCTTTAGAGCGTATCCCATAGCACGTGTGTAACTGTGATGCGGCCATTGCTGTAAGGCCTCAATTGAGCAAATTTTCAACCCTCCACCGGCAAGTTCTCCTTCTCACCTGATTAAAAAAACCCGACAACTCAACTATATAACAATGGCAACAATATTGCGATACGCCAAGTATTTGAGGCAAAATGGTAGCATCTCAAAACGGTTAAATATCACTCAGAGTCACATTGAATCCAACATTGCAAGACTCAGGCCACAGCTTCAACGCGTAACCATATCCACCAGGTGATATTACATTTCTTTCCTAATCTCAAACAAATTGTGCATTATCACAAATTTCATCATTGTAAGTTAATTAATTTTATCCACAGAAATTATGCAACTAACTCCGTAGATCGTCACTCTAACCAAATTTATGCTTTTGAAAAATCTTTTCAAACTCTTGAAGTGCAGTTGCGAAGGTCCGGAAGAACTAGCAGAAGCGACATCGAAAAAATTCTTCGAGAAATACAATTAGCAGGTAATATTCAGTAATTGCATTATGTTGTTAGATTTATTGAATTCTTTTAGGGGAGATAATTATACATTGAGGGCAAGCTTCCGATGAAGATAACATTGTTAATTGTAGACCACCATCTATATTGACGAGCACATTTTAATGTGGAGCAATCTTTACTTGGTAACTTGCACATGTCAATTGATTTTTTTCAAATATGTTCCATTATGTAGGAACTACATCTGAGAAACAATGCAATATCAAAAACTTGCTCCATGTTCATATTTTTGTAGTCATGATTTTGGCATTGATCAATGAATTTAGATAGACATGATGTGTCGCATTAAAGCATGACATTTCAACAAAGCATCTTCCATAATATTGAGATCAATTCGATTGCTCCAATTTTCTGCAGTTTCAGAATTTTTGAATCGTTTTTTCACGAAAGCATTTACAGACAAATGCGAATATCTGATTCACCAACACATGCAATTTACAATCAGTTTTCTTCTTCCATAGGAAATGTGCCGAGTCTCGATGCACTATTGCTCGTTCGTTGTTGTGGAAAGCCCCTGCTCGATCAGAATCCCAAAAAAGGTGTTCAGCTGGTGCAGGAAATATGGGATACACTTGAAAGATTGAGTAAGATATTTCCATTCCTTTTTTCGTGATTTACTTTAAAATTGTACTTGACAATGTAGTGAAAAATTTGGTCTTTTTTTTCGAGATAAGAAGCTAACATTGAGGGTCATGGCTCAACCCACAATTCACAACTTCCAATTTTCAGAAATTCCCATGGACGCCTCCCATTACAACGCCCTTCTAAGTGTATACCTGGAGCGAGGCCATGAATTCTCACCAGCGGAATTCCTCCAGACGATGCTGGACAAGCAGATCGTGCCCAATCGTGTCACCTATCACCGACTTATTGATGGCTACTGTCGCATTGGTGACATAGCCAATGCGACAAAAATCATCGACATGATGCGTAAAAATAATTTTCCCCTATGCGAAACTGTGTTCAATTCCCTCATAACGGGACACTCTATGGCAAATGATTTGAAAAATGCCGAGGCAACTGTTGAAACTATGAAAGCAGCGGGACTTGAGCCCTCAGCGGAGACATATGCAGCTCTACTGTGCGCCTACGCAAGGGTCGGAGACATGCCCTCAATCACTCAATTGATGGCAAAGATACAGTCCCTGGAGATCATACTTCTGGACCACCAATTGATGGACATAATTGAAACGCTAGCAACAAGTGGCTTCATGGATAAAGCCAAGGAATTTTCTCAGCAGCTTCCGAAGGAGATCAGGGGAGATACTGATGTAGGGCGTCTCTTGATTAAACTTATGGAACTCAAAGAGACCAAATTGGCTCTCGAGATCCTCAAGAATACGACAACAGATGTTGCGAGATTTAAAATACGCACAGGTTTGTAATATTTTATTATATCGTTGGATATTCCCAAAATTATTCCAAGTTTTCGAGTATTCAAAAAATTTCCATCAATCTCTACAATTACCCAGGATTCCATTCAATTTTCCTAAACAATTTTTCCCTTCAACAAGAGACATAATTGACGATTTTTTTTTCTAAATATGGATCTTCCCCCTATGCTATCGAACTAAAATATTGCAATCTCGTGACAAACAAGATTTTCATAGGAACGAAAAAATTTTTTTTTATTTTTTAAAAAAATTCTGATTTGATAGTGAATTCATCTATCTATATCTATATATTCATGATTGCTGTCGCAGAATATCCGAATGATCCTAATGCTCTTGCAGGTTTTTTGTTGCGAGTCGCAGCCAATAGTAAGAACTTCACAACGGACGAGATAATCTCTCTCTGCAATACTCTAGAGACAGAGGGTCTGCACCCACGTCCATTCTCCGCAATCCTCTACTATATGCTCGCAGGACAGCCAAGGCCAAATGTCGCTATTTCCCTAATGCACGAGTGGAAAAAGCAGGGAGGTGAAATAAGAGAGCACTTCTTCTGGCCACTCTTACGCAGTGCATCGCAGGCTAGCGATTATCAAGCTATCCTCGATATTCTCCACTCAATGCTCAATGATTTCAAAATTAATCCAACAGTCGATACTCTCCGCGATTACACAATTCCCTTCATGTTTGGAACTTGGGAAAATATAATCGGCAAATTAGTCCCTTTGGGAATTCCAAGAATTACAATTTTAGAGGCGATTGCTCACAGATCAGTGATTGATAGAAAATTGCGCAATGCAATGATGTTCATGATGAGCTATCCAATAAAATATTCCAAGGATTTATTTTTGGAGCCTATGGCAACGTCACTCAACATGTTCGACGATACAAAATCATTTGTCACACTTTTGAGATTCTTGGGAGATGAAACTGTCGAGAGCTCTGGAGAAATTCCCCATGAAACTCCAATGGCTCTAGTTGATGAAGCATTGTCAGCAGTTCTAGCAGTCATTCCCAAATATCGATCTGGTGTATTAGAGAAAATGCTTCTAGATCTCGAGGCAGCTGGCTTGAGTATATCCCCAGCTATGGGAGAGACCTTGAAGTCATTCCTAGAAGCGCAGAAGGCTACCGAGCTCGAGCCCCTCATCACAAAACTTAGTTCTGGTGAATTAAAACCAGTTCCATTAGAACAGTTCAATACATATATCAAGGAGAGAACTTCTGAGTACATAAAAAGACCATCAGAACTGAATATAGTAGATTTAAGAGCTCAATTTGCTAATTGTCTTGACACAAAAAATGAGGAGAAGGCACTCAAGATTTTGAAACAGCTGCAATTATTGGACTACCAATCTCCAGCTGTATTGGCACAAGCTCTAGATTTATTCTGTTCAACGGAGAACGTCGATGCAGCTGAATATTGCTTCAATCAATTCAAAGAACATTGTCGTGATTCTGGTTTAGATACAATGAAAATTTTGAGTTTTACTGCACTTTTAGTGAAGAAAGATCGCATGGAGGACGCAATGAAAGTGCTCGCTGAAGCTCCAATTTTAGATGACACTGAGAAACAATCGCGTGGAATTAGGTCCAGAGTGCGAAATCTCCTAGAGTCAACAGCCGACACAAAGCACATTGAAAACACCTATCAATTGTTTGAAGTACTCAAAACTAAGAATTACATAACTTTCGATAATTACATACTTGGGCCTTTGGTGAAAATTCACGTGCTGAGAAATGAAATTGGTCAAGCCATGGAAGTATTCGAAAAGCTTTGCAATGAGTACAAGTGTACACCATATAAAAATGTTCTTGCATCCGTGCTTATTGATGCTGAGGATGCTAATTCTCTTCAAAAGCTCACTGACCTATGTACAGAGGTTCATGGTGAGAGCAATGCTCTTGTGGATCTTGCACTGCTCTTCTTGGAAGCTGGCAGGCCCATTCAAGCGAGAAAAATCCTCGAAACATCGGGCATACACATTTTCAATGAAAAAATAACAAATGCAGTGTCACATTTTGTGTCAATTGGACGACCAGAGTGCGTTGAGTTATTGCCAAAAATTACCAGATCAGTTATGAGAATAGACAGGGCCCACATGTATAATACACTCCTCGACCATTATGAGAAGAAGAATGATTGGCAAAAAGGTCTGTCATTGTGGACTGAGATGCAGGAGATTGATGTACAACCCACGAATTATTTCATCACAACATTGAGTTTATTATTAACACGAAATAAACAGCCAGTGCCTTTCATAAATCAGTCAGAAACAATTCGCCCATCAGATCGTATTGTTAGAAGAACAAGAGTGAGGAAAGGTTTTAATGGTGGTGAAAGATTCCAGGAAGCATTGAGAAGAAAAAATTGGGCCGGCGCTGAAGATATTCTCAGATCTCAAATGAGGGGACGAAAGGAGGAGAGATATCTCTATTCAGAATTGATCAGGGCTATCTTGGCAGCTGGTGATGTTGATAGAGCAGCTGATATTAGTCGAACTATAATTCAGGAGCACAGTGGAATGCCAAAAAGAATGTTTTCATCTGTATGTGATGAATTGATTAAACAGGAGAAGTATTCGACTATTGAAGATTTGGGATCGGGCATGACTGAAAGTGTTAAGGATGATCTTGATTTTTATAAAATATTATCACGATGTCAAATAGCTAAGTTGGGCATTAAGAAATATGTCACGGAGTTGAAGATCGATCATAATGATGATGTATTTAGGTCTGTTGAGAAGAAGCTACACTTTGGGGCAATGCTTCATGGTCTACTGGAGGAGCCTGAATTTGTTGAGGATTATGAGGAGTGGGCAAGGAACATGGCAGATAAGCAAATTTCACGAGCAATGCACGTCTTGTGGAATTATCATTTTCTTATGAATAATGCCAAGAGTGATGCCATTTGGAGTAGCTTCATTATTAATTCTCCTTCACCTTTGGTGAGGCCCATTGTTGAATTATCTGTTCAAAGAAAAGACCCGCTCCTGTTGAAGAGGTTAACGAAAAAACTAGAGTCACATCCACGATTGAATACCGGTACTATGTGTAGGGTTATATCTGGATTGATCAAAGCCTACAATGCCACAGGACAGTATGATGAGGGATTGAATGTACTTCGGGAAGGAGCTAAACGCTATCGACTTGATTTGTTTGCACTTGACGCCCTTGAAGATCTTAAACAAGGAATTGAACAAAGCGGCAAAGTCTTTCCCTTTGAAATCAATAGAGGTGAGTTATTCGATTAAGTCCATTCGATTCAGGCCAAGAGTGCGTTAGTAACAGAGAAAAAAATATAGGGTAAAAAAAATTAATCAACCATGTATAAGTGGCAGCTTATAAAGTTATAGTGTTCCGTAAAATATAACGTGAACTTTATAGAACTCTCATACATCAATACATGTTAATTCGTTGATAAATAGCTGATTATAAAATGCAATGTTTACAGGCGCTGATGCAGCGAATCATCGACCCGATGAGCGACTGCAAGAAATTGGAAGAGCGTAGTGAGCTACTATCAGAGGACAATTAATCTAACTGATTTACACTTAAGATACAATCCATTGCTTAGATGATGGAAATTATTGTATACATTCATCTCTTGTTTTATGAAGTTATTCTTGACGTATGTGGAAATGAGGAGTGCGAGCGAGGGGAGGACCATTGAAGTAATATGTATAAAATTTATGATTTGAAGGTGTTATTTTTTATTCTCACTTCCCTTCCGAGAACATAGAAGTTATTATAAGTTTTTACAGAAATTAATTTTGTTCCAAATAGAAATTGAATATTTGTTGGATCTCCTTGGGGAACGACCCCCCCCCCCCCCCCCCCCCCCCCCCCCGGACCACGTGTAAGCCTAAAGTAATTTAAATTTTCGCTCTGAAAACCAGTTACATAACCTCGTTCGATGTAGAACGATAACCATTGGTGGGCACAACAATTCTCTTCTCTGATTGGTCGATTTGACGTTGTACACTGAACGAGCCAATCACGGGCTAGAATTTCTCTATGCTTCCCGGGTAACATTGGTGAACGTGACATAACCTTTAGTGCACTAAAATACATAATTACATGCAAGCATGGCTAATTTAAGTTGTCAACTATTAAGGATACACCTCAAGAGAATGATACGTCAATGTCAACCAGTACGATATAAGGTGGGACAAGGTGCTTACGAAGGCGAAGGGAAAACCACAGTAACAATTTTGAATAAAGACGCTGATTATGGGCTTATGATAGACAAAATTTCCATGCAAGGATTCAAATTAAATCTTGGCGTTAGTGTCCTGGGTCCAATGATCATTTTCCCAAGAACTGTCCTAGGATGGAATATAACACAAGTGGAAGACATCAACAATGATTCCATGACACTTTTTAGACTTCTAGACCCAAGGCCAGATATCATGATTCTAGGCCTAGATAAAAAGTATCCACGTGAAGCAAAATTCATCAATGACTTTGAGAATATTGTACATAGTTTAGGTGCTCAATGTGAAATATTACCTGTGGACAAAGCTTGCACAACATTCAATTTTCTTAATGCTGAAAGAAGGTATGCTGTGGGTATACTTCTACCCCCTAATAATATCGATGATTGTGACATGGATAGTATAAACGAAATGGCAACGCGGAGATGGTTGCAACAAGACTGGGACAAGCCTGTAGAGGAGAAGTACGAAAATCCGAATTCACTAACGCAGGTATTATTCCCTAGTGAAGAAAATAAGAAGGTGATGAAAGCTGAGAAAGAGCGCAAGGCGGCAAAAAAAGCGCAACGCAATAAAGCTAAAGCAAAGGACAGAGAAGAGCCGTGAATAATTTGCCCAAGAAATATTTCAACTCCTACCAATGAATCAAGATAGTCAGATACATTTGACCTGACCAATCTGAATTAGGTAAAGTGAATCGTTTTTTTTTTATTGTACAAAGCTTTGATGCTATGGACTAGTACTGCTCGATTGAACTAATATTTAGTCTTTGGTTTTTTTACAGATTAATGAAGTGCTGTCGTGATGAGGACTGAGGCATTTGGTATTCAGAACAGTTGGAACGTGTACCTTGCATTCTGAATTTCTTAATTTCTGGTAGCAGCATCACTATATAATTGTTATTTGGAGTTGACAGAGCAGGGGCACGTGATTATGAAATGGAATATTAGATAAATTATTATAACTAATATCATGTTTTCTTCTCAAAAGGTTGAATAAAAGACCTTTTGAAAAATTTAACACAAACTCATCACAAATCACTCGTTACAGCATTTTCGGTATATTTTCAGTGCACAACCATGGGGAAAAATTTTTGATGAATGATGTGAAAGATACGAAGGACGAATTATAAATAAATGAACCAACATAACTCTTACTGTATTTTATTTTTATTGATAAAGTTCAGTATATCTTCATACGTTAAAAGAAGTCCCGAGACCAGTTATCGGCATGTTACATGTATTTTCAAAGTTACAAAACTAAAATTAGAGAGAAGACAGACTGTTCGTTTACACTTAAGAAAATTGACTTTGACAAATTAAAACACGGAGCACATACACTCACATCATTGTACATTATAATATGAACTTTTTTCCCCCTTTTTTGCCTTTCAGCCAGTAATTCCCTGAATGCCAATCGTATTGAGACACGATGGTTCTTGGAGATAGAGGTACAAAAATATTCACTGGTAGATTTATTACCGTTTTTTCATTAATTCACCTCCCCTCGGCAAAATATTTACTCTGAAAATTCCTAGACACTTTCTTGCAATAAAATTCTCTCACCCTTAACAGTATTGGGGGGGGGGGGGGGGGGGGGCTAGTTTACAAGAATTCTTCGCACCAATCGTTGAGACATTGATAGCAGTCGTTGGAGTGTTTGGAACTGGCTTGACAAACGTCTTTCATCCATTCTTGAAATAATTCACGATCTTTCTTGAGTACCAAGTACTGGCCCAGGACAACGGATGCCTAGAAATAAATACATTTCCAAATAAATCAACAAAATATTTTTTTTTACATGGGACACCAAAATCCAGTAAATACAGTGATGTCTCTGATTAATGAACATAGCAATTACCCTATCAAAACCAGCAGCCTCGAGTCTTTTTCCCAGGACCTCACCAACCCCAGCTAATTCCGTAACTGGCTTATCTCCCATCGGCTCAGCCACGAAATTTTTATGCTTCTGTGAGGTGCTAGACATTATGATTCTCCAAAACTAACGAGTTCACTGCAACATAAAACAACATTCATTATTGTGTGTGATAACATTATGTAATATCTCACTGTACATAAGTATTTTCTCAATTATCAAAAAGCAACAGTGACCCAATAGTACTATTTTATACATGCAACTTTGTTTATTAAAACCTACTGAATATTTGATTTTACGCGTGTCATGAAGCAAGGAATAATTCTAGCGCTAAAACTTGTTCTTTCAATCACAAGGTTTTTTAGAAGTTCCTTCTCTTGATGTCAGATCAAACTAAATACTCGCATATGTGCTAATGACAAATTAATGTATGACATTGTTCAAATTAGATATGAAGCCAATAACTGGTGATCTAGCATTAATGATTCCTGACATCAATGCTGTATATAGTGGTGTCTATATATATACATATGACAAATGGCAGTAAACAATTTTCAAGTCAAGTGGGAAAAAAATAATAGCCATCGGAAAAAAATACACCCCTGTATTCGAAATACATACTCCTAACAACGCTTTTTTTCAGTTGAACAATATTTGAAATTGCGGCAGGTACCGGTCAATGTCCGGTCACAATTTCGTCATTAGCCGAACAAGCGCAATTTCCTTACCCAAATAGCTGGTAAAAGCTAATTATATGTGAGCGATGACTCAATGAACTCACCTTTTATATTATTTGTAATCCAACTTGTTTATCTGTCGATAAATGTTTGTAAGCCTCAAAGTGATGGACTTGCGGAGAAAATGCCAATGCAGCGCCGACCAAGCGAAAGACCTTCAGACATTTGACGCCATTTTTAGAAAGTCACAACTAGCGTCATCCGGGGATTTTTGGGGAATTACAAAATTTCCCGCGCTTTTCTTTCGATTGAGAAACTAGGCAAGTTCTGATATTCACGACTTCCAGTTACTTATTTGTCAATGTTATAAACACTTGCTTATCGATCTGTAGTTCCCGCGCAGTTCAATTTTTTCCGTCTTTCATGATAAGTTTAATATCTTGACGATAAAATTCAAGTATTGATAAAAGATGATTTGTGCGATTTTTCTCCAAAGTAGTTTATTTTTGAGATGAGTGAGGAAAATATCTGAGTTGCTGGGTGTTTTCCAGTTTTAGGAGACAATAACAAAAATTATTCGACTGTATGACAATGAATGTATATATAAATGTAAATGTAAATGTATCTTTACGTTTACATGTAAAGAAAGTACTCTCAAAAATTTAAATTCGGAAGTACTTGCCGATTTGCCATTTCAGCACAGCATACTACCTTTATTGCTTCGACATATTACGCATGCGCACGCAACCGTTGTGATGAGCAAACTCATCAGTTATATCAATAATTGAAATTGCGCTTAATAATTGGTGCGCGCGATCAATTGAGTTTGTTTTTTAACGCTCATAAAAAAATTCAACTAGAAATCGTCCAGGTTAACTCCTGATTAACCGCGGTTAATTTGACCGAGACCTGGCGCTTACTATAGTACAAAACTGTATTCTATGAAAAAATGGCACTTTTAGATTTCGGGTGATTACATAAACTCCCATCGGAGAATTTAAAAAATAATTTTGCGCTCCAAAATCGGTGGAAACATTTTTCGGGTCGTCCAATTGAATATATATAGTATCCATCAAGTTGGGACCAAAAATCCAATTTAAAAATTTTGTTTGCCGCCCCATAATGTCCCAATGTTCACTTCCGTCCGAAATCGAAAAAAAAAAATTTTCCCTCCAAAATCAGTTTTTTTTTCAGAAGCATAAATCCTCTTTACCACTGCGCTACGGCGGCAAAAGATTTGAACTTTCGACTCTCCTGGTAAGTACCATAATTGCTTCAGTCGATAAATAAACTGCAGTGTCTGTTGTTTTCGAGGCGAGAGTTCATGTCAACGTGAACGGCATTTTCCCATTTTTTATTTTGAAAAAACATTCAACTGACCGCTTTATTGCTGCTTTCGGCGAATTGTTGATGATAAAAAAGGAGAGCCTAGAGAGACATTGAACCTTGCAAAGCAATAATAATGAGTTCAGGGTTTATATCGGAGGCGGAATTAGCTGAGCAGAGGAGAGCTCGTCAAGAGGAATGGGACAAAGTGAGAACAGCTGAACAGCCAGCTGGTAAGACTCGATTGTTACTCATTAAATCATTTATTTATTCACTTATTTCACTCAAAATTCATTGGCATTTTTCAGAGGCACCCGAGGAACAATTCGATCCTAGATCACTTTATGACAGGCTTCAGGAGCAGAAGAACAAGAAAGATATGGAGTATGAGGAGGCACACAAGCTCAGTAAGCAAGCAGATTAATCGTTGCATTAATAATTAATGTTGTAAATTGCATGTTAAAATTAGCCAAGTTGATATATGAAAATTGGAATTTACATTTCAAGCCAATGACAAATGTCAATATTTTTTTTCGAAAGAGCGGTTCTTATGAGAATCGATAACTGCAAAAGTTCGTCCATCTTTTCAACTGCCGTAGTAAAAGATTATTTTTCAACTTAGTTTTATGTTTTGTAAATAATAAGTCTGAATGTTGTGATACTATACATCAACAACACGAGTTATACTCCAAACGTAGATTTTGGGGTACTGTAACTATAGTAATGAGCTACTATAACTATAACACATTCATTAGATCAAATTGGTGGACTTGTTAAGGGACTGATTTGCCCTAGTCATTATAAAAAATTAATATTCAAAAATTTTCAAAAATGCAAATTCGATAATGCCAAAGTTTGCAGGAAAGAATGCAATCCTATTCAAGAAAGCGCATACACATAAATGAACATCGTTAGAGTCGAAATATCTCGATAATCGTGACGTGATTTATTTTTCAATCGTCATTCATTTATTGCTTGATCACATTAGTCAGATAACATCGTCAAGTTGGTTGGTAATCGCGTTTGCATCGATAAACATCGATATTTGGGATATCGATTCGGGTTTAGTTTTCAAAAGTATGACAATTGTTCAAGTTGTCATAGCTTATGTAGTTATTGAAAATCATATACAGAATATTTTTCGACGTTCTGTTAATTTATTAAGTTTCGAGTGTTTTACATATTCTGTCCAGCGTTGACAAATTTTATATGCACGCGATAATTACAGAAAAAAACAAAAGATGCTTGCACCAAATTGGAAAATTGAAAGCTCTCATTTTTTCGGAGTCAACGATCAACAGTATCTTCAACTTCGAAAAATATATTGTTACTCCAAATATCAAATTCCAATTCAGTGCGCGAAGCCCGCATTCGAGCTTGTATACTCATATGGCATATCTCTGCTCCTAATTGATTATTTTGAAAGTAAAGATAGGCCTCAATTTCCATTTTACGCCAACTTTTATGTTCTTATTTTTTTCTTCTTTACTTCCATTGGTTGACAGTTTATTCGCTGTGGATAATAAATCTTTGGCGGCCTCAATTTTACGTTTGAATTGCCTGATTGGGAAAACTAGTTGAAAGATTGTCAATTTTCCTACTATGTTTTTTTTTCATAAATATTTGGTTAATGATATATGCGACGTTTTTTGACTTAGAACAATCAAAGAGGAATATCTCCAAAGGGAATGGAACTATGCAAGATTAAAAAGCAACTGTACCTAAGGTTTTTCTGGAAACATATTCCATCGTTTTTTTAGCAACATTATGAAAAGTAGGAATATCAAACGTTTCAATATTGAATAACTCTGATAGTATTCATGGCATTTCATTTAGCATAAAGTATATCTTGCGAATAATTGATAAAACATATATCGCAGAGAAGAAAAAAAACCACTCTATATGCCAATCCCATGCCAGCCCCTCCACCCAATTTCGTTCTTCTGCATTCCTAAAATCCTTAATGATTTTATTCCAGAAAACATGATAAAAGGCTTGGACGATGATGAAGTCGAGTTCCTTGACCTGGTCGACCGTACAAAACTCGAGGAGGAACGGAAAAAACACTTGGAGGAGGAGAAGGAAATGCGGGATTTTAAAGCTAAAGTTGCTTACCTACAAGAGAAGTCCCTGGATGAGAGGTTGAAGCAGGAACTTAAGAAGCCCCAGAGTACAAGTAAAAATGCATCAGGAGGGAGCACAAGAAATTCACAGCATCGATTATTGGCTGGTGTCGTTGTCAAGAAACAAGAGAAATCACCAGCAGGTAAAGTTTCAAAAAAAATTTCAACACACAATGTTCAAATGTATATTTTTTTTATCCTGATTCCTTCTGATTTTTTAGTTTCAATTTTACTTATCAGAAATATATATATTCATCAATATATATATCAAAATATATATAATATATCGATATATATATATATATCAATACTTATCAGAAATATATATTTATTCATCTAGTCCATGAGGTGAATTGTGTAATTTTGTTCCTAGATGCTTCTGTTTTTTTTTTATGGAGAAAATAATTTTTGAAACTGAACTTAGTTGTGAAAATTTTTCACTTGATAGGGGACTCAAAAGGAACCAAAAGAAAATTATCCGACGCTGAAGGCAGTGCAGAGGCTCCTGTATCTCCTGACCCCTCAAAAGTATTCAAAAATGAAGTAGAAGATGGTGAAAGTAAGGGAAAATTATCCGGAAACGTGCAACATCCATCAGTTCTAAAATGTATTGGTATTCTGCCTGGTCTTGGATCCTACGACAACTCCAGCGATAGCAGCTCCGATTCCGACCACGAGGACGTCAAGTATGATCTCTTGGGCCGAGAAATAACGATGAAGCATGAGAATAAGAGCTAGGACTGGGTTTAGTATTTTCATTAGGCCACGAAAATTCCTCGAAATAAACTCAGAGTAGAAATATGCGGGAGCTAGAGGCATTCTCTGCAAATATATTACATTATCAAAAATCAATTGCATGATTAAAAATATTGCAACAAAATTAAGTGGGGGGAATTATAAAATTCCCGGCACTCTCGTTTGTTCGTTTAAACATAATTGGTAATTGGAATTTCAATATTTTGAATTAAATTATTAAAGTGCAACATGTACGGTTTTCTAATTGGAGTTTTTTTTATCTAATTTTTTCACATAAAAATTTGTTATTTATCACGATTTATTTAGTCCATCTGCATCGCCGTATTTAACATTTTAAATCAATTACTGTCAACTCATAACTAATAAATAATATACACAAGTATTAGTGAGCTTGATTTGTATAAGGAAAAAAGAAAAACAATAAAAGCAGTTTTTTTCATAAATTATTAAATTCTCAGAGCTCTTCGATTTTTCATTCTCTTTGTAATTGGTTTGATTAAATCTCCTGTGATGTGGTAAAATGAGATAAGTCCACGTCTCGAAATTGTTTGAATCCTAATTATACAAATTTATCGAGTGTTTTTCTTTCATAATCCAGTTTCTATTTTTGTTTTTTTTTTTAATTTTAGATAAATATTAAGGTCTTAAAATTTATTTTGTAAAAAGTCTGGAATGAAATTAATTATATTCTCTACAAGTTTAAATTCCGAAAGTTGAAATTATAACATTTTACCACTCACTTATTCGTACAATATTTCAATTAAAACATTTTGTTTTAAAGGCAATAATCAATGCGCCTCCTGGCTAAGGTGTGACAGCTGCTTAAGGAAGTGCCTTGCATTAATCAGAGTCGTTGAGCCGTAGACAACACGTTTGTTAGCACCACCTCCAGTTTTTTGCTGAAAAAGTAGTTTCCATGAGGATATAAACAATATTATTTTTTATCTCTTCACTGTAATTGAATTTGTAAGGAATACAATGATATTATTATGTAGTCATTTACCTTGACGTAATCCACGAGATTTTGGTATTCAATGTAATTCCCACCACCAACAACGAATACTATTACATCCTGGAATGTTGTACGATTTTTTGGCACTTGCTCAACTTGTTTAAGTTGCTTTGGATCGAGGTAGTAATAGTCCTCAGTTTGTAAATTTTGTCTCGATTCCATCAACTCGTCAACGATTTTGGTCACTGGTAGATTCTATTGGTGCATAAACATTTTATTTATTAAAACACTTTTTTTTATTTCCTCACATACGGGCTCGTTTCATCCTAACTTCGCTAAGGTTGGGGACAACTACAGATAACTGGAGATAATTGACCTTGATGTTGGGATTTGTACGAATTTCCAAGGTTTTATTTTATAAAATTTTTTGGGCTTCGATTGAGACAGGTGTTCACCTGCAGTGCGTAATGAAAACTTGTCACTTACGTGCCGTTTTACAACAAGATTTTTCACACCCTCCATAACGAATGAAGAACCTTGATTCATCAATTTCGAAAACATGCTGACAGTTTTGGTTCCTCCACCTTCGTAATTACTCTGAATTCCGGATATCCTTGTGTAACTTCTGAAAAATTGAAAAAAATATATATAGTATTACTAGTGTCCAATAGCAGTATGGTCTGGTGGTTGAGAGTTGACTTCTGAATGCCTAGTTTTTCTTTCTTTTTTTTCGGAAGCATGAGAGAATCAGCAAAATATTGCGTCGAACAAACAAATCATTAAATGCATAACAATTGCATATAAAAAGTGGAACGAATTAATAAAGCCTGACTAATAAAAAAGTTGGTGTTCCCTGCAATAACTAAACATAGTAAATAGTCCAATAAGCTTCGACAAATATGAACAAAAAGTTACCTCCATCTTTTAATATGCATCAACGGATTAAGGTCACACCCAGCATGGGACAAGGCAGCCTCATGTTTGTTATAGTCTGCATCCGACATATTATTGCACAAATAATAGATAATAAACAATCGAATTTTGTCATCAGGTGTGCCACAGTCAGGATCATTAATGATATCTAGTATACTCCTATCTAATGTTTGCCTTGACATAATCTTCTCCTCAATCTCAAAGAATGTATCCAATCTTCTTGATTTGATGGAATTTAATATTCCAGTTGCAATGGTGGTGTGCATATCAATCAACCTTTTCATTTCTAGTAATTGTGGCAATGAATTTACAGCGTTTGTGAGGCGTGCTGTATTATTTTGTAACATAGGATAAGCTGACTCGTCGCCATCAATTCCCTGGAAGAGCAATAGTCAAAAGTCACCTTCAATGATTACAAAAAAAAGTTCAAATTATGTATTTAAAAACTCATAAATAGGACAACACTGGTAGGTGAATTGGCGTTGTCCTTTTCACTTACCATCGATGATTTCAGTTTCTTCACTTCATCCTCACATGCCCTGTACTGCTCGAGCTCTTCTTGAATAGCCTCGGCGACCCTAGGAAAGGGACTGCCCTTGTGCTGCAGCCAAAATCTATCGTTATTATTAAGCTCACATGCTCTAGTCTTGGCGCGGGCTCCCCCAGCTGGTGATCGACCCACATTCTCCTCTACAACCTGCAATAATATTGGAAGCTATAGATTCGGACTTGCATGCAATTTAATCATTCGATATGACCTCAAGTAGGATGATTGGAAACGAATTTCCAAGCTTAGAATATGACAATTTTTTCCTGTGAAAGCTAGTATGGATACAACAGGTCCTGACGAAATTTATCAGATAAAGAAAAAATGACAAGTTCTTTCTTCTCAAAATTGGAAAAATGGATTTTCCACTTTAGGGTGAATATTAAATATTTCAACCTCAGAAAGTTACAATCGTTTTCTCTTCATCCAGTCTGTTTCGTCGTGAATGAAAAGAGGATTTATTGAATTAATATTGAGATTCCAATCAATTCGATTTTTTTCTTTTTGTTCGTAACAATTGAATTACTTTTTATTATTCTTGATAAAAAGGATTGAAATTTTTAATTTGATAACATATTCATCTCAACAACAGAAAATGATAGAAAGAGATGGAAAATGCGGAGGATTGGAAAAGCGACTGGTACATGTTTAGTTAATCCTGAAATTCACCAAATGGGCACAATATGAACAATGGAAAGGGGAGCCAAACTCAAGGTACCTCTTTTCTCCGAAAATGCTTTTCCCGGATTTTCATTCTCTAAAATATAGTCTTGTCATTTCATGATGTTGGGGCTTCAGGCGAAAATATGAAGGGTTGCTAAATTACTTAATCCGTCAATATTTATATTACTTTATGATCTAATCCGATCCAGATGTTCCAAGATTTTATAACTTAATAGAAAAAATGGTCTTTTTTTGTCATGCCTAAATTACAACTCAAACTTTAGCCAAAATTTTAAGGATTGGTGAATTTGCCCCCTCCTGTCTGCGTCTCAGAAAAATTCTGCTTCAACCTTCTAGGGGTTGGGCTTCACTTTTCCGACCAATGAAATTTAGCCAAAATTTAGCAAAACCATTCCTCCCACTTTTCAAACCTCTGCACAAAAACTTAAAGAAAAAGTCAGTCGCTACCGAACTCTCGGAGAAGACAGAACAGTCCTCATTGTGCTTCTATAATTTATCGGATTGTTAGAACATTCAATATATTTCCTCCAAATTGTTGGTGTCTCTTGTTTGCGTTGTTCAAAAGGTGTAACATATAAAAAGAAGAACAAATACAAATATTGTTAACTTCAAGTTCAGTGTTCTTGGTGTCAGTTCATTTCATCTCATTTAGTGCAATAAGTGCTTAGTTGACTACATAATAAATTTAAAAGGGATTCAGTTATAAATTTCAATAAACAAAAAAAATAAAACATTCAATAATTTAAATTAAAATATCTCGAGTGATATTAGATTGATAGCTCGAGTGTATCACATCCCTGTGATATACAGTCAATATCGTTGATGAAATTTCTAATGTATTCAAAATACAGGTTGTTTAAAATCCCATAAAATATCTCAAACGATTTTAGAAGGATAACAAACTCTGATTAGAACTAAACAGCTAACTAAAATGCTTGGACCTAGGAACAAGAACTAGTGAACAAAACCATAACAAACCAATCGATTGAGCGCCAACTCCAGCACATCATGAGCAAGTGCCTGATATGTCCAAGTGTGATGCAATGGTGTTGCCATATCGATACTTCTGTCGAGAACAATTAACAGAGGTCGTTGAAATGTGAAATGTCCTGTGCCAGTTGCCTCACCCTGAAACAGGCTGTTTCTAGTGTCCCATACATTTTCCCGCAACTTTTTATCCAATTTTTTGGCTACCATCTCTGCGGCATTACCCCTAGGACAACGAATTATTGGAACTGTACCTAATGTCACAAATACTGAGAATAAACTATCGACAATTGTGTCCATTATCAATTCCATTTCAGTGTCTTTCATTTCCCCTCGGTTTATTGCATGATAGGAGATCATGTCGCTATTCTGGTGTCTCAGGACAAACAAATCATCTTCTAAAGTGATGAAGTTAAGATATTGATCAAAGACTTTGTGAATATTAGCCACTGCACCAGCCATCAATGCTGCTGAAGCCAAGTCCTCCATTCGCCCTCGAGATATTGGTGATATGAAGTTGAGATGGTAAATGTCGTAAAGACCATTCTGAAGATCTTGACCAATTCTTCCAAGATTATCATCTGTTGGGGCACAAAAGTAGATGGCTGGCACTTCAGGAATTGGATCTCTGTCTGAATGGAGTTGCCTAGAAATTCGGACAAATTGCATTATCACTTCTGGATTCAGAGATGCAAATCAGACAGTCAAGGTTTAACAAACTTCTAACGTCTTACCAATTTCTTTCCTAAACTATGACGATTATTGAAACGAACTTACATGTGTAAAGTCACTCCCAATTCCCTCAACTCCTTTATCGAAATTAGGGGAGAAATAATGTCCTGTCCCACTCTGTCATAAATTAGAACTTTCCAGGTGGGGACTGCTGTATTAGACTTTGTCTCCTGCTGGTTTAAATTGAGCATTTGCCTCAAGGCATCTACAACAACACAAAATTGGTTAGTATCAGTATCATCAATAGTTTCACAGTTATCAATATTATTCAATTGAATGCGGTCACATTGATGTCACTGCAGAAATTCATGGCATATCGGGTAAAATTCCACAATCAAATATGTGTAGGGGGTGGGGCAAAATGGGTCATTTTTTTGTGAGATTTTTTTTAGCTTTAATTTTTATTTTCCGTTGAAAATGGAGTTGTGATAGCATCCATGTTCAATTAGTGATCATCAAATTAGGTATACCATTTTGCCCCACCTAAAAATATTCTCTTTTGGAGTTTCGTTTGAACCACAATGAAAAATTGTTTTTAAATTAAGAGTAAAATTTGAAATTCAAACTAAGTTTTTGCATTATTTTCTTCCTAAAATAAATACGCAAAATTGGAACCATAAATATAGCAATTAATATAGTAACATATAGAATAAAAAAAAAATGAGAAATTGAGCATAAAAGAATCAAAGCAATTCTGCACATTCGTATCAATAAATAAATTTAATTCATGATTAATAATTTCATCCTTGAGATAAATATTAACCCTTAACTAGCATACGTTATCTCCAGTCCATGAACAAATAAAAAAAAACAAACAACACAAAAATTGTGAAACAATTACTTACGTATTTGTTTGTCCCTGAGACTCATCATATTTACATGTGATCCAGTAACACCAAAATTCCGAATAATTTATAACCACTATTACCTACTATGAATCGCATAAAAAAATAGTTATGTGGCTGACGTTGGAATTGTCCTGTCAACAACTTCAACCAAATAAAGATGGCGTAATGAGGTGGAAGATGGAGAAAACTCGGGAGTGTTCAGTCGGTGATGAAGAACATGTGTTCAACCTAACCTAAAAAGAAAATTCACTAATGAACAAGCTCTATGTAAGTTGTTCCCATAAATTTGAATTGTAAATTAAATTCACCATTGTCAATGACCATGAAGCGGCTGCCAAAGAAGAGCGTGATATTTGATAAATTACATCACTTTGGAGTGTGGACGTGCATTGGTATCTCAATTGCTGGCTTCATTGATATATCGTACATTGGATGGCAGTACTTCATGCACATAAAACCGGCGAGAAAAGCGGAGCAGCTGAGGATAGAACAGGAGCTCCTGAACGAGGGGACATCCATCGGCGCAGAAGTTCCAGCTGTTGCATCATAGTTGCTGATATATATAGTAATGATAGATATGAGGTCGGTGTGAACTTGTAGCAGTGATAGAACTTGAAAGATCACTTCGCAGTATCTTCGAAAAAGATGCAAATACTATTGTAAATATGGACTCACTATTTTGTACTTTCTTTCATTACCGGAAGATGAACATAAGTCGGCTTTGTTGGGGGTTGTTGCTGGAAAGTGGTGATGTCCGCTTCTTGTACAGTCTGTGCAAATCTCGACTTATTCATTTGACCCGACTATTTTCTCTGTAATTAATTGATAACATATAAAATACAGGAAATAAATTTAATGTCTTGATTTGTGCTCCATTATTTTGACAGTCCCCGTTTCTGGTACGGTCATTTGAAAAATTGGCGGCAAAAGAACAGCAGAAGATATTTGTTTGATTCATGGGTAGGTATTTTTAATTTTCTTGTTTCTGAACGGACATTGGAAGCTTCATCTGTTTTTGGATGTTAAGGGAAGGCACCAAGACATTTTTGGTGTGCAGGAGAAAACGAATTTGTCTGTGGAAGGGGTAAACTTCCTCATTTGGTATTTCAGCACAGCGTACTAAATTTATTCTTCTCCAATATACCATGGTTAATCAGTGTGACCCCTGTTAGGGGCATTACGCAAACTTGCAATTTTGAGAATTCTAAACTGACTCATTTATGAAGCAGATAATTATGAATATTTGAGTAGACGCATGGTGAGCATGAGGACGAGACTTATGCGCGTTACTTGAGTGGGAGTGAGACGCCAATAGGGGTGCGACCGCTCGACGGTTAAATCCGTCATACCTTCTTCATTACGATAATTATGGAAAAAGGTTATTAGAAATTAAATGTGCATTTCCACTTACAGAACAAGTTCAATTCAACACTTTCTGCCGTATCTCTCACCGTTTTTCCTATAGAGCGTTATGACCAATTCAATTTGTTAATCACAATGTATATACTGCTCCAATTTTATATAAGATTTTTGACCATCCATTCTCCATGAAAATACTGCGATTGAAACCTCAATGACCACCGTGACTTCATTCGTTCACTTATCACAATAATGATTATTCAAACGACCATACTTCCTTAATTATGCAAATTATGGAAAAAAGTCATTAAACATAAAATGTGTATTTTGACGCGGGGAACAACTTTTGTCATTATACTTATTCTCCTATCTCCAACGGTTTTTGCAATATAGCGTTGTGAACAATTGAAGTGGTTTATAACTTGTTTGATCCCTCGACTAATGATGAAAGAATTTAAAAAATGACAAACCAATGGAAGGACGAAGAATGAAAGAAAGGAGACTACAATTTTGTATATGTTTAAATGTTCATAATCAAATAGTTATTCTCAAGTTTGTACAAAGCTATACCTATGAATATACAGAGTTCCTTATTTTCTGCATTAAATAATAAAAACGCAAATTGAGTGAATTCACATGTTCAATAATTGTTCTCGAACAAGAAACATAAAAAATAGTTCAAAAACTCTGGCAGTTGGTCATTGTACAAATAGTTATCATTAATTTTCTTATTTCTTCTGTGATTATTATTTCATAATCTTTGTGTCGTGTATAAAAAACATTCAACTTGCAATTGCACGAGGTGTTCTATCGTCTACAAGTAAGACTGACATATGTACAATATTTTTAATCCACTCAGTTGATTTTTCGCCACCTCCTCAACAATCGATTAATTGAAATTTTTTAAAAAATGTACGACAGAAGAAAAGATAGTACGTCTAATTCCATAATAAAATTACGAATTATATTTAATGTTTTTTTTTTCTCTAATTCTTACTCATCCCATTATTTCCTGTAACTGAGACGTAATACTTAATAATAATATTTACACACATGATCAATTCATGTTTTACAATCGAAAGAGAAAAAAGTATATCAACTTGTTTCGTAAATTTCTATTGATTTTCCGTTTTTTTTTTAATAGTCTAAGTGAAAAACAATCTTTGATGTAAAAATTCCCACAACATTCCAATTCTTTGAGAAAAATATCATGGCTGGCTTGTGTATACTCTAGTGCTGCATTATAAATAATCCGAGTATCTTCATGAGCTGTTGGACGATGGTGATGAGCTGACGTTCGTATCAATTCTCATAGAATCAATCTTGGCAACGATTTTTAGGGCTGGACCGAGCTTGATGCTCATTGCCGACATAAGGTGATCCTCTTTCAAGAGCATAAGGGCTTGGCCATCGATTTCTTGAATAGCAAAATCTTCAGCGTAGTCCGCACATCCTGGGAGATTTCTGATGAAGTCACAGACTTCAGTGACCTAAAAAGAAATTTTTTTTTTCATTAATACATCCTAAAAATTTGGCTAAGCAAGCTCAATAGACAACACAGGTCGTCTCACTTTATTGCTCATCATGATATGATCAAGACAATAACCGGCAATATCATGATTTATATATATATATATCCGTTCACGACAAATTCCATTTTTATAATGTATGCTTACTTTACTAGATATAGGCTCAAACATGTAATCTACAATGATCATTTATTATGATTTAATTTCCATTGTGTAGAGAGGTCCAGACATTGCCATCACTCTAACTTATACAACTTTGGTATCAGTGGTATGTCATTTGTGCAGAATTTGCCCTACGATTCTTTTTTTTTCATTCTCCAATTTTGTATTCATCTATGTATAGTTTTATAGATAATCATATCATTAGCTTCGGCAGCCTAGCTTGTGTATATGAAGAATATAGAAGCAGATAATTAAATGAATTACCGTCCACTTGACAGGATTGATTTTGGGAACATCCTCCATCGTTGGCGTTGAAGCAGCTGTAGACCTATCCTCCACTTTCTTCATAGCATCATCATTCTTTTTATCGACTTCCATATCTGTCCACTGTTTATCCGCCTCGCGCTCTTTCGCCTCTTTCTTCTTATTTTTTGCACAAACCGATGAGCAAAATCGTTTGTCCTTTTTGAACTTAATATTGTGCTCATCTAGGGATGTGCCACATGCCTCGCACTTGCTACTCGTTCCATTTGATTCACCATCATTTGTAATGTTTGTCGCATGCTTCTTTCCTTTAATGATTAAGCACAAAAGTATGGATAAATACAAGGAATAATTGATGGGTTCAGACACAGATATAGAAGAAAGTGAAAACAGTACTTTTCTTACTTGGCGGTTCATTGTGCGAGTCCTTGTCATTGGAATGATTTTTATTCAGTGAATTTGTTGTTGTCTGAGTCACTGTACCATTCAAACGTTTCTCCGAGAATGGCTCATCAGCTGAAGAGAATTAATCAATAATGAATCATTGATGCTTTAAACAGGAAAATTCAACTAGCTCAATCATTGTGTTAACTTAATTATTTACATCTTTTTTTTCTTTCCTTTTTCATATTTTAACTTGAACTTACTCTTGTAAAATTAATTTTCAGGGTGTATTTATGAGAAAAAAAAAATAATTTGAAATTTGCCCATTTATAGTTATTGAAAATGCTGCTAGCCTTAATGAGATGAAGTTGTAGTTTATGATTGAGCTACTAACATATACCAGTAAATAAAGTATTGTTTTTTGGTGTACCTTCTAGAATTACGAATCCCTCAATAACGTGTGTTAGCACTTGAGGCTTGACGAGAGCCTTTGGTGGTGCCTGTTTATTGCTAACTGAAATGGGTGTCATTGCTGATGAGGCTGGTGGTTCCTCAGTAACTCCATTCGTTATCGAATTTACTGCATTTGCCAAATTTGCTAGGGGGTTATTAGTCTTATCGTCATGCTTCAAGGCAGCAGTTGGTTCTTCCTTTGCTCCAGATTTATTAGCTTCCAATTCTGAAAACATAAGTACATTATTCAACTTTTTGAATGAACCATGTTAAACACTGCTTAGAAAACCATGTTAAGAAAATAATATCTAGAAGATGCTTCATATACTGCACGTTCCCAAAATTATTAAAAATTTCCTCGAATTTCCAAATTTTCAAAAATTATATAAATACCAATTGCAAAAAGTGAAAAAGAAAAAAAATAACCTAGAAGAAAAAGTCACTTTCTAGATCTACAGAAGAATTGAATAATTCAGGATTCTCAAGAAAGGCAATAAATCTCACTAATTCCAATAAAATGGATAGCGGCGTTGTAAACAGTTCCATAAAAACGAGCCTGACACTTCGAATAAAGACTGAAAAAGTTGAAATAAATCAAATGTAAGCAATTACAAAAAGTTACAACAGAAAACTTTGTAACTTCCAGAAAGTTGTACAACTTATTAAAAATGAAGACCCCTGATAAATTGAAGAATTAAAAAATTTAGCGCTATAGAGAAAAACCGTTTTCTCACCAATAAATTTCGAATTTTACCCTTTTTTATATTGTTTTTTTTTGGCGTTGCAACGTTAGGAAAAATGGTCAGTCTCTTTGACCATTTGTGGATTTGTATGAATTGTGTAATTATAGCTATTATTGAACACTATTAACCTTGTGGTTGTATCGGTGTAACCGTCGTTTCTTTATTATCACTGTCCTCTTTTTTCACTGCTGATTTATCCTCCTCTGGTGGTGCAGTGCTGGTATTACATTGTTGATCTACAACTTTGCAGTCATTGGTCTGATTTCTCTCGGGTGATGGAATTACCATTGGGGTGGTGGTGCTAGTGGTCTCCTGCTGTTGTTGAGGTGGAGGTGGTTGCGGTTCACTGGGCGGCTGCATTACGGGTAATGTCTGAACCTGCGAAGCACCACTCACTACTTGGTTGCCAATCAGGGTTGGATTCAGGGTCTGCTGGATAATGTCATTAACACTTAGTACATTTCAAACTCAGAGACTAGATATACGAATGAATAGTGGAGCTTAAATAATTACCGGCATGGATGTTTGCTGTACACCCTGCATCTGAGATTGTTGAACTTGATTCATCTGCAATGTCGTCGCTACACCAACACCTCCCATTGATACTACTGGCATAATTGGACGTTCTGTACTGAGGACTACTCCAGGTTGCTGGGGTGGCAAGGCCATTCCTGAAGGATAAAACAGCAAATAATGAAATCAGACCCTAACCCTATGGAAGCCATGCTCGCATATAGATATTTATTTTTATTAAGCAATGTTGATTAACCATTGCTCATGGTACTTTTTAGATAAACTCTAACGGAGCCGAACTTCCAGTTCTTCATCAGTAAATTTTACTTTAGACGGTAAATCTTCAACTCAACCCATAATAACTTTTATTTCAATCGCTTGGTGAGGAATTTTTTTCAAGGTAATTTTTTTCTTGCAGATGTTGATATATTCAGATGCAACCTTGCCTGGAGCATCAGGTTTTTTATACGAGATTTTTATTGACCACATAAAATTGATTAGAGACTTCCTTTTGGAATGATGCTACTAGTAGAATAGGTGGAAATAAAAAGTTCAAAAGTTCAAAATACAACGCATAATTTTAGAGAATTTTAAATATGAAATTGCATGAACATCTCACATACGTATTTACAAATGCTTATGAAAAGCTTACCCTAAATAATTCCAATTGTTTACCTCAAAACTGGAATATTAAAAACATAAGACAACATACCCATTATTGGTTTTGGTTGAATCTGTTGCTGTGAATTCTGGGCCTGTGCCTGTTGATACAGCAACTGCTGACTCTGCTGATGCTGCAACATGTGTTGCATGAACATCTGCTGATATTGCATTTGCTGTCCCTGCTGCTGTTGTGCCTGATGCTGCTGTTGTGATTGCATTACTGTTTTGTTTTGTTGTCCAAAGTTTTGCTTGTCAGCGGTGGTCATAGGTGAGCCAGGTGGTTGCGCAGAAGTTACCACTGGTTGATTCGTTGTTATTAATACTTTGTTATTTCCATTATTGTTGGTTGGATTGGTCTGCTGTTGCATTATCATTGTGGCATGATGGACATTTGATGTCGCTTGATTTGCAGCGTCAGCTTTTGTTGCTATTTGGGCTGAATTTGTACCAGGACTTGTGCGAACCACCGGCTTACCACGGCCTTTACCACCACTTCCACTTCCCTTGCCACTCTGAATTCAACAAAAAAGAATTCCCATAGAACAAATTCTAGTTTTAAATTAATATCTAATTGAATAAACTCAGTTGTTAAGTGGTGAGACGTAATGAATTTACTTATTTTTTAATTGACTTTTCCATGATTGTCACTGAATAAAATAGAGCAAAATTTCTACAAGAAATGTTTTTGTAGAACAGCATGAGCTCTGCAAAACCAATTCTGTTGAATAATTTCCATATCTTCATTAAACTCAGGACGTATACCTTGAAAGCTCAATCAACTACTAAGTCAACTTATTACGTCTCACCACTTAAATACTGAACTAATAATAAATCAACGGAAATCAGAAAATTATAGTAATGTGCAAACTTTACGTGGTGGGTTGTAAAGTGGTTCGTATTTTTTTCATCTATTCTTTTTTTTTTCTGTATAATCGATTGAAGATAAATTCTATTAAAAAATGGAGAAATCAAGAAAAGAAGTTTGAACATAAGAAAAAGCCCCAAAAAATTTGATAATTCCCGTTTTTTTTTATGAATAGTAGTGACCTGTGCCTGTACCGTTGCTTGTACTCCAACAATTTGCGCTGATACTGAACTAGCTGGTCTGTTGTTGGCGCCTTGGATACCTTGGAGGGAAGACGGTAGGATGCTTAAAGGACGCTGGCTCGTTCCAACCTGTTTACTACTTTGCTGTGGTTGTTGTTGAATATCCATAACTCTGGGCTTCGTTCCAGCCGCTGCTATTTGTTGGACACCTTGTATTTGTTGCTGGGTTGCAAGTGCTAATAATGAAAAATATAAAAATAACAGTTTTAGTAAATATGTTGGCTTCCCGCAAGTTTTGATATAGCATGATGCAATTATGGTGAAATAAACTAGAACTAACCATTGTGAGTTTGAATAGGTTGAGGACTTTGAATATACATATCAGGTTGAGTTGGACTTCTGATGAAAATCTGATTGGGAGCAGCGAGGAGAGTGGTTCCAGGTGGCTGAATTCCTGTCCAAGCTACCTGGGGCGTAAACTGCCAAGGTGCAAACTGCATTTGGCCACCACGCTGCCCAGACTGTGTTCCAGTAGTACACGTAGTATACTGAAAAGAAGAATAAAACAGATGGCCCTCAGTATCCCACGAATGCATACACCGTAATTAAACACCAATTAAAAAACTCTTATATGTTACGTTTTGTACTTGATCAGGTTTGTTGGTATTCTGCTGTTGTTGTTGCTGCTGAAGTCCCTGAGGTGGCTGGGGTGATCCAAGAACACCAAGCTGGCCAAAAACGAGGGTTTGCCCACCCCCAGGATTAGCAGAAGTTGGTACAGGCAGGTAGCCAGCTGGAAATCCCTGAACCTTTCCACCAGGGCCACCATGTCCACCAGCCTGCCCTGGATTTGAGGCAGTTGTCAACATATGTGGGGTCAATTGTCCAGCTGACTGAAAGGGCTTCCCAGCAGCTATCACCTGAATTGACGACGGATTTATACCAGCTGGATGTAGAGCCAGATTACCAGGCATCAACAGGGGAGTTCCTTGGGTATTGTACAACTGCTGAAGATGATATGCCTGACTCTGCATCGGCTGTTGAATCACCTGAACTGCCTGTGAATAAGAATTGATTATGTAAGTCGATTGCTAAGAGTATCTACGGGTGTTTTTCTCTTATAAATTTTTCCAGCTCAGCCAATGAGGAAGAAATAATGGTAATTTTTTGAGTTCATTAAGCTATGTCATGCTAATTTTTTCTTCTTCCTTTTTATCTATCTGGCTGAATTTTTGTCAGCACGATAAGAACATAATGTCTCAAGATTCTAGGTGATATTATAGGAGTTCACTAAAGAACTCTTAGTATTCAGTTAAAGAACAAGGTGTTGAAAAACATTCATATGTTGCAGGATGTAAATTAGGCTGTAGCAACTGTGGATGAAGTCTCTCCTCATTTTCCCTCTACAATTTAATGCAAAAATTTGAGGATTGCCCTTTTGGGCATCATACTACCAAACTGGTGTTCAACATTAAGCTATCTTTAGGTAGCCAGTAAAACAGTTTATAATAAAAACACGTAACACATTTTATAGTGTGGTAAAAACTCAAAATGTGATTTGTAACAGGAGTTTCGTGAAATATTTCAACAGAATTTTCAACTAAATCTTGAACTCCAAATATATAAAAAATGATAATAGCAAATGACGTCATGTGGTAGATGTTAGTGTCTAGATATCACTGTCGCTTGATGTATTGATGTCTTAAACCTAGAAATGGGGTACATCTGGCCCATCCCTACCTGTGGATGAGCAGCCATTGTTGTTATTGTTGTTGCGCCCTGTTGTCCAGCCAATGCCATTGAGACACTGCCAACACCCTGTTGCTGCTGTTGATGGTGCATCGACACCGCTACAGCACCCTGCAACTGTTGTTTTTTTTTTTTCAATTAAAGTTTGCCGTTGATGTAATGATGTATAGATGCTGTGGCATATTTGCTATTATCTGTACCTGAACCTGTTGAACATTATGTCCATTATTTTGATTCTGCTGTTGTTGTTGACCCTGTTGGGACGATTGAACCTGCATCTGTTGCTGCTGCATCTGGGCCTGATTAACCTGCTGATTTTGATTTTGCTGCTGCTCCTGACTCTGCTGAACATGCTGCTCTTGTACATTTTGCTGTTGCTGAGACATTTCCATTTGTTTGCTCGCAACAGCCATTTCACGATGAAACGAAAGGGGGGAAAGAACAACAGTTTTTTTTTTTTACAAAACTGTTGATGTATACTATTCTTGTTTTAGGTCCATTTTTCGTGTATATACTTTACTGGTTTCCATCATTGTTTTTTTTTGTTGTGTTTTGCAAGTGTTTTGGCGGGAAATTTTCATATCTGAAATGTAAATACACGTTAAGATTATTAATTAGCTGTTAATGAAGTATTTTTCTTATCGCTCGGCGTTAATTAGAGGAATTTTCTATGTGGCATTTGTTATTGCCATTTTGTTTATTCATGAAGCGACACATGCTTATCAAATATTTGTTTTCTTGTCGAATGGGGATACAAGTTCTGCATACTAATTAACCCAACGAGATTATAACCTATGATGATTTTATGCTCATTCTCGCGCCGCCAGTGTACGGACTGTGGCACAGTTGTTTTGTTATCTGTCGTTGGTGCTTGTTTATTTGGGGAGAATTTCCAGGTCTAATAGAGGATTAAAGGTTCGTTAATTATTATTATTATAAAACATTGAGTGGTTTTATTTTTCGTTTAGTTGGTTTAAGTTTTCGCGGGAATTTTCATTTCAATTGAATTATTGTGATAGTCAAGGCGAACTGAGGTTATCGAGTTAATGATTCTTGCGATGTCGATTATTCCAAGGAACTATTTGACAATCACAGAACAAGTGCCACTAAGAAGCAATTTCACAACCTTCTACGGGGAATAATACGATTTTATTATTTCTCATTAAATCGAAGAGTTTAAGTTACCATAAACTAATAAAAATAGCGTCGCATTGAGAACCTCTGGGTGGGTTCGAGGGTGGCCAAACAGTGTGGGGTCTCGTATTCTCTGGGCTCAGTATTCCGTTTTCTCCGCCTTCTTTTACCTTCTTTTTTCTCTCTCTCTCTCTTCTGCTTTCGTTTCTTGCTTGCGTCGGGAGTTAAAAAAAAAAGGGACAAAGCCAGGAGACAAAAATTGTCCAGAAAAAAAAACACGCATAGAGGGAAAGTGCAAGGAGAGTACTTTTAACGTAAAAAGCCGCCAATGAAGAGAAGAAAAAAAAAAGCGGTAAAAAGGAAAAGGGGACTGCGTGAAAAAGAGGGGAGGGGAATTACTTATAATTCAGTGATTCTCATTTTCTTATGTAAGGCCATTCTAATCAACCCATTTTTTTTCGCAAAAGCTCATAAAGTAGATAAGGTGAATTAGTCAAGTAAACAAAAGTGACTGATAGTTGAGAACACTCACGAGATATACGCAGAAAAAAATTCCAAGGTCGAGGGTAAGGAAGAGATCTGTCATGTGTTATTTTTTTTTTTTTCATTCTAAACATGCGGCGGTATGCGAACGTTGGGCCGTCTAATCGAGGTGGGGGCATAGGATTCTCGGAAAAAAAAAAGAAATAAGAGGCACCTCTGACTGGATAGTCTGATATCCATCTTGGAGGCACCGGGGGAACAAAATGTCGTCCCTAGGCCACCATAATTAGTGAAACGGAGGGTGAGCACGAAGAGGAGGGAGCATATATATAGAAAGATAAAAGTGGAAGTGAGATGGTTGAATCAGGCAACTGATCAAGCCGCGGGGTTGTTGGATGGTGCAACATCCCCCCCGCCTTCTCTTGGTTATTTTTTTCCCTCGGGGACGCGTTTGTCCCCCCCCCCCCCCCCCTCCTCCCTCTAGAACGCAGCAATACAAAACCAGGGCGGAGAGGATGAAAGCCAAAAGGGGGAACTTTGGCTAGAGGGGGAATTTGCAAAGCGTACCATGGGGAGAGTGACAAGGATGGACCTATGTAATTCCACCATAGTGTATTGCTTATGTGAAAGAGAGAGAGAGAAATGGTAAAAGAACTGAAGTGGGATGGGAGAACACGGGCAAATCCCAGTGCCAACATGCGTGCAGAATAATAATCATATTAAATACAATAAATTCAAATTCAAATTTTGAATTTAAATTACAAGTGAAATTCTAATAATAATAATAATGATAACTTAAAATAATAACGCGCTATTTTTTAAACGGTGTTTGGTATCCAACGAAGCCAATCAGATTTTGTATTCTATATTGCCCCAGCGTGGCGCCGTGAAGAATGAGAAACAGAGACAGACAGAAAAAAAAAATGATTGGAAAAAAGTACCAGGGGCGGCAAAGGGGCACCGAACCTATGCAGTACATCACTGAGAGGTTTCACGTTCCGTCTTTCACTCTCCTTCCTCTTTATCCTCACGCAAAATCCCTCTCTATGTCTCTCTCTATCCCTTTCCTTAACATCATGATTTAATTCTTAATTTCTGTTTCTTTTTTTGTCGGCGCCATACCGGGTGAAATAGTTCATAGCATTCATACTATATGAAACCCTTGGGTTATGTATGAATTTAATACTCACATGGCGAGTGCGCAGTCACACCTCGGCACTTTTGAAATTGTGTAAGTGAAAGAGAGACAAAGTTTCCACCAATACTATCTACTGGTTACGCTGACACACAGACACAATTTAACCACAAGTTCACAAGTGTTTAATTTACTTCTCTCTCTATTCACTTGTTCACAACTGTTTTCACCACTTTCAAATAATCCACTGATACATTGAAATCACCAGTAATGATTTTAGTTTATCACGTAGGTTTATGGTTAAAACACTGAGAAATTAGAATGTAGAAAAAATAAATATTATAGAGAAGGCTGACGTAGCGCGATACACCGTACAGTGAACATTGGCAGACGTACTCGTTTTGTCTGCCTCCTTTGGCTGTTACCCCTACTTTCGGTACATTGAAATGACGCCCCTCGTCCCTCTTTGCTTCATCCCCCACTCGATCCCCCCAAACTTTTTGCTTTCTCTATACATTGGTATTACCCCCACTAACGTTGAATAACCCTCTTGGCAGGTATATTGTTAACCACGGGTTGGTTACCCCGCACTGCCCCACCACTTTCCTCGACGCTGTGGCCATCAGAATAGTGGAATGCTATTGGCTGACTTTGGACAAATCACAGTAGCATCGGGCGATACTCTGATAGGCGGGGCCACTTGAATCTTCAGGCCTCGAGGGCGCATGCTCATTTTATGGCCTATACTGTCTACAGTATTTTTCACCAACACATATAGAGGGAGAGCCATTCAATCGTTACGAACCGACCCACAGCCTGTGCCTCCCCCCACCCCTACCCATTTATTTCCACTCGCCCGAGACCCCCCCGCTTACCTTACCCCTCTTGCCCGTATTTCCCCATCGGCTCTCTCGGATTCCGTGATATAGCTTTGCCCGACATGAACAGGGCTGTATATAGTCATGGGTATAAATTCCTAACATTTTGTACATTTATAGGGATTTATTGCATGTTTTTTTATGTATATAGTATTAATGGGAATAGAATAGTATTTTTTGTTATAAAAGAATTGGGATAGTGCGGGTAGGCGCGATTAGATGAATTGAAGAAAAGAAAAATTCAAGGATATCTCGGCGGGCATTTGAATTTATACCGCCGCGCCTGGGAGCTCAGTTCGGCCAGGCGCGTAACGGACGCGCACTCACATCAGGGGGTTCTTACATTCTCAGTTACTTTCTACCTGGAATTATCTCGGTCATTATTTTTGGGTTTACGAGAAATCACTGATTAGTGAAAAGTGTTTCATTATCTCGTGTTAATGAGGTAGCAACCATCCGGCAACTCCTTACGCGATGTTATGATTATTGATGTAGTGATAATTCCAATAATCAGACGTGAAAATATTATGTTGGAAGATTTTATGAAGGAAAATCATTTCAGATTGGTTGAATATGTTTTATTGCAACGCGCAAATATATTTTTAAGGTAATTTTACAAATTTTTATTTCATTTTGTATATGATGAGTTATTATCACCCGTTCAAGTGGTACGGCCCTGGCACAGCTGTCTGGCGGCCACGTTTACACTCCCCGTTTGTCCCTCACACAGACACTTAAGTAACACACATAACAACCATGCCGTGGCAATATTACCCGTGAATTGGGTGGCGTATACTATCGCATTGAAAAATCTTCCACCTATCCGGATGCGTGATGGTTGCAGAACAACAACCTCATAGCTCGTAAAGTATAGCTATTTCCATGAAAATAAGTGAAAAAAAAAAACGGAAAGAAGAAACTTGACCAGTAGCTCAAGTTCTTATCTCAACTGAAACGACGACGCCAAGTCATTATTCCTATCATTATTGGCCACATCAAGACCGCTCCATCAATTTCTTTTACGACCTAAAAATTGGTATTTCAACCAGTCATCAATTTACCCATTCCAATCTTTTTATTCTCCGAAGAATGTTCTTTGCTTTTCTGGAAGGCGAGAACAGAAAAATGTCAGGACCACATGGTCCACAATATCACAGGAAAAAAAAAAAACAAAACTTACCTTGAATTTAGAACCATCGAATCCTGGTACATTTCTAGCATTAAAACCTCCCCCATCCACCAACCCTGTCCTTCATTATCCATGCTCCTAAATCCCCCCATGAAGCCACCTATCATTTTACCCGTACACTCGAATACAACCTTCAGTCTTCCCTCCGTACAAAGGGACCAAGACGCAGCTGGAGGGGGTGGGGTTGGGGGGCTAGAAGTTGAACCAACCAATGGTTTAGGTCCGCCAGGGTTGCCAAGGAGACCGTTTAATGATTCGAGCCGCCACTGAGGAATTGGCTCGGTCGTATCGAATCATTGCGCATGCGTAACTCAACCCGAAAGCCCAAAACAAGTGAGATAGAGAGCCTGTATTAATAGAATGGAAATAGCTGTGTGCGTGTGTACGCGTTATATTAGGAAATTGGTATGTGTGGGTGGATTCGATGACTGTATGGGTGACTCGCTCCGGAGAACATGTATATAGTCAGAGGCATGCTTCTCGCGCATAACCCCCCCCTCCCACTTCCTCATGCGCTCTTCTCCCGAGCAACCCCCCCCCCCCCCCGGGACAACCTCTATCGTATATTTTCCCTTCTCTCTACATTGCAAACGTGCCATGCACGAACGCGCACAGACACGAAAACTCAGTGGTCGGTCTGGCAACACACGGAACCCAGCCGACGATTGGTTTCCTTCGACCCCCCTACACACCCCCCTCCCCGTCGATTATTCCCCCTTCAATTCGCGGGGGTAATACAAATGAAAGCAATACACAAAGTCTATCTTTCTCACTACTCTGCTTCAACACTTTGGTCGGTTATTTAAGACCACACTTGGTATCTCTCTCCATCACCCGCGGCCCCGACTGGTACGGCCGCTGAGTTGGGCCGCCTTCGTCGACCCCACGGTTACTCCGTTCCATCGTGTTTTTACTGATTCGATGATTGGAGGAGCACGATCTTCAGATGAGAGATGCGAGTATCTCCCACTTGGGTTGTCTCTCCTCAAGCATCATGTATGCGGGGCACAGCGCTGGTGGGAATAACACTGAGTTTTGGACTTTTTTGCGTCTTATTTTGCATGGTTTTTTTAGGTTTTTTCGATCTTATTTGGATCTAGTTGTTTCTTTTTGGGGAGATAGTAGGTAGCAACTGTACTGTTAAAAATTGACACCGGAATTTTCCAATTTTCCGAGGGAGTACTCACCATTAACATCATTTTATTTCATTTCTTTTATTATAGATCCAACCGCTGGAGCCAATTACAGGATCGCAATTAAATAGTATTGTAGAAATATCCAGAGATGGAAACATAATATTTATGTCTATATCTACTTCCGCAATAAATAAATACAATCTATATATACCTGTCACACAAGATGTTCGATATATATGACTCGTAAGACCATTCTATGGTTTTAAATCACGGAATGTAAGATATGAATTCTGTGAGAGGTCATTCGCTGGATTAATAAATGGAGACGTGATGATTTGGGTTTGAGTGGATTACGACAGCTCAACCGGACCAAGCGTGGACTGGTAATGATTGTCGAGCCGCGAGTGAATTCGTCTAACACTGCATTAAGACCTCTTTGGGATCCCAGCCGAATAGTAATGTCGAATGCTTAATGTCACCCATCTTCTCTTTGGCCATTGTGATGAGTGTTTCCGGACGCCGGTGTCGCTGATTCATGGCGACATCACAGTTTCATCACCAAGCGAAACATTCACTACCGAATCACTCAGATAGCCCACACTCAGAGAAATTTCACCTGTAAAGATAACTAATTACATAGGGCTGAGGTCGGATGGTAATGGATGCAATATGGTTGGTAACAAATATGATTTTCGTTCAACTTTCGTTACTAAAACGGTATTACAATGTATAGGATGAAGCATCACCGTATTTGAGTAGTAACCATAACACGAATACACACTGGACGCAGTACTCAATTTATTAGGACATCCCGATCACACAATGTTTAGTTATGAGACCTAAAATTAGACTAGTCCTGGAGTGATGTAAATTCTACTTACATCATTACTGAGTGAATTACTAGGTCATCATAACACACTAGTCTGTGGGATTATTATCATGACCAATAAGTATATAGTTTCATGATCATTGATCTCTATTTCTGTTGGCTAGTGAGTTAGAACTCACTGAACGAGAGGTTCAAATAACTGATCACTGTGTGAATGTAGTTGAGGTAAGAATTGTGAATTTAGCTGACAAGCGTATGGTTTGATGGTAAAAGTAGCAAAATCTTCTTCACCTTATCTCAATAGTGATGGTAACTAAGGAAAATTGTCAAGGTCTTATTTCACTATATTTTATAGTTGTGAATTCTACATTTTTCTCTCAGTGCATGTACCTCATGAACTGTTCTGTAATGCCGATGGAGGTGCGGGTAAGTTTGTATAACGAAACGCGAGGACAAATGGCACTTCCTGCATCCTGATCTTGAGCTTGATCCAATTCACCAGATCTTTGTATAGCCGGAGAAGTATAGTATTCGTGGGAAATTTCCCAATTGTCCAATCAGGTGTCGAAGCAGACTGAAGACGCTTGAGAGCGGAAGAGACGAGAGCGTCCTTTCAACGTCCCTGGATTTGACAAAAGTGAGATACGGGTATCGAACGAGTTCATGAATTGTTAATTCTCAAGGTCGTTTGCGATATAGAATACGGAAGCATCAGGAAATCATTGAGAAATTATTCATATTTCACGTAAGTGGTGGGAGGGCGGTCGGGGGGGGGGGGAGGTGTCACGCACTGATACAACGGTTTATCAATGAGAACCAATGAAAAGAATATTAAAAATATGCCCTAACTTGAGACGTTCGTACACCTGAACTTGAAGCGTTCGGGCCCTTGGAATGGAGGTGTCAGGACCCCTTAAGGTTGATCTTCGCCGAATGTCTCCTTAGAGCTGATACTAAGCAGCCCTAAATTGACATCGCCGGTTATAATACTCAAAGTTATATAATGTGCCCTCCAAAATAGAAATTTCATTCTCTACTTTCCAACCAATAAAATAATTTACTGAACAAGATAGAAGTTTTCTGGTGGCCTCATTTGAATACTGTTTACCCAAAAAATTACACAAATTTGACATTTCAATTTGTACATTTTATGTGACACAGGGCGTTTGACTTTTTCGGTGAACCCTATAGTGTGCTCAGACCTGTCCGCTAGAGTACAGCTCCTACTGCGGCTGCGACGTCGCTGCGAGCTTGCTGTGACATTCAGACGACTTATGTCGTCACGATGGTCATGAGTTCCACTAGTGCACTTGAATCATTAATATATTGATAAGCATGCCATACACTGATTCGCCATGAGCCTCTTTCACCGAATATGTTTTTAACTTCCCACTAGGGAAGTTATAATTGTGGCCGGATGAGGGTCAAACCCACAGCCCATTTATTTTATTATTTTTTTTTTCAATTTTTTTTCAATTCAAAATCCATTCGTCCAATTGCAAGTTTACTAAAAACAAGAAAATTCTCTTGGATGAAGAAAAAAATTGGTCTTGATTTGAGAAAGGATGAATGCATTTTAGTTGCACTAAAGGTTACACCTCAGTGTAAGAAATATTCTAAAGTATTGTCGCTAGGCATGTTGGTGAGTCGGCACGAATAGATGTGAGAGTAATTTGACCTTTTGCTATAGGCGTAATTTATTTGTAGGCGTTAACTTGCTGCGTTTCGTTAGGTGGTAAAGTGACTCATTCAGAGGGACAAATCGAATTTTCCTTTTCGGGGTGCAGTACCCCGACCGATGTGCCATTTTAACGCATAGTTGGAATGCGGAAAAGCCCATGCGAAGGTATATTACACCTACACTCTACCGGAAGGTATTCACTTCGCAGTAGTAGGTACTCCAGTATGGACAATACTTGTGAGCTACGCGGATTTATTATCATTTTTCCCTGTTAGAAGTTGTCATTCAGCTATTCCAAGTTTTTTACCAGACATCCCGGTTCCACTCTTCACTGGTACCGAAAATACTTCCTGTACACAGTTATAACTGCGGAAAAATACTTGCTCCAATACGGAGAAAACTGAATGGTAGAGATTACTTTTATATATGAGATATTACCATAAAACATGGTAAATGGTTTTTCGACTTAACTTTTATGGTAATTTTTACCATGTTGAGTAGTAAAAATTACTTAGCACTATGGTGATCACTCCCATGGGGGTATGGTAGACATTACTATACACTAGAGTAATGACAACCATTATTATAGGAAGGATTACCATTGTGGATAGTAAGTATTACTATTTACACCTTGGACCCTTTACTATGTCCGATATCGTAGCAACTACAGAACATATGGTAACGCTTACCATATTTATGCGAATGAGTCCTATATGCATAGGATGCGTCTCTACAGTGTATGGCTGTCAGGTCTGTGCCTGACATGAAATTGATCTGAATAACCACACATGGTCAATATTAACACTTCAGGAAATAAAATTCTGTTACTTATCATATGTAGCTATACCTCCGGCAATGGAAAGAACTGTATACCAAAACGATGGGTTTGAATTCTCGCTCAAAATTGTAAAATTAAATTACTCATGACGTTTTTTTTCTCCACCATACAGCATAGGCCATGTTACTATGTTGCATGGTAATTTTCCCCATACATCTATGGTAAGAGTTACCGAACAACTATGGTAACTCTTACTATGTAACTTAGTACACATTACTATCGAAAATGGTAATTTTTTCCTATATTTAAAGGCTTCATTCCCATCGAGAGTCTTACTATGTCCTATAGTATCCGTTGCTAGAGCCTATAGGAACTATTACCATAGCATAGTAATGCTTCCCAAACTTTGGTAATTCTTACTAGTCGTAAACATTCACATGGCATTCTCTACGTTCACTCTTTTCTGTGTGAAGTATTTTAAAATACTTCGCAGAGTTATTTTTGTTATGCCTGAAACTAAAATGCTTAGCACTATTTTTTTTTTTTTTTCAATACGGGAAATTATTGTAATGACAAATGTTCATTGAAAATCAACAACAAGCCTGAAATTTATATTTTGCTCCACGTTTCATATCCTCCTGATAAATTTCCAGTGACAGTTGTGTGTGTGTGTGTGTTTGTGTTTCGGTCCCTCTCGTTTATACTCCCCACAGTGGCCGTTCTTGAGCATTCCTTTAGAAGGGAGTCCTGGACACCCATCCATGCGGCTGGGGCCGACTATCTGCATTTTAGCCATCGTATTTCTAAACACAGGGTAAACCGCCGGAAACCGCTCTGATATGATGGCGGGTGCGTATGATGGAACACCTCGCTCCTCCTCCCCGCGCTGGGTCTCATTTTATGGGTACCGCCGAGCGCATACACGGAATGTTTCTGCTATCGGTCGGAATCCATGAGAAAATATTTCATCATGTGCAACATTCTCCAGAGGCCGGGGGCGAGCCTAGGGCCCTTGAAGACTCTACCCACTACACCGAAACGCCAACAATTCTGTGTGTGTGTGTGTGTGTCGCGGATAATCGAGACTCTGCTGTGCTAAATGAATACGTCAAACATTCTGGACGAGCGATTAATCTGCAAAACTTATAAGTAAATTGACTTGCAAGGAACCTCCTCCTGGCGGAGAATCCTCGTGAATTCAAAAGCTTGCGTGGAAATCATTTTTTCAGTCCCAATTGCATCCAACAAAATTGCACCCTATAGGACACAAATTTAGAAACTGCAAATCATCTAAATTCATCGATTCAAATTTATTCAAGTTTAATCGAAGTTTCATTACCTTCCCAATGAAATATAAAATATCTCATTTAATAGCGATTAGATTGTGACGCTTTTCTGATCTGGGATTAACATGGGAATTGACCGCGCAAAGTCTCGAGATTTTATCAGTTGTGACCTTTCCTGGTTATACTGCGTAACATCGAATGGGGTAATTTCATCAGTCGAAATTGAAACGAAAGAAAATGATGCAACTTCCGAGAACGAAAAATGCTAACTTGCAACCTAGAAAGCCACAATAAGTACTACAAATACCTGAATTTCTATGAGGCTGTTTTGAGGTTGTACAGACTCTCCATTGAACCTTCTGACTGCCAAATCGGAAATAACTACCATTTGGAGGTGCGTTTGAGAGTCAAATGTAATGTATTTCCCTACCCGTCAGTCTCATTTCAGCCTCATCGGCCCAGTATACTGAGAGATAAATGTGGTATTCACAACTATAAAATGTAGTGAAATAAGACCTTGACAATTTTCCTTAGTTACCATCACTATTGAGATAAGGTGAAGAAGATTTTGCTACTTTTACCATCAAACCATACGCTTGTCAGCTAAATTCACAATTCTTACCTCAACTACATTCATACAGTGATCAGTTTTTTGAACTTCTCGTTCAGTGAGTTCTAACTCACTAGCTAACAGAAATAGAGAGCAATGATCATGAAACTATATACTTATTGGTCATGATAATAATCCCACAGACTAGTGTGTTATGATGACCTAGTAATTCACTCAGTAATGATGTAAGTAGAATTTACATCACTCCAGGACTAGTCTAATTTTAGGTCTCATAACTAAACATTGTGTGATCGGGACGTCCTAATAAATTGAGTACTGCGTCCAGTGTGTATTCGTGTTATGGTTACTACTCAAATACGGTGATGCTTCATCCTATACATTGTAATACAGTTTTAGTAACGAAAGTTGAACGAAAATTATATTTGTTACCAACCATATTGCATCCATTACCATCCGCCCTCAGCCCTATGTAATTAGTTATCTTTACAGGTGAAATTTCTCTCAGTGTATGAGCCACCATGGGTTAGAATGAGGTTGAAGAACTCGACTCAGGTTACGCTTAACTTCACGCGCTCATGCGCCATCATTTTTGGAGCGCTGACTTTTCCCGGATGAGGGACAAATTGGGTTCTGCCCCATCAGCGGTATCAGGAACAAGTTATGGCATTTTTTTCTCAAGCAATTGCCTTGACACATATATAGTTACAACAAGAATCCAAGAATTCGATAAAAAAACGTATTAAGTTTAGTTGACAGTCTGGACTAATCAGATTCCTCATCGATTTAGAATATTCGGAAGAAATATCTACCATATTGTTAAAAATATGTGACGATTTCAAATTAAGTATTACATACGCATAGAAATTTTTCATGAACATCAGATCAAGATTTTAGTGAAAAAACGTTCGAAAAAAATATATATGAATTTAGGAACAGGAAATGCAATGGCATCGAAGGAATCATTTCTCTTGCACCAATGACGTCACTGCTTCAGAGAAGAATACCTTAGACACGGCCGAACGCCGTAGATTCCACAGGACCTAATTTTGCTCTCAGTGTACTTGGACAAGTATACTTTAATCAAGATTTTTTACACGTTAATTTGAGCTATTGGTACCTCAGTGTAATGCCACAATTTTCAAAGTTCATAATACTTAAATTGAAGTTATCATCATAAGAAATGACGGAAAACGGAAGGTAAAATGAAGAAATAGAAATGAAGGCAAAATGGGCGGCTCGATATTTATACTTATGGTTTATAAATATTTTATTCCTTATTCAGAATTTTTTATCCCTAATACAAGAATACAAGAATTTATTCGTAATTCAAGAACATTTTATTCTCATTTGGGGATATACGATGAAAGTATATGATTGGTCAATTCAACCAAACCTGATATGCGTTGATTTAAGTATACTTGACTAAGTATTTTTGCTTGAAGTACACTTCGAACTTACTTGCTCGAAAGTATACTTGAGTGAAGCATACCCGTTCAAGTATACTTGATTGGAGCATACTCGTTCAAGTATACTTGATTAGAGCATACTCGTTCAAGCACACTTGATTGAAGCATACTGGTTCAAGTACACTTCATTGGAGCATACTCGTTCAAGTATACTTGGTTGGAACATATTCGTTCAAGTACACTTGATTGAAGCATACTCGTTCAAGTATACTTGATTGGAGCATACTCGTTCAAGTATACTTGATTGAAGCATACTCGCCCAAGTATACTTGATTGACTCATACTTGTTCACGTATACTCGATTGAAGCATACTTGCTCAAGTATACTTGGTTGGATCGTACTTGATCAAGTATACTTGTCGAAGCATACTTGGCTAAAACATACGTATTCCAGCATATACTTGATTGAGCTATGCCTGCTCAAGTGTACTTGATTGAACTATACTAGTTCAAGTATACTTGATTGAACTATACTTGCTCAAGTGTACTTGATTGAACTATACTAGTTCAAGTATACTCGATTGTACTATACCTGTTTTTTAAATTTAATTTCATCATTGGCTCGTTATACAAGTTCATATGATGCACAGTTTCGAATCGGCTAAACAGACGTAAAGGAAAAAGTAGATTTCCTGGCTGCATCTTTTGAGCACAACCAATGTCTCCGGCTGGATTTAGTATATCCTTCACAGCGCCCGAGTCGAGTTTTTGAACCCCATGCTAGCCCATGGTGGCTCATACTGAGGCCGATGACACTGATGGGTAGAGAAATACGTTGTATTCAGCCCTCAAATGGTAATTATTTCCGATTTAGTAGTCAAGAGATTAAAATGGACGTTGTACAACTTCAAGACAGCCTCGTACACCTTAAACCCCGATGGGAAATGAACCTCAATTGAGCCTCAATGAACCTCAAGTTAGCCCAAGTGTACCAAGTACATCACACCATGACTTTCTCGACGGATGGAACTCGATTTGAAAAGTCTTATTTTGCAGGGACCAATTACTGGTGATGAAAGTGGGGTTTTATGAGTTTAGCTGTTGGCCCAGTCCACAATCATTATGTTACACGTGGCCTGGAGTCAAGACCAGCAATCATTATTGATGGAATAAAGACTCCAGCTGTTCTTGCCATACATCTAGATCTCTAAGTGGCGAGCTCTAGCTGGTCGCGCTTTTTCGTAACCGTTATACTTCATTACGTTGTGTGGCTCTGTGCGTGCAACAGGTCGCTGACAAGTGATGAATCTAACTTACATCAACTTGTGCTACAAGTAATAATAAGTAATATAGCTCAAAATCATAATTAAACCCGAAAATTTTTTTTTCTCAATTTTGTAGATCGTTGACAATCATGAGAGTCATTCACTGAAAGTTATTGGCAGTCTATAGGCCCTATGTAGACTATAGTCATTCTGTGCTAGGGCAGCAACGCCACTCATGAGACCTCCTTTGAAATAGCTGACATGGCGAAGAATTATTATATTCTACCATCTATATAGAACCATCCTCTACTTATATGCGACAATGCGCATTAGATCAGTGAGTTGACTCGAGTGAACTTGCGGGATTTTCCATGACTTTTTCAGGCGTAGGGTTGTCAAGTTTATTTTATCGATTTGTACATGTTTGATTTTGAATATACACCTGAAATTATCACCTTGGGCAGCTTCCACAGTTTCATGTGCACCATCATAGACACTGGGCGGCGATCCACCGCTTCACCATTTTGTTCTTGAAATGCGGGTTATCTTCGTTTTAATGGTAACACTTTATGCGAAAAAAGTTTCATATAATATAGGTTCGGGTAATAAGTTCAGGTAATAGGTTCAGGTAATAAGTTCCGGTAATAGGTTCCGGTAATAGGTTCAGATAATAGGTTCAGGTAATAGCTTCAGGTAATAGGTTCAGGTAATAGGTTCAGGTAATAGGTCCAGGTAATAGGTCCAGGTAATAGGTGCAGGTAATAGGTGTAGGTAATAGGTTCAAGTAATAGGTTCAGGTAATAGGTTCAGGTAATAGGTTCAGGTAATAGGTTCAGGTAATAGGTCCAGGTAATAGGTGTAGGTAATAGGTTCAGGTAATAGGTTCAGGTAATAGGTTCAGGTAATAGGTTCAGGTAATAGGTTCAGGTAATAGGTTCAGGTAATAGGTCCAGGTAATAGGTTCAGGTAATAGGTTCAGGTAATAGGTTCAGGTAATAGGTTCAGGTAATAGGTTCAGGTAATAGGTTCAGGTAATATGTTCAGGTAATATGTTCAGGTAATATGTTCAGGTAATAGGTTCAGGTAATATGTTCAGGTAATAGGTTTAGGTAATAGGTTCAGGTAATAGGTTCAGGTAATAGGTTCAGGGAATAGGTTCAGGTAATAGGTTTAGGTAATAGGTTCAGGTAATAGGTTCAGGTAATAGGTTCAGGTAATAGGTTCAGGGAATAGGTTCAGGTAATAGGTTCAGATAATAGGTTCAGGTAATAGGTTCAGGTAATAGGTTCAGGTAATGGGTTCAGGCAATAGGTTCAGGTAATAGGTTCAGGTAATAGGTTCAGGTAATAGGTTCAAGTAATAGGTTCAAGTAATAGGTTCAGGTAATAGGTTCAGGTAATAGGTTCAGGTAATAGGTTCAGGTAATAGGTTCAGGTAATAGGTGCAGGTAATAGGTGCAGGTAATAGGTTCAGATGATATAAGTATTTCGTAATTGGTCAGTTAAAAGTATAATTCATGTTTAGAGTTGGGTTTGCGAAAGACAGGGGTACAAACATAATTATTTGTATTACTCTAGAGTTACCGCAGCCAATTCTGGAGTGAACGGTAACGCGTCTCCAGTGAATACTGTGCACCTTAGAAAATTGAACATCTCCGTGCGATTGAGTTAGCTGGCGTCGAAGGTGAGGAAAAAGGGTCGAAAGTGGTAAAATAAATGCCCCAAGAGCCGGAGGCCCGAGCACCTTTGGATATTCTTCTTTTTAGTTCGAGGTTATTCGCATCGACGTTTTATGCGAGCGCTACTGTGGTACGTGACATCAGACAGAACTATGGAGAATACCGCAGAAAAGGTAGGTGCGGACCACCAAGTCTGCTCTCGTGGCTGAAGGAACACTCAATACGCTTAACGCATATATTCAATTTTCATTCATGGTTTTTCACAGATCTGTACGGAAAAATGAATTCACTGCCAAGGACGAAAAGTGCCCATTTTCCAGTGGAGTTCGGGAAGAACTTTTTTGAATGTACTAAAATTTTTGAAATAATTGACATTTTTTGTTTTTCTCAACTCTAAAAAAAATTGTAATATTTAAAATTTCCAAAGTTGTGGAATTTTTTTAAACTAAGTCGGGCGCGTCATAAGAATGTCATATATATAGGACATTAAATAACGCAGACCCATGTGTATCGTTCACCGTCAACGTGTCAATCTTAATTGTATCGGTCTTAAGGGGTCATTCAAGTATTAGGTAAACGGGGGAGGGAGGGGGGGGGGTAAATTTGCTGATAGTATGTCTTATAGTCCCCCCTCCCCCAATGTCAGCATTTTATGTGGACTTATAACACGTGCCGCCAGCGATTTCCAACAATTTTGACCCCCCCCCCCCCGCCGCACGTGGATGGTCCCTAACCGCAGGTACAATTTGCGGATTGTACTTAAGTGTTCGCTGCTGGCCCGCGCGCACACGCGACCGGACTATTTGCAGGTGCTTGAGGCTTTTAACAATCCTGAATAAAAATAGGTCAGACAAGAATGACAAATTGAAAGCTTTTTTGGATGCCCCATGTGGAGACCAATGCACTAAGCCTATTAGTCATTGGTTTGGAACTCTCGATGGTATAGTCGGATTTTTATAAGAATTGCCTTCAGGTTTCCATCTGCGGAGGCGCAGAACGGCTAGTTCGGGCGAGTTCGGTGCTGAAGCCCGAAGGCAATCCTTATATAAAAATCCGACTATTGTTTGTAAACATGATGTAGGAACAATCTCTTTAACCCATATTTCACATAAGCAATCCTGACCCTATACTCCCTATACTATGGTTAAGTGTAGTTAATTAAGCGGATTCCGATGTCTGTGGGGATGGCGCAGTATTTGGGACTAAGGCGGGGAGGGGGGGGGGGTCCCCCTAGTTCCCTTCGAAGGAAATGCTGGGTTATATATTTTTGTTATCATGTAATAAGTAAATTTATGAAGGCTCCAATAATGCCATGTAGTGGAAACTCATACCTTCAGTCGGGTAAAAAGCTGATTATGTGCCCACAAGTTATGATTCATTTGGCCATGATGATTGAAATTCCATATTCGATCTCTCTACTTAGCACAGTTCGCGGTTCGTTCTAGGTTCGCCAGTCGTACCCCTCTTAGTTATTCGGCAACTGACCAAAGTAATCCAGATCGTGTTCCATCCTCCGGTGACCATCGGCTCTTCTGTTATCAATGCATCTCAGGTACCTCCACTGATGTTGTGTCAGTATTCAATGATACTGGAGGGAGTTCTGCAATCCGCTACAGTAACTCACTACCCCACGCTGAGATCCTTTTCGCTTTTTTATTGAGGATTCCGCCTTATTTTCGGGAGACATCAGCTAGTCCCGCGTGTAAGTCCTCTTCGTATCCTCGGCTATGTTTTCTGCCTAACACATTTCACGATTTCCGAATAGTGCTGCTCATCGTTCGGATGAGTAACCGTGGTGGGAGTCCCCGCGATAGCGGCTATTCTTCTGCATTTTCAACTACCTCCAGTCGAAAACTGAAGGCCATTTTCGATAGGCTGTTCGCTTGGCCTAGGATGACCGTCTCATCATCTATATTGATCACAGTTGTTGATGCTGCGGGACCGGTGATTCTGGCCACCCCTCTGAAGCATGAAATGGAAATCTTAATTTGGTTTGCCAACGTTGTTTGCTCCTGGCGAGTGACCTGCGCTGTTTATACGTATGGTAAGGCAACAACTGCACCTCTTGTGCAATATGCCACTCAATTACAACTCTACCGCGACAACTGCAGCACAGTCTTACCAATGGAGCTCTCTACCAAAACGCCATTCAATTTTTACATCTCTATCGAAAGAATACCACCACCGGAATATTTGTTAAAATTTACATCGTCACAGCGACGTGGACCTACCGTTAAGCTTAGGCTATTGAGCGGTGACTCAACCGCAAGAACTCCACCTTTGTACAGGGCTACCACACTGAGAGAGCGATTTGGTTATATCTACCTGACGGATTCGGTTGAAGGTTTTTTTACGATTAGGTTCACATAACCGTACATTCATTAATAGCTAGAGATAATGGTGGTACACTCAACTGCTAGTTGATTTTGACACCATTTGGTTGTACTGAATTTTTCAGTTGACGCAAACCGGCACCCGATTAATACAACCGAGCGTTTGGTAATAGTTACCGATTGGAAGCTAATTCAACGCGCCCTCTAGTTATAACAGTGCCCGGTGAAGAAGCCATGACGTGTGTGAACGCCGGCCGGCTCGGGTCAATTTTTGTGATAAAAAATTAGTGATAATGATCAAAGAACAAATAGAAAGTGAAAATAAAATGGACGAATTGTTCAAGGAATATGTCTATAGACAAGCCGTATTTTGAAATGTTTATATGGCAATCAATCCTTGATAATAAATAAGAGAGAGGTTATACCAACGAGCGTTTCGGTAACTATTACCCAATGCAAGTAGGTTCCAACATTGCGCTTACCGAATTTTCTCAAACGGATGAATTAATTCAATGTTTTTCGCACTATTTTTGCAACGGCTTGGCTTCGCCTCGGTCTGCAAATACACACTCGCCAGAAAAGTTTTTTACGGCCTAGCAACGAAAACAGGTATTGTGATACCAATGCGATATATCAATTTAAGGTACCCGCGGTAAAACTGCGATTTGCTTCTGCGCGCCACCTTTGTGCGCGGTCTACAAGAAATGTACTTAACAGCAATTTTCAATGATCTCCGAAGTTTTCCAAAGTTTCTCATGAACCACAACAAATCAGTCCATGATGGATGCGATAATCATGGCTGATATGCTGGCGCAAATGGTTTGCAATTGAAAAACCCAGCAATGTTCAAATAATCGTAGCTCCCTCGGTTATTTTTTGTTCGTCGTTTGTTGGAATTTATACCTGCGGCTTTTTTGAGAAATAATCGTCTGGAAGATCTTTGTCACTAACTCTTTTGGGCCTCGGTTACGACGTGAGGTTACTCATATGGTAGATTTACCCCATTGTCTCCTTAATCTAGTGGTTGACATTATGACGGAATTGAACGTGAAGTTCTTACGATGGGTTCGACCACTCATGGATAAAATGGCCCCCATTTTTGCGATCGGTTTAACCGATTCAAGGAAGTTATTGTAATGACAAATTTTTTTCGGACAAATTTTAGATAAGGGTTTTGTGTGTGTGTGTTTTGGCATGTGAGTGATTTTTTAGCCAACGGTTCCTCGTAAGCGGCTCGATCGATTTGTTTCTCCTTTGACAAAAAATCACCTCTCACTGATGTCCAGGCGGGAAAGAAGGGTCAATCTTGAAAAACAATTCCTTCAATTGTTATAAACAATTTTAATTATTTGTAACGCTCTGCAGCGATAAGGGTTAAAAAGTGTATAATGAATGTTATTCCTTACACAAAAATATACACATAATGTTTTATAACTTTCATAGCTCAGGACATATCACTGGTTGACAATATTAATTGTTTATATCGCTCTATTACACGAACGGTGTAACTAGACGTTGCAGAACGATTACACTCGATCGCAGTCGGGGAGTGAGCGACTGTCGATATCCCGCAAATTTGCGCCCATTTAATTTTGAGTGAGGACGCAGATTCACCTGACCGCAAGCATACCACACTGATAGAAAAAATCTCTGACACGAAATATTCATTCTCTTGAGACAACAGATTTGCCTTCGAATGCTCAAATCTGAGCGGCATTTGTACCTCATGCCGTCTATTACAATTCTTATGCTTTACGATAGTTAGATATCTGAGAATGAGTATGTTACATATCAGATTACTGAATGTCTCTTTCTAAAATTATATTTTTGTTATTAACTTGCATTTTCACTTTTTTCTGTATAAACTTAGCATATGTCGATATATAATGTAAATTCCACTCTATTCGTATACCCTTTCGGGTTTTTACGATTTGTTCCCATCCCCCCCCCCCTTTAACCCCACTGCACAGCATTTGCCCAGCTTGTCACTGGAATCGAAGGAAAACCATTGGAAAAAATGATTCTGGCACACATGAAACGTGTTTATATCATGCCAATTTCAATTTTCATTTTCGACATGATTACAATAACTTCCCTCGTCGGGAAGTTAAAAACCTCAGATTTGTACAGCTCGTTTCTTTTACGAAACTCCCGCTCGATTATGCCGTGTGAGTTAAAGCCTGAAAGATATACAATGTATTTATTGCCTAATGTAAAGTTCTAGTAACATTTGAAACTCATTCGAACATCCTCCTGGGGAGGATTTCCCGCCAAATTGGTGAATTTGGCTTTTGCAAAGAAAATCTCTTGTCTCAAGCGAATGGATTCTTCGTGTCAGACATTTTTTCTATCATTGCACCGATGGTCGGACTGGAGGATTTGGGTGGGGTGCCCTCGTATTGCATTATCGAAAGTACAATAATAAATTATGACTACATAAATTATTAGAAATATTCACCCTAGACACCCAAAAGATCTAATCAATTTTCGATGTTGAGGTGAAACTATTTTCCTGTCACAACGTATAATTTCCAAAAAAACCTAATATAATCTGAGGAAATTATTTTGTTGCGTAAAGGTGTAAGCTTTGCTACCTGCACTACTGTGAATGCTGCACTGATATAAGGATTTAGTTATGATGAGGTGTATTAATGATGCGCATTTGAGAGAGCCAAATCACTACAATCTGTCAACCGAATTAAGTGGTTAATGATCATTAAACCGCTCTATCAGTCATGTTTCCTGTACCAAAATGTTTGTCTACCTAGGTCGACCATTTTGTTTCCACTAAGAGAAAAATATGGAATTTACAACTATAAAATATAGTGAAATAAGATTTTGAGAATTACTTGATTTGTCTCAAGTATGCATTCGTTAACTATCGACAAATCACTTTGCTATATTCGCCAGTTATTAACGAATGGCGCAGTGGAATATGGGAAAACGGAAGTGCACACCATACTTGACCGTCCCATTCATTAACAGTTGAATTCTTCGTTAAGAACAAAAAAATTCTTTTTGTCACCTCATTGATATTTATGAAATCGTGATTTTCAATCTAAGTATGTGATAGATTCGAATGGCATCAATTATGTCAATGTAAACGAATTTAAGTGAAGATTAGTACAAGACGTTTCACCCATGGACCTGGAGGAGGATTTCTCGAGTATAATTAGCAATTTCGCTATGGTGTTAGCTTCTCATAGCCTTGTCCTCCACATTTCAGTGGTTTCCAACTTCAGAACTGACATCAAGAAAGCCTCGTTTGCCATTGCGAGTGCCGAGCTGTGGAACTCCATTTCTCTGCACATTCGGGATTTTCCAACGCCGGGGTTGTTCGAGAACCAGTTGCGTTGCTAGAGTCAATCGCAGGCTTAACAAACCTGGATTGTTCCCTTCCGCAAATTTTCTCAGGTCCACTGCTCGCCGGGAATTACGTAACATTTGTGGTAATTTTCATTGAAAATTTCTTTCCATGTGGATTGAACTTGTACGGTTTGGTGATAGATACCAAGTACCACTTGTCCCGATATGTTTACCTACGAGTCTGGCAGCGCGTGCTTCACCGGCGCACTTCCTTATTCCGCCACGCCGACGGATGTCGCGGCGGTTCCGGTCTTACGTTTTTCGATAACATCGATATATATCGATATTTTCTTTGGTCTTCCCTTTTTACTATAGATAGATAGATAGATAATGAAGTTTATTGTTTAGATAGTTAAACAAACAGAATATAGAGAGATAGAAGTAGAGACGTCGCCTCTCACCGAAGGCGCGGTTGCGCGCGCATTCCGACGTGACAAAACTTCGAGATATTGGGAGATTATCGATGGAGTCTGACATTGGCTTTTGTAGAATAGCGCCACTCCGATAATGGCACACGAAGTCAATGAGCACGAGGTTATCAAACACTACATGATTGCGTTATGGTTCTGCCCTTTTGACATTTGAACATATTCAAGAGACCTTTGGTACTCTCGGATAGATAGATAGATGTTTATTGTTTAGGAATTTAAACAAAGCATACATGGTAAACCAATAGTCAATCGATGAATTTTTACGGATATGAATATTCATATTTTCTCTCCTTTAGTTTCACTTGGTGACGGAAGTGCCGCAACACATTGGTTCCTTTTTTTTCCCTTCCAACTATTATCCTTACAAAATCTGAATACGAACTGACTTCATGTTGTGAACCCTTCTGTAAACATTTATGTTTCTTTTGGATTAACCAAAGCGATGAAGTAATAGAAGGAAGAAAATGGAAATGAGGGGAAATTGCGCCATTTCCCTCATGCGGTGACCAGATGCGCTAATGACTTCTCTTGTGCTACTCTGCCGCACTAGCACCCGCATTCTCTTCTTTCGGACGCATCGGTGAACAGGAAGTGATGGGGAAGAACGAAAACTGATTAGTGTGAAGAATTTCGACTGCACGCAGAAAAGAGTGATGGTAGAGAATTCCATGTGAATATTTACGACTAGTAAGAAATTACCAAAGTTTGGGAAGCATTACTATGCTCTGGTAATAGTTCCTATAGGCTCTAGCAACGGATACTATAGGACATAGTAATACTCTCGATGGGAATGAAGCCTTTAAGTATAGGAAAAAATTACCATTTTCGATAGTAATGTGCACTAGGTTACATAGTAAGAGTTACCATAGTTGTTCGGTAACTCTTACCATAGATGTATGGGGAAAATTACCATGCAACATAGTACCATGGCCTATGCTGTATGGTGGAGAAAAAAAACGTCATGAGTAATTTAATTTTACAATTTTGAGCGAGAATTCAAACCCATCGTTTTGGTACACAGTTCTTTCCGTTGCCGGAGGTAGCTACATATGATAAGTAACAGAATTTTATTTCCTGAAGTGTTAATATTGACCATGTGTGGTTATTCAGATCAATTTCATGTCAGGCACAGACCTGACAGCCATACACTGTAGAGACGCATCCTATGCATATAGGACTCATTCGCATAAATATGGTAAGCGTTACCATATGTTCTGTAGTTGCTACGATATCGGACATAGTAAAGGGTCCAAGGCGTAAATAGTAATATTTGCTATCCACAATGGTAATCCTTCCTATAATAATGGTTGTCATTACTCTAGTGTATAGTAATGTCTACAATACCCCCATGGGAGTGATCACCATAGTGCTAAGTAATTTTTACTACTCAACACGGTAAAAATTGCCGTAAAAGTCAAGTCGAAAAACCATTTACCATGTTTTATGGTAATATCTCATATATAAAAGTAATCTCTACCATTCAGTTTTCTCCGTGTGCTGCGAAAAAATCTGTAATTTAGTTACAAAAAGCATGTCTGTTAAATATGAATGCTGGATGGAGTTGAACGAAATGACAACTCCATCGCGTGGCGCACCATTATCGAGTCCTTTCTGCGTTCCTATTGCATCACTTCATGGAAAGGAATGAAAATTTATTCTCTAGGTCTGTTGCCTCCGAACAGCATTATGGTGCTCTACCACGGAGGTGACCAAACCCGCAGACCCGCATGAAGTGACTAAAGTTACTTCAATTTTCTTTTTCTATTCTAATCATTTCTCATTCCGACATAATTGGATGTCTAAGACATCACTGGAACTGTCGCAATTATGGAATTTTTTGGTGATTGGAGGCTTGACATATTCGCAAATGAAGTCATTGGGGAAGGGGAAGGGGTTCCATCACAGGTGCTCCAGAGTAGGGGTTTCTGGGGGTTTACCCTGCGTTTTGGAATGCGATGGCTCAAATGGCGGAAGTCAGGGCAAGCCGCTCACGTGGTTCTCCAGTATTCCTTTCCGAATGCTTAAGGGCAGTTACAGGGGGCGGGGAGGGGGGTATACCGTCGTTTATATACACTATAAACCGTAGGTCCAATCGGTATCTTCGACCGGGATTGCGATTTAAAATAAACTCTATTAGCCTTTGTAAAAAGCAAATGAACAGAGTATAAGACACAACAACGAGACAGCCGAAAATTAGAGTCATTAAATCAACTACACTAGTATGAAGTGTTCTTCTATTTGAAGAACATAAAAGTGGCATCTCTTTTTTTTTTGTGTGATCGGGACGTCCGAATGAAAGGTGAACCAAAATCACAGTTGTTACCAGCCATATTGCATCCATTACCATCCGACCTCAGCCCTATGTAATTAGTTATCTTTACAGGTGAAATTTCTCTTCGTGTATTCAACATGGGTAATTGATAGTAAATTGTTGGAGTTACCGAGGTCACTGTTGCCGTAACTATCATTTACCCCGTATTACGTAACTACGCCCACACACCCTGTACCAGACATTTTGTCGCTCGAAGGTGTCATGGTTCCTGCCTCCCACATGTGCATTTCGGTCATCCACCTGTCCATGAGTTTAACATAATTGCGTAATATCTTAGTCACAATGATTCCGTCTGATTAACCAGTCACGTTATTCCATCAGTACTTCCATCACTTCTTGAAGGTTCCCATGTGTTGTCAAGCATGAACCTATCGGCCACTGAGGGACAACAAAATCCTACCTGCAGATATTCTTATCCAAAGAAAATAATGCATTTTTCCATTTTTACTGTCTTTTTTTGTATAGAAAAATTGTATGGAAAGTGGCGGGAAAATTCAAAAATAATAAATTTTTGTACTATTTCAAACAATTTAGTATTCCCGAAGACAAAATGATCAATGAAGCTTCTCCCAGATAATACCAAAATCTTGATATGATGTGGGACCATATCACTCAAAAAATCCGCCCCATACCCGAGATTCCAAAGCCTTATCTAATCAGTCAGCCAAACAAAGATTAACAAACTCTTCATAAACAGTGCTGATAGCTTCCAAGACAACTACAACATTTTTATCATCATGCCATAGGATTTATATTCATATTTCATAGCTCATAACTCTCGGCCATCTAGCGCATGAATTCCCAAAGCGTACATTATCGTCATTAAACACCCCATCGTACGGCTGTTGCTCAATCAATTAAATCAGCAGTGAACAATTTGCACTTAAGTATTAAAGGTATAGAATGAATAGGCGTTGGTTGAGTATAACCCAGCCTCGGCGAATGAAATCGACGATAAGAAGGTGTGCGCGCGCCGTTCACAGCAGTTGAATTCAGCAGTTGCGCTTGCATCGCTCTCGCGTTTCCTGTGCAATGCTGCTGCAACTCACCTCACCTAGCCTCACCTCACTGAGGAAGTTCAACGCTTGCAGCAAAATTTGCCAACAAAACTTCTAGATATTTCTTACGGTATCATCTATTAATACACAAATTCACCAATGCCATTTTTATCTCATATCGATTGCAACTGATGAAATTGCAACGACCAGAGGTTCAGTTCATTTAAAGCTGATGCGTTTTTCTCCTCCGGCAGCTTGCAAAATCAAGGAAAAGTAATAATGAAAAAAAAAAAAAATTTTTTATTGAAAATAATTTTTTTTTAATTAACAATAACAAAAATAACAAAAAAATTTAATACAAAAAAGTGGCCAATGGAACTACTTGTTTACGCATTTTTCATGACAAACGTCCAATCCTTCCATCGTCTTCTCGCCTTTGCAAATCATGTACCAAATTCAAATGATGAAATTTTTTTCCCTAAAAAAAAAAGAAGTGACCCACCCCCCCTCCATTGATCCAGCCCCCTCCGTCCATCATCGTGCAATAGCCAAGAGGAGAACGCAACACCCTACCATATCGGTTTTGTCCCTCGTATTTTGCCTTTACGCTTTTAACACACGACCGATTGCATTCCCGTTAGGTATATATATATCTATATATACATGCCACTTTCCCCTCTTGCTCTCGCCCACTGTCGTTCGCCGTTAGCGCCCTCTGTCGCGCCCCTCTCTGTCGTTTTTTCCCCCTCCACATCACTCAGCGTCTCTCCCTTCCACTTATGCTGCGGCTCTCTGTCTGTTTACTCATGCGATTCACACATTTCTCCCCTTTTTATTTCGTGATCTCTCTGCTTACTGGGGAAACGGCTTGTGTGATTACCGCTGCCTGTGTGTGTGTGTGTATGTGTGTGTCACCATAATTGTCTATCTCTCTCTTTTTATCTCCCCTTTTTTCTCTTCTCCCATTTCCTTATTCTCATCAGCTTCTAATGCAAACTGTGAAGCCTATCCATGGACCTCACATCTCTTACAATCGTCAAAAGAAGAGAGAACAGTTCTAGTGCGCCTGTACACAGTGGGCGTACCGAACATAATATCATGTTGAACCGTTGGCGACGCCTGCGCCATCTGAAACCGATTTTCATCATTCTTTTTTTCCAAGGCGGCATTTCACCAGAAGACAGTTATGCCCAAGTTGGGAAAGCCCCCCTCCCCTCCCCCCCGGGTTCGACCTATTGTCATCTTGCTCCAGAAGTCAAATGAGGGTGCCTCCTTCTTTTTCTTTTTTCCTTTCTTCTCTCAACAGGAGACGAAGAATCTGCAAGACACGTGCGATTCTTTTCCAGTTTAACCCGAGGCATTTGAAATATATCATCCCTTAACAATGGCAGGCCTCAGCTGAACCTTTTGCAGGTACTTGACTTTGTAATTTCCACCCCCCCCCCCCTACCTCACCGCGAGGTTCTCTTCAATGAATGACCTTGGATTTTCGCCATTTGAAAGTATCGTCATATGAATATCAATTGAGGAGAAAGTGAGAAATTAATTTATTGAATAATTGTGGGTTAATAATATTTGAGGAGCTTCTAATTTTGGAATTATAAGGGCAAGTTCAATGCGCTTTTGCGATGCAGAATGCATGGACCAATTGCCCTGGTGAAGTGTATCCCGAGGATATGTCTCGGATGCAGCATTTTTGGTCGAAGAAATATTTCATATATATCTTACTTATATTGAAGACGCATAGTTTATATGACCGCATGGATATACACGTAGATATATCCTAGGTATATCTCACATACAGTATTTTTCGCTGAAAATATATCCACATATATCCATATATTATACATATATATCTCCGTTAATATACTCTTTCCGTGAGGGATGCCATTTATAATTGAGCACCTGAGCCAATGCAGGCACAATATTCCTTTGGATTCCGTTATTTTGCAATATATGTATGCCCAGGAATAGGAAGGAAGGGATCGTGCGCGCATGGGCACGAATATAGATCCGGCGTCTTGCGCGGGAAGCCTCTCATACAGGCCAATGCTTCTGTATATGTCCTTCTGTATTCATATCGTGGACATGCGTCGATACGATAAAGAGCACGTGGGTGCACGATGTGGGGATAGGTAAAATGTGGGAGAAAAAATGTAAAGCATAATGCCTGAAAGAACGCGAGATGCCGGAGATAACTGAACCTGATCTCTTATTCATGAAGCCCCACAGACCCCATCACCTCTATAATTGCTCCAATCGCCTATCCCGAATGCCTCGTTTCTTTTTTCCCCTTTCTTTTTCTCCACCATTACAATAAGCTACTTCGGGCTTGTAAAGATTTTGGAAATAGATAATGATGATGTGTTTGGGATTTAGGGGAAAAATGCGACCTAACTTTGGAACAATGTGCAACAGGGTGAGGGCCATGGTCCAGGCCGACAGGCTTACTGGTGTGAGATTTCTTTCAACGAATAGCGAGCTCGATTTAACATCAGTTAGATATAAAGTTAAGCGAGGACCTTATGCCGAAGTAACCAGTCAACATGTGGATTATTTTCGCAGTCATCTTGGTGATCGAGCTGTAACTGATCCAGGGGAGTGCGATGGGTATAACATCGATTGGATTAAAACGGTTCGAGGTACAATTTGGTATCTTTGAATATGTATTTATAGGTGAAGAGCAACGATTGCCATTTGTACTTGCATGAAGAGTTAGTTATAAATAATTTTTGGTAACCGATGGAGAGTGAACTTTTCAGCAGCCCTCTCTGAAGATGAGAATAAATCGGTAAAGTCGATTACCAATTCATACAGCAAAATCACTTCAGGGAGATCGGCTCGTAATTCGAACGGTATGACTGTCATGGCTTTCCTAACTCAATTCGATTTAACCAATTGTCTGATTGAGCAAAGCTTTTCAGTTGTTTGATAATTCACGAACCCCATTATTACCTAGACCGAAATTGTGATTTCTACTTTAGTAATTTGATGGAAATGGTTCCAGGAAACAGCCGTCTCATTCTTAAACCAAAAACTACCAAGGAAGTATCAGAGATTCTCAAGTACTGCAACGCAAATCGTCTTGCTGTTTGTCCGCAAAGTGGTAATACAGGCCTCGTTGGTGGTAGTGTGCCGGTCTTCGACGAGATAGTAATCTCTATGAAGTTGATGAATCAGATTATTTCCACAGATGAGCTTTCAGGTAAATAAAAGCGGGGAAAAGAGCCCATACAGGATGGCATACAAACCGAATAAATCTCATGATTTCACCTCGTCATATTCAAAAGGTTCACTGGTGTGCGAAGCTGGGTGTGTCCTGGAGGCTTTGGATAATCATTTAGAAGATTACGGCCTTATGATGCCGTTGGATCTTGGCGCTAAGGGCAGTTGTCTCATCGGCGGTAATGTATCAACGAATGCCGGTGGATTGAGACTGCTTCGATATGGAAATCTGCATGGATCTGTCTTAGGACTCGAAGCAGTACGTATAGTGAAACATGAATCAAAACTAATAAATTTCACTGAATAAGTTGCTTGGGGCCATATGTTGGGCTGAACTCCAGTTTATTGCACCAAAATTATTATCAGTCTTCACAACGTTTCGAAAGCTCTGGGCTCTCTTCATCAGATATACGAATTTTCTCTCTGAAAGAACCTGTCACATCTCCTCAAATATCATTAACCGTGAACGTCCATGAAAGCCAAACTCCCTCCATCTGCACTATCACAGTTCTAGAAGACTTGAAGGAGGACTTCAGTTCTCTCCTTTTTCAACACATGCCTTTCAACTGAAGTTCTTATCAAAATTCGACAAACTGCCAATAGGAATACGTGTTCCCAAACAGCACGAAACTTATTTATTGAAACTTGGAAGCCTTCTCTTATTATTTGTCACTGATAAATTTTACACCATTTGATGTTGAGGTAACAGCAACTGGCCAAATCATCGACTGCATCAGTACTCTGAGAAAAGACAATACCGGCTATCATCTGAAGAATCTGTTCATCGGTGCAGAAGGAACATTAGGGATTGTGACAAAAGTTGCAATCCAATGTCCAACTCGTCCCAAGTCAGTTAGTCTTGCTTTCTTAGGTCTTGATGGCTTTGATAAAGTCTTGAAGACATATCAACTGGCAAGGAGTGAACTCTCGGAGATCTTATCATCTTGCGAGATGATGGATGATCCCACTATGGGTATAAGCGTCGATTTACTTCGTCTGAAGAATCCTTTATCGGAGAGGCATAAGTTCTACATGGTTATTGAAACATCTGGAAGCAATCAGATACATGATGAGGAGAAGCTCACTGCCTTCGTGGAGAAGGCTATGAACACCAAATTAGTTGCTGATGGCACACTCAGTACTGATCCTACTAAAATACAAGTAAGTTTATCACTTTGGCATTGACGTTGTCATTACTTGAATAGAATTTTGTACATTAGTGTTGTTCAAATTCAGGACTAGTGGTGAGTGCATGTGTGTGCCCCACTCGGGGCACAAACAAAACTTCCCGATTTGGTTTTTCAGCACAACCTACTAAATTTATACTTCTCCAATATACTACGGTTAATCAGTGTGACCCCTGTTATTATCATAACGAAAACATGCCTATTTGAGAACTCCAAACTGAGACAGTTATGAAGCAGATAATTATGAATACTTGAGTAGACGCATGGTGGGCATGAGGATGAGACTTATGCGTGTTACCTGAGTGAGAGTGAGACGCCAATAAGGATGCGGCTGCAAAACAAAAACTTTAATATTTTACCCAGTGGAACAGTATAAACAATTGCAATTGCTAATAATATTGCATATACTGCACAAATGCCATCCAAAATGTGACCCGCTCGATTTTGCATGAAAACGCTTCGATTGGGACCGTCATGACAGCGCTGGGTCCATTCGTTCACTTATTACATACATAATTGTGGAGACTGCTATACCTCCTTAATTATGCAAATTATCGAAAAAAGGCATTTTCGATAAAATACGTATTTTTATATGGCAAACAACTTTTCTTATATGAATTTTGCGCTAACTCTAATAGTTTATGCAGTAGAACATTATAAACAATTGACATTGTTAATAACAATATAAGTACTGGACCACTTTTACTCAAAATTTAATCAGTTATAAAATATGCTTATATCTTTCAACTGTGACATTGAGTACCTGGATTACAACATTTTTGTGTGAATGAACGTTCATTATCACTATTTTCGATTTTTGCTCAATATGAATTTCTCAAAAACAGGGCAACCACTCGATGGATTCGATCGAAAATCTAATCACCTCTAAGTTACACCGAGACGCAACGATTGAGAACAAAATTAATCGAATCGCACGATCCGTTTCCGAGAAAACGTAAACGAAAAATTTTGCCACATACGGACGAACACACACACATACAGACACTTCTCATGAGCGCCATATACTTTAACATAAGTGATACATAAGCGGTGCGAAGCATGCAACTCTCGTGGGGATACTAAGATTGTGCGAAATTAGAAATACAATACTCGGTGGTTTGCGGGCCCTCTCCATTTTAATTTTCGGGCCGTTTGCAATTGCTTCTTCAACAAATAACTGTCACATGATCAAGCTCAAACTACAAGTATCGTAAAATTGGGTTATACTCAATTAGATTGCAACTTCGAACATCATTCAGTAGACTATTACTGGAGTCAAAAAATGCATTTAATATTATCTTGATGTTATTCTGTGCACATAGATTTGGTAGAAAAACTCCCCCCCCCCCCCCCCCCCCCCCCCCCCTCTTGAACTCCTGGTCCAGCTCACCTCCTTCGTCGTCATTTCTCATTTTTTCTATTTTCCTTATTGAAAGCGCTGCTACTACAATTATACTCTGGGATATATGCTGCAAATTTTGTTCTTCTCATTCTCTCTATTCTTACCTTTTTCTAAAATTTTTCTTTTCTGTGTAATGGCGTCTGTTTACTTATCCTTTACTATGTTGTGGCACTATGCAGTTCTATCCATTTAATTTTGTCCAACATCATTAATCAATCAATCAATCAATCAATCAGTCAATGAATTAGTCAATCAATGAATCAGTCAATCAATGAATCAGTCAATCAATCAATCAATCAATCAATCAATCAATCAGTCGATGAATCAGTCAATTAGTCGATGAATCAGTCAATCAATCAATCAGTCAATGAATCAGTCAATCAGTCAATCAATCAATCAGTCAGTCAATAAATCAGTCAATCAATTAGTCAATCAGTTAGACAATCTGTCAACCAATCAGCCAATCAATCAGCCAATCAATCAGTCAATCAATCAGTCAATCAATCAGTCAATCAATCAGTCAATCAATCAGTCAATCAATCAGTCAATCAATCAGTCAATCAATCAATCAATCAATCAGTCAATCAATCAGTCAATCAGTCAATCAATCAGTCAATCAATCAGTCAATCAATCAGTCAATCAATCAGTCAATCAATCAGTCAGTCAACCAATCAGTCAAGCAATTAGTCAATCAGTCAGTCAATCAGTGAGACAATCAGTCAGTCAATCAGTCAGTCAATCAGTCAGTCAATCAGTCAGTCAATCAGTCAGTCAATCAGTCAGTCAATCAGTCAGTCAATCAGTGAGACAATCAGTCAGTCAATCAGTCAATCAGTCAGTCAATCGGCCAATCAATCAATCAATCTCTCTCACAGATTTGGAAAATGTTCGGTGATATTTCCGAGTCCAAAAGGGGCGAATTGCCGGAAGTTTCCACTTCTTCTTTCCGTCATGGGAATCGCTGCTTACCTATCAATGCGTCTTGATTCTAGAGTGTAGCGCATCTTCGTCTGCACCTAGCATGCAAAACGTCATCTCATCGTACCGCTTGCGCTCTTCAGAACCTCCCATAAATCGATCTGCAACCGTTCATGACACTGATTGGATTGATAATCATCCAGATTTCTCAAATGTTCATGTCCAAATATCATTAACATTGATAGAGAATTTAGATCGCAATCATAGAAACGCGTTTAGGACATCGAGACTCTTCACCAGCAAATGAGCGCCATTACAGGGCCCATTGTATAGACATTTTTGAAAACCATTTCAATCCGTTGTTCAGAAGTCTAATCTACTTTCGCCATCGAGGGAGGTGGTGTCGAGGGCATTTCTGATCTGCCGGAGTAGATTTCTGCTCCCTACATTGAGACAACAATTCCATAGGTTCAATTGAACAACAGCATATAATTCTTTTAATCCCCTGAATATGCACTTAAGTGCTTCGCATATTTTTGCCTGGGACAGCAACTTTCATAGAAAAAAAGCTGAATGAAATATGAAAGATACCTTCCCTAAATGATGGCCAATTCTGTGGAACGGTGTCTGGTCGAAGCACACAGTTTAATGTTATTGATTAATGACAATTTCATTCATATTACTGAATCTGTCTCAGTGTATGACCTGTTTGTCGTTAAATACTGTCTCGATCCATCTAAGGTGATGTGGAGGAGTTTCCCGGATAAGCGAAAGCTCGGATAACACGGAGGGAATAGGGAATCCTAAAATTTCAATCGTTTCCCACATCATTTGGATGGTGAAATGAAATTCCATCGGATAAATCCTATTGTAAAAAGCGGAGATGAAAGAAACTATTGATATATATCGAAATTATCGAAAACCGTAAGACCGGAACTGGCGCGCCACCAGACCGCGCGGCGGAAAAAGGAAGTGCGCGTGTGAAGCACGTGCCACCGGACTTGTATATAAAAATAGGAGGGTATTGTCATCTTTCAATGTTTGGTATGAAAATGATGGTGAACAGAAAGTTTAGATAGTGACTAATAAGGTTTAAGAAAAGGTGTAATTGAACACTGTTTCAACTTGCTCATTCGTTTTTTAGCCGCGATATCTCGCTAAGGTTTGATCAACAAAAGATCACTTGCAGTGCGTTTAGGCGGTTCTTCCGAACTGAAGGAAGTGAGTGTATTGTGACAAGTATATTCGACTCCATCCGTCTTATCCGAGTTCTTCGGTAAGCCGGATAATCGAGACTCCAGTAGGTTTGTCAGATAGATTGTGTTACGAAGAAGTGCATCCGCTATTTCCCTACCTGGTTCAAATTGTCGCAATTTCTAAACGTGTTTTTCAGTCTAGAAAGTACAGACAAGTTTTCCAAAATTTTGCGTGATGATTTCATGATCCCATAATGTGTCTCGTAAAAATTCAGATGAGAGAAACAATTTCACATTGCCACGAAGGATTTATAAAAATAAATTCATTGTCACAAACAGAGTGCAGAAGAATATATCGGTCATCGCGAAGTGAAATATGATTCACGGAATACCTACAAAAATAAAATAAATCTCCCTCTCATATATCACTCCTCATTGATTACCTGAATAACTTACTCGATTGTTCCAATTAGTGATTCAGGATATAAATTATTGGAATATCTCCAATGATACTCATGACCTGTAGGCAAAATGACCCAGTGACCTATTTTCCCATTTTTATAGCACATGTGGGCGGTGAGAGAGCGCTTGGGCGAGGGGTGTCTCTTGGATGGTTACTGCTTCAAATACGATGTCTCCCTGCCCCTCCCTCACTTCTACAAGCTCATTGGTGCATTGAAGGAGCGTTTGGACATGTCACGTGTCGTTCGCCTCAGTGGATTTGGTCACTTAGGTAACTTCTCCATACTCCTCCATTAACCAATACCCCCCCCCCCCCCCCCCCCAAAATAACAAATGCTTATCTCAAATGTTCACAGGCGATGCTAATCTCCATGTTGTGGTGGCAACACCCGAGTATGATCCGAAAATTGAATCCCAGCTGGAGCCATTTTTATTTGAATACGTGTCACAGCAGAGGGGTAGCGTTAGTGCTGAGCATGGTATAGGTTTCAAGAAGATAAAGTACTTGAGTTTCAGCAAGCATCAGTCTGCTATTGAGCTCATGGGTGATATGAAGAAAATGATGGATCCTAATGGTATTCTCAATCCTTACAAGGTCCTCCCTTGATACTAAGCGCACTTAATATCAATATAATTGCACTGCACATGTGATATCCAACAAATTCCAATATTAATTTCTAACAAATATTTCAATGTTCAACCAAGATATATATATATATACGAAGTGCTGTGAAGAAGTACTCGAGGTCGACCATCAGTCTGCGACTGAAAATGATGGATCTAATTATATTTTTAACCACCCCCGGTGATTTTCCCTTACCAAAAAATATTATTGTTTATAATTATTCCGTTTTACCCCTTATTGTAATTATTAACAAATGCCACTGTTATTGTTATATAATAAATGCTGTACTGCACTGACATGTTTTCGCATTCCTGCTTGTGGATCTCTGAAAAATGGAGTGTCTTCTGGAAAAAGAAAAACAAAAAATCCGGAATTACGGGGATGACGAATGGCGAGGCTGGACCGGACGGCTCTGTCAGGTATATGCTCCATTTGTAGCTACGGTTGCTGGGGAATAGTCGTATTGCGCAATCGATAAAACGTGCGCCCGTATAGCGATGTATTTGTGTCCATGTATATGTGAGCCCCCCTCCCCCCCCCCCATCCTTTGCTCCCTCTCTCTCTCTCACATTCAACACCGGCCCCCTTCGCTTCTCATCGCCACTCTCGCTCCCTTGGGCTCAGCGCTCATTCCCTCCTGTATGCACGCAGGAGTGCGTGGTGTATATCATTTTGAGATAAAAGACGCCATTGCCAATGTATGGGTTGGAATGATAATGTTTTCGCGGATCCATGGGGCAATACTATCGTCGAATTTTTATATTTTTACATTAGCGCGCTTGGAAGTATAGAGTAGTCTGAGTGCCAAATAAATGGCCGTAAGCAATGAATTATCAATCGGTATTGGCGTATTTTTTAAAAAAATAATCATCGCTGGTAGAGATTGCCAGATTTTTTGGGGATGGGTGACTCTATTGGAGGGAAATTTAGCTATTGGAGGGAAATCACTGCCGGGAAAAAAATGGCACTGGCTGCCCGACTAACGACCGGTTTTCGTCCCATGAATTCTCCGTCATCCACCGATAACTCGTTAGTAGGCGCGCATGAAATTTTCTCCACGCAATATATTGGATGCCAGTGTACACCAAGTGATGCGAGACATTGCACCCGCTGATAAGTTAATGGAGAATATCTGGTGCAGCTGAGCTTGTCCGTGAAATTATGAATTGATTTTTGCAATTGTATTGATCGGTGGCTGATGCCGATTGGATGACATTTCCGCGGAGCATTAGTCATTTAGCGGTAATCGAAGAGCGGAGAGACGCTGACTCGAAAGGAGTCGGAGGTCACCATAGTCTTATGTATGGAATCAATGACATGTCATTTACAGATTATGGAATAACCGAAAATAGTGGAGCAGGGAAGCCCATGAAGTTGAAGCCTGTGAAAATCGTGAAAGTTCGGTGGTGGAATTACTTCGACGTGAACTTCCTGTATATTCAATTAGTCCGCAAAGTAGTAATGCAATTCCTCGGTGCAATCAAATGCAGATCTGATCAATACCTTTTTCTCATCAAATCTTCAGTGATATGTAATGAAATATTTACAAAATAAAAAAAAAATCGAGGATCAGCCCAAACCGGAAGTTAGAAGTGTTTCCTAAAAATGAGTGAAAGGAAGTTAGACGAGGGGGAAAAAGGGTACCAGAGGTCGCGACGTTACCCGGTTCCCCGTTACCGCTTGAGTTATAAGCTACAATACCGCTTCGTTACCATTATTTTACAAACCATCCACCTGCTGGGTAAAGCACAAACAAGGCTGGTGCTGCCGCCTGTTCGCTTTCGGACCAATCATAGAGTGCGACAGGCTCGGTCGGTCTCAACAAGTAGTTCCCCATGAGCTTCCCTTCTAAAAACCAGCCCTACGTGCTTCACACGAATTACCCCCACTCCATGAGGTCCTCATTCAAATGCATGTCCCCCACTTCCGTCGACCGGAAATGCCCGAAGCGCGCTTTGCGCGGCAGGACCCTAGCGTAACAACCTGTCGGGTGAAAGGTGCACCTGCTGTTCCATCCACCCCCACTTCATCGGGGAATCCCTAAAAAAGGGGAACATATAAACCGCCATAGGGCCAAACAATTTCACATTAGAGCATGAAAAAATAACTAAAATTTCGTACAATAAACCGGGATCAATAAATATATGAGGTGCCATCCTCATTGCTCCTACAAAACCGTCGAAGATCATAGGTCGATGGTAGCCGAATTCAGCCGAACTAAAGCTGAGAAACGCTGGATGTCAGTGGTGCTAGGTTAACTGGTGGTGGGAGAAATTTTACCAAGTGGAGGTGGTTAATATCGACGTGAAGAGTGGGGTTACATCTCTCTCGCACGTTTTCCAGTACTAGTCACCTCGAGTAAACTAAATACCAGTAGTTTTATCTCGGGCGGCCAGGCGTTAGTATACGTATGGCCGCTGTATAACATCGCGATATATCATGACAGTTGGATGCTTTCACTCGGATGACAAGTGCAACTGTGAAATATCATGAGCCACTAAACCATCCAATCAGATTTTCTCAAACACAAAAGCACCTTTACCAACTATCTGAATAACTAATTTGCCATTATTTACCATTGATTATTCAGTGACAGTGAGTATTATCAAAGTTAGTTGTGCAATGATGCTGGACCAGCTGGAATGGTCAGGTTTTAGTGGCTAAGCCCAACCACGAAATGGTGAATAAAATGATCAGTTATATTAGCCAGCAATAACACCGTCCAATAACACTTTCTCTTATCATTGTTAATATTGTTGAAGAAAGTGTAAGGATAAAGCGTGATAATGAAGGAGCTAGAGCACAGTGATGCACCGGGCACCCGAGCTCTCAAGTCCCTCCTGAAAAAGCCCGGCCAGGGTAAGCAGCGCACGCACAAGAATCGCGTTGTAATTAATGAAAAATTGAATGAATTTTTTGCTGCTGATTATATTATATTGATAAAGGAGGAGTGTTGCGCTGATTATGAGGAGGAGTGTGATTGTTGCTGCCAGGAGACGGAAATGATTAGAGTGGGCAATTGTAAAGAGTGTAGAGCTGAATTGTCGCGGCATTTGGCAAGTGGAATTGATCCGCGTTATGGGATTGATACTAATGGTGAAATTGATATTGTTGATGATATGGCTAGATCAAGAATTATGAGTAGTGAGGAGTCACAGTGTGAGGATGAGGCTGATGAGGAGGAGGAGTATGAGGAGGAGGTGGATGATTATGAGGAGGAGGAGGAGGAGGCAGCTGAATCCGCGGAGGAGCCTGATGCGAGAGAGGGCGGTGATAAAACGCCAAATAATTCACAGCATCAGCAACAGGAAACACTTAGTCCACCTGAGGGGTATAAGGATGTTTGCGATGAGGATAAACAGTCTGAGGTGGTGGCTAATGAGCAAATGTGCATTGGTAATGTCTGCGGTGAATGCAACTACTATCAGCAGCGTGCCTCAGGTGAGTCACTCGCGTTGCTCCGGTTACCCTCTGTGCTATTGGCTACCTCCCCTGTTGTGTTGTCTTGTCTTTGAATTACTTGGTTGGGGAGGTGAGCGGGACTTGTGATGGGGATATGGAACGCCTTGGGAATTTTAGGAGTTTTTGAAGGTCTATGTGGGGTGAAATTAGCGGATGAACACGATCGGATGAGGGGGACGCAATTCAAGCTCCGAACAGGTGTTTTGAGAAGGGGGTGGGTGAAAGGGGGGTGGGCGAAAGGGGGGGGGCGGGGTGAAAAGGGGGGCGAGGGGGGTGGATAGATTCAAGATATAGAGGACTTCCTTGAGTCTTTTGGGGGCTTGAGGGCCATTTTTTATGGCACCCTCCGTGGACATGGGAGAGTGATTTTTGGAGGGAATGCATTTGTCAGGTGAATTAATGAAAAAATTGTGGAAATAGTTATTCGTATATGTCCAATGGTCGGTAGGATTCTTTTGCCGATTACCCAAGATTGTGATGGATGTTTCATGGCTGAATTGAAACTTGTTTTGCTAGTTACTATTGAATTGTTTTCAGTTTATGGAGTGAGAAAGGAGGTCGTTATCCTTGACGGAAAAGTGCAATTACACACTCGTATAGGTTTTCATATTCATGTTGAAGGCATTATAGAGATATTCCAGGGAATATTCAATGAATTTTGTATAGAGTTGATATTCCTTAGCAAAAGATTCTCCTCATTGTTTTTTCTTTTCATCATACAGAATGTCCATTAGAGCCTGTAGTTATATTCAATCTGTATAAGCTCCATTTCCGATTAATTGCTTCAAGATTATTTCGGGGCGAATTCGGGACCGGAAGTTCACGACAAATTTTGACAATAATCTATTTACAATATCAGTGATCGAGGAAAAGTGTGAAACAGAAAAATTTATGAACACAATCGAAATAGGACTCGTATAATCTTGAGCAAACTATTTTCGAGTGGGTAAGTGCATGGTCACTATCGCCTATATGTATAACATACATGTTACCTTAACTTTCTCTCACCTACCCACCACTTTGTTCGGCCAATGACAGACGGGGTTTGTAATTTCAATGTTTTAGTTGATATTATATACGACCGTTAGATGACAAACTCGCTCGATTCATGCAATTCAATCGTTCAACTACGGATTTGTGTTATAATTTTAATGCTCGCACGTTTTTAACTGCAATATGTTTGCTAATGTATTTTATCTTCTAACTTGGAAAGGCTCATCATGTATCTGACAGCTGAAGGGAAGTAAACTGCTCCCCGAAGAGATTGCTGTGTGTGTGTGTGTGTGTGTGTGTGTGTGTGTGTGTGTGTGGGTGGCTAAGTGGGTGGGTGAGTGTGTGTAGGTAGATGGGTGAGTGTGTTTGGGTAGGTGGGTGAGTATGTGTGGGCAGGTGGGTACGTGTGTGTGTGTGGGTGGGTGGGTAAGTGGGTAAGTGGGTGGGTGGGTAAGTGGGTGGCTGGGTGAGTGTGTATCGGTGGGGGGTGGGTGAGTGTGTGTGTGTGAGTATGTCTGGGTGGGTGGGTAAGTGGGTGGATGAGTGTGTGTGTGTGAGTCGGTGGGTGAGTGTGGGTGTGCGGATAAATGGGTTGGGTGAGTGTGTATGGGTAGATGGGTGGGTGCGTGTGTGTGTGTGCGTGAATGGGTGAGTGGGTGGGTGTACGGGAGAACCCTATTTGAAAAGCAAAAAAAAAAAATTTTCATTACAAATTCAGACTCAAATAATGCTCACCTTTGATGACACCGGGAATCAAAAAATGTACATGAAACCCGGAAAATGCGGTATATTACTGAAAGTCATGACGGGCACCTCACATTTTTTCCCCGAAAGTAGTCCACACTCAGAGAAAAAAAAACTCAGGGAAAAAATGTTTCTCACTGTTTTCCCTTTAATTATTATATTGAATATTGAAAACCACTTTTTTCCAAACCACCTGTGACGTCACGCCAGTGCCTCTGCCCGCGACAGCCAATCTGAGGTCGTCTTTAACATAACTCGAAGCATTCAATATAGAGCGCAGAAATACTAGCCCGACTCTTATGACGCCACAACTGTAAAATTTAAAAAATGTGGCTTTGAAGTTGAAGAAATTACCAATACTCGTTTAGGAATATTGAATAAGCATTGCTATAAATGTTATGGGGAGCATCCTTGATAGGTCGCAAATAATTCATTAATGACAGTTGAACAGATTAATTTAACCCAAAATTATTTATGAACTTAAAACAATATTGATCATATTGAGCTGACGTTTCAATAGAGATGAGAAAAAAGTGATGCCATTAATTATCATCAAATACTATAATATGTTAATATGATAAAATTTACTGAAATTGTTAAAACTTCATTCCAAATTTCATCCGTTTCAAATTGAAAAACTAGTGAGATAGAAGTGTGTGTGTACCCGTTGGGAACAATTGGGAACATTTGTAATTTCTGTTTGCCATTTCTATACTTTCCGATACGTCAATTCTCTATATAAATAATTGAGAGCTTCGACCAGGACAATAAATCGATTATCGAATTCGAAAACTCGGAAGTCGAAAAAAAATCTCGATTATCGAATTCGAAAACTTGAAAGTCGAAGAAAAAATCTCAATATTCGAATTCGAAAACTCGAAAGTCGAAGAAAAAATCTCGATATTCGAATTCGAAAACTCGAAAGTCGAAGAAAAAATCTCGATTATCGAATTCGAAAACTCGAAAGTCGAAAAAAAATCTCGATTTTCGAATTCGAAAACTCGAAAGTCGAAGAAAAAAATCTCGATTATCGATGACGCAATCGAAATCGAACCCAAAAACCGGCAAGGAACTATATAAATAATTGAGAGCTTCGACCAGGAAAATAAATCGATTATCGAATTCGAAAACTCGAAAGTCGAAGAAAAAAATCTCGATTATCGATGACCCAATCGAAATCGAGCGAGAATACAGGCAAGCAAAAGCATGTGGTCGCGTAGCGGCCACCGGCAAGGAACTAGTAAATGTTTAAAGACTGATTTCAGAAAAAATACTAGTGTGAGTAAATCAGTGTGACCCGTGAGGTTCACATCGAAAATTTGCAAATTTGAGAACTTTAAACTACCCCATTTATCAAGCAGATAATTATGAATATTTGACTAGCAGCATAGTCAGCGTGAGGACGAGAATGGTGCGCGTTACTGGAGTGGGAGTGAGACGCCAATAGGGGTGCGAACACTCGAGGGTTAAACCCGTCATACCTCCTTAATTATGACAAATATAGAAAAAAGTGATAAAAAGTTAAATACGCATTTGAACTTACAAAGAAATTTCTGCGTAATACTTTTTGCCGTATCTCTTACCGTTTTTGGAATAGAGCGTTGTAATCAATTGAATTGTTGACAACAAAAAAACTGCTCGGTCAATGTAAACCAAAAAGTAATCCAATCCAAGTTCCATGAAGATGCTCCGAATAAGACCTCGATGACCCAGATCATTCGGCCCGTTCGTGACAAATCGTTAACGAAAAATTGCGATTCCACACATGCAAACATACACACATACACAGACATTTGTTCCGAATTCGAGGGGGAGAATTTTGGTATACTTGAAACACCAGTTACGAAACGAAAAGAAAAAAATGGATTTAGGAGTCATTACAATAACTTCCCGAAAAATCGGTTAATTAGTATCTCCCTGATTGCAAAATAATCAGGCTACAATTCGTCTTATTAACAATCAGTCTGATGCGTTACCGCGCTAATTGTTAGCAATGGTATGCAACCACACGCGGCTTGATCCCAGTATTGATTATTGGATATCGACAAACAAAGATAATGAAGTTACCAATGAAAATTCACGTCAGTTCTCCAGGTTGTATTGCTATCTGAATTCATACTTGCGCTTGTTACCTTCAGTGTTTCCCCAGTTTGATAATATATTCTCACCTCATCACAAACCACATTCGCTATTCCCGTTTCGCATTTCACTCCCCAAGTTTTCCACCCAAAGGTGACATTGTTTGGTCGTTAATTAAATTGAGATACAGCGTGGTTAGCAGGAGGACTTCGACGAAGTTGGGTATTCAAATTGAGGAATAACATTCGTTCATTCTTCATGTATTTGTCAATTGAATTGAATTTTACAATTCAAATTTGGACCTCTAAAAAAATTAAAAAAATTAATTGACTAAGAAAAATTTGGATTCACTTTAGATGGGGAAAAAGTTTTAATGGAGTTATGCGCATAAATGTTCTGGAGAAGTTGAGAGGACAAGTCCTATTGAGAAGGATTCTAGGGAGATTGTTTAGACATTACTTGGCCATGACAGCTGGCCAATCTCCAGTTGTACTCGCTACAATCATCTCGCCGTTTGATCAATCATCAATCGCCAATGATGGATCATTAATCCATCCTCATTCAGGAACGAATAATTTCCAGTTATGAGCGATTGGTTGCAGTAATGATGCATAATTTTCATCACGAATTATCAGACATACCAATCAGTGCTATCTTCATTTCTTGGTTTTTTATTTCTTATTTTGACTACTGACAATTGCAAACGTTCACTGTGGTATCACAAAACTGCAGACTGATGACAACTTTGGTAGCTACTTGACAATATTGACACAATGAACAGACGGGCCAATTCGAATTTTTTCATTAAAATTATTTTTTCCTAGCGACCCAACCGGAAGACTTGGGGGAATTATGCTGTCATCCTTTCAGTGCTCTAAGGTTGGGTTGTTTTATATCCTCTCTTTACCTTCGTCATGAGTTCGTAATCTGATTACCGACACGGTGACGCTTGTGTGTACCGGTACTCCGGAGAGGGGGTGGGGTGGGGGGGGGGGGAGGAGGAAGAGGGCGGTTACGGTTATGTATGCGACGAGGAGGTTGTATGCCTATATATGCACCAGCCCGTAAGGACGACCTTCGTGTCCGCAGGATAAACAAGGCCGGATGCGGTCAGTATACCCGTCTATGTGCTTCAGCACATTAACGGATTCAGATGCATGAAGAGGAATTGTTTTTTTTTTTTTTAGAAAATTGATACGGCCCGTAAGGTTTTTATCTGTCGAAATACGTCGAAGTTGGTGGTAGCTAAATAATTACTGCATTTGTTCACTTGCCGTTCATGAATGGGCTGAAGGTCGCGCGCGCATGGGCTAGGGACGCTGCATATGGGCTAAAGGACGCGGCGCGCATGGGCTAAAGATTCCAGCGTAATACGGAATGCCCACGCATGTCGTGTCTCCGGTGATTTTTTTCCACGACAAATGTCTACTGATTTTTCTTTTGTGAACCAGGATACCCGGCAGCAATTCTATTGGCTGGTCCACAAATGGTTTGAATTAATTTTCATCCTTTTAGCGAAGCGTTAAAAATGAACACTATACAATATAGGAAACTCTATTGTTATCTTTAGTTTTACAGCAATATTGATGAAGTGAAATTGCGGAAGGAACATTTTTATTCGTAATTACGAGGACAATGTGTGCAGCATAAAAAAACGGTGTTTGTCAATATGCATCGAGTTAAGATGAAAATATATTAAAAACGAATGGAATGGGGGGTGGAGAACATCCCCATCATTTCTGGGTGAATCCTATTAAGTTTCCATTGTGAATATCATACTGCTGTATATGATGAATCATCATAATATTAGTGATGATAATCGCATTGCGTACGACCCTGAATTGACTCGCTGTATGATAATGAACAATGAAAAAACAATCATCATGTCATTCTTGCAATTTATAAAAAAAAAATATCAATCCCTGGTGTATCCAAGGTCGCAGGAAACATAATCCGCTGCTAAAGTAATCCGATTGTCATAATTGAAACCTAATCGGAGTAGTCTAGAGAGAACTCAACTGGCGAAATTGCGGCTTTTTAAAATAAAATCTCTCAAGCAAAATGTTATTTGGTGAGAATATTATTTTTTCGAAGATCTTAATAAAAAGTTTAAGAGGAACAGTCGCGGAAATTTTTACCGAGAGATTGTTGAATCATTACTGACTTCTGGCTATTTAATTTTTCCTCGGGAGTTCCTTCACTTTTAATGGGAATTTTTCCCTCTTCGATAGACTCTTAAATTCAATATTTCTGAATTGAATTGCTAAAATAAGAATATATCAATAAATTTACGTTTTTCTTCATTGCTCATTCATCTGGGAAACGAGCTGTTGGCGGAGAGAAGAAACATTGTGAAAAAATTTTATTTCCACGGAGAAAGAGATTTTCGACGAAAGATGACAAGCATCACCTTTCGAGAAAATGTTTGAGCACGGCAAAGAGAAAATACATTGGCAATGTGAGAGAATTCGTATATTCAATTGGCAGATGAAAGGCACAATTTGAGAAAATGAAATTTTCACATTAGAGTTATCGTTCCCCCTTTCGCATCCTCTTTCTCTCTCTTCCATATCAAGAAGTTGTTTATCTTCATCATCAAGTGAAATTCCATGCATCGAACAAATTTTTCCCATTCATGAAGCTATTTTCGAGATTTAAAAAATTGGCCCGCATACAAAAATACGTGTGCTAAAAATATATGAGATGTATACCACAGATATATGCTTTTATTGATACAAGCCCGAATGCGCGCTTCGCGCGCTCAATTACAATTTGACATTTGAAGTGACAATATATTTTCCGCAGTTGAAGATCATCGACTCCGAAAAAATGAGACCTTTTAATTTTCCAATTTGGTACAAGCATCTTTTGTTTTTTTCTGTAATTATTGCGTACATATAAAATTTGTCAACACTGGACAGAATATGTAAAACACTCGAAACTTAATAAATTAAGAGAACGTCAAAAAATATTCTCTGTCTATGATTTTCAATAACTACATAAGCTATGACAACTTGGACAACTAAGTCCGAATCGATATCCCAAATATCGATGTTTATCGATGCAAACGCGATCAACTTGACGATGTTATCTGACTAATCTGATCAAGCAATAAATGAATGACGCTTTCTTGAATAGGAAAATTGCCATACATTGATTGGGCCCCATTGGGTGCCGACTAGCTAGTGTTCTATATTTTCATGTGTCCCACCTGGCCCATACGCAGATGCGTCGCTGGGACCATATCACCACTCTGACCAGATACAGCTTCAGTCTTTGCTTCCTACTATTGCTATATGTTTTTTTTGTCTCCGTCCCTCTCATTTGTACGCCCCGGATAGCGGCCGTTTTAAGCCATCTAGTATTGCTATATGTCTATGTGAATAAGAGTCATAAATCCAAGATACAGTAGTCTTGATTATCCGGTCTACCGCGTTAGCCGCGAGACCGACTTCGCCCGGATAATACGGAAGAACTCGGATAAGACGGGGTCGAATATACTTGTCACAATACACTCCGCGCGTTCTTCCTTCAATTCGGAAGAACCGCCTAAACGCACTGCAAGTGATCTTTTGTTGATCAAACCTTAGCGAGATATCGCGGCTAAAAAACGAATGGGCAAGTTGAAGCAGTGTTCAATTACACCTTTTCTTAAACCTTATTAGTCACTATCTAAACTTTCTGTTCACCATTATTTTCATACCAAACATTAAAAGATGACAATACCTTCCTTTTTTTATATACAAGTTCGGTGGCACGTGCTTCACACGCGCACTTCCTTTTTCCGCCGCGCGGACTGGTGGCGCGCCGGTTCCGGTCTTACGGTTTTCGATAATTTCGATATATATCAATAGTTTCTTTCATCTCCGCTTTTTACAATAGGATTTATGCGATGGAATTTCATTTCACCATCCAAATGATGTGGGAAACGATTAAAATTTTAGGATTCCCTCTTCCCTCCGTGTTATCCGAGCTTTCGCTTATCCGCGGACCTCCTCCACATCACCTCGGATAGTCGAGACTCTACTTGGTGTAATCCACCGGATTTTCTAAGCAATTTTTTCTTATAACAATTATTTTTCGTGGCCGGAAGCTGATATTTTCTGTCCCGAAAAGGTTAATTTAAAAAATGTACGTGAGGCAAAAAAAAAAAATTAAGAGAAATGGAGAATTCATCTGAATCCATAAAATGTGTTTAAAAAAAAAATTGTAGTGAAGGGATATTACGTAATCGCTGTGCGAAACCCACGGGAGCTTGGTACACAATGACGGTTCTCTGCTTTCGCCTATTTTGCTTTTGCTCTCATTGTTTCTCACACGCATACATGTAACGAAGGCGGGTACAACTCACGAATAGAAGGTATGATGCGACTTTACGTTGAAACGCTCGGTGGCTATGTAATTTCACACTCCCACGGATGAAAAGGACGTTATACATTTTTTTCCCCACCATTTTGCTTCTGTGAATCATTAAGGGGGAAAAATACTTGTACAATATTTTTATTTATTGTCGAGTAGTAGATGAGATAACATGATAGATGTGATCAATATCGTATTGGAAATATTGAAGAAGTAGAGGTCAAAGTACATTCACAAAGTTATGATGGCATTCACAAAGTTTTTAACGTATAGAGAGTCTTGTTCGCTAAAGACGTATAAGATGCTACCTTGCGGCCAACGAATGATGTTATGAAATTTAAACAGGATTTATTTGTGCTAAGAACCTGGAAACTCATGCGGAATTTTGTTTGAATTAAATTCAATCTAAAATATGCTCAATGCATAGGTACTTGCCCCGACTCAGATCATGGGCACTGGGAACGAAAATTTTTTTGTCATTACCAAACAAAAAAAAAGTCGAGAGAATCGAGACAAGACGAGAGGATCGAGACAAGTCGAGAGAATCGAGACAAGACGAGAGAATCGAGACAAGACGAGAGAATCGAGACAAGACGAGAGAATCGAGACAAGACGAGAGAATCGAGACAAGTCGAGAGAATCGAGACAAGACGAGAGAATCGAGACAAGACGAGAGAAATCGAGACAAGTCGAGAGAATCGAGACAAGTCGAGAGAATCGAGACAAGATGAGAGAATCGAGACAAGGCGAGAGAATGGAGACAAGACGAGAGAATCGAGACAAGTCGAGAATGAACCAGCATTTGAAAAGAGTCGTTCTGAAGCAGCACTGAAATGAAAAAAAAATGAGACAAGACGAAACAATCCGAGATCGGATTACATTCTCGATCCTTGAGACGACACGAGATAACAATTGGTTTGATAATTTCGATACAAGACGGAAAAGTTGAAATTCTCACCTCGTCTCGTATCGCGGCGACACTAATTCCCTCCTCTACTCATTCACCATGGAGTGTTTCACACCTGAAACTGACCAATAAGCCGCTTCCATGCCACGAGGAAATCTCACTCGACGAAATAATTTTGTTCTCTGAGTATGGCATACGGAAATAATCCCACAATTGACATCGCTTTACCATCATGGTAGTCTAATTTTTCAACATCTGATTTCTCAAAAATGTCACCTTGAAAAATCAGGATGCACTTGTATTTTTTTCACCGATTTCATGCACTAGCTTTGCATCCACCGAAATTACATATGTTATTTGGCCCCGAGATCGAATCCCGATCCTATCCTCGTATTTCTTATCCAAGAAAGATATTTCTTGGTGAACGTGATTCCAAGCCTGCGGGGATGGAAATGAATCGGTACATTCCCGACAACTCGAAACCCGTTGTCTTAACTCATTAATCGCCACCATGACAAATCGCACACATGTCAAATCATCAAATTTTCAAGATCAATGCAACAGAAGGAATGTAAACTTACCAAAATTAGAATAAGTCGAATTAACATTCCTAAACATTGATTGAGCCTACGACAAATGCGTTCGTCTACGAACCAAGTGTTGAAACAGCAAATCTGTAAAATCGGTGCCTGAGCTGAGGCCTTCTGTTAGACTAACAAATCAGATGGCAGCAAACGAGGTTTGCTACCCTAGTGGACACTTCTGTTGTCCCTATATTAACGTACGAAATTGGTTGGGGTAGCGTGCGGCGCGCTAGTCCACCGCATACATTTTTCTGCGTGATCGAGACATAGAAAGCCGCTACCCAAACTGCGCTGCATTTGCCGGAAGACCTGAGGGAAACCATGGAAAACCTGGTCGCACAGCCGACCAATATTGCAGGAACTCGATGTACGCCTTTGTCACACTGACTAAAGACCTCTTAGACTCTCCACATTCGTGCCCTGCGCTCAGCAATCGTTCAAACGGGGCGCGTAGGGCTTAGCGGGCACCCATCATGTTCCGATTCGAGCTCATCGAGCCTGCACATTGCATGGGGGGCAAACATTTTTTTTCTCTAGCTTGAGCACATTTTTGGCGCATTCTTTTCCCGTGCACATTCACTGGAAAATTGTGCACTCCCCTTGTGTAATAAATTAGTATTATGGCATGCGGGTATGAAAACCGCTATCCTAATCTCGCTTCGTTCAGCTGGATTGCAATTTTCTGGTCTAATGACATCAATTAGTGCAGGTATTGTGTTATTACAAAACCACATTTGCCGCAAAATTTCTTTTCCGTCATTGTGCTATAAGTTAATTCATTATCGCATCAATTAATTGTCATTTCATATATTAGCAGTTTTACGTTGAGGATGTCGGGCTGGAGCACCATGGCCGCGGGAAAAAGACCAAACGCTGAAATTTCTGTAGATGAAAGGTTAATGAGCCATTTGCGTACTTAATCTAAATAACTTCCGATCTTTCTGATATGGTCGAACTAGATTTTCATTCAATTTTTTCCCCTATTTATCGCTCCATGTTCGATTCCTCTTTTAGTCCATAAAATGAGAAGCGTAGCCTTTGGTTTATAGTCGCGGAGAGTATTAGAATTGAATTTCGTCGTTAAATGCTCGAGGTGAAAATATAAGGCAAATGAAACCCTTGAGGACGAATGACAATAAAGAGTTTTACTACGATTGGAGGTTCACGCAATGTCGGTCACGATAAAAACCTCTGCAATTTTCCAAGCTGACACATTTCAGTTTCGTACCGCAGTAATTAAAATTCGACTCATTCACGATTCAACGAGCGGCGACGGTGAGACCTAAGACCCGCCGGTGAATTTTCCGAATGCTCCAGACTTTCTGTTAAAAAAGTTACTGAGAATGTGACGTGAATGATTTATTGTTAACTGCTAATTGTGCAGTTCTATCTTCGTTGGGAGAATGGTGAAAATTTCACTGAAAATTTGGGTGGGGGGGGGGGGGGGGGGGGGGGGGAGGGAACATTGTGTTCATTGATAATTGTGTCAACATTAGGAGCCTTGTTTGTCTCAATCCCTCTCGTTTGTACTCTCCATGGCAGCTGCTGTTGGATCATTCCTTCAGTGGGACTACTGGACACCCATCCGGCTGGGACCGACTTTTGCTCTTTAGGTCATCGTACTTCTGAACACAGGGTAAACTTCCAGAAACCCCTGTGCTGCGATGGTGGGCGCCTATGATGGAACCCACCCGTCCCTTCCCCCTCTGCGTTGGGATAGGTTCCCGCCCGGCCCAGCGGTCTCGTTTTATGGGCGGATGGTAAATACACGAAAAAATATTTTTCAAAATATTCTCCGGCGCCCGGGCCAGACATCTAGGACCTTTAGCGTAGATACTCTACCTACTATGTCAAAGTGCCGACTTTATATGTAAAAATCGCCGCGAACTATAATCCTACAGTATCTGCCGGCAATATTATTCATACTTTTAATCATGCTCGCTTCATCAAGTTCTCTCAAACCTAAAATTTTTTTAATCCACCAAAACTTTTAATCCAATTGCTTGTCAAGAGTACCATTTAATTTTTGAAATATCAACTTTTCACCCAATTCATGGCAAGGATTGCGGATACGAAGTTCGCAATTGGACCTTATTTGATTTACATAGAAAAAAAAAAAATTCTGAAAATCTTGCTCAATACACTATCCAATGGCTCGTAATGGATGGCTAGTAATTCCCGTCGTGAGTTGGACGATTGCGAATTTTCAATTAAAGGACATGACAAATATGTGGTCAAATTGTAATACAGTCAGTAATATCCACATTATTTTTATAATATACATTTCCTACATCCCGCTTTTTTTTACTATGTCGTCAATGCAAATAAAATTGTCCAGCATCTCAAACCAGTAAAACTATTTGACCTATACATCTTTCCGAAATTGTCCGCAAGTTGGTAAAGAAGTAAGAATTAAATAATGGGTAATAACCATCTGATTGTCTCGTTCGGATTCACCAAGACAATCAGGTAAGCGACTGTCTGTCAAGCTATCCACTCGTTCCATTGGTATTCATCGCTCCCATTGAAACACAATACAAAATGCCCTACGTTTTCCGTCGATTGAGATAAGCTTGAAAAAGTCTCCTAGGTGCAAAAAAAGAAGAAAGTTTGGATTTGAGTTGGAGGCCAACTCCGACCACTTGGGCTAAAATGAGCGCCCGAGATGGGAAATAATTTCCTTTTTTTTTCTTGGCAATTCCACCTCTCTTCCTCTCCTGAAATGGATATCGAGGGACTAGTGTACCTTCGAATCGAAGCAGCCTCTCAGTACATATAATAAGAAACAGGTATTCGAGAGGTTATATACCTTTGCCATCTTCGTCAATCGAAGCACCGTACCTATCTCTTGATTATTGCGTCTGGTGGAAGGTACCAAGGAGACGCCAACAATTCTAGAGGCTTCGCAGCTTTTGCGTTGAGTATTTACGATGATGCGAGATAGAGAGAGCCATAAGTAAAGTAAAGTGGATGGTTAACTGACAAAGTTGTTTCATCGAAATTCATCATTATGCACTTACCTTGTGATGTCATACACGTTGAACCGTACTTGAATAATTTTGTTTGTCACTCAAGCTTAATGGAAATGATAGCGCAAGGCCGGGCGGGAACCTAACCCGACGCAGGGGGCGGTGGGTGGGATGGGTGCCATCATAGATAGATGTTTATTGTTCAGGAATTTAAACGAAGCCTACATGGTGAAGCAATAGTTAAAAGTCCAATTGTTACATCAAAGTAAAGCAAGAGCAAATGTGTGTGAAAGAATTTTTCTGAGTGAGTATGAGTTGAAGATAGAAACCGAAGAACTGAGAATCTGTTAGACATTCATGGACAGCAGGATTAGCACCAAAGGACCTAGCGGCTTCACTCGTCCTGAGACTGCAGACAGCACCGCAACTGCTGTTCGGAAGCTCCTGTTGTTTCAAGGTCACGGACATGTGGAATCGAGTTCTATGACTCTGCGCCAGCAATAGCAAGGGCAGCTCTGTAGCTGTAGTTTCTGTAATTTGGAAGCACAAATATCTGGTGGTGACCTCCTTGGAACCTTCCCTTCTTCGGGCCTCTACATTCGGGTGCGGTACTACCGTCTATGTTTGATCATTAGTTGGCTTCCATAATGTTTCTCACATTTTTCCTCGGGATATTTCTCCACCGGATATATTGTCGTAGATTATTTTTGTACCGAATATTTTGTCGCCGAGTGACATTGCCGAATATTTTGTCGCAGTGATGACATTACGTCACCGTGGAAGCAGTCGCTAATTAATTTATTTTCACCTAGCTAATTTTGCGAAAGCACTTGGCTAAAGAGTTGAATCTACAATTGAAATTATATTGTTGTTACTTGAATTGAATTTTATTCGCGGAAAATTGGAATCGGGGATGTTTTGGCGACCTTTGCGCTATTCAATGGTGTGTTAATATTAAACTAGTAGCGTTTTCATTTACACATCCTGTGCTAGAGTGAATCATTCGGTATTCAAAGCAAATTAATTTTGGTAAATATTAGTAACTCAATGAATACAATTTATTCAATAATATGAGAGACGGTAGGCATTCACTGATATTTACACTGAATTCATTAACTCGATATTGCTTTTAGAAAAAAAATGTTTTACACCGAAAATTTCTGCACGTGAAATTTTTCAAAATCTGGTGAAGACATCGTCGTTGACAATCCATATTGATTTTCGATGACATTGGACTCAATTGGTTGAAAATCTGACCTGTTTAATATTTTCATTGTCGATCAATCAGTTACGAATTGACTATTGACTATTAAGGTATATTGACAGGTTGAGGTCGGAAGTACCCCCTAGTCAAAATTCATGTTCATTTTTGGATTCCTAGAGTATATATTTACAGCTTGGAAACCCTCTCAGTTAATTTTAGAAATAATATTAAAATTATTGCAACCGATATTAATAGTGAATGAACATTTATTTTATAAAAATTATTGATACGGAAAGTCATTTGCTTATCCCTAGGCATTACTAGCCTCACCGATAACCTAACCTAATCCACGAGGTCGATGCGCGGGAATTGTGACAGTTGTGAAAATTACCACAATGAACCAACTGAAGTGGGGTGGACAGTTCAGAAAAAACAAGCATTACGATCAACGTCGAAAATCGCTGGAAGCTTTGGCTAAAATATTAATATCCTTTCAGGATTATTATTGTACGCTGGCGGCAATGTTTTGACAGATAGCAGCGGCCATTACACTTTCAGATACTAGGGGAAAAAAATCACCAGATCCAGCCGCCATATGACGATTTGATATTTGAGGTAAGAATATATTTTCCAAAGTTGAAGATACTGTTAATCATTGACTCCGAAAAAATGAGAGCTTTCAATTTTCCAATTTGGTGCCAGCATCTTTTGTTTTTTTCTGTAATTATCGCGTACATATAAAATTTGTCAACACTGGACAGAATATGTAAAACACTCGAAACTTAATAAATTAACAGAACGTCAAAAAATATTCTGTGTATATGATTTTCAATAAGTACATAAGCTATGACAACTTGAACAATTGTCATACTTTTGAAAACTAAACCCGAAGCGATATCGCAATTATCGATGTTTATCGATGCAAACGCGATTAGCAACCAACTTCACGATGTCATCTGACTAATCTGATCAAGCAATAAATGAATGACGATTGAAAAATAAATCATGTCACGAATTTCGAGATATTTCGACTCTAACGATGTTCATTTATGTGTATGCGCTTTCTTGAATAGGATTATTATGTCTTAGGATCACATTAAATTTATGAAAATTTAAAACGATTTTTTTTTCGAATACTCGTCGAGACATCTCGTCTCTCGTCACCTCTCTCGCCTTGTCTCAACTTGGCGATAATCATAAAATTTCTCGTATTGTACCGAATCAACTTATCTCGTCTTGTCTCGATTCTCTCGGCCATCGCAACATTAGAATCAACACTAGTATTCCACATGCGTGAAAAGTTGCGCGCGCAGTGTTTCATGCACGCTAGCTGACTCGAGATCTTCACGCACGCCAGCTGAAGGTTCCTTTACTACTTTGATTTCCATTTCTTGCCGTTATCACTCGTTTCAATATTCCCTCTTTTGCACACTTGTAACGTAATATACTAAAAATTTCAACTCTGAATGTTGCACAAATACTGCAACAGTTCCTCCCCCCCCCCCCCCCCCCCCAAACACCAACTTTGTCACATAAAATCTCCTCAATCTGAATGAAAACTTGTTTCTCTTCCATTTTTTTCCTCCCAGAAAAATTGTAATAATGCAAAAACGGAATTACCGCGAGTTAATCTCCACCGTGGGCTTGAGCTCCTCGAAATGACAATGATCACGTGGAAAGTTTAGTTGGAATGCAGGGTATTTTAAAATGTCTTTCATAGTTCTCGTTGATTTTTTTCCGCTCTTTTCGCATTCACGTAAAGCGCAGCGGGCGAACTTTCTAAACGCCGGCGCTGATCGCACTCATTGAAGAGCGCTCTATCCCTGGGAACACGAAAAAAACGGGCAATTACGCGGACGTTTCCCCTTTTTTGCTACCGCATTTTACCCTTTCCCCCCCCCCCTCCCCCCCCCCCCCCACCCACCCACCCCCATTTTTCCCCATGTTTATTTCTAGAAGTGGTGTGCATGTGCCCATAATGCGGATACTACTTCGAAGTGGAACAAACACAGGAATTATATTTTCATTTCATCCCCGGCTTTTGCCCTGTAAATGAGAGAACGAAAGAGAATGAACGAGTATGAAACTTGGCGAAAACGCTTTTCCCACCTGTTTGCCAGCCAGCCGTCTCTTGCTGGGGCAAGCGCTTGGCGATCAATACGCCTAGTTTGATGGAGAACGAATGAGACGGCGACGAGGATAGATAACACGGTACAGGAGGGTGAAGATTGTTTAGGAAATGACTCATGAAATTTTTATATTTCACCAACTAATTCCCTGATACTCAATGCGTGGCAATTTCCTCTTCGGCCAATTCAATTTTTGGGATGTAGAAGTGATGAAATTGGGAGGGGACGAGGGGTGACAAGGTTTTCTGGTGAATCTTGCCTCACCAGAAGGTCGTTTTCAATCCCAATGTCATAGGAGTGTGTATGCTATCCAAGCGAAATCGCGCTGGGGATCGCCATTTTCGCGCGCGACTCCTATTCGAAAAAGAAACTCCTATTCGTAATTCAGCGCGCGAAGTGCGCATTCGGGCTTGTACATATAAACATGAATGATAATCCGAGGATACGAAAGTCGGTAGGGATGAAAGTTGCTGATGGTCGATGTGACAATCTTCATTGGAAGTTGGTTTTATACACTCACATTCGTCATATGTGATAGTTTTCTTGCGCTCAGTGGTTGCGCCTGTAACTGTCACACCAGTGGAAAGAACCATGGCATTTTTTTTCTCTTTTATCTATCTTGGCTCTACGAATGCGCTTTTCGTTGCGTCTGCGTTATTTTTTGTCAATTCAGGGGAATCTGACTTTTTTGATGCTAGCAGTGTTTTATAATACCTAGAGAAGTAACAAATGCTCACCCCAGTCTGGTCATGTAATGGGATCAAAACAGAGCATGGTATATTCGTAAATTGAATACCAAGTTATCATCAGATGAGATTTTTAACTTCCGATAGGGGAAGTTACTGAAATGGCGCCGATTTACGAAAATTGATTCTTCAATATATCTCCATGTTTCAGGCCATTTATGACCATTTTAGACCATTTTTAACAAGAAATGTGTGTGTGAGTGAGCTGGTATGGGTGGGTGGGTGTCTAAGTAGGTAAGTGGGTGTGGGTGGGTGGGTGTGGGTGGGTGGGTGTAAGTGAGCGAGTGGGTGGGTGTAGGTGAGTGGGCGGGTGGATGTAAGTGGGTGGGTGGGTGTAAGTGAGTGGGTGGGTGTAAGTGAGCGAGTAGGTGGGTGTAGGTGAGTGGGCGGGTGGATGTAAGTAAGTGGATGGGTAGGTGTAAGTAAGTGGGTGGGTGGGTGTAAGTGAGTGGGTGGGTGTAGGTGAGTGGGCGGGTGGGTGTAAGTGAGTGGGTGGGTGTAAGTGAGTGGGTGGGTGTAGGTGAGTGGGTGGGTGGGTGTAAGTGAGTGGGTGGGTGGGTGTAGGTGTAGGTGTAGGTGAGTGGGTGGGTGTAGGTGAGTGGGTGGGTGTAGGTGAGTGGGTGGGTAGGTGTAGGTGAGTGGGTGGGTGGATGTAGGTGAGTGAGTGGGTGAGTGTCGGTGAGTGGGTGGGTGGGTGTAGGTAAGTGGGAGGGTGGGTGACGCTGTATGGATGAAGACAAATTCCCTCTTCAAAAGGGTTTTGAAAGGGGTTTAAAAGTGGGGTATTGATTCGGTTTGAATATTATAAATGTTCGATCTCGAAAATTTGACGGCGGCTGCCATTTTCAAGATCGTAAATTTTGACTGGTAAACGGACATCAATGCTTTGTGGGTTACTCTCTGCTCTGGAGAATTTGCGATGTAGTCAAGGACTTGCAAGATAGCAGAGGAATTTCGCCCGGGGGGGGGGAGGGCGCTGTATATGATGGGGATGAATTCCTCGCTCTTGGAAAATGTAGAAGCAATTTCAATTTATCAATTGAAATTCCATCAACAAATTCATTTGGCGCATTTCATATGTTCATTTGTTAACAGACTGAGAATATTAGTGTGGAGCAACAAAAACCAGGAGATTGAATACTGGAGTTGGTTTCATCGTTCATGTTTGTTCGTTTGTTTGTTTTATCAGAAAAGTCGGCTTTCAGAAATAGAATATTGAATGCGAAAAAAAATGGAATGAAACAATTTGTGAATACTAGCTCAGGGAGGGCTCTGACCCATGAGGTATTTTCCGTTATTGAATTTCTCAACTCAGATATTTTACGATGTACGCACAATCTTTTTTCATCACCATTTGTGTACATTCTATAACCGACATTTGTATTATTAAAAAGTAAAAATACCATGCATAAAATGAGGGAGAAATTTTTTGGTTCATCACGAATCGATAGTTTTCGGGTTGCGATCTGGGAATTTTTAGTTCGCGCAGATTCGCGGTCACGGGCTAGGCGAGACCGCGGCAACTGCACGAGCGAAAATTCCCCAGGTTCCCAGGTAGGGAGAACATTTTTCCCTAGTGAATTTTACTTCTTCGGGTTCAGCTAGTATGCAATACAAATTGTTAGACGACACATTCTTTTGACGTCAACTTTTGACATCAATTTTGGCATCAATTTGACATCAATTTTTGACGTCAATTTTGACATCAATTTTGACTTCAATTTTGACATCAATTTTGACATCAATTTTGACATCAATTTTGACATCAATTTTGACATCAATTTTGACATCAATTTTGACATCAATTTTGACATCAATTTTGAAATCAATTTTTGACATCAATTTTGGCATCAATTGTGACATCAATTTTTGACATCAATTTTGACATCAATTTTTAACATCAATTTTTGACATCAATTTTTGACATCAATTTTTGACATCAATTTTGACATCAATTTTTGACGTCAATTTTTGACGTCAATTTTTGACATCAATTTTTAACATCAATTTTTGACATCAATTTATGGTTGCAGAATGACAATGAAAAAGAAATTCAAGAAATGTCTTATTGAGTGATGCCTTGAATTGTGCTCCAGTGTCATTCGTATAACAATTCGCGTGCAAGCCTCTTCCGGTACGGTTCTCCTCTCCCTCCTTCTCACTACTTCTCATGTACACTGAAATATAATTCCCGCTGGCCTCGAATTCGCGACCAAGAGGACAACAAAATACCCAGGCCCATGCCCAGCAGCCATATCTCATTGTAGTTAATTTTTGCTATACATCGTACAGCTTAGCCCCCCCCCCCCCCCCAACGCGTACGAAGAGCCGCCCATTCTCAGACTTTGGTACTATGCCAAAAACCACGGATAATAGAGATACAGTGTAACGACAATTTACTCCAGTCCAATGTGCTCAAGGCATTTGACAAATTTCCCATTCTCGAGAAAAAACATTCCCCATTTTGACGTTTTAATTATCATCAACTGAGTGACGCATGCGCACAGGAAACATTGGATTGAACATTCATAAACTAATTTATCTCATAAGCAATCGATTATAAGAGAATTGCAATCCATTGAATGAACTTATTTGAATTTATTTTGAGTTCTCATTATCATGCAAATTTCTCGAAGTTGTAACCCACAAAATATAAAATGCAAACCGATGTTTTTAAGACCATAGTAAAGGAATCGTTTGATAACGCAATATAATCCTCAACGTTGACATTGATTGCTTTTGCCATGGGCCGGACGATCCCTCATACGTTCGGCCGCACTTTTGGCCACTGTTTTTGCTTCCTTCGGGTTTAAAGCATTCATTTTCACGTAAATGATTACGATATCCTTTGCAGCGTTCTTCTCCCCACTCTACTACAGTGCCATGTAGCGTGTCGCGATTTTCGTAACGCCCCCTCCGCCACTCGCACAGTACCCCGTCCCTCAAACACGTTACGTCGAATTTTGTGTTGCGCGCCATAAAAAGTTTCACTTCCAAAAAATATTCCGAATTGTATCTAACAGAACATATTCCATGATTTATCTTTGAACCTAAGTGATATTCGCGTTGTCTCTTTCATCCGATTCACACTCATTGGCCTGACAATCCTTCAAATGTCTGAAGCCAATGTAGAAGATTGTCGAACAATCTCAACTGCCATAGGAGAGGGAAATTTTCAACGTTTTATCACTCTTTTCACTGTGATGAAAACGAGCTGAGATTTTTATGTGAATGGAAAGTATATCATAAAAGCCAATATGCACATTGGAGGGAAATAACCTCTGTGCGCTCCGCCATATATCCAAGATAAATTCAATTCACATTGATGGATTCTCGGTTTACTGATAATCAATTTATGGTTCCGTTTATGGAAATTATCTCAATAGCAATGTCACTTAGACATGCTGTTCATCAGAATTCAATAAATGATATTGCAAGTTGAATGGAAGTGTTTAGGGTATCTCTCTTATCTTTGATTATTATTGTTTTTAAGAGACATGTACTACACACACTCACCTACCCACCCACCCAACCACCCACTCACACACACCCACCCACCCAGCCACCCACACCCACCCCCACCCACCCACCCACCCACACCCACCCACCCACCCACTCATACACCCACACCCACACCCACCTACCCACACACACACAAACGTATAACCATACCCTCCCCCTCCCTCCCCCCCCCCCCCCCCACACACACTGACACACGCACATATATTCTGAGCTCAGCTATGGGATTTCAAACGTTTGTAAAGTCACCTCATTTAAAATTTCAATATTGATTTTAAATTGAATTTTGCGATTTTGATATGCGAGACGATAAAATTGAACATTTTCCGCTGGTACAATGCTATCAGTTTCACAAGAAGTGTCTTATCACAATCATTGACGATTTCTCCTAAAAGCGTTATAATTTTCCACGATATTAATTCACCACCTTACTCTCAAAAAAAAAACTCGCCTCTATCGATGGAAACGTAATGGGATAGAGGTGTGATCATGCACTGAGAAACATTGGACAAAAATTGTAATGATAAAACCGATAAAAATTCTTGTTATCGGCAAGTTTAGCTCCAATTTGTAGTGGAAAAGCGTATAAATTAATCTCGTTTTGCAATTGAAAATCATGTCACTCGTCCAATAGTTTTCACGGGTGAGAGAGTCAGTTGGTTGGTATAGAAGATGAGAAACATGAGCGGCTCGCGCCTGCGTCGCAGTATTGAATCCAAAAGTGTCCCTATGCCCACCGTCTGCGTACACTTTTCCATTTTACTTTTTTTTCGCATTTCTTGTTAGCCACAGCCTCCACCGCCCGTGTTTTTACGGCGATTCCAAGGGTGTTCTACATGACGAAGAGACGGAAAAAGTGGAAAAGAGGGAGAGAGGGTGAGGGAGGGCGACCTCTATCTCCCTCACTCCACTTGTCTGGCCGTAGGGGCAATGTTTACCCGTGAGTAAATCAGCCGGGCCAAAGACGATGTTTTGGGGGAATCGATTCACTCGCAGTCGGCCGACGCGCAGGGTGGTGCGTTCACCTAACCCTTTTATAACTTGCCTCGTGCCTCCATTTAGTATTTTAATAATTTCCGAGGTACGTCTGTTCAGACGAAAAAAAATTATGAAGAAACCAGAGAACAATATGCCAACACGATGAGATACGCTCCAATTAACAAAGTTTTTCACGTATTTTATTAGCATATTTTGGGGATGAAAAGAGGCGTTCTAGAGAATTTAATTCACCATTGCTGTTTTTATTTTTTGTCTATAAAAAAATTTGGTTTATTAGATCCTCGGAAAAATGGCATTTTGCGCTCTTCCAAAAGGAGAAACTTTTTTTTCCAAAATATAAAAAAATGTGTTGCAAAGAAATTCACACAACAAAAAATGTTTGTTTCTACATGATGAGCAACTTTTATTTATAACTTTTCCATCTAACTCTTACCGTTCGTGTAATAGAGCGAATGAACAATTAACACTGTTAACCAGTGATATGTCCTGAGCTATGAAAGTTATGAAAAAAAGTCATAAGATATTAAGTGTGTATTTTTGTATAAGGAACAACATTCATTACACACTTTTTTGCCTATCTCTAACCGTTCTCGCGATAGAGCGTTTTCAATAATTAAAATTGTTAATAACAATTGAAGGAATTGTTTTTCAAGATTGACACTTCTTTCCCGCCTGGACATCAGTGAGAGGTGACTTTCGGTCAAAGGAGAAACGAATCGATCGAGAGGCTTACGAGGAACCGTTGGCTAAAAACTCACTCACATGCGAACACACACACACACACACAGAGCCCTCATCTAAAATTTGTCAGAATGATGTAGAACGTCGAGAAAAGTGAAAATTGTCCATTTCTGAGATTCTTCTTTTTGGGGGTCGTTACAAATAATAATTATCACGATATTACAATCTGTCTGCCTTGGCATATCAACCCTGTCTGGACCCATTGTATTATGGAGTAGACAAAATTCGCCTAGCAACCTAGATCTGCTTCCTAATTCATCAATTGCAAGAGGCGAAGCAATGTCAGAGCTGTCTTAGCGCGTGGTGAACACGATGCTGGGAGCTCTTAATATTAATTTCAATTACCAAATTGAAATTCAATTACCATTTCAATTACCAAAATGAACTGAAGTCTAAATGACACCCAGTGGAAATTTCTATAGTACAATTAAAGAGACGAAATTTTTAAATAATTTTCTGGAACGCGATAAGACAAATCCTGAAAGTTGGAAAAATTTTCATGACCGCGTGAAATTTTTAAGGTCTCCAATTAGATCCAAGCTTTCGTAGCAGCGCGCGTTAGAATTTTTACACCCCTCTGCTATCACCCCCAAACGAAGAGTCCTCAACGACTCTTCTACCTAGATGCCGACAGCAATGGAAAATCACAGATCTTCTTGCTAGACTAATTACTCGAAAACCCGTTATATTAGCAATCAATTCATCACCTAGCATACTACACCTGTCATGACACCTCTCAATGCTTTGACAACTTGGTCACAGCCACGAAAAAGTGGAATGGAATGCTGGCCCAATTGAAAACTACGGCATTACTCCAGAATCAGGACATGTGCCTAGTGGAGAAATGGAACATGGCGCTAGCTCAAGATTGGAACGTTAATCCGCTTGGAGATCAGCCTATTGCCCGCGTTGGAAATTGGAGCATCATCCCCCTCAAAGATTTTTTAACTTTCCAGAATAATTGTAAATTGGAAGTGAAAATTTCACGATACCTCTTGCAATTCATCACACTCCATATCCTTCTGATTCTGACAGGCTTGTAACTCTGTGTGTGTGTGTGTGTGTGTATGTGTGTGTGTGTGTGTGCGCGCGTGTGTGTGTGTGTGTGTGTGTGTGTGTGTGTGTGTGTGTGTGTATATGGGCTTTTTTTTGGGCGGGAACTTAACCTGTCGTGGGGGGGGGGTGGAAGTGGGAGGGAGGGGGGGGGGAGTGGAAGCGGGAGGGGGGGCCCATCATAGGCACGCGCCATCGTAGCACAGGGGTTTCCGGAGGTTTACCCTGCGTTTAGAAAGACGCCCAAAATCGCGAGTCATCAAATGGATGGGTGTCCAGTAGTCCCTTCTGAGGGAATGCTCGAGGTTTGTTACAAGCAAGAGGGACGGAGACAAAAAAAAATTGCGTACATGTCAGGCAGTTGGCGTTGTGACCCGTCGACAGTCACACTCACATCGCATTTATTTTAGTTGGGAATTAGTATGCACTTACAATGTGCACATCTCGTTTGTAAAAAGTATTTCAGGTATTGGTCGGCATACTTATCGAAACACTTTACACACCACTGATCGGCGAAAAGAATTTGACTTTCGCGACGAGGCGATATGTTTAATGCATAAAAATATGAAAGTGATATCAGAAGTTGATAACGTAGCACGATAAACTAAATTGTCACGAGTCTTTTGCCAGGATGACAACATTGTATATGTACTTTGTATAGTTGACATATTCTCGAAGCCAGTTTCAGTTTAATCAAAATTGAATGCCCTCAAAATTGCTTGTCCAAGTGCGCTTATTTCCAATGCAAACATCCGGTCTAACAAGGGACATGCATTCATAGTGCCATTTCTACTTTCCGCTTGATGCATTTAAAGAGTAATCGTGCGCACAAACAACATGCGTAATAAAAGCGGAAAATTAAAAATATTTGACTGTGAAACTTGCAGTAGGCAATGCTAAATTCATAGCGAAATAACAAACTAGGATTAGATTTTTTTTTTCATTGGCAATAGTTGTTGGAAATATTGCAGAGAGACGGAGAGAAAAAAAAGTCATTTTCTCTCGTTTCCTCCCCCCCTCCCCCCCCCCCCCCCCCCCCCCCCTGCCGCCCCTCCCGCCTCAAATTCTTACACCATCTAAACTTAATACCTGGAAAAAAAATCTCCCCCCAAATAAGTGGGCCATTCATGAACCCATGGGGCAAAACGGGCCAACATCAAATTTTTTATCTTTCCGGTTTGTTTTTTTTTTTAAATGTTGAAATGTTAATGTAAGGAAGAAATCAAAATGCACTGCAGTATTGGAATAGATAAAACACGCGGCCGGGACTAAATAATTACGGCTTCTCGCAGGCTCGGACTCTATTGCATAAGCGGAATTGACAAACGGAAACGAGTCACGAAACTGGGCGGAATGAAGTAGTGACAATTGTTTTTATTTCTTGTCATGGCTATGACAATTGAATTTATGCATTTCTTAATTGTATCTTTAGTGTTTCAATTGAGCGGCCGCTATGAACGCCATTGATACGCTCTATGAACTGTAAACTTAGTATTTTAGTTTGATGTTAGTTTTTGGTTATGCGCATTGTTGAGGAAATTTCATGTCACGAAGGAATTGCAAATTGGATTGTTAAAAATTTCAAAAACATTTATTACATTTATTTATTTCCCATTCTGTTTACGATTAAATCTGTCAATTTACAATTTTCGAGAGCGGCAAACTGTCCAGGAAACTGACAAATCGAGAGATGATAAAGTTAATTTAACCTTGGAACGTGTCTAGTGGACAAGTTCTTACCGAGTGCGATTATCCCTTCAATTCCTCTGGGTCATTTGAAGAGTTTGAAGCTAAGTGCCAAGTAGTTTGGGACATCAATATTGCGCGTTAATACCAAGCTAAAGGATAAACTGTCAACACTTAAAAACCCAATTTACTACCATTAAGAAAAGTTGGGTTTCGCAATGTCAATGATTACGTCACGTCTTTTTTGAATAATCCAATCAATAGATAACCAGTAAGTTACTGAATGCTAGTAATGGTTTTTTTCTCAGTGTATGTTATATACAATACAAGTATCCATAGCGCGAGTATTCATAGCGCGAGTATTCGTAGCGCGAGTATTCATAGCGCGAGTGGCCATAGTGCGAGTATTCATAGCGCGAGTGGCCATAGCGCGACTATTCATAGCGCGAGTATTCATAGCGCGAGTGGCCATAGCGCGAGTCTTCATAGCGCGAGTATTCATAGCGCGAGTATTCATAGCGCAAGTAGCCATAGTGCCAGTAGCCATAGCGCGAGTGGCCATAGCGCGAGTGGCCATAGCGTAAGTGGCCATAGCGCGAGTAGCCATAGTGCCAGTAGCCATAGCGCGAGTGGCCATAGCGCGAGTGGCCATAGCGTAAGTGGCCATAGCGCGAGTATTCATAATGTGAGTATTGATAGCGCGAGTAGTCATAGCGCGAGTAGCCAAATTTTTGCCTCATTCTCCCGATATTGACTGGTCGATTGTAGCGCTACTTTCTGCAAAATTGAGATCCCAAATTTTCTCATTATCTAAAGTGGTCCTCTGAATCCTATATCATTCCTGCCAGAACGGTCTCAAGCCACAGGGAAGTAGTTGAAAATTTTTCACATCATTAATATTTCAACAAAAAAAAGTTGGCACTTCATTTGGAATTTCGCAGTCGTTTCATTCCATCCCAAGTTAATCCCAGTAACACATCGCACACACACATACACACAGATAGTCAAGTGGCTCCCCCTTCCACGCTCACCCAGGGAGTGATCCCTTCAACTTTTGTTTCAAAACTTTACTCTTCGCGTTCACAATCCTTGAGTAAAAGAGGTTCTTCTTAGTCCCCTAGCTATCAATTGGAAGGACCATTTTCAAGATAAAGGATCTCAAAATGAAATAGAAAAGGTGAACATATATTTGAAAAAAATATATGTATGAAGCAAACTAGAGCAAACTCGCCATAAAATGTTGGACTATTACAGAGAGTATCAATAAATTTTGGACAATTTAATGAATTTTCATTTGATTTAATTTTCAACTTTCAATTTAATTGGCAATTAAATTTTCAATTCAATTTAATTTTTTTTTTGTTATTAACAATTGAATTGTTCACACCGCTCTATTGCAAAAAACGGTGAGTGGTACGACAGAAAGTATGAAACAGAACTTGCTCTGTAAGGGGAAATGCACATTTTATTTCTTACGACATTTTTCCATAATTGTCATGATTAAGGAGGTATGAAAGGTTTAACCTTCGAGCGGTAGCGCCCCCGTTGGCGTCTCACTCCCACTCAAGGACCGCGCATAAGTCTCCTCCTCACGCTCACCAACTCAAATGTTCATAGTTATCTGCTTTTTTTTATTTTTCCTATTGACCATTGCTATACTTCTATTACCTTTTACCCAGGTAGGAATTGCCAAGTCTTTACAAATGGCCCAAGCTTGAGCCAATCTTGGTTGCCAAGGCCAGGTATCCTAGCGTGGGCCAGGTCTGGATCTTTTCTCATACCAGGGTCCAGCCTAGACTAGAACCCTAGCCTTGGATTACCAGAGTTCAACCAGTCCCAAGACTGGAAACCAAGCATGGGTACTGCCAAAATTGGCCCAGACTTCGGCCAGAGCTGGAATCCAAGCCTACCAAAAGACCAGGTTCATAGAGGTAATCGTACTCTTATCAATGTGGTGCAGTCTTCGAGAATCATGCCTTTCGAGGCTTGTCTCAGGCCGTGGTCGTTGGGATTTCAAAGCTCAGTTGAGGCCCCCCATGGGTCCTCAGCTAAGGCTTGGTTTATGAGCCTCAAACGGCGTTATCATTTCGAGGCTGAAACAGGCCTGAATCAGGGTTGGCACTCAGCCTCAATCCGAGATTTCCCAGACCTTCTTGAGGGCTGAGGCAGCCCTATCCCGATCCTCAATTCCTACCTGGCGAGGCTATATCCTAGATCGGGGACCATTTCATTCCAGAGTTGGGCCAAGCCTAGGCCATTTGTTAGTTCCTACCTGGGCAGCACTAACGTATGAATTATATTGGTGTCCATAACACCGGCACAGCTGGGATCCGAACCCAGGACCGCTTATCCAACTGTCCGTCGTCTAATCGATCGTGCGCGCGTGGGTCTCGCCGTAAAATTATTGAACGCTGCATGAATGAATGACTGAATGAAGAATTACGTCGATATTATTTTATGGGATTTTCACCCGTAAGGCGAGCCATGATTGCGACAATAATAAAGATAATAAAAAACGATGCCAAGATAGAATAGAGAATGTTAACGTAATAAGTGAACCATTCAATCCTCAACTTACATCTCGGCCCTTCCCTCATCTATGCCATTCATGATATTCGAGTTTTTTTTTTTGTCCACGGCTTTTATGTTGTATACACTCATGTCATGCTGCGAGACAAGTATGTGGAGTAACGGCCAAACCAAATCAAACTCTCAAACGTAAACACCTATCACCGGTAGCTTTAAGCGTTCAACCGCACCCACGTTGCTCCATTGTAATCCCCCCTCCCCCCACCCCCCTGTCGCTCGTTCAACCGGTGCTTCTTTATCCCTTGCCCCGCCGCCCCCCGCCAGCCCGGCCCCACTACAACTCCCGCCTCTATCACTTCAGTTGCCTCATTGTTCTTGCATTGCATTGTATCGTATCCTTTGTTTACACTTCACATACGATATTTTAAGGATTCTCCAGTTTTTATTTCACATCCAACATTTTGCTAGTTGGGCTCCCGAAAGGTATGGGGTGAATTAAAACGCACGAAACAGAGATTTCAGCACTCGTTATATCTCTATATCTATATCGTTATATTTCTTCCTTATATATAATTGAGAGCTTCGACCATTAATCGAATGGGAATCGCAATAAATCGATTATCGAAGAAAAAACTCGATTAGCGAAGAAAAATCTCGATTATCGAAGAAAATCTCGATTATCGATGCCGTGATAAAAATTGAAATCGAAATCGCATTTGGAAAGGCATGTGGCCGCGTAGCGGCCACCGGCAAGGAACTAGTATATAAATAATTGAGAGCTTCGACCAGGAGAATAAATCGATTATCGAATTCTAAAACTCGAAAGTCAATGAAAAAATCTCGATTACACAATCGAAATCGAAGGCGAAAATAAAGAACTAAAAGCACCGGCAAGGAACTAGTCTATCCTTATATATAATTGAGAGCTTCGACCACAAATCGAATGAAAATCGCAATAAATCGATTATCGAAAAAAAACTCGATTATCGAAAAAAAAACTCGATTATCGAAAAAAATCTCGATTATCGAAGAAAAATCTCGATTATCGATGCCACGAGAAAAACTGAAATCGAAATCGCATTTGGAAATCGAAATCGCAGCAAAATAAATCGATTATCGAATTCGAAACCTCGAAAGTCGAAGAAAAAATCTCGATTATCGAAGACACAATCGAAATTGAACTCGAAAACCGATAAGCAAATTAAGCCATGTAACCGCGTAGCGGCCACCGGCAAGGAACTATACAAAAAGAACATGGACATTTGACATGAGAAACATGAGAAACACTTCGCTCTCTCGCTAACTAAAACTCTATAGAGTTAATTGAAAAAAGACAGTCATATTCTATCTCTTCATTATCTATATCTTCCTCTCTCAATGTCTGCTCCGCCTTCACCTGCGATGCCTAGCACCCGATTCCCGAACATGTGCCGAGGGATGCGCTAGGATCCATCTGGAAGTGTTAATGTGTCTCTCTACGTGAACTGTCTTATCCTGTCTAAACTCTCTTCACTGTCACAGAATAAAACTCATTCATTGTCGCAGCTATTCCAACAGTTATTTTCGAGATTGAACTTTCGAAGGTGGAGTACGTAAGGTGTGCCTCATTAGCGCCCTTAATAGCAGACGGCCTCCACGGAGGGAAATTCACGGAAAAGAAAGATACTAACACCAAATATTTTTGCTCAATTGATTTTTCAGTTCTGTTATGACGTGGAAGTGAATCGTCTCATATGTGAGTCAAACGAGATCCCAATTAGGGCCAAATAAGAAGCAGGTCTGAGCCAAACAAACAAGAACTTGCCGATAAAATCGTGAAGCTAATTATATCTCTGAGTAGGAAAACTTAGCAATTGGTACAGCTTTGCCAAATACAACGATGTCTTTTTACCAATTTTTTTTCTACTTCGGACAATGGAAATGAAGGATCCATAACTGGAGAAACGTCAGACGCAAAAACAACGATAACAGAAGTTCAACCAAGCGACCCGCCGTCAAAACAACTCCAGCCACAAAATTCTGTTCAAAGCGCATGTAAAAACACGGAAAACGACGTCGGTCATTGCAATTCCCTCCAAATATTTGGGTTTTTGAAAAATGAACAATGGGGGAAATTTTTTTTAAGTTTCCATAATTTGGTAAATTTATTTTAAATTGCAAAAAAAAAAAATTATCAGAAAATATTTTTGACAAGATAGTGGAGATTTCTTGCGAATATTCTGAATCAATAAGAAATCAGATTGGTCCAGACTGTCATCTCAACTAAATATGTGGTTTTATCGAATTCTTGTAGTAACTATGTTCACTTCTAGCAAGACAATTACTTCAGAGAGGGCTATCATAAATATAGATAAATGGGATGTGAATGTGACCCTCGACGGGTCGCATCTATAACTTTCCGATAGTGTGGGTGCGTGACGATACACGTATGAAGTCAAGTTGTATATCAGTTACGCAAATGCGACTATTGATCGATTATTACGATTTTTTATCGATATCTCGTAAAATATGATGCCTAGCAGAAAAAGTAATACAACACAAAATATGTGGTTTCATGAGCGGAACAACTTTTGTTTGATACTTTTTCTCGTATCTGTCATCGTTCTCGAAATACAACGTTATAGACAATGAAAATGGTTAATTAAGCGATGTCTCGTAAATTAACGCAATTATGAAAAAAAGTCATTAAACATAAAATATGTATCTTCATGTGGGGAACAACATTCGTTGGAAACTGTTTCCCCTATCTCCCACGGTTTTTGTAATACAACGTTTTAAACAATTGAAATTCTTAATAACAATTGAAGGAATTGTGTTTTAGACTTGACACTCCTTTCCGCTCTCCGCAACGGCTAGTGTAATTTTTGAAAAAAAAAAAAAATTTAAATCGGTCCAGCTGTTCAGGAGAAACCGTGTCACAAAAAATGGTCACACACGTACACACACACACACACACACACACACGACGGGGCTTTGGTGTAGTGGGTAGAGTGTCTGCCTACTATTCTAAAGGTCCCGCGTTCGATTCCCGCTCACTGCAAATATTTTTTCTGAAAAATATTTTCTCACGAACTCCGACCGATGGCAGGAACATTCCGTGTGTGCTATCGACGGTATCCATGAAGTGAGACCGTGAGCCGGGACCGAACGCGACCCGTCGCGCGGGGGGGGGGGGGGGGGGAGGGTTCCATCGTAGACGCCCGCCATCGTATCACAGGGGTTTCTGGAGGTTTACCCTGTGATTAGAAATACGATGAGCTGAAATGGCGAAATCGGCCCCAGCCGCAATGGGTGGGTACTCTGATCCGTAGTATTGCCCACGAAGTAATGCCTAACAGCGGTTACGTGGGTGAATACGAATAGAAAAGAGTAGAAAAAAAGGAAAAAAACACACACACACAGACATTTCATTGAAAACGTGTCAGGATGACGCCAAAGGTCGAGAAAAGTGAAAATTTCATCGATATGACACTTTTTATTTTCCTATTGGGAAGTTAATAACCAGTTGTCTCTGTGTTTGACAGATACAGAACTTAGTTGGTATTTCGATGCATTTGGAAATTTCACTGACGTAATGTTCTTTGATATTTCAATGGGAACCGAAACTCCGGCTGAACGGGGAAAAAGGACAACTTTTGATGTAAAGAAATAACAGTAGTGCCTGATTATATTAAGGGTTTATTGGCCCAAGATGTTGATAAATTCTATTGAAATTCCCATTTAGAAATTGCGCATTAGTACTAATGATCGATGCGCGCCACATACACAAATTAATTAACCATTTACGTTTTCTTCGCAATTGCGAAGAAAAAAGTGAGCAGTACGAAAAATAAGATAAAATCGTAGAAACTTCTTGTGCACCACAGCAATTTCTGGATTGTGGTGTACCAGTTTTTTCGGAGTGTGGCATACTAATTGTTGACGCTTACACCACTTTCTCTCGCATTCCCACTAATTTGTTGTGTGACTTGGGACGAAAAATTAGCCACCACTACTATCTCAATTTCCAAGTAAGACCATAAATTTTCTTGAAATTTTTTATAACTTATTCTAAGAAATTATTTTGCACAATTTTTGCACACCATAAGTCTACCGAAAATGCTCTTCTTTAGCACAGATGCTGGATGTCAATGGAGTAACCCCAATCATTTTGACTTCCTGATTTTTCAACATAGAGAGGATTAGATGTTGGATAAAATTGATGCCATATTTATGTTGTTATATACAATTCCAATTGTTCATACAAAAGTTGTTCTGCACGTCAAAATACACATTTTTGCTTTGATGACTTTTTCCCATAATTTGCATAATTAAGGAGGTATGGTCGTTTGAAAAATCATTATTGTAAAAAGTGAACGAATGAAGTCACAGTCGTCATTGAGGTTGCAATCGCAGTATTTCCATGGAGAATGGAGGGTCAAAGATCTTATATAAAATTGAACCAGTATATACATTGTTATTAACAAATTCAATTGGTCATAACGCTCTATAGGAAAAACGGTGAGAGATACGGCAGAAAGTGTTGAATTGAACTTGTTCTGTAAGTGAAAATGCACATTTAATTTCTAATAACCTTTTTCCATAATTATCGTAATGAAGAAGGTATGACGGATTTAACCGTCGAGCGGTCGCATCCCTATTGGCGTCTCACTCCCACTCAAGTAACGCGCATAAGTCTCGTCCTCACGCTCACCATGCGTCTACTCAAATATTCATAATTATCTGCTTCATAAATGAGTCAGTTTAGAATTCTCAAAATTGCAAGTTTGCGTAATGCCCGTAACAGGGGTCACACTGATTAACCGTGGTATATTGGAGAATAATAAATTTAGGACGCTGTGCTAAAATACCAAATCGGGAAGTTTTGTTTGTGCCCCGATTGGGGCACACACATGCTCCCACCACTAATTCATTTTCCATTTCGTATATCTATCTTTATATCCTCCGAGGATAATAACCGCATGACTATCATGTTCAGCGTTTATGAACTCTCGTTTCGTATGTGGGATGTGAAGTGCTGAAGAGGGCACCCCACGGCTGACTACAACTAAACTATTATATGCTATTTTCAGCATAATGAAGCTTGCAAACCCAGGCAACTTGCTGAGACCTCTGGCTTTCGGGTTTGAAGGAGTTTACTATCGTTATGTACTCGGCTATACTGAACGTATATTTTGGTTAATGCTCATGCTAGAGTGTTTCACATGATCATTACAGTTTCATCTATGAGCACGAGGTAAAATGAAAAATGCATCCACATGATCAGCTGTAGGGATTCAAGAAGTATGAGAAGTATCCAGGTGGCTTTGGTGGTGTCCCTGCTCGAGATCGAATACCGACTGCCTGAAAATTTTGAAATTTTGGCTTAAGTCTCCTTCTAATTTTATTATCATTATGAAACTCGCTGTTAAGCATCATGGATCATCAATATTTTGCCGGGGGTTTGGTGGAATTCTGATAACTGCGCATAGGTAGTCATTCCACGGAATATCACTTAAAAAGGGGGAAATGTACATGATGAATCGATAACACAACCCTCAAATTATTTTCGACATCTAGATTCATATGAAAGTATAAGAATGCGTGTCGCATTCGCCGCAGATAGGTTCGTGGAAAGGTATCGGCGGGTCAAAAGTACAACAATTTCTATGCAGCATACTGGAGTACCTTCAGCATTGTAAGGCAAATTGCAGGAAGGGCATCGACAGGTCAAAATTAGGGCAGTGTTCTATATAACATACTGAAATACAATCAGTGTTTTTTCTCTAAATTTATCTGAATGAGTCTGAAGGAATCCAATTGCGACATACCCACTTGTTCCCTTAAAATTTTATACAGTGCTTCAGTATGATGAGAGAGATTTACCAAAGCAGAGGAAGTCTCAAGGCGCAACGCAATGCCCTTGTCAGTGCAATTTGTCCCCCCTCCCCCTCTCTGTGATGTACATTTATATCCATCAAGAAATTCATAAGCGTAGAAATATAGCGTGTATTAGTGGACATTCTTTCCGCCACTCTTTCGTCCCTATTCAATAATGGAAAATATTCCTTCCCACGGTATTTTCTGCTCGTTATAGAGTTGAACGTAACGAACCGCGGCGTTTAAAGGGCAACGCGATATTATGACATTTATGAGTAATATGATCACATACACACACATGTATCTACTCTGACACATAGATGCGTGGCGTAAAATTAGTTTTTCTGCATAATCATGTGGAGCATAAAATTAAAAATAAATCTTGCGGAATTTGCGAAGATCAAAATTTTGGTGAGTGATAACATGTGTCCGAGGTGGGAAATTCGAAGCTTGAACGATGAGATCAATGAAGCTCGGATTCGATAGCTTCGACGTACCTTCATCCCATGTATAAGCCTAGATCAAACCAAGCTTAGTTATATCAAAGATATCCAAGTTTTGTTGGCCCAGTTTGTGCCAAGCTTGGCTCAATCTTACCGTCCCTAGCGTTGGTCCACAGGCAGAATCCAATCTACGTCCAATATTGGATACATAAATACATCCAAGCTTACTAGAATCATCCAAACCCAAGCTTCAGAAACCATGTTGTGCTAAGCTTGGTCCGAGCTCAGCTTTGTTAGCTTTGAATCTTAGCTTTAACAAGCATGAATCCCGGATTGCTCATACCATCTAAACCCAAGCTTCTGAACTAAGGTTGAACTAAGCTGGATTGAAACATATTTTTCCTAGTTTCGATTTACCGGCTTCAGCGGAACTCTGCTTAATATTGGATTCATATATAGATCCAGGATTGCTCCACCATCTAAACCCAAGCTTGGAAACGAATGTTCAACTAAGCTTGGTCCAACCTCAACGTTCCTATCTTCGAAGTTTGAACCAAGATAAATTTTGTAGCTTGGACCAAGATTAATTTCGATGCTTCGACCACGAGAAACTTTGAAACTTGGACGAAAATGAATTTCGAGGTTTGTACCAAGACAAAGTCCGAAGCTTGCATGAAGATAAAGTTGGAAGCTTGTATTAACCTACGTAACCAAGCTAGGACGAAGCTTATTCTCTAAGCTGGGATTGGTGTTACATTCCCATGTTCTGCACAGATTGACCGAGGCTTCAAAACACAGCTTTGGCGAAGCTTAGTCAAGCCTCGTCCAAGCTTTGATCAAGCTTCATCACATGATCAATTCCCCCTGGGTTTGAGGTGGAAGGTATTTTTCATGTAATAACCTTAATTTCTGTCTCGGACGTTGTAGCATAAAATGAAACTCTTGATAAATAAAATGTTCAGCGTTTAAATTGTTATAACACAGATGATCACTTGTCACCTGATTTATGGCAGTTTGCAAGCGATCTCCGTTATTAGGCGACACGCTGAGGTAATTAGCTTTCAGTTCAGCAGTCAATCATAATTAGTTCCTTAACTTTCGGTGGTATATGTGGAGGTAATGAAATCTGGAGTGGATCCATGATCTATACGAATATTTCCAATGGGACTAACTAATGGCCAAAGGAGCGAAGGAGCGCTACCTTAGCTCCTTTTGCAGCGAATCGAATCGAAGCGTTCAGTATCGATCCGCCAAAGTATCGATCCTGGATTGAAAAACACTAATTGGGCCGGTATAACTGTGCGTATTTTGTACAATTCCATTTTGACAAATTTTGCGATAAAACATTTTACTGGAAAATGTCAGTGTCAATACATCCATTTACAACATCAGAAGAGATTACAATTAAATCGACGGAAAATTGCGAGGTCCGAAGAAATTCTCTTGGTATATAGATAATCCGACATACGTGGAAAGAAAATCAGCCCTATCAGTCTTTCTATCCATTCGCAAAATCTACAAAGCTGTGGAATATAACAAGCGTATGAAGTCAGTTAGAGTTTTCTCATATTTACATCATGGGATTTCCTAGAGAAGTCAAAATTCATCGAGCTTCCCGTACTCAGGGTTGAAATGTTTTCACAATTTTTCTTCAGACATCAAAGCTGGATTTCATACATCACGAGGCATGAGAAATTCAAGTGAAACGATGAGTTGATATGAACAGTATTACATCTCATTTTCCGAAGGGCGGTGGGCGCTCAATTTGGGGGGGGGGGGGGTGAGGGGGAGATTCAAAACATTATCCGATATGGCATGATTAATTGCTTTTTTTTCCTCTTTCTAGTTATTTTTTTTTGCCTCCCATTTTTTTTTTATCTCTCATTTCAATTTGTCGGATCGATGGGCTCGTTAAGCTGACGGCATATAATCGTTAGCCGGTTGGCGGGAATTTGCGAGGCTAAATTAATGCGGTCTGACTTTGAGGTCAGCGTAGAAAAGTATTGCAAGGTGGAAATTTTGGGTAGATTTGCAAAAGTCTCTCAGAGGGGACTAGGGGACACCCATCCGGCTGGGGCCGAATTTTGCGATTTAAGTAATCGTATTTCTAAACACAGGGTAAACCTCCAGAAACCCTTGTGATACGATGGCGGGCGTCTTAGTAGGAACCCTCCCTCCCCCCCCCCCCCACCCACTTCGGGTTAGGTTCCCGCCCGGCCGGGCGGCCTTTTTTTGCCACCGCCGATAGCAAACACCGCCCTTTCCGGCTATCAGCGTTGTGAAGGTGAGGAACTCGTTCCGATTGGAACTTCAAAGTACCAAACAGTATATTCTAATAAGAGTGGTGAAGTGTGGTAGACTTGCGGAAGTTTATAGTACTCCATGAATCGACCAATACCTTGTTCGAAGTATGTCGAAGTAGATTCTTCAGCAGAATTCATGGAGGAGTGACTTTTATCAACTCTTCGGAGAACCAATGTACCCATAAAAAACCAGTTTTTTCAATTAGCGAATGGAAAAATATTGAGACAGATATTTTTGCTCTGGTTTCCAAGAAACATGCGAAATTTGGAAAGTGCAAAAAGAAAAAAAAATATGAGGGAAAAAAGTTGCGAAAAAAATATAGCATCTCAATTGAGTATTGAGAGTGTCTCACATGGGGCAATAGAATAAGGGCACGCAATTAAATCGTCGCTAAATGTAGTGAGACTCTGGAGTATGCTCGTTTTTGTCAACTATCATTCACGATATTATCTTTCGAATGCTCCACCCGTAATAATGAATCGTCTCCGTCGCCTCATTGTGCTCCATCATGATTTTCTCTCCCCCAGTCTGAATGTCCTCCCTTTTCCTCTTTTTTTCTTCATTTCGCCTTAAAATACCTTCAATTACCACGCCAAGTTTTTAATCAGCCAAATGACATTCTGATTCTTTCATTGGGAGGTGAAGAAGAAAAAGAAACGGCCTTGATTTTCCGGAGAATTGAGAGAGTAATGTCCTTGTCGAAACGTAATTAAATTCGCTCTGGTTCCGCCTGCCGACTCTAATTTATCCTCATCAAGGTAGCAATTAAATTAATTACGACAAAAAAAGAATGAGGCGATATCAGTTTATTTAATTTTGGGGAAAAATCATGGAGTGGAAAAGTGAAGTTTTTTTCTTTTGACATTATTGCAGTTGGCCGAGCTATATTACCACGAGGGCGAATGTCCGAGACACTACTGCCATTGTCTTTTTCGCGGTTGACGTTGAGAGTGTATCAAAGGCCGTGGCTAAACGCACCATTGCGTGCCTCTTGGTATACACTCAACACAGCCAATTCACACGGTACACTATAAATTGCTACTGTACGATGGTACACGGTGCGTTTAAATGGCAGTCGAGGCATTCACACATGCTATTCAAGTTGCACTTCAAAACGTTCGCCATTTATCAGTAGACCATGTACTTCTGGCTCTTTAAGGTCGCTATCGACCGCGACAGATCTCAACGTTCTTCATTGGTGAAGGTATCAGAATTTGTAGAGGACCTACTGGACACCCATCCATGCGGCCTGGGACCGATTTTCGCCATTTCGGCCATCGTATTTCTAAACACAGGGTAAACTTTTCTGCTACGATGGCGGGTGCCTATAATGACCCCCCCCCCCCTTGCGTTGGGTTAGGTTCCCGCCCGGACCTGCGATCCCATTTCATGGGTTCCTGCTACGGTTCCAGTCCTACACAACAGTTCCTGCTGTAGAGGGAATCCATGGGAAAATATCTCATTTCCTGGAAACACTCGCTGGAGTCCGGGCGCGAACCTAGGGCCATTAAGGTGGTAGACAGATAATCTACCCACTAGAAAAGCCCAGAGGAGAGGAGATGACAGAAGTCATTTGCTGATTGATGAACTGTAGAGCAAATCTGCTATCTAGCAAATTCTCTTACTCCTTCTTTTAATCTACTACGAGTTCAGCTGCGCGTGCTTCGCGCACGCGCATTTCCTTTTTTCGCCGCGCTAACTGGTGGCACGTTGCTTCCAGTCTTACGGTTTTCGATAGTTTCGATATATATCGATAGTTTCGATATATATCGATAGTTTCGATATATATCGATAGTTTCGATATATATCGATAGTTTCGATATATATCGATAGTTTCGATATATATCGATAGTTTCGATATATATCGATAGTTTCGATATATATCGATAATTTCGATATATATATCGATAATTTCGATATATATCGATAGTTTCAATATATATCGATAATTTCGATATGTATCGATAATTTACATATATATCGATAATTTCGATATATATCGATAGTTTCGAGATATATATCGATATCTCTTCGGTCTCTTGTTTCTACTGCACGGAGAGAGGGAGAGTGAACTATGACTGTTACAGTATTACAAAACATCGAGATATTGCGAGATAATCGATATATTCTGGCGTTGTCTTTTTTACAATACGACGATCGACTGAGAAAAATTGATTGTGTCGTGTAATTAAAAAATATTTCAAGCCAATCATGTTAGGATGCGTCGCTTTACCTAACAAATTATTGTGAAAAAATTCCCACCGTTTTGAAAATATTTCAAAGTTCTAAAATGAAATCTCATCCTGTTCAATATTTAATGGAGCGTATGTCTCCGAGTTTCACTTCTGCTGCCGCAAGATACTATGTACAATTTTTTGTCGTCGTTTCTAGAAATACCCATCATTACATCTTTAAGTGGAGATCACGGTGAAATCGGAAAGTTTGTGCTTAGTGAGAGAAGTCATCAAGTGATTCCTGGTGCAGAATGGGTCATGTAATAAAATTAAAGAGAGAAAAAAACAGAGTACTCCACATTGGCCTCAATTTAAAATATAAATTAATGTATTTTAATTTTTCATGAATCGCAATATTCGTCGCATTGAACTTTACGCAAATTCTGTTTTACGGGATTTTACATAATGTTATCATGGAGATGGGAAATCAACAACAGATGTTCTATATATATATATAGCGGCATATATCTGGAATGAAAGTAAACTATGGTACAAGGAGCTTTTATCCATTCATTAACAAAAAAATCAATGAGCTAACATTTGCTTGGCATTAATAGCCACCTAACAATAACCTCACTGGTATAATTCATTATCGTTTACCTATCCACCTCTTAACAATTGACCCAAGCCGAGGTCATTTATTTTCCCCTCCGTACAGCTATCAAATAGGAAGTAACAAACCAGTGCGACCAGGCCGAAAGAGGGGCGCAACAATACGCAGTGACGCGTGGCTATCGTAATTGCTCCATTCGCCTTTTCATTTCTCTCTCTCTTTTTCCTTTTTTTTCCCCCTCGACCCTCCCAAGTTTTGTCCCTCTCGTGTCTTTGTGTGTCCATATCGGTGAAAAGCTTGTATACGAGTTCGCCATTCTTCATCCGTCTTTCCTCCTTCGGCAAACAGATATCCACGTGCAGAGACATTTGTGTGTACTAAAAACTATGTCATATTGCTTTAGATTTACTTATTTATTTGTCCTTTTCTATTATCGAAGTAGCTTCTCGATTTGATAGGCTCCTCTTTCTCAGTTTGCCTTTCCTCCCACTTGTTCCTCTCATTATTAGACCGCCCTTGCGGTGCCAGGGAGACCGGCTTTCTACCCAAACTGTACTGCATTTGCCGCAAGACCTGAGCAGCTGAGACCTCAGTAGCCGGCCGATATTGCAGGAACTCGATGTACACTTCGTCACACTGACTAAAGACCTACTAGACCTTCCACAATCGTTCGAACGGAGCATGTAGGGCTAAGCGGGCACCCATCACCATCCGGCTCGGCGTAATTGAGCCTGCACATCCCGCTACACTAATCGTGCCCATTGCTGTCCCCTAAAAAAATGTTTTCCAACAATTGTTACAACTCAATATTTTGAATAGGTTGCACTCAGCTTCACCATCAAATTGCCATGTGCCGTTTCAAAACGGAAATTATTATTTCCATGGCGATAATTATGACTGACGTTAGCGAGTGGATTATTTTGCTGCGCTCTTTGCTCACATTCCACCATACTACTGTCATATCCTCCAGTACGAGGATATCGATCTTCGTTTTCAGGAGGAAGCGAAGTGAAGGATGGGGCAGAGAGCATAGAGCATACGAGGAAACGAGAGGCAACCCTGAGACTCGTCGAATTACAACGTCCGCTCGAGCGACGTTTCCACCCTTTTTTGTTGCCCCTCCGTTCCTACGGAAGACTACGCTTATCCATTTTTTTCCCTCGCATTTCTTCTATTCGCTATATATATATATATATATATATATACATATACATATATATACATATACATATATATACATATACATATATATACATATACATATATATACATATACATATATATACATATACATATATATACATATACATATATATATATATATATATGTATATATTCGACATCATCCTGTATTCTGGTGATTGGCGATCGACACGAAAAAATCTGATGAAGACATGCGAGAGGATGACTCTGAATTATTCAATATTGTGTACAGTTACTAGAGCATCATTTATGTCTTCATCATTGAATAGCTGTAGATCGCATTCAGATAGAACGAGTGGGATGGAAGTGTGTTTGCCCAAGTTGAGGGCACAAACAAAACTTCCCGATTTGTCATTTCTGTTTCCCATTCCTAGATTTTCCGACACGTCAATTAAATATTCAAAGACTGGTTTCAGAGAAGAAAATAGGAATCGTGGAATTTGGAATGCTGGAATACAACAGGTGTCACTACGTGCGACTATGTCACGTGACGCACTGACCAATCACACTGCGCATCGCGCATTCAGACTCTCCTGTGCAAATGCGGGCAAACGCGCATGCGCCGGCGGTAATCGGACAACTTCGGATCTAAACCGAATATAAAAGTTTGAATAGTCATTAAAATTTCGCGCCACTCAAAATCAACCAATAACTAATAATTCACTACATGAAAGTGAGTCAAATTTCGATCGAGGCTAAGGTACGCCGAGGCACTCCAATTGCGACATTGATTAGCTTGACTTTCCTTCGTAAATAATGATTGATTAAAACTTTTGACGATTTTCATGCTTCATGTTTAAAAAAAAAACCTGAAACTAGTGCATGATTTTTTTTCTAAATCTAATCAGGTCTCAGGTGCGTGAAGACGCATCGATTAAAAAAAATTATCGAATCGGGTGATTCGGTTGCAAGAAATCGTTGGCCAAAAATTATATTCGTTGGTCACACATACATACGGACATTTTTGTTAAAAATGATCTAGACAATTAGAGAGACTTTGAAACGCGGACATATGATGAAATTTCCACTTTTGATTTTCAAGGTCATTACAATAACTTCCCTATATCGTGAAGTTAAAAATGTGATTTCAGTATAACGAATAAGTGAAGACAATCCGTGAATGTCTATTGCCGATGAATACGAAAGTGACATAGTTAATAGTTATGTCAATGACAGTGTGATAACCTCGGAGATCGATAACTGGGTCATCACTCGGCAAGCTATTTAATTGACTAGCTAATCAATTAAAATATTCTGATTGCGTTCAATTCCATTCGTCGACGATCAAGGGGCATATGGTAGCAGCTTGTTAACGGAGATCTGCAATCTCACAGCCTACATCTTGATAAGCAAACTGTAGTAAAATCAATTTACTACTTCATTACTAGACCTTTCATTCTGGTAATTGTTATTGATCCGATAGTGATGATAGAAAACGTAGTTCATGGATTCATCATCTAGTTAAGGGACAACACCACTGTAACCATTTATTCTCGAGCCTTTGTGCAATTTTTTTTTCTACGTGAGGGATGGGATTAATGGAATGAAATTTTTATGTTTTGTTATACATATATTAGAATACAAAAATTATTTTTTTCAAGAAAAAAAAATCCAAAATGGCGCCGCTAGACACGTTTAGATCTGAAGCAAAAAAAAAAATCCCCGTACGGATTTTGAAAAATATTAATTTTTGTAAAATCGGGAAAGGTTTGAAAAAAAAATCCGTGCATGGTGTAAAAACATATTGTAAAAATTATTGGATGAAAATCGTGAATATTAATCAAGTTCTGCTCCGTGCTAATTTCGAGAAGTTTCGAGAAAAACGCAATCGAAGTTTTGACAGATAAAGGGGCGCTCCCCGACAAAATCTTCCAAATTTCGATGAGAGAAAAATTTTTTGCAGCATAAAAATTTTGTTCCTCTTTTGTAAGACGGTTGAAGGATTTTTTAAGCCAATAAAAAAATCGATTTTTGACAAATCTGCAGTGGTGTTGCCTTTTGAAACAGGCGCGCAGGCGGCCACTCGTAAGCTCTAATTTCCCTCTTGCCTATTTCTTTCATTTCCACCGATTACATACGGTTTCAGAATATTCTACAGGATTTCCGTTCAGAATTAGGGCTTGGAAAAATCATAACGCTTAAATAAAAAACTGTTTCTATTAAAAAAAAAAAAAAAAAAAAAAAAAAAAAAATGAGATTAATGTCATAAATTACAAATAGAAAGTAAGAAATGAGACTTTTGCAGTTCATATTTTCATTCCTTATAAAAGTCATCCGTCACAACTAATTTAAAATAAATGGGCTGTGTGTTTGACCCTGCGAGGGACAAAATTATAGCTTCCCGATGTCTGCGTGTGTATGTGTGTACTTTCTTTCGAATCTCTCATTTTTCTCACCACAGACCTCTCTAAATGATTTCAATTATTTATAACGCTCTAACGCCAATACGGTTATAGATACGAAAAAAGTCAGAGGACACAAAATATGTATTTTTTTATAAGGAACAACATTTATTGGACACATTTTTGCGTATCTAGAATATTTCGTGAGATACAGCGTTATAACCAATTGAAATTGTTAATAGCAATAGAAACCAGTAGACATGTATGGACCAAAAACTAATGAGCTCTAAGTTACGGCAAGACGCTTGGATTGCGTCATACAGGACCTTGATCGGATAATTTGTTCACGAGAAATCGTTCCGGGAAATTTTTGGTTACATACCTACATCGGCACACACACACACACACATACACACACACACACACATACAGACATTTTGTTTTGAATAGTCTAGCAAGGTCAGAAATACCATGAAACGTGGAGATCTGATGGAAAACCGATTTTTCATTTTCGGGGGCAAAACAATAACTTGAAAATCATCCGTCACAATCAATGTGAAAATGGTAACATTGAGGCGAGATTATGAAGAAAATTCTGAGGTAGAATACATACTTTTCGGATCAAACATTTGTACTAGACATTTAAATTGGAAAATCCACTAATAAAAAACCATTAAAAAAATACTATTTCACGTCTAGTTTCCCTTGTGACTCTACCAATTAAATTGGTAGCATGCTTCCAAATGTAAATAAAATGCAATTAGCATCTTCGGATCCAAATCTTATGATTAATCTAAAATTCCATGTGCAGCTTAATGATGATCAGAGGAAGTCTCATACCAAATGTCAAGTTCATATATTCATTACTCAGGTACTCGAGTTGCGAGGGTTACAAGGAAAGATTTTTTTATGAAGTTCACCGAGGAAGATCATATCAATAATTTTTGAAAAATCTTAAATTAAAAAAAAACACACACACACGAAGAACAAAAACAAATCGTTGTTGCGGGTGAATCTATAAACTGATGTACTCTGACAATTTTACAAAAAGGTGTGTGTGTGTATGTGTGGGTGTGTGTGTGTGTGTGTGCGTGTATGCGTGGCTGCGATACAGGAAAAAATTTCTGATTTTTTTACTCATTCCGCGAACGAGTTTATCTTTTTATTCTAAAAAAAGAAAATGTGCGATATATATCGATTATCTCGAATATCTGTCACGCTGAACTGCGCGCGCAACCGCTCCGTTAACAGCGTAGTCGCTATCTCTCTCTGTCCTTATGTATAAATGAGACCTTCAATCAAGAAAATAAATCGATTATCGGAATCGAACTCGAAATCAGACAAGGAACATACTGCATCAAAAAATTGTGGAATGGCTTTTTGGTTGGAAATCAAAGTCTCCAAAAAATGAAAACGAATTCACCCATCTTTTCAGTAAACTGATGGTTAACGAGACAATTTCTTTTTTTTTACCAAAGTCTTGGGAAGCGATTTCTAATTTCCCGATGGCGGAGTTATAGTAATCACCCCGGAAACGAAATGTCGCGTTACGTATCGGCAAGTTAATGACGCGGCCCGTCGAGGTTCTCACTCAATTTTCTATCGCTTCCAAATACAGCAAAAACGACTTCATCGAAAATATAAAGCTTCCAATTTCAAAATTGCAATTTCATTGACAACATTTGCTTTTAGTCCCAGGTTGAAAAAATCTCCCAACCTATGTTTATGGCGAAGATTCTCACGAACGTCCGTCAATACCTAAGTCTACTGTTGGAGCCAATCCAAGATGAAGAAACTAATAGTTCTATCAATTGACTCGGCAAACAAATGCAGCAAAAGATCCAGGCATTGGCGCAAAAATTAAAAATCGCAATTTCCTTAAGGAGCATTTACTAGAGCAGAGCAAGCTCTACAGGAGGCTTGAATGCTGTAAAATACTGGAAGGCGCACAACCAGCACCGCTCCCCTAAACGCGTATTTTGGTCCACAAAAAAAAAATTGAGTAAAAACTGAAAGTGGCGCCTGCAAATCAGAATTTGTTGGACCAACTCGCGCTAATGATTATCGATTTCTGATTACCGGGGTTCATCAATTTTTCTGATCACTCATTCCCTTCTCATCACAATGTTCCGCCGCGTATTGATCTCTTTCAAAGGGCTTCTCCATCATTTCCGCATAAATTTAAAAAAAAAACTATCTGCCACTGTTTGCAAACTGCAGATGAACCATAAACTCGGCATTCATTTGGCGGGAAAAAAATAATAAAAAACCCCTCAAGATATTTCAAGTTATTTTCTATTCAATGAAAATCAACGTGGGAAAGTTTGGCAGGATTTTCCTTATTAACACGCTCCATAATTAAACCGCCCTGCACGAAGTAGGTTAAAAATGCAGCATAAAAAAAATTAATTTAAATAAAAACTTTCCCACCAGGCAGCAAGTACACCAACAATCTGGGTCTCCGTACACAAAATTATGAACTCTCGCCCCTCAGATAATTCCCGGATAATGATAAAGCCAATGCTTCTAACCACATATTTATCATAATATTTTGTTATCTATGTGGTCAAATATGCGCGGGACGATGGTGGTGATGCAAAACACCAGCCGGATGAACTTCAGCGTAGCGTGACTCCGGTCTTCCCTGGGTTTCCGGCTGCCCGCACCCTTCTGCACCGGAATCCAGTGGTTAGGTGCCATCCCCATCATCCTCTCACTGCTTTCAAAGCAGCCTACTTCAACACCAAGGTGTCTGAGATGTAACAAAAAATAAAGACTAGTGGGATGGAGGTGCGTTTGCCCCCGTTGGGAGCACACATAAAACTTTTGTCATTTCTGTTTCCCATTCCTAGATTTTCCGACACGTCAATTAAATATTCAAAGACTGGTTTCAGAGAAGAAAATAGGAATCGTGGAATTTAGAATACTGGAATACAACAGGTGTCGCTACCTGCGACTATGTCACGTGACGCACTGACCAATCACACTGCGCAGCGCGCATTCAGACTCTCCTATGCAAATGCGGTCAAACGCGCATGCGCCGGCGGTAGTCGGACAACTTCGGATCTAGACCGAATATAAAAGTTTGAATAGTCATTAAAATTTCGCGCCACTCAAAATCGACCAATAATTAATAATTCACTACATGAAAGTGAGTCAAATTTTGATCGAAGCTAAGGTACGCCGAGGCACTCCAATTGCGACATTGATTAGCTTGATCACAACTTTCCTTCGTAAATAATGATTGATTAAAACTTTTGACGATTTTCATGCTTCATGTGTAAAAAACAACCGGAAACTAGTACATGAATTTCTTTCAAAATCTAATCAGGTCTCAGCTGCGTGAAGATGCACCGATTAAAAAAAATAATTGAATCGGGTGATTCGGTTGCAAGAAAACGTCGTCCAAAAATTTTGGGCCCATACGTACGCGTAAACACACACATACATAACTTCCACTTTTGATTTTCGAGGCCATTGCAATAACTTCCCTATATCGGGAAGTTAAAAATAAAAAAATCGGAAGGGCATTGGAGTTTCAATTTGGCAGCAGAGCTTCTTCGACTCAAAATGTCATAGCGTGGTTCAGGCTATTCGCTCTGGAAATCGCGATTCAATCAAGTTTTCGCGGGTGCATGTCGAATATATTTTTTCCTGCAAGCCTTAAAAATCGCCCCCCCCCCCAGAAAATGACTCGGGACCAGAATGCCCGAGGTACTAATAACCCTGAAATTCCAGAATTATCCTGAAACCCCCATTGTTTTCGATGAGACACTGATGGACTCGGTATGCAACGACCGTGACCCTAAATTCCCACGCTCCCCCCCCCCCCCCCCCAAGACGCATTCGCCTGCAATTTTTTCATGTGTTTTTTTACGATTTTTTGCTCTTTTATGCTCCAATTTCTAGGGAGATAACGTATCATCAATGTTTTATGGTGGGCTAATTCATTGGACTTCATAACTAGTGCAGCAACGCCCTCGTTACTACTTTTTCCTGATAGCAACCGCATTTTCAAGCTTCCACGCCTTCTAATGTTTCCCCAGAAGTTATTGGGAAATTTTATGTAACGTAAATACGCGGGTCGAAGGGAGTATCCGCGAAGGACATCTTGGTTCCCATTTTGGGGAATTGACGGAACTTTTTGTGGGCGGCAATGTTTCTGCGGATTATATTGGTAGCTTGGTTACGAATGGAATCTACAAAAGGGGTGAGGCAAACATGGAGATAAGAAGTTATTAACCCTGGGCGTGCGGCGCCCTTTTGGTACCAACCTCCGTGGGCGTTAAAAAACAGCGCGGCTCGCGTTGTATCTACAGAAATCTGAAGCTAAGGGATTGAGGTTGGTGGTGATCCATATCCGGATGTTTAATGTTACATAGTGTGGAAGATAATCAACTTCGAAATGCGACAGATGTTCATGGGAGGGTGGGACGGGGGGGGGGGCGTGGTACCAGGGATGGACCCGCGCGCCAAATTACCTACAGAAAAATCCTGGTAATCGCAAAAAACGGAAGCTAAGAGGTTGAGGTTGATGTGACAATATTTGAAGGTCGCATTGAAGGAATGTTGTCGTCGGCTTGACACAGTTTGCGTTTTTTGCTTAGGGTAGAACGATGTAGAGCGAAGTCTCAATTCTGAATCAATCATTTCGATACTTTTATCACTTCTAGAACATGGAAACCAAGTGGGGCAGAAAAACCGCGAAATACACGATATTTCAAAAACTTTCGCAGCCCAAGCGGCGGTGGGTGGAGGGTGGGGTGGGAGTGGGGTGGGGGTGGGGGTGGAGTGGGGTAGGGTGGGGTGGGGTGGATGTCTCAGTGAAACATTCAACAACCTAGCGACGATTCTGACGAAAACATCCATTTCAGACGGATACTTCGCGATATATCAAACCACTTATTTGATGTATAAAATCAATATCTCGAACGAGAATCCATGTCGGTACAAAATGGTACTATTCGTACCAAATTGCGCATTTCGATTTTTTACTACGAGTTCGGTGGGGCGTGCTATGCACGCGCATTTCCTTTTTCCACCGCACTAACTGGTGCGATATATCGATAATTTCGATATATATCGATAGTTTCGAGATATATATCGTTAATTTCGAGAGATATATTTCGATATATATCGAAAGTATCGATATATATGGGAAGTATCGATATATATGGAAAGTATCAATATATATGGGAAGTATCGATATATATCGAAAGTATCGATATGTATGGGAAGTATCGATATATATCGAAAGTATCGATATAGATGGGAAGTATCGATATATATGGAAAGTATCGACATAGATGAGAAGTATCGATATATATCGAAAGTATCGATATGTATGGGAAGTGTCGATATATATCGAAAGTATCGATATATATCGAAAGTATCCATATATATCGAAAGTATCTATATATATCGAAAGTATCCATATATATCGAAAGTATCCATATATATCGAAAGTATCCATATATATCGATAATTCCTTTGTTCTCTCCTCTTTACTATAGTATTACGTAACTAGATTACAACCTATTTAGAAGCCATATATCAGAAATTAAGACCACATCATGGCGAACACCCAAGAACAAGTGGTGAACAACCAACCGTCGTCTCACAAAATTTAGGTGTTTTTTTTGGCAAATTTTTGACCAATTTTTTTTTTAACTTTTTTCAAATTCCGTCGTCAACTGGCTGAGGAAGAAAAAATTGGGAAACAAGTTTTTGACATATTCTTGAATTTTTTTCAGATATCTGGAATCCAACGAAATGAATGAAAAAAATTATTTTTGATACACAGTGTGTGAAGCTATGCCTCGCGCATGCGCGAAACCCCTCTCACACGGCAGAAGTAACACTTCTGCCTCCTGTGTTGCAAAACCCACCTCAGAATCGTTTTTTTTAAAACACAGACGGCAAATCCTATCTATATCCCTCTTCCCGAGGATAAAATAGATAATTGCATAAGACGGTGAATATTATTTGAGACTCTTTTTACCATTTAAAATTCCCGGAATGCCCCGAAGTATTGGCAGGCACAAGCTGAGCGAAAAATGCACTTCGGGCCCCATTGAAACAATTCCAATTGAGAAATATTGATCATCTCAAGTAGATTATTGTTGACAAGTGGAATATCTTCAATGTCTTCAACGTTATGTCTATATATATATATATAATATTATTTTAATCTATTATTTATATATAATAATATATATATATAATTTATATAATAATATTATAATTGTACATTGGTATATCTGATTATATTATCGAATCGTATATTGCTATATTGGCAATTATGTATACAGATATATAGATATATTTCTTCTCATTTCTCATTTCTATAACTTCCCCTATCGGCTAGAGTTAAAAAATAATATTTCAAGAAGCGAGTAAGAATCTGAAGAATCGGTGCAAGTTTACTTGTAGGACACAATCAATGGAAAAATCGTGAGAATTTTTTGGGGATGCACGAGTCGATTCCTGGACCAAGGTCGGATGGGATTACTCGCACGTTTTTCGTTAAGGGGAAACAACCTAACGCTCAAGCGGAATAATTTTTTCCCCCTTGTAGACTATTTTCTTAGTGCGCATATCAAGTGCTTTAGTACTTCTTTTACTAAATTTGATTGAAAGAGAAACTGATGGTCTTGACCTAGATGGAATTGAGATATGGGGGAGAGACAAAGGTCTACCCCCATTCAGAAAATTTTATTGTACTACCCAAAAGGTATATATATATATATATATTGTCTCTCCGACGAAGAAGGGCTCCCCAGAAATGGATCGGCAAGGAGAAAAATGGCGGAGCGGGGGAATGAGCAAGTATCGATTACCAAGTGTCAAAGGGAGAGCGCAAATCGTTTCACAAGATTCAAAGCACCATGAACGCGACAGGCCTTAAAAGTCTAGCGTGAAAATATTAAAAATTGAAAAGTTATATCTTTTACACCATCTAGACGTGCTCACCTATATCATTTTCCAATATTGACTTTAGTAGCGCAGTGTTAAAAGAGGATAAATGAATTTCCGTCCGTTTTTTTGAGGAATATCTCGAAATCTAAGAGAGATAGCGGAATTTCCTCAGCCACCCACCCACCCACCTATCCACATCCACCCGCCCACCTAACCACATCCATCCACCCACCGACCCACTCACCTACACACATCCACCCACTTATCCATCCACACCCGTTGACCCATACGCGCTCTCCCACCCACCCACCTACACACCCACCCACCCACTCACGCACCTAACCACCCACTCACGGACCTACCCACCCACACGCACACACACACATACATATATGAGAAATTATTGATGACAAAATAGATTCACTTTGCAAAAAATATTCAAAATTTTTTCAAAGCAGAAAAAAATTGCATTTTGTACCCAGTAATTGCATATCAATACATAAAAAATGGATAAAGATATTGATGCTTGGTGGAAAAAATACCGTGACAAAAACAGTTATTTGCCTTACTCACTAAGCTTTGAAATGGGTTTACCCATAATCAAATTGTGTGGATTTGACGAGACTGCTTTGGAATCATTGCCCTGTGTGTTGTTGTGTCACGTGTCCCCGCCCAGTGAAGTGAAGGAAAGGAAAAAAAAAAGAAAAAAAAAGTGAGAGAACAAAAAATAAATAAAGGGGGACAAAGATAAACCAGACGTTGAGTTTGCATCAAGAAAGAAGACCTGCTTTGTATTCCGCCTGGCTCTCATTTTCTACGTTCTTCATTGCTTGACTTTCAGGAATGTCGCGTAGGTGTATAGTCCCTTGTCTCACCCACCCTACCCTACCCTACCCCCCCCCTCCCTACACCTCCCTTTCGTATATTTTTGCATAATAATTATGTTTTCCGGGACTAAAAGAAATCCCCCTCATATGTACCTAATACTTTCGCTTAGCTGTAGTGTAAGTAGGGGATAAAAATATTTACATGAAATTGAATTAATTTTCTTCATGGAATTGTGGGTAAACTGAAAATTATACATGAAATCGTTTATTTGATTGGGTAGTCCATAATTTTATGCTTTAGGGGTGATGGGCTACGTTTTGTATTGCCGCAATAGACGAGAGAATCGAGACAAGTCGAGAGAAGCGAGACAAGTCGAGAGAAGCGAGACCAGTCGAGATAAGCGAGACAAGTCGAGAGAAGGGAGACAAGTCGAGAGAAGGGAGACAAGTCGAGAGAAGCGAGACAAGTCGAGAGAAGCGAGACAAGTCGAGAGAAGCGAGACAAGTCGAGAGAAGCGAGACAAGTCGAGAGAAGCGAGACAAGTCGAGAGAAGCGAGACAAGTCGAGAGAATCGAGACAAGTCGAGAGAATCGAGACAAGACGAGAAAGTCGAGAAAATTGAGACAAGACGAGAGAATCGAGACAAGTCGAGAGAATCGAGACAAGTCGAGAGAAGCGAGACAAGTCGAGAGAATCAAGACCAGTCGAGATAAGCGAGACAAGTCGAGAGAAGGGAGACAAGTCGAGAGAAGCGAGACAAGTCGAGAGAAGCGAGACAAGTCGAGAGAAGCGAGACAAGTCGAGAGAAGCGAGACAAGTCGAGAGAAGCGAGACAAGTCGAGAGAATCGAGACAAGTCGAGAGAATCGAGACAAGTCGAGAGAATCGAGACAAGACGATAAAGTCGAGAGAATTGAGACAAGACGAGAGAATCGAGACAAGTCGAGAGAATCGAGACAAGTCGAGAGAAGCGAGACAAGTCGAGAGAATCAAGACCAGTCGAGATAAGCGAGACAAGTCGAGAGAAGGGAGACAAGTCGAGAGAAGCGAGACAAGTCGAGAGAAGCGAGACAAGTCGAGAGAAGCGAGACAAGTCGAGAGAAGCGAGACAAGTCGAGAGAAGCGAGACAAGTCGAGAGAAGCGAGACAAGTCGAGAGAATCGAGACAAGTCGAGAGAATCGAGACAAGACGAGAAAGTCGAGAGAATTGAGACAAGACGAGAGAATCGAGACAAGTCGAGAGAATCGAGACAAGTCGAGAGAAGCGAGACAAGTCGAGAGAATCAAGACCAGTCGAGATAAGCGAGACAAGTCGAGAGAAGGGAGACAAGTCGAGAGAAGCGAGACAAGTCGAGAGAAGCGAGACAAGTCGAGAGAAGCGAGACAAGTCGAGAGAAGCGAGACAAGTCGAGAGAAGCGAGACAAGACGAGAAAGTCGAGAGAATCGAGACAAGACGAGAGAAGCGAGACAAATCGAGACAAGTCGAGAGAATCGACACAAGCCGAGAAAATCGAGACAAGACAATCGACACAAGACGAGAGAATAGAGACAAGTCGAGATGATTCTAATTCGATACAATACGATAGAGCAATTTTATCATTATGGCCAAGTTGAGAGAATACGAGAGAGATGTAACGAGAGACGAGATGTCTCGATAAGAATTCGAAAAAAAAGTTTTAAGCCAATCAATTTTATTCAGAAATGATTTTTTCGTGAATTTATGCTGATCTATTATGTGTCTGTGAATGTATGTGTGTGTGTGTTGATTATGCGATCAAGGTCCTGTATGACGCGAGCGAAGCGTCTTGCCCTAACTTCGAGCTGATTAGTTTGTGGTCCATATATGTCTGCCGGTTTCTATTGTTATTGAGTATAATGCTGTATCTCACGAACCATTAGAGATACGCAAAAGTGTATTTAAGGGGGGAAACCAGTTTAGATGATTCAAAAAATCGATTTTTTTTTTATTGCATAAATGGTTAGTACAACTATTCAAGAATATGTTGCTTAAGTTTCAAAACGAAATTCCGATTAGTTCCGATGATATGAGCACTCAGCTAAACACCGGTCGATTCAGTGCCGGTGCAGTTTTTTTTTTTCAAATGCGTTTTTCTCGAAACGACTTTTTCCAACTTGCGGGAATCCTAGCTGGAAGAGTTATTGACGAATCGATCTGAAAATTTGTGTGAATATTCTCCATTCAAGTCTGAAAAATATGAACCAAACTCTGGAATAATATTATTAAGTAAAATATATTTTTTTAGGTAAGCAAGGTGAAAAAAAATGCTATAAAAACATGACATTTTGTTCAACCACCTCCAAAACATTCAATTTTCAACTGGTATGGCCAGAGTTTGGTTCATATTCTTAGAAAATATGTTACTAACGAAAGAAAAAAACATTTTCTGCCTCCCCGACCCGAAAGTACGCTCTCCACCGTGGTCTGAAACGCCAGAAAGAACGGCTTTTCTGGAGTTTCTCGACGGAGAATCGTTGTGATTGGCCACAAAACTTTTGTGGCTCGCGTTTGCAGGCGAGAGTTGCTAACGAAAGAGTAAACTTCGGATCTCCACCCGAAGCTCCCCGACTCTTGCTTAGGCATGCGCATGATATATTTCAGTGCCCAAATCGCGACCGAACGTGTCAAATTCCGAAGCCACTTTTTCTCTGTATAATATATACACATAAAAGGTTCATGTCGCCAGTGCTCCTGTGGAACAAAATTTCTCTTCATTATGCATTAATTTCTTTAGTGGATAAAATAATATTGGATAAAACGAGTTGATTTTGAAAAAGTAGAGTAAATTAAAACTGTTCCCCGCCGGCGAATGAAGAGACTGACCTAACCTGCAAAATGAGCGATTCTTCATCGCGATGTGTAGAAATTTCGACAGAGAGGTCAAAGTTGGAAGGAAAATATGCTTATAAAAAGTGATTTCGGCATTCTAATTTTCTTTTCGACGTTTTTATGTTTTTTCATGCATTTTTACTTTTTGCCCACCCCGACCAGCAAAAACCTCGGCTTCGCCTCGGTTTTGCAAAAGTCGGGCGGGCATGTAGTTCGCAAGGTGACCGACGAGAGGCGTGCGCGGGTAGGCCACAAAAGTATTCATCGTTGGATTGATCGTCAACATTTCAAAATTGATACATTTATTGTTGAACGTACTTTCGGGTGGGGAGAAAGAAAAATAGCATACGACACACGGCCAGAAAGTTTTATTTCTTGCCGTACATGATATGAGGCCTCGGCTTCGCCTCGGCCTTCATATCACGCACGCCAGGAAATCAAACTTTCTGGCCTTGGGTCGTAATATACTATTTTGATTTCGGATCAAAACTTCGAGCTCCAGGTGTCCCGCAAGATGTCAACTCTGATGGCCATCGTCAATGGACGCCAGCCTCTAACTCCACCAATTCCGGTGGAAATGGCATACAAAAATTTAAAAGTGTAGTTCAAAATAGGAATAAACTACCCTCGAAGTTTAAACGAATTCGAATGATTTTTTCTCACTTAAAAAAAATCAGAAAAAACACTCGAATTTCGGCGTCCTAAACTGGTTTCCCCCCTTAATAAATGTTGTTCCTTATAAAAAAATACATATTTTGTCTCATTCTTTTCGTACCTTAAACGGTTTCGGCGTTAGAGCGTTATAAACACTTGAAATCATTTAGAGAGCTCTATGGTGAGAAAAATGAGAGATTGGAAAGAAAGTGCACACACGCAGACATCGGGAAGTTATAATTTTGGCCGCGGAGGGTCAAACCCCCCCCCCCCCCCCCCGCCCATTTATTGGGTATTGATTTTCGCCTATGAAAATGATTGAAAAGACTACACTGAGGTCAGCTTTTAGTGAAACTCCTTAACTATTTCATGAATGCAGGAGTCAGATATGACCGCATGAATATTCATTGATAGTTAGTAACTGGGCTCAGTTAAGAAGTGTAAATCAAGCTCAACTAGATTATTCCTGGGGGTGACAAAGTTTGAGTAAATACTCGACTTTAATTTGTATACAACTATAGTTGCGTTATTTTCTATATATCTTTGCTATGAGACCAGTACTGTTTAACAAATTTGTATTTCGACCACAAAAATATTGCGCAATCGTTTATTCGTCATTGGTCCTGCTGTGTGTTACAATCATTCCGAGATGGCCAATATTCAAAATAAGCTCCGAAAAAAATGACCGATTTAATTGACTTACCATTACGGAAGCAATGCCCCCCCCCCCCCCGCCCACCCCCTACGCACCCACTGATTATACACTTTTTGACAAGATCTCTTCCGGATACAATCCGTCAGTGAAAGTATAATCGGGCATTCAGAGGACACCTTTGAATCTCCCCGCATGTGCCGGGTAAACTTTTCATCGGGTGACCTCTGATGTCTTTATATACTGAGGTTCCTTATGTCGCCATCAATCGGTTTCAATAAAAATACAATGGACAATTTACTGATTTCTCAATCCACTAGTTTGAATAGAACTTACAGGAAGAATAGGAGGATCAATTTAAAAAAATTCTCATGGTTCCAAAACCCAGGGCGAGTTAGGCGCGAAATTTTCCCTAGGGCCTAGCGCCATCCGCGCTTCACGACGCGTCCGTAACTGGTGCCAAAATCGCCCTTCCCGATTTAGAGGAGTTATTGTAATGCCCCGATAATGAAGTGTCTCGGAAATGGAAAATATTCACTGTTCTCGACGTTCTACATCATTCTGACAAATTTTAGATGAGGGTTCTGTGTGTGCTTGTTTGTATGTGAGTGATTTCTTAACCAACCATTCCTCGTGTACGAGTCGATCGATTTGTTTCTCCTTTGACCAAAAATCACGTCTCACTGATGCCCAGGCGGGAAAGGGGTGTCAATCTTGAAAAATAATTCCTTCAATTGTTATTAACAATTTTAATCATTTAAAACGCTCTATCGGGAGAACGGTTAGAGATAGGAGAAAAAGTGTATGATGAATGTTGTTCCTTATACAAAAATACACACATAATGTCTTATGACTTTTTTTCATAACTTTCATAGCTCAGGACATATCACTGGATAACAATGTTAATTGTCTATTCGCTCTATTACACGAACGGTAAGAGTTGCATGGAAAAGTCCTAAATAAAAGTTGTTCCCCATGTAGAAACAAACATTTTTTGTTGTATGATTTTTTTTGTAATACTCATAATTAAGGCGATAGCGTTTAATTTATCCCACATTTTCAACACACACACACACACACATAGACCAATTTCATAAACCAATCTACGAAGATAGCATCATGTTTTTTTAATAAATCATAGAATATATATTTGATTTCATTACCCACTTGATCTGACACATGGGTAATACCTATGTACTCATCAGATTCTTCCATCCCATACGATACTTTCATGCATGAAAGTATCAAATGGAGCATGGTGCAATTTGTTATGTAGGAGTAATGTTTGTACAGTTACATTGTAATTCCCACTAGAGCACTGGCCAGTGATTACATTTGGTATGCTAACGTATAATCGATGGTGCAGTGTAATCTTGCAAACGCTACAATATCTACTCCACAGTAATGCTCCGAAATTTTTCATGACATACTGACTCAAACTTGACATATATCTAGGGGATGCTTAAGGGCGAACTTAAATATGTCAGAGCAATATTCAACTGATCATTCCTCCTTTACTTCCATGAAAAATTCACAATTCCGGAGGACATTCACCCTGTCTCACTGCCTCTTTCGAAACTCCACAAATAGGAACAACCAAGTGGTAGCTTTGCCCATTACTCTCCACTAGCTGAAGACGGTGGTGGTATTCTCTCTCACACGATCGCACTTGCAATTATAAAATTATATTTAGTTCATGTGGCCCCCCTGAAGTTTCACTCGATCGTATTACCCGGTGGGAAAATCCTTTCTGTATGGCTGAGTCAACGGCCGCGGAGCTTATTGGTTTTCGATAAAAAAGCTTTTCACATTTCACATATGCAAATAAATTGCAGGAGTAAGTAACGTTGACAAAGCACAATTCCATGATTTTAATGATTTTACTTAATGATATGGGAGCGAAAAAAAATCGTGGAAACCCCTTTTTTTGAACCTCATTTTAGTATGGAAAATTTTAATTTTTTCATAATGTAATCACATATCAAAAGTTTGATTGTGTTTCACTCGGAACACGATTTTTGAAATTGGCACGCACCATAACTCAAACAATTTTCAGTATGTTCGCTTGGAACTTTGACCATATGTTGAAACCGCGAATAGGCAGAGAAACACGTACGGAATTTTTGATAAATTAATTGGACGATTGTTAATTAACGTAAAACAGCCCTAATTTGAGGATATTCAATCGGTATAGTAAAAACAAAAGTTTATGATCCTTTCTATAATTCGTTATATTTATCGCCAATAATTTTCAATTCATATTTCAATGCGTTAATTAGTTGAAGTGATAGTCATAGAAAATTATTATATTGTATTTGATTTTGCGAATCAATATTATATTGTTTAAACAAATTAATGAAAAAAAATTTTAGTCAATCGTCATGAAATTTTTACCATCGTTTCATATCTGCTTCAATAGTAAATTTTCCAAATTTCAACAAATTTGTACATTTTGAACTGTATTTACAGAAATTTTTATTTTTCCCATAAGAGGCCGTGTTAATTGAGAAGTTTGATAATTAATAACTACAAAACGGTCTTGTGAATCAATCTCAAATTTCATACAGGCATCTATTATCGCTTCAAGAACATTATGTCAAAATTTCAAGCAATTCGTACATCTTCGCCAATATAGGTGGAATATCCTTAAAGTGAAATTTTCACTTTTTTGTTTAAACATTCGCCAAAATGACAAAAATCGATATTTTCACAAATCACACGTGTTTCTCTAGCTATATTGATCTAAATTAGGAGATTTTTTTCCCTCCGGGAAGGTTCAAATTTACACCACTTGGGTTGCGTGCCATGGAGGCCTTCCAGCGGAACACGGCTCAATGCGGGGGCTATATCGCCGCCATTTTGGTTTTTTTGCATGAAAAAAATACTTTGTACTCTTAAACACGTGCTTAACAACATACCCAAATTTCATTCATTTACCCCCATTCCTTGTGGTTTAAAAAAATCGCACAAAAGCGCTCCAAACACAAGGGTTATAGTGGTGTTACCCCTTAAACACCTGACATTTGTCGAAGTGATCATTCGTCTCATCAAGTATGTAAGACAGAAAATGTACATGGATTAAAGCTCCCTCTTCCGATAGAAACTGTCCCACATTTTACGTGCATTCTCCTCCCAGTTCCCCTTTTTTTCTTCTTTAATGAAAAATGATAAGAATGAGCGCATAAGATAACAAAGATACTTTATCTCTTATTCAATAATACCCATCAGTATGGGATTGCACACAATCCAGGTTGAGTCAGTCTATTAGAGCATAATGAAAGCTTCGGCATTCATAAAATATAAGCCAAAATTTCGATGTAAGTTAATGAAGAAAAAAAAAAGGATTACTAGATTTTTATTTAGTCTAATGGACCAAAATGATTTTATTTGTTGCAGATGGCGAGGAGCCGAGTGAGAAGGCGGCTACGGAAACTAAAGTTTTATCACAGAAGGGTGAGGAGCTACTGGAGCCCACTAGTGATCAAGCGCAACAAACAACCCCAGGTATTTTCAATGGATAGAACTTTACCCTGGCAAACTTCCCTGTGAATAATTTATTCATTTTACATATACACTATGAAACTATTAAATAGTTCTATTAGTCTTAATACTGCTGTGAAGTAATGATCATTGTTCTACATGAAAAAATTTATCGTTGAGACATAGCTAACTAACTTAGCTTACGATTTTCAATTGACAATAAACCGTATTTTCATAATTTTTTTTTATGTTTAATTCTGTAATTTTTTTCCTGGAAATTAGATTGATATAAATAAATATAGATATATGACGTTATATGATATATGTATATGATATATGTATATGATATATGTATATGATATATGTATATGATATATGTATATGATATATGTATATGATATATGTATATGATATATGTATATGATATATGTATATGATATATGTATATGATATATGTATATGATATATGTATATGATATATGTATATGATATATGTATATGATATATGTATATGATATATGTATATGATATATGTATATGATATATGTATATGATATATGCATATGATATATTGTTATACAATAGCTATTTTCGTACATGACCAACACCATTTTTTTTCTCACTTTGCTGAAATAGATTTTTTAACTTCCCGATATAGGGAGTTATTGTAATGGCCCCAAAAATCAAAAGTGGAACTTTCATCGTATCTCCACGTTTCAAAGTCTCTTTGATCGTTCTAGAGTATTTTCAACAAAATGTCTGTATGTATGTGTGTATGTGTGTTCACGCGTACGTATGTGCCCAAAATTTTTTGACGACGATTTCTTGCAAACGAATCACCCGATTCGATAACTTTTTTTCAATCGATGCGTCTTCACGCACCTGAGACCTGATTAGATTTTGAAAGAAATTCATGCACTAGTTTCAGTTTTTTTTTTAAACATGAAGCATGAAAATCGCCAAAAGTTTTAATCAATCATTATTTACGAGGGAAAGTTGTGATCAAGCTACTCAATGTCGCAATTGGAGTGCCTCGGCGTGCCTTAGCTTCGATCAAAATTTGACTCACTTTCATGTAGTGAATTATTAATTATTGGTTGATTTTGAGTGGCGCGCAATTTTAATGACTATTAAAACCTTTACATTTAGTCAAGATCCGAAGTTGTCTGACTACTGCCGGCGCATGCGTGTTTGCCGGTATTTGCACAGGAGAGTCTGAATGCGCGATGCGCAGTGTGATTGGTTAGTGCGTCACGTGACATAGTCGCAGGTAGCGACACCTGTTGTATTCCAGTATTCAAAATTTCATGATTTCTATTTTGTTCTCTGAAACCAGTCTTTGAACATTTACTTGACGTGTCGAAAAATCTAGGAATGGGGAACAGAAATTACAGATCCGAAAGTTTTATATGTGCTCCCAACGGTGGCAAACACACTTTCATCCCACTATTTTAATATCATATTTCATATCCGAATTGAGAACCCATATAAAGCGAAGGGGTCGAGTGAGGAGGGGGTTCGGCGGCGGCGACCCCCCCCCCCCTCTCAGAAACACACGTAGCGAAATAAATAAAACACTGTGCAGTAAGCGGGAAATCATTTTGCTAGGACATCTCGTTATTGGAGAGAGATGATGAATATTGGATGGAAACCTTTTTTATACATTTCCGTTCATGAATTAATTGCTGCGCACGATTGACAACACGAGGCTCGACATTCACGATCAGCTGACTGCTAACCGCATGATTACCACCATGCTCGTTTGGCGGCGCTATTTGCCCCTAGATACTCCCGCGCTATTTGAAATGCTCCAAAAGTTAACCAATAGCAGCGCGAGACAGGGCCAATCAGAGCAGGTTACGCGACAACTGTTCACAAAAGTTATGAGTCATTCATTTTACGGATATTTTTTTGACCGTATGCGGTTTAAATGGTCAGCGGGCGGCCCTACGACATGAAACCCCAGTTTACATCGTAAAAATACGCTCTAAAATGCCCTATTTCAGCAAAGTGTGAAAAAAAAACTAAATAGCTCCATAACTTTCCCATAACTATTGATGTAATTACCATCTTACCTCAACCTGTCTTTGTCATTGCAGACCTCCATCAGCGCTACCTCGTAGAGACAATAACGATGACAACCGTAACTGAGCGTCGAATAGTCCGTGAAATAAGCGAAGAGGAGTCGCCACGGCCGTCAATGGAACAACCCAACACCATAACACTACTCGATTCCCAAGGCTCATCAAGATCATCACAAGAGGATGCTGTGCAATTCGAAGCCAAAGATGAGGACCATAAAACCCCACCAAAACCACAAGAATCTGTCAAAGACACACCCGACCCAAGTGAACTCTCACTAACATTCAAACTGGGTAATGTATCCCTAGTAACTAACAGCCTGAAACCCAACTCAGCGGTTCGTCAACTCTTTCCTGATCCTCGCTTCATCTCACCACCACCAGTCTCCGCCAAAAGTGTATCCCTATCCAACGACGAAGGAACTGACAGTGACAGCTCAGAAGCACAACGCTTCCTTATAACCACCGAGAGTCTTCGTCTCTTTGACTCTGTTAAACGTTCGAAAATTGCTGGTTCAAGAAGCGACTCATCGGAGAGCGATTCGTCAAGTATTAAGCGAACAATTGAGCGTAATGCTCTTCGCCGAAGTCTCATTTGTAAATACGATTCAACCGGTAAAAAGAAGAACCTCAAAACCAAAGACTTGAGCCTAGAAGAACGAATACGTCAATTGACCTGTGTGGATCAAGATGATGATAATACAGGTGATAGTACATCGGAGTCGCAGACAACAGAATCACAGGACACTCCAGATTTTATTCGCACCTCACCGTCCGGTGAGGAGCGACCTAGAAATGAACGAGTAGTACGTGCCACAAATAATCATCATGATCACTCACCACCCCTTCACCATCACCATCATCATCATCAATCCGCCTACCGTAGAATCACGGATCTCTTTGGCCAGAAGAAAATGGAGAATATGCCGGATTTGGGTATTGGTGATAGAGCAGCATTGATGAAAGATTACAATAAAACGAATTTAGCCAAGATAAGTACTGATGCCCGCAAGCAATTTCTATCGTCTTTGGCGCCCTTATCGTGTGTGGCATCGACAGGAATTGAAAATCGCGAGGATTATTACCAGATATCATCGAAGATTAGTAATAGAGATTCCATAGGATGCAATTCTGATTCGTCGTACAGTTTGGAGGATATTGAAGCGGCTTTGAGAGGCGAAGAGCGAAATCATAAGAACACTCCAGGTCCGCCGGATGTCACTAGAGGTACACCAACTGGTACAGGTCCAGATCCACCGGATGCAACGGCAGACGAGCTTCTGGCTTTTGTCGAGCAGGACAAGACACGAACTGAGCGGCTTAAACGAAAATACGACACCGAGGAGCACCATGAAAACCCCAAAAATGGGGAGAACAATGGTGCAATAGAGGACGAGGACGATGAACTTAATGACTATGGATTCAATACAAGACCCGCTGTACGTGGCATAAAACCTCAATTCGAATCGACCAGTGAAATAGTTAGGCAATTGCGCTCAAGGGCAACACCAACATCCCTAACCAATAAATTTCAACCGGGTCTTGCACCCTGGCCCTACTACGATTCCCAAAACACCGACAAAAACGTGACCTACTTGGAGGAATCTGAGGAACCACCGGAAGGCCGCGAGAGCACGATAAAACGCATAAACACTATGCAAAAGCAAATTGATGATATATATCAAACGATCGCAGAAACTGCAGTAACTGTACAGGGTAACGCGGATCGTGGTTCTTACCTAGAGAGTACATTACCAAGAACAATTCCTAGATCAGTAGACTGCAGGTATGAACAGAAGAATGGACATTTTCATGATCATCGTGCTGGTGTTTATAGTACTTTGCCAACTAAAAGTAGACAAGTTGCTATTGCTAATTATCCTTGTGGAGTTGTGCCAGTTGAGAACAATAAGTGTTATAGAACAATGTACTTTGTTCCTTACAGTGGCATTACTGATCCAACTTACCAGAATATCCAAAGAATTCTTCCCCCTCATTCCTCGGCTAATTATGCAGATCATATTGAGCGCTATCCATTTCCGAAGAATCGTCCGGATGGTGGGCAACTTCAGCAGATAGCACAGCCTGGACAGCCAATTCAACAGTTGCCACAGCAGCCGGTTCAACAACTGGCTGTTGTGGGCCAGCAGGCTATTCAACAATTGGGACAGCAACCTATCCAGCAGTTGGGACAGCAGTCTATCCAGCAATTGGGACAACAGTCTATCCAGCAATTGGGACAGCAGTCTATCCAGCAACTAGGACAACAGTCCATCCAGCAATTAGGACAACAGTCCGCCAGGTATTATGCCAGACCACCTGTGTCCGTAACACCGCCCCTACATCCTCAACCCAGTCTCCACCTGCACTTACATCAGGCTGAAGACTTCAGAATTGCTGCTCCAGGTATTGGCATGCAAACAGTCCAGTTACAACATCATCAGCACATATCCCAATTGGCCACCTACAACGTCCAATCAGTTCCATCTTACACTGTCATGGCGCCATCTAGGCCACCTGGATATGCCTATTCAGTGCTGCCACCGCGAACTGCATCTGATGTGCAAACGCAAACGGCTTCCACAGCGACATTAAACACTAATAGTGGCATCAGTGGATTCAATGGTAATCTTGGTAATGCTTCATCTTCATCGTCAACATCATCGGTACTATCTTCACCCACGAAAGCGATACAGAGAAACTCCTGCACTGGTGAAAGAGGCGTCCCAGAGGGCGCTGCTAGCGCTCCAGCTCATGATTTTGGCGGGCAAAATAACATGAGTGGAAATGTATTGAATAGTTTTATGGGACATCCTAACAATGTGCCTCCACCAAATACCCAAAATTCAGTCTATTATGCCATGAATGTTTAGGATTTTGTAAGAATTTAATAATGATTGGATGATGGAACAAGTGGAGATATTTTTTTTGGAGTATTAGACGATTTTTAGACATTGGGTATCTTTGACTGGATACTAGGGAATTCGATGATTACATGTTATCACGGCAGATTTCCTCAACTCCAAAGACCATCACCCATTGGATTTACTTTGCTTTGATCTGAGCATCAGATTTTATCGATTTGAAATGTTTTTTTTTTTAATTTGGTAGAAACAATTGTACATAGAAAGAGTGCCAGAAGATTTCCACGTCCGACCAAATACTTCTTTCTATCATTATTTTATCGTTATTTCTTTTGTGGTCAATATAACTGAAGCCAAAAATAGCATTTGCCCAATTTGATGAGGTACCTTGTATTACAAATGATTTTAATGTATTTTAGGGAATTAAGAACAGATTATTTATTATGTATGCAAGAGCACTTGCTAAGAGTAAAATTGTAAGGGTGTGAAAGTGTGAATGGGTAGAAATACGATTATAAGACCTTGTAACTGTTTTCAGAGTTAAGGGTGGATATAGGGGAAATTTTGTTAATCACTCCGGATACATTCTAACTGATCTAATAATTGAACAAACTTTTTTCTAATTTTTTTTTTATTAAAAAAAAATTTTGATTTTTTTTTAGTTTATTTTTATTTAAAAAAATTTCGATTTTTTTTTAGTTTTTTTTATTAAAAAAAAAATTTTGATTTTTTTTCAGTTTTTTTTTATTTTTAGAAGATTTTTTTTTTTTGACGGGGTTGAGGTGCATTGTGTAAAAACATTACATATAAGTAAACTTTTGTAACCTTGTCATGTCCATTTTTTAAACTGTTTTTTGTTGATTTGTTTTTCTGTAATATTTCCTGTAGAATTTTTTAAGCGTCAATCCATTGAGTCTTTTTCCTTGGGTTTTGTACGGTTTAAGTCTAAACTGTTTTCAATTTTTTTTCTACTGTTTCTTCGATAATTTTAATGGTCACTGCCTCCTATGAATTAAACAGAATGGGTATGACATCTCATATGTCGAATTGAGAGAAAATTAAATTTAACCAAAGTTTTAGATCTGTTATTTTGTTGTGATATATATAATGTTTTTTTAGCATGTCGAGTGGATTAACTGGTAACTAGAGTTTCATTTGTGGGTACATTGGCAATGGAATGATGAAACATTATTGAATTGTTGAAGGCAAACAATTTATTTGAGGCAATTTTTTTAAAATGCTCAAAGTATTTTTTTCATGATTTATTTCAGGTTTAATAATTTGTTCATTTCAGGGCGGAATCGATTTTATTGAATGCAAAATAGGAATTAAAATTTAAAAAAAACAATTGGATAAATATTGTATTTTAACTATTGGAAATTTTACTGTGCTTACATAGAAACAAATGGAACAATTTTTATTGAAAATATTTGTTGGAGCGTCGAAAAGAAGTACAGGAGGAGGAAATAAAATAGCGAAAGAGTAAGTGAAAAAAAAAATGTTGAACCCCGATCAAAGAGAGTGACCCGAAAAAATGTCAAAGGAGCAGAAACTTAAAAATATGAACAAAAATGAGATGGCTTTAAACACTTGAAGACTGCAATAATTACAACTCTGGCCTATTAAAACATGAAGGAATGTAGTTAAATTATTTCGTCGATCACTAGACAGCAGAGCTAGGTTGTAAGTTTTAACGAAAAAAACAAGAACAGAAAAAATAAAACAGCGAAATTATAAAAAGAACAACTTGTACTTTAAAAACTCACACGAGAGAATGAAAATGATCTTCATTATTGATACGAATGATAATAGAGGAAATTTATTTATTTACACGCCTAAAGTATTGTAACATTTATTTTTTAGTTACCTCTGTCCATCACGATGTCATTCCAAAGAATGAGATTTTTTTTTGCTTTTTTGTTTCAAATTATATTTATTTCTAATCAAACGCATGGTCATTTATTTTTCTCCTTATCCCCGTACAAGTTAATTCTAAAATATTGTTTAATTAATTTTTGTGGTGGTAATGGGAGATGATTTTTTACTGATAACATTTATCAGCATCCCCCAAAATGTGGGTTTGTAAATTATTTTCCCAAAGCCAGTGGATTCCGTAATAAAGTGGTGAACAGCAACATGGTACCTCTGTCTCTAGACGTTTAGTAATATATTTAAAAAAAATTCTAATTAGTAAATAAAATATTTTTTATTCACTTATTATCGTTACAATACGTTGTCAACAGTATTTCATTTCAAGGAAAAATTGTAACCAGTGCAAAACATCGTTAACCAGCGCGTTATTACAAAATTTCGTTTGGCCATGACTGACCGACGCCAAGTGACGTCACGATACACGATGGCGCACCGCCCACTGAGCACTTCCATTGGCCGCGTGGGCGCGGGTTAGGTTAGGGCCGTCCTGCGATTGGTTCGCTCGGCACTCAGCATCACCTACGTCATATCCTTTTTCAAATGGACTCGCGGGGCTTAACCTTCGACCAATTAGAAGCGCTAACCAGGAAGTGCTAATGATAAGAACGTTTCTATTAGGAAGATCTCACAGGCACTCGGAAATAATCGTCGAGGTCCTCGAACAAAAATCTCCAGAGTCAGTGCTCTGGATCTTCTCAAATGTGAAGATAATTGCAAACCGGAAGTACCTATTTTCATCTCCTGTTACCATTTCACCACTTAACCGATGATCTCAAAAGAGTTGTCTACGAATGCAAATGCTATGCAAATAATGAATGAATGCAAACAATTTGTTACCACCAATAACCAAGAATTATACAATTCAAAACATTTAAAGAAACCATATTTGGGACCTTTGGTAGTGTATTTATGAGCGACTATATAATCCAGAAGTGTCAAAAAATAGACCATAGGTGAGGCCGAATTGAAATTAAGGAAGGGAGAGATTCCGCACTGAACGGAATGAGTAAACAAGCTGGAATATCATGAACAAAATTATTAAAAACCAAAAAATAAAAAAAGAAAGGGCAATTATTGGTGTTACAAGGTCGCATGTATGTGATGTAAAAGTGTTACAAGAAATATCTGGGTAAGAGGCGAACGAGTTTTCCCTTGGCTCTTGTAAGACAGTCCCACTGTGCCCAATTGAGTAAAGCCAATAGATAGTTTCACTAAGTACAATGAATTCACAGTGTCACATGCAGGTGAAAATTCAATTGATGAGAGAAATTTTAATTTAAATAAAGTGTGGGTCGATTGAATTAGACGTTAAATTGTCTAGTAAGCTAGTAGAGTTTCATAAGAAGAATATATATTAACATTTGAATTGAAGAAAATACAGAAATTTTCATCTAAAGTGTCTTTGAGGTAAAAAGCAAGTGTGTGTTTATGGATATGAAAAAGGCCCACTATGTCGGTGCAATCTTTAACATAATGGAGATGTTTTGCAGAATGTTAAATAGACATGTCTGTCATTTTGAAATGTTTTCGTTTAGAAAGATAAGTTCTCAATTTGATTTTTTTATTCACCCACGGAGTAATTGATTTATACGATAAAACTTTAACCGGACCTCAAAGTGGGTAATTTTCATGCGAAAGAACCTAGAGTGAGATAAAACCCCGATTTTTGAATCCTACTAGATGGTGAATTTAGACATTCAAATCAGTATTGATGAATTAGTATTAAATGTAACGGAAGTAAAGTAAGTACTTCATTCCTCGTGGTCCAGTATGCAGTATGAAAATTAGTCGATGGAACATTTTTTGCAACCATTTAACGAGTGTTTGTAAACGCTTCCTGATAGCTCCCTTACTTTCCAATAGAAATAAGAGTTATCTTAAGCAAAAAAGGGTGAGTTCTAATTGAAATTTCTTATAATTTAACAAATACCATCGAGCAAGGGCGTCTGAGCAAATTCCTAGAAAACTATTCGGTGGATAATTTGAACAAAAAAAAAACAAAATATAATATATTAGTGACTATTTAACAATTTCTTGTAAACTTGCTCGTTTTCAAGCTGATTAGTTACGAGATTTAACGCGCACCTTCAGCATTTATAGATGTGACGAATTGTGTTATGTTATTGTAACTATAACATTCCATCATATACTGCGTATAGTGTATTAAACAACAGTTGCCAAAATTTCATTTTTTTGAACTCAGAAACGATGAGTAAGTGGCACTACTTGGTACAACTTGGTATCACTTGGTATAACTTGGTACAACTTGGTGCAACTTGGTATAACTTGGGACCACTTGGTACAACTTGGTACTACTTCGTACAACTTGGTACCACTTGGTAGAACTTGGTACCGCTTAGTATAACTTGGTGCAACTCGGTACAACTTGGTACCACCTGGTACAACTTGGTGCAACTTGGTATAACTTGGGACCATTTGGTACAACTTGGTACTACTTCGTACAACTTGGTACCACTTGGCAGAACTTGTTACGACTTGGTAGAACTTGGTACCGCTTAGTATAACTTGGTGCAACTCGGTACAACTTGGTACCACCTGGTACAACTTGGTATAACTTGGAACCACTTGGTACAACTTGGTACTACTTCGTCCAACTTGGTAGCACTTGGCAGAAATTGTTACGACTTGGTAGAACTTGGTACCGCTTAGTATAACTTGGCGCAACTTGGTGTAACTTGATACAACTTAGTACCACTTGGTGTAACTTGATACAACTTAGTACCACTTGGTACAACTTGGTGCCACTTACTACTACTTCGTACCACTTGGTACTACTTGGTACCAATCGTAGTTGTTTACTATTCTAGTGTCCAGGTCCACGAAATTCTGATAATCGTTCATCATTTCACCTACATATATAATATGATTCACATCTACAAATACTAAGGAAATATCTCAATTGAATTGTTAGATTACCTTCGTAATAATGAATGTTGATCAGATCATGGGGAGTAATTTTTCCATAAAAAAAATTTCACGACTTGCATTAAAAAAAACGACTTTTCATTCATCAAGTACTATCAGAGATTTTTATACAGAATTCTGTATTGAGGTGTTGAACTACGAAAAATGAAGGAATAGAAATGTAAAACCCATTTTAAGTCTACTACCTCTCTACAGATATCTCTTCCTGGCACTTTCCTTCAAATTTCAAGGGTATGGACAATGTCACATTGAAGTCTTTTCGTTATTATTGGCAATAATCGAGTCCGCCGTAACAATTTGTCAATGCATTGAGCCGAGTAAATGAATGTGTAATGCTTGAAACAAGAAGACATCTCATTACGCAATCCTAACAATTTGCCACTGGGAGTCGTGACATATTCATGCAGCAAAATCGGTATATGTAAGAGGAAAAGTGGTGGAAAAAAATTGCGAATTCTTGGCGAATGTATTTGGTAAAAAAAACTTGAAGTAGTTTATGGCCTGGTTGTGCCCTGGATGAAAATTAACAAACGTTGGCATTATATAAGACGTTGATTTTTAAGGATTCATAGATATCTTGTCAGTAAGTGATCCCATTGTGAGTTAGATACTTTTATGATGGATGGCCAAAAAAAAAAGAAAACAGTGAGATAGAATGTATATATCCACTTGATTGTTGAAACGAATAGTTATTATAGTGTGTAAATAAAAGCTTTACTCACAGACCCTGTTTCTCATTTCTAATTGTCTGTATATTTTGTTAGCTACAAATATGTCAGAAGTGAGGAGAGATGGAGACATTTTTGTGGAAAACTTTTTCCTAGATTTCGAGATATTTATCAAAAACTGTATCAACTAAAAAGAACGATCAGAGATTCATTCAAAAAATTGCTAACACCTCGCAATAATATACACAATTTTTCAATTTCTCAATGATCGATTTATTTAAAAAATTCACATTAGTAACTTATCATTAAAAATGCCTTACTCATTTATTAAATATTTTGAATTGATTGGAAAATCATTCTCCAATCTCAGGAATAGTATGATTTTGTATCTAAATCAAATTTGACGTTAAAACATTCGTTTTAGCATGACTTTTATGTATTTCTTCGGTTTATGCAATTCATAAAAGTAGTTCAATAATAATTGATAATGTGTAAGTGTAATTACTGCGTCGCCCTGTGAAAGTAGTGTTTCACGTTGTATTACCATTTTCCCGTATAAAATTGGCGAACCAACTGGATCGAGATTGTTTTTGTTTTCCTTTTTTTGAACATCTGAGAGAACTCTCGCATGCATCACATTGCACAAGATGGTATTGGACTGCTTCAATCAATATGATTCAGTGACTCACGATAAATCGAGTAGTGAGGTGAAAGCCTGTTCAAATTTTTCATGTCGCCGAAATTAACGATGAATCCATGAATTTTGTTTGACATGGAAAATGAACAGAAAATTTGAAATTACATAGAACATTTTTTTTTTTAATTTTTTTTTTGTCAGGCCAAATGTGCATGCTGAGGTAGATATGGCACAATCTCTTGAATGCACAATTTTTTTGTTGTTTTTTGTCAAAACCACCGAAGGTCAAAATATATGAAAACCACAGGTTCATCATAATGAGAGAAATATAATGCACGTAGTCTATATTGAAATAGAAAAAAATTGAACTGAATTGCAGAAAAAAAAATTAATTACACAAAAACAATTAATTCAATTGCTGCCTTATTATGATCTAGGCATCGACGAGTTCATGCACGTAAAAGTTGTTTTATCCCCACCAGAATTTCGCTGGCTTTTTTCTTTTGCTCACCCTGCTTAACTAATTCATAATGTGCCATAACGTGTATAATGCATTATTGCGACTTATAATGGTCTATTTGGCGAGCATACATGAGCCAATTGTGTTGTTATTTTTTTGCTTATGTAATTTTGTTTTCATGTTTTTTTTCTTCGTTTGTTTGTGTTGTAAGGGAGTGAAAAAAGCGTCTAAGCTAAACCCCCTACAAAATGATGCACTTTCTTCTTCTGACGACTTCTGGTGGCTCCAGTGCAGCAAGTATTGCCTCGTCAAAAACGTTCTTCAATCCTTTCTGTAAATTAATGCAGATGAAATAATATTAATTATTGTACTAAAGTTTGAACAGATGTATGAAAATTTTGCAAATTTTTCTTTTCATAGAGACTATTTCGTACTTAATAATTTTTTCGGTTTTTCCTCTAAATTGAGCGAATGGTCTTATGAAAAAAATATTCTAGTATTTTATAGAGTAGACAAAAAATTCTCAATGGACCTCTTCTCAACCTATTAATTTATCATTATATTTATCAGTGTAAGATTATTTACAAAATTCCAAATGTTTTTTAAAAAATTGAAATTAGGTGTTTATTTAAAATTTTTGGACATTAACGCTGCATAACCATGGAAGTAATTTTTAACAACTTAGATAAGAGAGAAAAAAATTTGTTTGTGTTTAAATATCTTTGAGCTGGATAAAAACATGTATTTAATTTGTCCGAAAAATTTCTTTAGAACACCTCTAATTTTATTTAAAAAATTGTGGGTTATATAGCAACTTCTCTTATCACTGAGCTAAAAAAAATATACGCACGAGGCACCCACACATTTGAATTATATGTTATTGGATATATTTCAGAGTGCTACACAAATGTTTAAGAACATTACGACCTGAGTTTCTGCAATCTTTAAGGCCGAAAAATGCTTAATAGGTCTCACTGAGCGAGGCTACTCTTACATTGTGAATCTGAAATTTTCGGTTCATACAGAGGCGCCGAAATTCTGGAACGATGTTTCTAAGTCTTCATTTTTATTAAATGAATTTACTGCTTCATCGCCACTCACAAACTTATGAAAATATCATCTGAACTAATAATAAAATTGACGAAATTTGTGATAAATTTGGTTTTTATCTTGATTGATTATTTTTTGTGATCCTTCGTCTGGTTCAGTATCATCGTAACCCAAGTTTCAATGGCTTGCAACTGATACTAATCAGTGAATCTGTGTAAAACAAAGTGACAAGGTCAAAATTAGTCCTTTAAAGAACAACATTAAAATTCCTAATCAAATTACGTTGATATCGTAACGAGTCTCCTTAGCTCCCCATCGACTAGATAGTGGAAGATAATGAAATTCTGATAACGGAGTTCCTTGTCAAGCAGATTTGAATCTACGGAAAAATGTACGTACATAAATGTTGAGATAAATTTTGAGATATTCATCTAGTACACGTCTTGCTAATATCCGACCTTATTATTCCATTTTGCATCTGAGCCCCCCCCCCCCTTTTTCGGTCAACTTTGACCAACTTCAGTAACTAAAGAAACTAACAAGAATATTGTCAAAGCAAAGAATCTTTATCATGGAACAGATCTTTTGCTCTCACAAGAAGGCCAAATGAGCATGAACCCCAATCTTCAAATTGCACATAATCTCCCCCCAATTATTTTACCAAACATGCCAATATATGTCGACTTTATTTTCCTCCCTTAATTTCGTTCCATTTATTTATGATCCTCCAAGAAAAATTCTCGGAGGCCTTGGCAAATATGACATACAGTTTTACTTTTCATCTTCCTCATGAAGAGAGTAAAAAAAAGGTTGAAAGTTTCAGTCCTTGAGATATATTTCTCTAATATTTCTACATTTCAGTTGCATTCTCGAGGTAAATACAAAATTGACATTTTTTCGGGGATTAAAAAAAATATCAAGCAACTTGCATCATTGACTCATGAGAAATGCTTGCCGAAAAAAATTGTACACACACCCTGTGTTAAAGATAACCCCAATGCGTTGGAAATACCTCGAAATATGAAAAAGTAATGGAAAATAAATTGTTCATTGTCGACATCAAACCCATCGTCTCTTCCTATCAGGAAGTTGAGTTTTGTTTCGTTAATAAGTAATGGTTGCATTTAGCAAAAGAGAAAAATCATAATAATTCACCAAATTATCATTATTTCTCACCTGTGTTAAAGCACTGCATTCTACATATTTAACTGCTTTAAGTTCCCTAGCGAGCTTTTCACCCTGTTCACCAGTTATGGGCTTCTGTTTATTTTTCGCTAATTTCTCAATTGTTGCAGCATCATCTCGCAAATCAATTTGCGTGCCAACGAGTAAAAACGGAGTTTTTTGACAATGATGAGTGATCTCTGGAACCCACTGAGAAAAAAAAGAAATATTGAGCAATCAGCATCAATCATTCTTGTGATGTCTCCAAAAATCAATTGATTCAGTTTACTAATTATCGATGGATCCCTCACCTTTTCTTTTACATTTTCAAACGACGATGGTGATACAACGGAAAAACAGACTAGGAACACGTCTGTTTGTGGATAACTCAGGGGTCTGAGCCTGTCATAATCCTCCTGACCTGTTGGCATTGAATAATATTAGAAAATTACCTTTTTTGTATTGAACCCTGATTATGTATCAACATAAAAATATCGAGTCTTCCTCAAATATTTTTACATGAAAATTGAACATCAACATTTAAAAAAAAATAGTTATACACTGTCTCTCCCCTAATAACGTCTCATAGTGTCCCGTGGGATATAAAAAATTGACATGGAAAATTGTTGGGATGATGAGCTACAGAAAGTTGATCCACAAAAAAATGACAAGAAGTATCTGAAATTATTACCAGCTGTGTCAAAAAGTCCTAATGTATATGGTTCACCACCGATCATTACAGTGACTGCATAATTATCGAATACAGTTGGCACATACTCCGATGGAAATTTGTTGGTTGTATATGAGATCAGCAGACATGTTTTACCCACAGCACCATCCCCAACCACCACGCACTTTATCGTCTGCATTATCGGGGTGATGAAAAAAAACAATCGCCTTGGCTATTAATCTGTGAAAGAACAAATTTTCATTATAAACCATGAATTGCATGTGAGTAAATCGGTTAACCCAACAGATAACCAACAATCGAATAATATACTACGAAAAGCATTTGTCGTCACAATTAGATAAATAACTGAATCGTAGTGTCTAACAAAATTGATAAACATTTAGAAGTAATTTGGTGTTATCAACGTGAATTACTCCAAGTTACAATTCCCCTCAATTCAGGAAGTATAAGTAACGTCAAAGTTCCAAGATTCTGCGTCACTCCACCGGATCATCGCATCTTTATCAAATTCCACCGAGTTACAATTCCAATAAGTGCCATGAGGTACTTGCGCACTTGTCCAATAATCAACGAAACTATGCCCACCACCAAAGATTGTTATTTCGAAGAAGCCATTTTGCCCTGACACTCGACTCAGAGTCAAGAAACTTTTACCTGATTGTATTTAAATTTTACGTGCGACAATTTTTCTCTCTATCTCTCTCTCTCTTACTACTTGCCACTTGGAGTTTTTTTTTTAATAGAGTCGGGGCTGAATGGGCTTTTTAGGGTGAAATAGCACAGCCTCCTAATGCATATCACTAAAATTAGCTGTGTTTGTACATTAAATGTGAATTTATTTAACCAAAAACAAATAACGCTAATACGACTCACGAAAGTAACTGGGCGTCGACAACACCACACTAGTGCATACTACGCTGTCACAAAACGTTTCAATTATTGCTGGTAGGAATACGAGTTGTCTGGATTATTCTGTCGCTCATTGGGAACTTGGCAACACGTGGAAACTGCCATTTAAAAATATTGTCGGTAATATAGGTATCTGTAAGCGGTGAATTTGGCAGATTTGATATGTTCCATTCCACTCTATACTGAGCAGGTAAATGTGAATTGTATTGAGAGTCTACAATTAATTTTCGCACTGTTTTATCATATTATCTATTTTTCTTCTTATCTACTGTGCGAACACTTTTTTATCTAATTTTGTGAAATGGCTGTACTAACTTGTGTGTATCTTTTAGGTCCCTACATAATGTATATATAGATAGATAGATATTATGTAGATTATATAGATAGACATAGTCGAGGTAGATTATTTGTAGATATAGGGCCAGTTGTCGGCCACATTAAGCGCGGTTAAACAGGAGTCAAAGTTAAGCGCTGTGATTGGCCGGAGTTAAATTTTCGACCAATCATAAGTCTTGACGTCAAAGTTAAATATGGCGCTCACTAACCAAAAACTGGCCTTGACTGAATGCGATTATTGTTAACATTGAAGTGTTTGTTATTATTGGGAGAGTTCATCCAATACTTCATGTCACTTTTCCACAAGTATTTTGAAATTGAACCAAAAGATAGCGTCATTTTCATATAGATTTTGTGTGGAGCAAAATGAGAGCTAGGAATTTGTGTTTGAAGAAAGTTCCGTCAGTTTCGATTAACCACTCCGCTGCTTATTATATATTTCTGACCTAATCCGCAGTTTGTAACAATTGAATGGCGTTTTGGTAGGGAGTTCCATTGGTGGGCCTGTAAATGGTGTACTTGTCGCGGGAGGGTTGTAATTGGTAGGCATATAAAAGGTGCAGTTGTCGCGTTACCAAATATGACAATATATTTTGATTTTTATATATTTATCCGATGAAATTTCATTTCACCATTCAAAGTACGTGGAAAATTATTGAAATTTTAGGATTCCTCATTCCCTCCGTGTTATATATATGGACATATATACACGAGACTATAATTTCAGTGAAATTTTCGATACCATATATCACAGCATCTTTAATTTGGACCGATCCAATGGTTGACTCATCGAAGTCATATGCTCTGAGTAATCAGACTAGGGTTGTCGCCCGACCTGAAGCAAGCTAAGTAGTTCCGTGGCGGTAGGTCGTTTCATTTGAACCTCTTGTGGTATTTCTCTGCACAACTATAGTTCATAAAAAAGTTGAGGTAATTTTGTCATGCCATTGTCGTGAGTTAATCAATAATTGAAGAAAATAACTAAAAAATGGTTGACCGTAATAACTTTTGATGACATATGCGAAAGGTTCCCTCCTTTTTTTTATACGAGTTCGGTGGCGCGTGCTTTGCACGCACGCTTCCTATTTCCGCCGCACGGACTGGTGGCGCGTCGGTTTCGGTCTTACGATTTTCGATAATTTCGATATATATCCATCGGTTCTTTCGTCTCTTCTTTTGCTATAGGACAATCTCCCTTTTTCAGATCCAATTCGTTCCAATTATTTCCTCCTTCTTGAGTCAAAACAATGATTCAAATAATGAATTTCCCACATTAAGTAGAGGAAAACGCACTCCAGAATTTTTTTACAGATTACTAAAGAGGAGAATAATGAATTGAGATGTTTAAATCAGTCTCGATTCCAGTTGGACCATTGAATTGTTATTTGAGGAGTAGGAACAACAATCAATAATAATTCCAAATAAATGATAATAAAAAAATCAGGATTAGACGATTTGGGATATAAAGAAAAAACAAGATTAAAAAATTATTTTCTTTGAAAATATTTTTTTTCTTTCAACCCAAAAATATGCAAAAGTTTTAAACATTCTGTATGATTCATTCAAAAATTGTCATTGTGACCAACAATATCACTGCAAGTAAAAAAATCTCCAACAATTCAACAGCGCCGTACTTCATAAATCCGTTTTATCTCCTGAATGCCGCTTCCTCCGATTTTGCTCCTCCACGATTCCCACAAAAGTATAAATATCATTGGCAGCTAGGACGGGCTCTTCCAACGTAGCAAAATGTCCGCCCTGTGGCATTCTCGTAGTTGAAACTAGATTTAAATAACGTTCTTGGAGATATTCCCGGGGGAACCATGAGATCTCATGGGGAAACTGGGCGCAGGCACTTGGAACTTTTACAGGCCATCTGAAAAAATTACATGATTTTATATCTGGGTCAAGTTCATGTTTGGGGGGGGGGGTACAATTGGTCACAGGAAAAAATACAAAATACAAAATTCAAACTTTGCTGAAATACATATTTTTTTATAGTATATATATCACATCCGAATTGAGAACCAACATAAAACGAAGGGGCCGGCCAAGCAGGGAAAGCGGCCCAGCGACCTCGCCCCACCCAGAAACCGAAATAGTAAAATAAAAAAAACCTGGTGCAGTAAGCGGGAAATCATTTTGCTAGGACATCTCGTTATTGGAGAGAGATGACGAATATTGGATGGAAACATTTTTTATACATTTCTGTTCATTAATTAATTTCTGCGCACGATTGATAACACGAGGCTCGACATTCACGATCAGCTGACTGCTAACCGCATGATTACCACCATGCTCGTTTCGCGGCGCTATTTGCCCCTAGATACTCCCGCGCTATTTGAAATACTTCAAAAGTTAACCAATAGCCGTGCGAGACAGGGCCAATCAGAGTAGGTTACGCGACAGCTGTCCACAAAAGTTATGAGCCATTCATTTTACGGATACTTTTTCGACCGTATGCGGTCTGATTGGTCACGGGGGCGGCTCTGCGACATAAAAGCCCAGTTTACATCGTAAAATTACGCTCTACAATAGCATATTTCAGGAAAGTGTGATGGAAACTATATTTCACGCACGCTAATCAGCCCTGGCAAGTAAACCTCCGAATCAACAAATAAGTCAAAGGGTCAATAATGGCAGGAATGACTAAATACAAAGATATTATAATAAAAGATAATTTAAAAAAATACTCACTGTTGTGCATAGACATTATTCTTTGTATTGAATGACTCCGCATAAAGTCTCATAGCAGTTGTCATTTTATTTGGCATCCAGTACATCATTAAGCCATCAATGAGTTCCTCCGGTGTGAATTTCTCGAATAATCCACCATCCACTTTCAGCATATTTCCACGTTTAGTTGCGTCTGAGAATTTTTCAAGGACATAAGCTGCAAGGCCAGCGGGAGAATCAGCTAATCCAACTCCTGGAGAACGTATAGTCCAAAGTGATCAATGGATCGTAACATGAAGGATTACGAATGTCACAATAGAAAAATTAATAAAATGTACTAATGAGTAATAAATAAAAGGGAGGATGGTGTTCCATTTCGCAGCATTATCTGGCCTCAGAAAAATTAATGCCTCGTCATGGGCTTATGTAAGAATTACATGCGGAAAATCATCAGTCCTGTCTCGGAGTTAACGTTAACCGTTACATGTATATGCATTGTATATCTATTGTGATAACCCCGATAATGAAGTGTCTCAGAAACCGAAAATTTTCACTTTTCTCGACGTTTCAAATTTTAGATGAGGGTTCTGTGTGTGTGTGTGTTCGTATGTGAGGGATTCTTTGAGAGACGGTTCCCGGTAAACGGCTCGATCGATTTGTTTCTCCTTTGACACAAAATTACCTCTGACTGATGTCCAGGGCGGAAACGAGTGTCAATGCTGAAAAACTATGCCTTCAATTTTTATTGACAATCTCAATTGTTTATAACGCTGTATCTCGAGAACGGTGATAGATACGAAAAAAAGTGTCAAACAAAAGTCGTTCCTCTCGTGAAACTACATATTTCATGTTGTATTACTTTTTTTGCTAGGCATCATATGTCACGGGATATCGATAAAAAATCGTAATAGTCGATCAATAGTCGAATTTGCGTAACTGATATAGACCTTGAGTTCATACGTGTATCGTCACACACACTATCGGGGAGTTATGGATGCGACCCGTCCAGAGTCACAGTGACGTCCCATTTATTTTCTTTTCGCTTCGTGACTGGTGTTTCAAGTATACCAAAATACTTGCTGTCAAATTCTGAACAAATGTGTGTGGGTGTGTGTGTGTGTGTGTGTATGTATTTGTATGTGTGGAATCGGAATTTTTCGTTACCGATTTCTCGCCAACGGGTCGAACGATCTAGGTCATCGAGGTCTTATTCGGAGCGTCTTCATGGAATTTAGATCGAATTAGTTTTTGACTTAAATTGACCGAGCACTTTTTTGTTATTAACAATTGCATTGTTCACAACGCTCTATTTCAAAAACGGTAAGAGATACGGCAAAAAGTATTAAGCAGAACTTGCTCTGTAAGTCAAAATACATATTTAATTTTTTATCACTTTTTTCGATATTTGTCATAATTAAGGAGGTATGACGGGTTTAACCCTCGAGCGTTCGCACCCCTATTTTCGCACTCCAGTGACGCGCGTAAGTCTCGTCCTCACGCAGACTCTGCGGCTAGTCAAATATTCATAATTATCTGCTTGATAAATGGGATAGTTTAAAATTCTCAAATTTGCAAATTTTCGGTGTGAACCTCACGGGTCACACTCATTTACCCACACTAGTATTTTTTCCGAAATCAGTCTAAACAATCGCAAATCGGGAAGTTTTGTTTGTGTTAGTAGGCCTTTCAGAACGATTATACGAAGTAGGCCGTACAATCCTTAATCAACCAAATATTTTAATTCCCAAAAATTACCAAGTGTGTCCGGTTTTGTCGCCTGCATGTGGAGATACCCAGTAAAGAGTAGAATTTTTTTAAATCTTTCGCTCATAGGATAAAACCAGTGATAATCCTCCTCTGCTAATAATAGAGACGGGAAGAAACTGTAGAAAATTGTTTTCAAGTGGACCTTGGCCGTTGATACGGTACACATCGTTGAATGCATTCCTAGAATACTAAATTGAAAAAAAAAGCAATAATTTAGTGGTATAGCGCAGGGAGTTTCGCCACTGCAAATCACTTTCGTTGCATTAAAATATGGTTTTAGACTCACTGATCGGGGAACAAACTGGCCATGAGGGAGGTGATGATTGCCCCCCAATCACCACCGTGAACGTAGTATTTTTCAAATCCTAATCGGAGCATCAAGTTCTTCAATACAACAGCCATTTGAGCTCCACCAAGTCCTTGCCTAACTGCAGCATCCGAGTACCCATAGCCCGGAAGTGAGGGAGCAATAACTTCGAATACGAAATCCCGACCATCGCGAGGTGTCGTAAGAAGGGGAATAACTTTTTGGAACTCAGCGATGGAGCCTGGCCAGCCATGGAGAATCAGTAGAGGTAGAACTCGTTTTCCTTGGGCATTCGTCGGTTTTACACGCAAGAAGTGGATGTTTAGACCTGGATGAACAGAAAAGAGTCTTTACTGCCAGGTGGGAATTGACGATGCGATGACGCTTGATCAAAGCTTGGACGAGGCTTGACTATGCTTCGCCAAAGCTGTGTTTTGAAGCCTCGGTCAATCTGTGCAGAACATGGAAATGTAACACCAATCCCAGCTTAGAGAATAAGCTTCGTCCTAGCTTGGTTACGTAGGTTAATACAAGCTTCCAACTTTATCTTCATTCAAGCTTCGGACTTTATCTTGGTACAAGCCTCGAAATTCATTTTCGTTCAAGTTTCAAAGTTTCTCGTGGTCGAAACATCGAAATTGATCTTGGTCCAAGCTACAAAATTTATCTTGGTTCAAACTTCGAAGATAGGAACGTTGAGGTTGGACCAAGCTTAGTTGAACATTCGTTTCCAAGCTTGGGTTTAGGTAGTGCAGCAACTCTGGATTTATATATGAATCCAATACTAAGCAGAGTTTTGCTGGAGCCGGTAAATCGAAACTAGGAAAAATATGCTTCAATCCCGCTTAGTTCAACCTTAGTTCAGAAGCTTGGGTTTAGATGGTATGAGCAATCCGGGATTCATGCTTGTTAAAGCTAAGATTCAAAGCTAACAAAGCTGAGCTCGGACCAAGCTTAGCACAACATGGTTTCTGAAGCTTGGGTTTGGATGATTCTAGTAATCTTGGATGTATGTATGTATCCAATATTGGACGTAGATTGGATTCTGCCTGTGGACCAACGTTAGGGACGGTAAGATTGAGCCAAGCTTGGCACAAGCTGAGCCGACAAAGCTTGGATATCTTTGATGTAACTAAGTTTGGTTTGATCTAAGCTTATGCATGGGATGAAGCTATGTCGAAGCTATCAAGTCCAAGCTTCGGCATCGAAGGTCGGACTAAGATTGATCTCATCGTTCAATCTGCGAATTCCCCACCTGGGTGCCATGATCACTTTACCGTCGATGCATTTAGATTTGACCTTGAAAACTATTCTCGCACTAAGATATAAACCCCAAACAAAACTTTATGCTACTCCGCGCCAAAATCAATGTTTACGAATAGGATCAGAAGTTCAACAGGGTTATCATGAATGTGATAATTCATAATCGTGAAAAAAATAATTGTGACACTCGAAATTACAATCTGCATCACCTACTCCGCCATGGTGTATCAGAAATCCTTCAAACAATCTCGAGGGTTTTCGAAATCTTTGACATTTTTAAGATTGCTCAATCAGCTCATACAGTTCATCATTATTCATAATTCCCACTCCTATAGTCCTATACTGAAAAGAAGAGGCGAAGGGAATTATCGATACATATCGAAATTATCGAACACCGTAAGACCGACACCGTCGCGCCACCAATCAGCGCGGCGGAAAACGGAAGTGCGCGTGCGAAGCACGCGCAGTCAGACTCATACTTTAAAATAGAACATCCATTATCGTAATCAATTGTAACCCGACTTAGATTCTATCATCAGAAAATCAGAAACTAGCATAATCGGGCACAATCGGATCCAATATTGCTCCTCCGACAGATGCTAAGGTCCCAAATGTGAAAATTTATCAAAAATCTTTGCCATAACTTTCGCATTGAGTGCGTTTCCCTGATTTATTTTTTTACGCGACACACAGCATAGCCACATATATATAGGACAACTCCATGGTTGACACTTATAGCCTTTATTCAACTACAGCTTCATTTGCAGCTGATGAAGAGTAGCTTCCTAGGAAGCAGAACAGAACATGGTGAATGCACATTCTGCCCAGAAGTGTTTATATACACCAAAAGTTGGCTCCTGCAGGTCAGGCCCCGGATAGTTGAGGTCTGGATCATCAAGGTGCTAATGTGGATCAATGACATGAATCAATGTCGTCACAAAAATTGTATATGAATCACAATCTATGATGATGTATCTCCAAGCTTGAATCAGCATTTCACTGCAATGTTAAGTACAGTGTCAGCAAGGCAACATTGATTATAACTCGATTGAAGCCTCATGCAACTATTGCCACCTGGATTGCTTGCGTAAGAGTTGCATTGTAAATATGAACTCTTACGCTGTTTACTACCAAGAAAGTACAATATTCACAATGCAAGAAAATTGGAATAACGTCGCGGAGTAATTACCTCGATTCTCTTAGCTTTCAATCAGCATCAATCATAAGATGTCAAGATAATTAAAATTACGTCACAAGGTGAAGTATTTAAATTAAAATGTAAACATTTAAGAACCGGCAATAGTGTTCCGTGATTTTTTGCGACATTCGCTCATTATGTTAATTATATTCAAGCCTGATTGCGTTGAAATAAAAAATTGGCTTTATTTTATATTGTATCCGTTGGTGAATTTTTTTTCAGTTGCCAGAGAATTGACCTTTGAAACGGAAAAAAAATCCGATACTTTGATGTCACTTTATTCAGAAAAAAAATTTATAAGCATATTTATGTCTCACCTTGAATATTAGTGGTGAACTGTGGAAATTGGTTCAAATGTGCCTGTCGTGCTTTGAAATCATACTTATCGCGCCAGTACGATAGGACTTCGTCTTGCAAAAATTTTCCACTGATACCGTAAGTCCATGCTGCATCCTCCAGCGGCTCTACAAGATGTCTCGTTCGGTTTAACCGATTTTTCAAGTCCAGCACATCCTGGACCAAGGTAACAATTTAGAAAACTTTAGGATGAGAGAAAATAAAAATTGAAGAAAAAAATCACCTCATTGCTCCAGTGAATTGCAAACGGTTTAATTGATTTATCAACATTTGGATTTTCGGATCCCGGTCCCCACCATGTGCTCTCAAACGTTGGTATCGGCTTATCGCATGATTTTAACCAGGTGAATCCGATGATTGATACAATCACAGTTAGACTTAACAATTTTATCAGTGCGTGCATAGCGAGATATTTTGCAGTGACGATACCGCCGACCGGTTCAACCACTTATCATGTACTGAACTCTCTGCAGGCCACACGAACGCAGTATAGTCTGCAAGATATATACCACCCTATACATGTCTCGTAAACCGCAATCTACGGATCGTCTCTGGAATATCAAACAGATTCAACTACGTGGTATTACTTTATTTTGCTAATGACAGTGAATAAAAATATCGCATTTTCGAATCTCGACATGTCATGAAAAAATTTCTGGGAATTGGTAAATTTTTCTGGTGTATGTATGTGTGTTTACGCGTACGTATGTGCCCACAATTTTTGGACGATTTGTTGCAACCGAATCACCCGATTCGATAATTTTTTTTTAATCGATGCGTCTTCACACAGCTGAGACCTGATTAGGTTTTGAAAGAAATTCATGCACTAGTTTCATGTTTTTTTCTAAACGTGAAATATGAAAATCGACAAAAGTTTTAATCAATCATTATTTACGAAGGAAAGTTGTGATCAAGCTAATCAATGTCGCAATTGGAGAGTCTCGGTGTACCTTAGCTTCGATCAAAATTGGGCGCACTTTCATGTAGTGAATTATTAGTTATTGGTTGATTTTGAGTAGCGCGAAATTTTAATGACTATTCAAATTTTTGTATTCGTTCTAGATCCGAAGTTGTCCGACTATCCCCGGCGCATGCGCGTTTGCCCGCATTAGCACAGGAGAGTCTGAATGCGCGATGCGCAGTGTGATTGGTCAGTGCGTCACGTGACATAGTCGCAGGTAGCGACACCTGTTGTATTCCAGTATTCAACATTTCATGAGTCCGATTTTTTCTCAAAAACCAGTTTTTAAACATTTAATTGACGTGTCGGAAAATCTAGGAGTGGGAAACAGAAATTACACAGTGGCAAGTTTTGTTTGCCTTCCCAACGGGGGCAAACATACTTCCATTCCACTAGTTTTATCCAACTTTTCTTATGGTAATTTCTCTATTCTTCGGTATACTCTCCTGCTGTTCAGTAACTACTTGTGCAGAAAATTGAAATTTTAGTGAAACTATATGAAATATAAAATGACCACCCCCCGCTCCCCACCTCCCACGAGCTTATCTTATACAGAAGGCCCTAAACCTGTCACCAAATCAGGGCATAAAACACTTTGGGAGGGTACTTAAAAAATTGTACCAATAAAAATAAAGAGACCATCATGTAAAACAATAACAAATACATATATTCTTTTAGGAAGGTGGTGATACAATAAAGTTTTGTTTTCTTGCGTTGATAAACATGACGTTCTTTCACTCTATAATCTTTTTTTTCTCTCATTTCAGCGCGCCTTTCTTTTTGAATCCCTTTATATCTGATTTGCTTGCGGATCGGATACGTCTTACCTAGTCTTTACGTGTATTTGTTTTTTTTTCTTTCGTGTTGTTCTTCTAGACTTTGATTATTTCATAAGTATTAGTTAATTCATGTAATCCATAAGTTTTGTCAATAGCAAATCAATTTATATTACATGCTCATTACAAAAAAAAAAGAGAATCCCAAAAGTTCCTACGTATGCTTCCGGCAGCATAAAAATGAAACTGATGTAAGCATACAAAGCTCGAATAATTTTCAGATAAATAATAAAATAATAATAATCATAATAATTAATAATGATAATAAAAAAAAAAGAAATGGTATGTTAGGCCGATCATCTCAATTTCTTCGACAGTGCGCGTAAGTTGCTCTTTAAGATAACCAAAAAAAAAGGAAGAAAAACAACAACAGAAAACTAGAGAATATAAAAAAAATCAAAATAAGATCATCAATCACTCTTGTTTCTTGGTTCCAGCAAAAATATAGATTAAAAAAAAAAAAATCTTCTGATTAATTATTTCTGGCCAAATTAGCGTGTATAACTGCACAGCAACTAGTGTTACAGTGTGGGTTATTTTTTCCTTCAATTCTGCATTTTCATTTTTTTTCTTTTTTGCATTACTTTTGACTCTGATTTTCTTAGGAGCATGTATAAAGAAACTGGTAGAATCACGATTTGTTCTTTCATTGCATTAAGTTGTCACGTGTGTTGAATATGTAGGAGTTGGCCAATTCAATAATGGCAATTTGTACATTTTCTATACCAATTCCTCTATACAATATAAATCTTACATATTACATATTACATATAAACAAAATAAACATTTAAAAACTTAAAGAGAAGAGCAAAAAAAAAGGGGGCTACAGGTGTAATTGTCTATATACTCTTTAATTTTTCTTATCGTCCCTCTTCTTTTTTCTAGCTCAACAAAGGTAACATAACGACTGCTAAGAAATGGGCACACACTGCTGTTTTGTTTTTTCTTTTTCTTCTTCTTTTTTTCGTCAACTGTTGCTTTCTAAAATTGCTACATTCAATGAACTAGAAAAATGACTCCATTATTTTCACAAAAAAAAAAAATAAAAAATAAAAAAACTGCAATTTTCAAATTTGTTTTTGTTTGGAATATTCTACTGTCATTCTTGCGCACATCAATCAATGGATTATAATTATTTAAATGGTAATTTGACATATCAAGGTTTTTCCTCCATTCATTAATTTGTTTGTTTTTTGTTTTCCAATAATTTGTTGTAACCCATTTTTGTTTTTGTATGGACAATCGCTCCATGGACGAAAAATTATAACGAGTAATCACGCATTCAGTCACTCATTTATCTCACAATTATCACACATTCATGCCAATAGGCGTTTCTCCCTTCCTCTCATTTATTTAAAATTCATTATTCCAAAGACTTCCTTCCATTTTCTTGATGTTCGCTAAATCATTTTTACACTACAACATATGACGTCAAATATTGACAAATAATCTAACTATACATACAATAAACTATATACAAATGAGGCTGCGACGGTGGTTGAGATAAGGAAGGAAATTACTTAACCAGTTTTGTTTTTCATTTTTGTTCTTCGTTTGTGTTAGCAAATTGTAGAGTGAGACTTTCTCTAAGAAAAGAAGTTATCCGTGGTTTATTCTCAGCTCTTTTTGTTTGTATTTTTTTTTCCTTTTTTTTTTGCTGTGAGAATGAGCTGTCACGAGGAAGGGAGAAACATTTGCATGTTCTCCAGTGGACGAGTGAATTCAGGATTCACCCGAAGACAGTATGGTTGGATTTTTGTTGATCAATTGGTTTTAATAAAAAATAGAGCCCTGCTGTCCTAGGGGTAAACCTTAGTTATTCAGCATTGGTTAACCATCTGTGTACTTGCTCAGTTTGTCACGTAGTAGCATATTCTCGTTCTTTAACCGATCGAGCTCTTGCCGAAGACCCATATTCTGAAAAGAAATTTTTCGATTAATTTTTTTAGCTCGTGTGGGACAATCGGAGTTTGTATCAACATTGGAGAAATATGAGCTTGTGAAAACAATATGAGGGTGCCATAATAATAGGGTCACAAAGGCAATTTTTTGATTTCTCAAAAAAAGCAGAGTCAAAAATGAAGATCCTTGAACGATATGGTAAATGTTCAAAACTAAGTCTGTGAATAATTTTGTTTTTATGTGTTTATTATTATTGGAGTCTATTATTTATAAATTAAAATTTTGAGTGGGAATTTTTTTATGTATTTTTTCATCAATGAATTACTCCAATGCAAAATTGCACTTAAAAATTGGAATCAGTTACAAATGTTAGGAAGTCCATGTTCCAAGTCAAACAAATTGAGAATAACAGTATAAGAATAATCTCAACATAATAGCAAAAAACTAGACAACTTTTAAAACATAAGTCTTTATCACAAATTCCATATTAAATTTCTCTCAGAGTTAATCTGTTTCAATTTTTGTTTTGACTTTATATTTCAATTATTCTATGAGTGTCACTTTACTTGAAACATAAAAACGTGATAAATAAACAGGTAGCACAATTTTTGGCATACCATCACCAGAATTGTTCACGATGTTGTCATTTCTGAATGGATAGAACTCATAATTTATGCATAGATAATCAATTTATGTATGAATATCACTAAGCAGGGATTTAGTGAAATATTAAGGATGTTCGACCGCTATTCGTCATTTTTGCTTCCGAAAGGAAGCGTTGTAATCGCTCGATTTTTAATGTCCATTTTTCGGTGTTTAGGCCCCCAAATCGAAGCTTTGGAGTGAATTGAATTGAATTTTTCGCTCTTTTTCAGACGTAGCACTATGATTCCTTCAAAACAATGGCAATTTGAACCTTGAAAGCCACGTTGTCTAGTTAGAAACCTCAGTTTTTAGGCCTTGTATGTATGTATGTATGTATGTGTGTGTGTGTATGTGACTAAACATTTTAGTTATTTCCTGAATAACCGCCACATCAAATTTCATGATTTTTTCAGCGTATGTAGAGTTTCATGAGAGCTATCATTTGACGTCAATTAAACTTTGATCGGTCGTCTCATTTGAAAGATATTGCGGTTTTTTGAAATTCGGTTTTTCAACGATTACTCAAAAAATAATTGTGCGAATTCATTCAATAGGCGCTTAAAAGATTCGTCTCAATACCATCTTCACCGAGTTCGCTAATAGTGACGATTGCATTATTCATCCGCGAATTATAGCCCTGAAAAGCAACGGATTCAGTGGGAACCTGGAAGATGAAAGCCATTCGGAAGCATTTTGCTAATGGGTCGTCCCACTTGTTTTTAATGTTTTGATGATTCACCCCAACTTTTTGGTTCCATTGGTGGGGAAAAATGTACAATTTGTGCATAACATTATTATTTATGGACTCTCGAAATTTTATCACCGTAAACATATTTTTGAGTTTTTTCTCTACGCTTGTATGAAAATTCATAAAACTTTAGACAAAACGCTAAAAAATGAGTCTGCGGCAATTAAATTTTAGGAGTCGATATAGAATAAAGCTACAGAAAAATTGTACATTTTTTTCCGCCTGTCAAACCAAAAATTTGGGATAAATTAGCAAAAAATTGACAAAAGTAAGAAATAGCAGTCGAACATCCTTAAATTGTTTTGCAGAATTGTACTTTTTGCATACCCCAACTATATATGGCTCATTCTCCCAAATACCGTCGACCCTTTGACGACTGTGTTTTAGTATTGAACTGAAAATTTCACCATCGGTTACCCACATTTAGAGAAGTATTATCCTAAATTTTCAAGTATATAAGTCTAATTATAGCTTAGTAATCTCAATTGATCTTTATCACCAATTTTGTTAAAATCCATTATCGCCGCTATAATTTCAAGCTTGGCTAAAAATTCATAACCACTTTTTCTTCTCCAAATCCCTTGAACTTCCCGAAAAAAATTATAATGTTAGGATTGGATCACTTTGCACAATACCAAATCTCAGTTGTTAATAACAAATGCCTTTTTTATACCAGTCCCCCGATTTTTTTTAGTTTAGATTTCATAAAGTATATACTTTCTTACATATTCTGTTAAATTTTCAGTCTGGGCCCGAAACTAGAATAGAGCGAAATAAATGACATTTACTGAAATTCCATAAATTATTGGAGATGCAATTGAATAATTTCCCACAATTTTGGACCGAAACTTATTGAGAAATGATTTTCTCACATTGCGCTTGTGAAAATCCAAATTACCAAACGTTTAAGTCATCGGTCCTGTGACACAGTTGGATCGGCGCGCAATCAAATTTGCAATAATTTATGGAATTTCAGTAAATGTAATTCATTTCGCTCTATTCTAGTTTCGGGCCCAGACTGAAAATTTCACAGAATATGTAAGAAAGTATAAACTGTAGGAAATCAAAACCAGCAAAAAAAATCCGGGGGACTGGTATAAAAAAAAGCATTTGTTATTAACAAATGGAATTTGTTATTATAAAAAGTGATTCAATCCTAACATTATAATTTTTTTGGAAAAGCTCCAGGTATTCGGAGAAGAAAAAGTGGTTATGAGTTTTCAGCCAAACTTGAAATTATAGCTGTGAGAATTAATTTAAACGAAAATTGGTGAAAAAATGAATTGCGATTACTCAGCTATACTTAGACTTGAATACTTGAAAATTTAGGATAATACTTCTCTGAATATGGGTAACGGATGGTAAAATTTTCAGTTCAATACTAAAATATAGTGGTCAAAACTTCGACGGTATTTGGGAGAATGAGTCATATACTCAAACTATATATACCCACATCATAAGTTGAAGTATTTTGGATTTTGGTACGGGGTACCCTCAAAAACCACTAAAAAAATGTTACAATGTGTTCATCATTTCCTCATTTTCTTTACAAAAATTAGTCCTAAGACATGTTTCTTCATCTCTTCCTGCAAAATGTTTCTTCACCTCTTTTTCGAGGAAACCCGCTCTCAGTGCAATTTGATTCTCCTTCATACGACGCGCATCTCGCGATCTCTTAGCTGCCATATTGTTCTTCCTTCGGCGTGCCCAGTATTTGTCATCCTTTAAGTCATCGGGTACAAACTACACACCAATAATAGAATATCAGATTAAAAGAATATAAAATGAGTAATAAACTTACTCAGAAAAACTGAGTTGAAATTACCTGTTTCCGTGATTTTTTTATCATCGGCTGTGGCTTTAACTCCTCATCGGAGAAGGCCCGGGTTCTTGGGTCGAAGTCGCGGCCGGATGACGCCATCGAGAGCGCTGAAAGAGAAATATCATTCCATATAGCGTGACAAGATGCAGAAAGATGTTTTGCGATGGAGTAATAATAGAGAATTCAGTTATTGCAGTGTAACTTTGCTGACCTCGAGTATTAATTTCCAGTTTTTCATTATCAAAAATTTAGATTGCAATTTCTGTGTGTATGTTTATGGTGTTTTTCCCCCAGGCTTTAATCAAGAAATGGTCTAGGCTTTTTAGAGCCACTAGTTGAGCAAATAATTGATTATATGGATGGGTGTCCACAAAGCGAAATTATATTGATTAAAAATAATATCTGTTCTGAAAGGAAAAATGTCGCCGAAAAAGTCTAATGCTGTTTAGTTTAGAAACTTAATCTGAAATTAATTTGAATGATAATCTGGAAATAATGTTTTACTTAAATTTATTAAACGCTTAATTCATGCTCACTAGTGGATGAAGATTGTCCCTAATAGCTGATGATTAATTTAGGTAAATATATTATATTGCTATTAAAATATATCTTTAGGCATCACTTGTTTGTGACTGAGATAAAAAATTGTGAGATAAAAATGGAAAATTTATATATAGGTACGATTTAGAATTTTTTTTTATGTTCGATGCAGTGTCCTCTGACGGCACTCGTTCAACATTGACAGATACAAAAAATTTCTAAAAGCTACAAAAGACATTAAACACGTATCGTAGGTCATTAAAAACATTAAAAATCAATTACAAAAATTCCGAAACCTTGACCATACCATCTCCCCGATATCACCAGAAATTGAGGAACCCAATATCACCACCGTTACACTCTATATATTGAAGGTCCCACCTTTCGCCCTCTGATCAAAAAAACGAATCTGAAACTTTTGCATTTTTTCTGTCTACCCAATTTTCAAATTCTATAATTTTACAATCATCAATTTTTCAACCAGCTTCCAGATTTTTCACAATAAAAAAATTGTAATTCGCATTCAAAACTGCATGTCAAAATACATTTTACACTCTTTAAATTTTCTGAAGCCTCAATTTTGTATTTCTCCCTCCGGATGACTTACTCGAGTCGGCTGGTGATGGTGGATTGAGGGTATCTGGTGAGCAACAATCGCTAGGGGATGGTGATCTTTCTCTTTTGGTAACTGGCTCGAGGTGTAATCCAGCTGGTCCTTGATGACTCGTCCCATCATTATTCCCATTGCTCATTTTGTGTAGTTGACTTTGCATCGTCCCCTGGCCACCCCCGCCAACTCCATCCACTGGTATTCCATTCTCCGAGAGAAACTCATCCAAATCGACATACTAAATCAATTAAAAATCGCCAATTAATAACAAGTCCTTGTAGTCCAGGTGCAGCATTGAGGAGAAAACGCGTTGGAACTTGAAAGTTATCCCCAGTTCAATAAACCATTTTTTTTTCTTGCTTAAGCTATGTGGAATAAGCGAAGATAAGCGAAAAAATGAGATTATTTTTCGGAGGCTGCGTGGACCAAAAATGAGATAACATCACAAATCGTGGACCTTCTTTCCTAATCATAATTCATTTGAATTTTTGTTCACTTCCGGTTCCCCCCCCCCCCACCCCCTCCCCCCAAGACTTTCAAATTTCATCGCAATCTCGTCTCAATGACAAAGTTAAGTTTTTCAATATTGATCCATGCACATATGCTGTAAAACCATAATAAACAATGAAAAATCAACGTGGGCGAGCATGAAAAAGAGAAAGTCCCCCCCCCCCCCCAACAACGGTCCTGTAACTTTTATAATGGTGAATATACGTTAACATATATTTCCATTCACCACCACAATCTCTTGGGCAAGTTTGCAAAAAGACATTGGCAAAGAAGAAATAGGGAAATAAAGTGGTGGATAAAAATTGTTGAAGGCAAAATTGATGGGATATAAAAACAATTTAAAAAGGGGGGTTGTGGGGGGGCTTTTGCCCGATATACTCAGTTACGCGTTGGAGGCGTGACGATATCCGCAAAGAGAGTGAAAGTATCTTGACGCTTGGTTGGACGTGTCTTCGCTGGGTATAGTGCGGCTCCCCCCGCCCACCCACCCCCCTGCCCCCTTTCCTTCAACTTGGCCGTATAAATACAGTTCTACATTATTGAATGTTAAAAGTGGTAGTAGCATAAAACAAGGACCGGGTTTGGTGTTTGCCTCGGTTGAGCTTCCTCGTTTTCACGAATCCAGGAAGTCTCACAGTATTACCTTTAGTGAGCAATATACCTTTTTGCCCCCCCTCCCCTTCCTTTTTACAGGAGTCGGATGGAAGAGGGGAAGTCTTATGCAACTAACAATCACTTGCATGCCTCAAAAAACGGAAAATTGTTGGGTGGAAAGAAAAGGTATGGCGGAAAAATACAAATAATTCAAGTCAAGTCGGGAATTGGAGTAAGTTGCCATTGTTATTGAATAAATCCAGGTTTTTTTTTCTTTTTTTTTTAAGAATTGTTTTTTTAGTGAGACACTCAGTGGAAAAAATAACTCCTCGATGGAAAATCTAATAAAGTCATGAATCATAACATTCCAATTGTTAAATTGAAATTTACAAAATTTGAAAATATTTGAATTTTGAAATTTTGAACATTTCAAATTAATTTAAATTAAATTTTTGCAAAAAATTAAATTAATTAATTGATGAGTAATCAATTAATAAGTTGGAGCTATTTGGTATCAACTCCATTAGACTTTCAACATCAATAAAATATTTCAATAAGAGATTGAAAGGGAAAATGTAACTCCTGAATATGTCACCCTTACCGTTCTGGTTAATAATTTGTTTATAGTAATAAATATTGAAATATAATTTATGCTGGCATTGTTTTGTGGCTCATTTTCCTTCAGCATTGTACATACATGATTCAATACCTTCAGGTCGGCATCATAGGGTAGAGTTTTGTCCCATATATTGGGACCCAAAAAGGCGGCCTGTGCCTCGACATTGCCCCAAAGCTCACCATCAGCGTCCTTCTTCTCATCCGGTCCATCCTTGGTTTGTTTCCCTGCAAATATTAATTTGAGAAAAAATTGTTATCACCTGATCTGCACCAATTAACTGCGACAGATAAAGCCCATGCGTTTTTGGGTTTTTACAGTCTGTTTAGGTCGATCGACGTGTCAAATCTCATGCAATATATTCGGTCATAATTCATCCAGTATCATCGAAGTTAAATTTTGGGATTACATAGCCGGCTTAAGTAAGATCGGTCGATCAATTTTGCATCAACTTTACATGATGTAAAGGGTTGCTCGAAATTGCAGAAGACGTCTCTAATGATTTTAGGGCGAACACTGGCTCAAGATACTTGGTCAGTAACTCAGAGATGATGATGAACATCGTTAGAGTCGAAATATCTCGAAAATCGTGACATGATTTATTTTCCAATCGCCATTAATTTATTGCTTGATCAGATCAGTCAGATCACATCGTGAAGTTGATTGCTAATCGCGTTTGCATCGATAAACATCGATATTTGGGATATCGATTCGGGTTCAGTTTTCAAAAGTATGACAATTGTTCAAGTTGTCATAGCTTATGTACTTATTGAAAATCATATACACAGAATATTTTTTGACGTTCTGTTAATTTATTAAGTTTCGAGTGTTTCACATATTCTGTCCAGTGTTGACAAATTTTATGTGCACGCGATAATTACAGAAAAAAAACAAAAGATGCTTGCACCAAATTGGAAAATTGAAAGCTCTCATTTTTTCGGAGTCAATGATTAACAGTATCTTCAACTTCGGAAAATATATTCTTACCTCAAATATCAAATTGTAATTCGCGTTTGTTGATACCGAAAGTCAAGTAAATGTCGCTGAATTCCATTTTGGAAAAGCAAAAAAAAAACGAAGTTCTTACACTATTGATCTATATATATCGGTGTATTAGTAATGATAGTGTATCATCAATCCATCAAGTTTGCCCTGATCTCGCCGGAGGAATATCAAAGAAAAATAAAAAGAAAAACCAGGAAAAATAATAGGAAATATTGCACGTCATCAGCTGAGTGTCCATTGCAGTCGCGTGGCGGCGCCTCATCGTTGTAATAATTTTCAAAGGTTTCAATAGATACCCAACATACACAAAAGTGAACGTATAGTTGTGGCGACGACGGGTCGACTGTCAAGGCTACGGGAGCATGCTTGTCACGCCACGATGGTGGACACTTGATGGTGGGCGCGAGATTGCCAGTGGAAATGGAAAATTAATTGTATTGTACATTGTTACTGTAAGAAAAAAAAAATTGAAGAGCAATATTTCTCACACAGTGGGAGAATTTTCCCACCCACTCCCCCCTCCCCCCCGCCCCATCGATAAAATAACTGAGCTGTACTAGTGCGCAAAAACTTCAGGGACTCCTGGCAAATTGAATACTGAATTTACTCCAATTTTGGGAGGGTTTTAATTAAAAAAAAAAAAGAAAAAAAAATGATTGTTCCGCGCTCGTTCCTCCTATCCTATTCCGCTCGTTACTTAACTGTTGAAGCGTAGTGCCGGTGTACGCGCCTCTCTCGCAACGGGAGATTAGTTCCGCGGAGAGGTTCGAGAGCCATTCAGCCTTGAACCAAATTACAGGCCTGTACTGTCGTTGTTTAGTTGTTTAGCTGACGACTAGCCGCACTGCATTGGCTGCACTAAAGCGCCCCCCTCACCCCCCCCCCCCGCCCTCCTCATGCACCGCCCCCACGGTCTTTTTCAACTAGACTCATCATGTATCCAGACATACTTGTATTCTATGAGCCATTCAATGAATATTTCATCATATTTTTTTCCCTCACCTTTTTTTTTGCACAGTAATATTCGGTGTAAGTTATTCACAAGTTGTAACACTTCGTAACGCTCATGGCAATGGTTATCATGTGCTGAGAAATTGAGGATGCTGGATACAGGTGGCAATGACAGATTGCGAGACTTTCGTTTCAATATTTTTTTATAATTATTGGAAGATGTAATGTTAGACGCATATCCTTGATAGACCAGTCTCAGTTCAGCGAGAGTGACTTGCTCCAAGTGGCAAGCTGCGAAACGATTTCAGTTTTCTGCAATGGTCCTTTTGCTACCGGAAGTCAGGAAGAGGGCTATACCTGGCATAGCCCAGGAAAATTGATATAATATGGGAAGTATAGACGACTTCCGGTTTTTTTTAACAGCCAATAAATACCGGAAAGGGAATTTGATCAACGTTAGAGATTTGAATTCGGTCAGATATTTTTTCCCGCCAAAAATCTCTTGGATCAGTTCACTAAATACATGGGGAAATCCACGTGAAAGTGGCCCACACCTTTGCGTTAGCAAAGTTTGCACTTCCGTGATTGCAGTTGTTGCATCGACGTTTCTTCCTCAAAGCAATGTTAAGTTACCTTCTCCGCTGGTGATAGTAACGCTATTTTTTCCCACTTTCAGGGTCATTTTTGGCGCTGAAAGGTCGCGAATATAATAATACCGCTATGTGCTTAGCTACGGTAATACTAGATTCGTTTACGCTTCAATATTTATATAGTGCAGTAAAAAATGTAGCAAAAGTGATTTTCAATTTCAGCTGCCGCAAAGGTTATAGAATTTCGGGGAAAAAATTTTTAATTAATCACACTGTATTTAGCGATACACCAAAAATGTCTACTCAGTAATGCTCAAGAACCTCCGCAGAAACTTACGTCAGAATTACAAAAACCTTCGAATATATATCCTACAGTAAAAAGGAGAGACCAACGAAACTATCGTGTATATCGAAATTATCGAAACGCGTAAGACCGGAACCGACGCGCCACCGGTCAGCGCGGTGAAAAGAAGAAATGCGCGTCTGAAGCCCGTACGGCTGGACTCGTATTCTGAAAATTCGGATAACGAAATTTGCAAAAATACAGGGGAATTGTTATCTTTGAAAAATCGGTAAATGAACCGGTTATTTAAAAAAAACATTGCAACGATGTATATTTAAGGAAGTTGATCGCCAAGTTCGACCCTTCCATATATATATATACATCAATGAAATAAAGAATGCAATATAGTGTATTTCCCGTGTCTGGGTGTCCCCGTGAAAAGGGACCACTTGGTCGGTATCGTGATCGGATGTCACATATCCTGAGCAGGAAAAAAAAACTTTTGGTAGCATATTCACGTTTGAAATGAAGCTTCGCGAAGTGGAGAACGAGCTTCTAGATCCACCCAAATGGTCCCTGTCCACGTGGACATGTTTCGCCCATTTCACCGCTAACATATATAGATAAATACAAACGCTTTTTCCCGGGGGGGGGGGGGGGGGCTAGTGAGTGGAAAGCCAAGTGTGATTATTTCTACAATGATGCGAATTAATTGAGAGGTGCGGAACGCGGAACGAGCCAACAAGTGCTTCAAGGAAGGCGTCCTTGACTACTCTCGACTTCTGATCACCAATTACTAGACAAATGTATTGTATGTCACTTGTCACTTGTACCAACCATTTTTCTCATATCTCCCACTCACTCATTCATTCCCAAGTATCCTATTCTTCCGTATTCTATCTCAGTTTCACATGGCGAAGAAAGTGAATGCTTGCGGAAAGGAGAGATAAGGGGTGGTATAAAACTGCGAGTGGTGGAAAAAAAAAAAATACCCAGAAACATATTTTAAGTGCCAACTACCAACATATATACAGGTATATACAGGTACATACCAGGAATATATATATCTACTGGCATGAGTCTGAGTAGTGAAAGTTGCACGAGTCACTTTCCCCTTGCTTGGGTGGGAGGGGGGGGGGGGGACTTCAAGGTGTATTTTGTACGTCGTGAGAGACTCGAATAAGGCGATATAAAATGTATGTGGCAAACAGAGCAGGAAGGCATTATTGATGTTACCATTTCCGTAAATTCGTTAATTTGCGGTTTTCGACTTTTATTTATTATTATTATTTTTTTTTTTTCCAGAATTAATAATTGGGCCTTTGGATGCTGGGATCTTTGCGTTTTTCTTCTCATGATTCAGAGTATTACTCATGGAGAGGAATGATTGAAGGCTCTCGCTGTAAATCTTATGCTAGTGTACCAAGTCATTGAGATGCGGAAGTGAATTTTCGTATGAATTTTCGTGGGCATTTTTTGTGGGGAGCTTTTTATGGAAATTTATGCCCAATGTTACGGATCGCGAGAGGATAAGGTGACATTAGAATTTAAGTGCAATGGAGTGTGAATGCGAGGTGGACTTTTCCTCTATTTTTGATTTGTCTCATGGTTTTATATGGCGGTGGGTGGGGGGGGGGGGGGAGATACCGTGGAAAAACGAAAGCGAAGGTAGCTGCGATTTTAGTTTCCGCATTAATAGTAGGATAATTAAGTTTAATGGCAATTCTTAGGTTTTTTTCGAATAGCGTATTCTGCGAAGCGACAACATCGGAAAATATTTTTGTCACTGAAACTTTGAACTGACGTTATCCATAAAAGTATCAATGCACAAGGATGGAAGAAATTGTTAATTAATAATTAATAGTGAATGAGGAATACTATTTCATTTTGAGCGAAATCGAGGTAGGTTACATTCATTAAATGAAATGCACATATGTATGATACTAAAATTATAATACCAAACAGCTGACAAGCAGTGGCCTCATCTTGAATATAGACCATGTAATTTATCAGAGACGCAGATGCAAAGTGGCGTTTAATATTTGTCCAACATTCACAGTTTCTAACGTCAAGGATTATCATAAATTTTGTTCCTTCAATTTTTAAAATTTTCTCCATGTCAATTTTTTTTTTACAATTCTTGTATTTTATTTTATGATTTTTCCATGCATTTTTTTATACGTTTTGGGATTGGTAAATTACGAGAATTTGTTTTGCTGGTTTAAACGTTTTATACAAAATTTTGGAAAAAATAATTATATGCATGCTCAGCAAATTTTGGGCTCTGGAATATCTCAAATTTTTTCCAATCTGATTTTGATTCAATTTGAACGCGCACACAACTTTTTGTAATATAGACATTTATCCCAAAATTTATCGATGCAGCATCCAGCTCCACGATTGAATATTTATAAATTTAATAAAGTTAAATAATTTTAATTAACATAAAAAATTTAACGTCAAAAAAAAATCCCGTTTTTTTTAGCTGAAAAATTTGGAAAATTTTCTCCGAAACTACATTTTTACGTTTTCTCAGTTACGAGTGGCATTGAAAGTTTCAGTTGTTTCCGGATGGAGCGCTCGCTGGCCCTGGTGAAAGAGACAATTTTTGGGGGGATACCAAACGGCCTCCTTTCACCCTGGGCCTAACATTCGTGACCCAAAAATCTTTTTTTGGCCGAACAAACAGGCCAAATACACCGCTTAGTTAGAAAGTGAGACTGGTATAATGCTAATAGCCGAATCCTTTTTTTTTGGACACAGATACGATTAGACAGTGTTGAGAATGGTATTCCGCGGGGGGGGGGGGGGGGGGAATTAAAATTGAAAAGAGGTGAATAGAAGGTCCGGTTGGTGGGACCCAAAAAAAACCTCAAATTTCTCTCGGCCTCAATTGTCAGACCTCTGGTATCTCACAATAAAAATGTATCAATGGAATGTCATGGAACATATGGAATAAAACCCGATGATTTTCATTGAGATATCACGCCGCATATCGAGTAGGATTAATTGGCAATTATAAATTTATGGAAGCTATTTCAATCGAGCGGGGACAATTAAATTGGGCTCGGAAATTTTTTTTTGACAATTCATAATTGTTAATTGTGGCGGGTGGCGGAGGGGGGGGGGCGGTTGGGGGTCGGATGTGATAAACTTGATTATTAAAAGCGAAAGTTTATCTCGTGCTATATTCGAATCATTGTGGTGATAAGATGAGTTGAACATTAGCCATTGCCGAGTAGTCAATTGCCTTCATTTGATTTAACTTTTCATAGAATTTTTGTGAAATATCGCGGAATCGGGGAGCTAGAAATTTTCCATGGGAATCGGCAAATATTTAGGGGATTTTCAGGTATACTCTGGTGAAAATGAATTTGCAATTGCAAAAAACATGGGAACACTAATTTTTATCTAAATTGATCCAAAATTTTTGACAATTTCTTGAGAATTATTGGAAATTTTCAAATACTCAGTTCTTTTAAATGTTTGAAATTTTTCTTCAAATTTTGTTCAAACTGTTTCCAATTTTTTTTGTAAATTATTCCCATTTTTTTTCAAATTTTTAGAAAAGTGTTCCAAATGTCTTCGAACTTTTAGAAAAATTTTTTCCATTAAAAAAAAAAATGCCAAATTTTTTCAAAAATTTTCCAATTTTGTTGTAAATTTACTGTAAATTTTTAACATTTTTCCAAATTTTGTAAAATTTTTGAGAAATTGTTTCAAAAATTTTCTGATTTGTTAAAAGATTTTCCAATTCTTTTCAAAAATTTTTGAAACGCTGCAGCGTATCTTGATACACCTCGTGCGCATCACCCTCGCGTCGATGGCGAGGAGGGGACGATGGGTAAGCAGTGGAGTATATCTATATATATTTGTCAAGGAAATTGCCTATCCCGAGGTAGGCAATTTTTCCGCTCCCAAGCGGCGCATTGGATGTTTCACATAGAAAAAGAGTTGCCAAAGGATCACTTGCAACTAATTTTCAAATTCGATTAGTCGAAATTCAAGGTCACTCGTCTTGTTACTATGAAACGACACATAACTGGGTGACAAATATGCATTAAATAAATTTTTCAAATGTTTTTAGACTAGAATGGCCATTGAAAATGGAAGTGCACATTATCTATATTCCATATGGAATTGGATCGACTAACGGAAGTGAGATGGAGTAAGTTGAAGTGAGAAGATAAAAAAAAACACAAAATTGGCTTGATTTCCACGGTGCAATTAATTATTATGTAGCCAAGTGTGCGTGTTCCCGCATCATGGTGTTCCTTTGCTTCCTCGTTCAACTAGGAAGTCACATGACTTTCGCTTTCACCGACGCTCGAATTAAGTGGGTCTCACGCATACAGTCACGAAAGTCTATGTATAAATACTGCACATTATCACAAAAATAATAATAAAAATTGTTTTTAACAATTTATTGTGATAAGAGGAATAGGGACTAAATTTTTATCTATGAGGTGAAAAAAAAATTCCTCACTCATTGCTCGACTCTTGAGCCTGCGAGATGATGGCTTGCGGCTTGATGTGGAGCTGTCTTATGTTTATACAGCTGCGATTAAATTTCAATAATCATATGGGCCACATGTGACCAGGTGAATATTTGTCTCCCTCTTTTCACACATAAAATAATACATTTCTCTGACTCGCACGCTGGCCCGATTAAAAAAATCCAAGTGGAAAATATTAGCTCGTAAAAAAATAGGCTGACAAGAAGCAATGATCACCACTGACAATTTATATATCAAATTCACAAAAACTTCCAGAAGTGAAATTTCCTCGTGTGTTTACAATAAAAAAAAAATAAAAACAAATTATCGACAACCGGTTTCCGCAGGAATGCTTGGCGGAGTAATATGAATACACACGTTTGCGCCACTGTTTTTTGGGAAAAAACTAAAAGATCAATGAGGAGAAATGCAGTTTGGCGGATGGAATTCATTGATGTTTTTTTTTTTTTTTTTTTTTTTTTAATGTGCAAAACTTCAGTTACAGATAAAAACTAGTCACCACAATATTGGTACAGAGAAATTTTGTAATTTGACCAGTGCAATTTGCTTGATGAAACTATCCTGATAACGATAAGGAGCGCGTGAAAATTAACGACAAAAGTGATATTTGAAGGTAACCGGAGGACGGAAGAGAAGAGATAAAAAAAAAAAAATTACCCACCGCTGCTGGCGAAAATAGTCGTTTATCCGTTCGCTCAGAAAACCCGGAAGAGAACAAGTTCCCGGTTGTAGTTCTTTGGGTCTCGCGGAATAGGTGCGCCGACCGAGCGTGCCGGACGGGCGTCGAGCAAGCGCGCACCCCGGTTGGAGAAAGTAATCACAGCCTACACAGACACACTCAAATATACATTGTAAAGGTTAGGCACAAAACGGACACCTCGGAAACGTCTCTCATTTCATCTCACGTCATTGCCCCCCCCCCCTCCCCCTGCCACCTTTTTTTCCACGCAAAAGAAATTACTTCCCAATGATTCTTAGCTCTATTCTCTTCCTCCACCAAAATGGACAATTGTTCAACAATTGTGTGACAATGGCTTCGTTGAAACAGCGATCGAAACTCGTTCGAGAATTCCGAATATTTTTTTTGGTCGAAAGTTCCACGGATTGATAATTCCGCCCAATTCAGTATATATATATATATGAATATTCAAGATGCCATCCGAAATTCTAATCGATCGGGGAATCCCCGAATTATGTCAACTGGAAAAACTTTGATTTGCGCGCCAAAAAAGTGGATTGAGGAACTGGAGAAGAAAAAATCGCGAGAAGGGCCAACCGAAGGATGAGAGAAAAATGTTTGAAAATTTTGAGAATGGATGAGAAAAAAAAATGCATGTGAGTACCTACTGGACGCCATAAAATACACATTAGCCTGGCCTGATATCTCGCATTCGCTTTATCATTTTTTTTCAACTTTCCTACTTTTTCATTTATTTTTTTTATGTTTATCACTCGGAAGGAAATAGGTTCACCTGCGCAGGGCCATGTATTGGACTGAAACGGAAGCCCCGAGGTGTAATTAACGTATGTAGACACGGCTGCTTGTAGGCAGTATCAACATTGCGATAGCTATCCTACCTTCTGCAGTCGTGGAAACGACGTCAAATGAGTTAATGGATCACACCGAGAGCCCCGGGAAATTGTGTTATTTGGCGGCAGTTTAAAACCGCGACATTTAGTGATTAGGCGAGGCCAATTTTTTCGAGCTAACTCGCTACACGATATTCCCGCCAAAAAATGACTTGGAAAATATCCCATAAAAATTCAAATTCTTTTCTCTTCATTACATAATTTCTATTCTGAAAATACTTGACGAATCCCATAGTAAAAACGAGGTACGAAAGAAGCTATCCATATATCTCGAAATTATCGAAAAGCGTAAGATCGAAACCGACGCGCCACCAGCCCGCGCGGCGGGTAACGGAACTGCGCGTGCGCAGCACGCACCAGCCGGACTCGTACTCAAAAAACGAGAAACTAAAGTTGTATTAAATTAAAAAAAAAAAATCCCGATTGACCGCTGAAGTTTCTCCTCAATATTCATCGATGAAATAATGGATAAATAAGAAGGAGAGAAATCCTCAAGGACTGCAATCAATTACAACGAGTCTGTAACGTCTTCGGTATTCTTTACTGATAATAAAACCAGCGCCACCCAATAATTCATCGATGGTAATTTCCAACAGCTCTGCGGTTTAACAATAACCTGCATGTAAACTGACTTTAAAATTCCCTCCCACCCACCCCCCTTCCCCACCGCGGCAATCTATGTACATTACAACGAAGCCATCCACTTCGTGTGACGTCGTTGGGCTTCGTTTGGGCCGCGGATTAACTGCATACGTGGGGCACATCGGAAAAAGGTCGTCGAGGTTACGGCCACTGGGTCAGGGACTTTATCGTCCGGTAATCTCTATTCGTCGTATTAAGACCTGTCAACCCACCAACAATATCCCATTATTGGGAAGAAAAAACGTCGATTTTACAATGAAAATGTGTCCGTTAAAGTATCTATTTACCTGGACAAAATTGAATGCGGAATTCGAGGGAGAGGCTCGCAGTTGATTTTTGTCTAATGCTGCCCATCCTTTGCATCATTGTACAACATCAGCCGTGAGATAAAAATACGCGGAGACAAATGACAAATTTTTTTGTTAAATTTTCAAGTGATTAATTTTTTTTCAAGCTCTGACTGGTCTAACGCTCCAAGAAATTTTTCGGCGAGGCAAAGTCCAAAAAGCAATAGCATATGTAAAAAAAAAGCCGAGTTGACCCTGCCCTCAACGCTCACGGGCTACCTTACATTATTCAAAGAACGGGAAACGCGAGTCGTTAATGAATTGGAAAAAAAATATATATTTCAGATGAAAATCATCTCACCATTCATGTAAACATGATGCTGTCGCCATATATGCTGATACTGTGTCCACCTAGAACTCGTACTGTCATCGTGTATTGAGGGTAGGGGTGGATGTACTTGATGCGCGTGTGTAGTAGGTGGTGGCAAATTTGGGGGCGGTTGTTGTGTTTGATGCGCAGGCGCAAGTACAATATGAGGATGTGGGGGTGGTACTGTAGCAACAATTGTCTGCTGATGATGGGACTGTTGATTTTGATGTTGCTGTTGGGAATGATGTGATTGATGGGACACAACCGATACCGGTAGTGGCACCAACTGCTGATACTCCATTGTGCAGCTCATTCGTAACAGTAGTTCAAGACTATTCGTTCATTTATTGTATATCAATCACCAATTATTTATATTGAACACAGGATTTTTATTTTTAATTTAATTTTTTTTTTTATAAAACTTGTCCTTGCCAAACTGTTAACTCTCTGTAACTGTTGCTTAGTGACACCACAGCTATTATTGATGACGTTCAATGACAATTCTCACTATAATACGCTGAATTGTTCATAACGTTCAATTCATATAATATGTTCTAAAAGTGCTCTTAAATCACTCGTATAATCACAATTTCATCAACAGTCCCTTTTTCTTATGAAATTTTGAATGTCCATAGAGCAAGTAAAAACGGATGAACATTGCCTAGGAATTGTCAATTATCAGTCTTAAATGATCGACATCAATGTTCACTATGTGATAATTATTCTTAGTATTAATCATGAAAATATTATTAGATAAACTGGTGAGGGAGGACAAATTTTTTGACTACCACCAAGTAAAATGGCGGCACGCAAATAGTCCGTCAATCGCGTTACACGCTCAAAATGATACTGACAGTTCTCCGTTCAACAGCGGCGCGGCACGGCCACCGCGCTGGAGAACAAACCGTCGCATACGAGCCCCACCGTCAGAGAATACTTCCACGCATCGCCCCCCCCCCCCCCACCCACCCACCCATTCACTCTCGCCAATTCCCTCTCGGTTTTCCCTCATTCCCCCCCCCCCTCCCCACCTCTTTTGATGTACCATGTTTTATAGGGATCTCCACGTACCGGGCCTATCCCCTCTACTGGAGAATTCAACAGAGTTTCGGACGCTCTCCTGCCTCTTGCGATTCCCGTGGCATTTGCCCGTGTCGATGGTGCGATCAACTTGAGAGAAACTTCCGCGTTCGCGGGAGCGGTGGTGGGTGAGGAACGGGGTCCCGGGGGGGGGGGGGGGAGGGGGGCAGCTATCAAGTGTTAGCGGTTAATACATTCGTGGGTATCGAAATTAAAATTAAGTGGAAGAAAATACATGGGCGTCCAGATTGAGTCTGAATTGCCGCGAAAATTCAAGATTTTAATTATTTAATGATTTTTGGAGAATTATTTTTTTCATTTTTTTTTTTTCGAGAATAGTTGTCACGCGCACTTCTTGTCTGAAAATTCTTGTCTAATTGAATATAAATTGATGTAATAAATCTAATAATTAAGGCGAAATATCGTAGATGGCGGACCCGGAAGTTGGAAGGGAGAATAGCGAAAAAGGGCCATATATATATATATATAGATAGATATAGATGTAGATGATTTCCTGAATATGAGGGAGAAGCGATGTTGCTCCACCCGCTGAAAAATAATCGGCTGGAAATTGAGGAACTACTGTACCCAATTTGATACCGATCAGCGAGCGCCTGGACGAGAGAGCCAGCGCCCAAAATTCGTAGACAACTATGGGAGTTTGAATGAGAAATAGATAAAGCTAAATGAAAGGAGAACACCATATAGGAAATGATGCGAAAAAGAGGCGAGGGGTCGAGCAAAGCATTTCACTAGACAGTGGGTGAAAGTTGCCCAAAGTGAATTGCCTCATACCAAGGACTGGGCCAACGGCAAAAACCAGCTCCGTACAAGTCAGCTGAGCCTCTTATTTTCGTCGTTTTCCCCTTAATCATTGCACCACCATCTATACATATCATCAATATGGAGGTCTGATTATGGCCTGTACGATACCACGCAACAACTAGTGGCTGCATCTGAATTAAATTTTTGACGTTAGCCTATGGGGCAGTACGGGTCTAATTTACCACTTTGAAATCTGACCTTGTCTAATTCAGTTCATATATTTTTTTCTCGATGCTCGATGATGAAAAATGTATCCTAAGGTTTTTTTGTCAATTACCGATTTTTAAATAATTTTTTTAAGACAATTTCCACCTGCCTTAATGTAGAAATCTGATAAAATTTACGAAATTAAGAAAGTTACAAACATAATTTTTGGGCCATATTGAAAAATGGTATTCTAGAGAACTTAAACTTTTTTAATATTTGTCATTTTTAGAATTTTTTTCCTGGATTTGAAAATTTTCACTGAATTTCCCAGAGAACTAAACTTACTTAAACTGTTTCCCAAAAGTGTTCAATAAAATCCCACCCAATTTGGGTGAGAATTTTTCTGGTGAGATGAAAGGCCTGGCCCATCTCTAGATGATTATATGTTATTACCCCTGAGTACCCCTATGCGATGGAGATAATTTTGTATAGATTTTTAGATTTCTGATGTCAATAGATTCTCTATTGAATCCTATTCAAGAAAGCCCATACACATAAATGAACATCTATTTACTTTTCAATCGTCATCCATTTATTGCTTGATCAGATTAGTCAGATGACATCGTGAAGTTGATTGCTAATCGCGTTTGCATCGATAAACATCGATATTTGGGATATCAATTCGGGTTTAGTTTTCAAAAGTATGACAATTGTTCAAGTTGTCATAGCTCATGTAGTTATTGAAAATCATATACACAGAATATTTTTTGACGTTCTGTTAATTTATTAAGTTTCGAGTGTTTTACATATTCTGTCCAGTGTTGACAAATTTTATATGTACGCGATAATTACAGAAAAAAACAAAAGATGCTTGCACCAAATTGGAAAATTGAAAGCTCTCATTTTTGTCGGAGTCAATGATTAACAGTATCTTCAACTTCGGAAAATATATTGTTACTTCAAACATCAAATTGTAATTTATAAGTATCTCGTCTTGTCTCGATTCTCTCGTCTATCGCGCCTTCACTAACATACTCACAAATACTTGACATGTGATCTGGAAATTTTGAAGGGACTACACATAGACTATAGATAATTAATATACATCTGTTCGCCAGCTGTTTGACTCATCTAACGAGGACCCATAGAGGATGTATACGTGTAAATATTACCACTCAATGTCATTAGACTCATTAATTCGTGCATTGCTAATTAAACTCCTTGTCGGTTAGTTCGATAGATGTTGAAATAACAGCTCTCTGTCAACAGCAGAGAGATGCTGGGTAGCATTACAATACACCGAAGTTAATCGTTCGAGAAAATGGTGATTAAATTATTTTTGAAAAAGTTTTAGAACACCCGGTAAAATACATGGAATATTCCAATGCTCCTATTCAAATATCGACTCCTTCGTGCTCGAGTGGTTGCATTGATTTGAGTAAAACAGTAGAGGGGGCCTCCGAAACAGATATCTGTACTTGATTCAAATATGAATGGGGCTGGGCTATCTATCAATGCCCATCAAATATGTTATTTACCAGCTGGAGTATGTCAAAAACATGAGATTATTCGTTGAAGAAATGTGTAGAAATATGTTCAAGACATATTCACTAATCAATTTTTCGACCATTACATTCACAAATTTTTTAGGAATTTTCTAAAACAACTTTTCAATATTTCCAAAATTTTGGAATTTTTAACTTAGCAATGATACTGAAGAAGTTTCACATGAAAAAAGAAGCGAAAAGTCTATAGCATGTACATTATACTCATATTCTCAAAGTCATTGATGATTGTACAGTGGTTGAGCTAAGCAAGAAGTCAAAAGCACACACGACACAGGAAATGGCATAGTCCACAAGGACGATACATTCACGACAGCGACTATGCTAACGAGTCCTCTCGGTCGGATAAACTCGGTAAATAATAAGTACAAAAAAGCAAAAGAAAAAAGGAGAAACATTATGGTTAAAAAGGGGAAGCTGAATATTTTGTTGATGACTTACCCTTAAGAGAAGATGTTATCATAGGATCACCTGGAAAATTATTCAATTTGATTAGATTAATGATATTGATGCATTGGGATTGAGTAAAAAAGTTCACCAGGAACCCAATTTTGGCTTGCAAACAGCCAGGCATTGACGTGATAAATTGGCAGAGTGATTATGTATGTGATTGAAAAATTATTTTCTTATCGTGGGACTTAGGATCAACTATTGTTCGGTTTCTTGAAAATTACGGACGTTATAGTGCTCGATTTAAAAAAATGTGGTGTACGAGACGAGGCGGGTGGTGCGACGCAATACTTAATAAGTCAAAAATGATGAAATGATAAAACGATAAAAATTGATTCAAAATGATAAAACAACAGTATTCAAGTTTAAATCATCACAATATGTTTTTTCTATCGTTCAATTTATTTAGGAAATTTTTACCCTTGGTCTCTACTTTTAAAATATTTCTACAAAAACAGTCTATAGTAAAAAGAAGAGACGAAAGAAATTATGGATATATATATATATATATATATGTATATCGAAATTATCGAAAAGCGTAAGACCGAAACCGACGCGACACCAGTCAGTGCGGTGGAAAAATAAACTGCGCGTGCGCAGCACGCGCCACCGAACTCGTTTCAGAAAATTCGAGAGAAATATTGCTGAAAGTATTTTCGAATAACGCTTTCAAAAATGTACAGAGTACTATTTGTTCCAGTCCTGAGTCTTTGGAACCCGCTTCAATGTCACGACCAACCCATGTTTACAAAACACCGGGAAACTTAGGTCTATGAATTACAACGTTCACCTTTTTCGTTATATTTTTCATTCGATTTGGATTTATCCTTTTCTAGCATATACGTCGAAGAAATACGTTGTTTTATCTAGAGCGAGAAGTAAACTGCGTTGTGGTGACCAGAAAATTTTTAACTGAGACTAGACAGTCTGTTTGTAGATGTGAGAACGTTAACATCCTTTCAGAGTTTAATCAAACCAAATTTACAATTGGGTGTTGCTTCGATATTGTTCTGCGCCATTCGGTTTAATTTGCACTTGTATTCAATCGTTATCAAGGTGTATTAAAATAAATAAAACACATAGATAAACAAATTAAGTACCAAAAAAGAGGACAGGTTCATATGACAAACTAAAAATCGTTAAGGGTTTTTGGTTCTGATTATGAGAATTATGGAAACTTCCCTCGTTTCATTAAGGACATTCAACACGTATAGTCAAAACAAAAGTTTATGACCCTTTCTCTATTTCGTTATATTTATCGCCAATAATTTTCAATTAATATTGCAATGCGTTAATTAGTTGAAGTGATAGCCATAGAAAATTATTATATTGTATTTGATTTTGCGAATGAATATTATATTGTTTAAACTAATTAATGAAAAGAAATTTGAGTCAACCGCCATGAAATTTTTACCATCGTTTTATGTCTGCTTCAATAGTAAATTTTCAAAATTTCAACAAATTTTTATAATGTGAACTGTATTTACAGAAATTTGTATTTTTCCTATAATAGGCCGTGTTAATCGAGAACTTTGATAATTAATAACTACAAAACGGTGTTGTGAATCAATCTCAAATTTCATACAGGCATCTGTTACCGCTTCGAAAACATTATGTGAAAATTTCAAGCAATTCTTATATATTCGCCAATATAGGTGGAATATCCTTAAATCGTTGATTTTCATCAATTGGAAAATCCTTTGACATCGTATGTATTAACTCGCATATATTGAATGGAGCCCTGAAGCTGGCCACAACAATGTGACCGAAACGTTGGGTGAAAAAAGAAAAAAAGGAAACATTAACGTTATTTGCTGAATAAAATTTCCTAAGTACGGAGACGCGACCAACCAATTTCCGGTACAATTCTGAATTCGTATAAAGTATTTTTATGCCATTAGACCTCGCGCCTTTTGGGGGCCTGACGACATGAAATGTTGTATGTCATTCGGCTCAAAAAAGATTTTCCGGCGAATTTGATTGAAAGCCTCGCCTTCGGCTCGGCAACATAAGATACTATTTCGTCATACTGCCCGTAAAATCCCGTTTTACGAACGCTTCGCGTCCGTACAACGGGCTTTCACGGAGGGTATGAAGAAAAATTCAGTTCGCTTTACACGGCCGTAAGAACTTTTCTGGCACATATGTTTGCAATATGTGCAAATACACACTCACCAAAAGTTTTTTACGGCCTTGTAACGAAAATAGCTAATTTCTGTCCACATGCACGCAAAACGAGCATTCTAACCTCGCTTCAGTCCTCACTTTTTGTGCATGTAGATAGAAAACCATATTCAACCCTCGGGAGGACAATCAGACAACCATTCCCTACGTGCTTGAAGCCTCGGGTTTCAATTCCCATTTGACAAGAAATTTTGCCCATGTAACGAACATTATTTCATTCCGCAAGGCCCAGCCAACCGAGTTCTCTTGCAGCCCATGGGCGATAAGTGGAGCCCTAGGGAGGTAACTCGTCACTTATCGCCCTAGGGCTGTAAAAGAACGAAGTTAGGTTGGATCGAGTGACATAAGTGTATTTGTCCCAGGAATCACGTTGAACCATACATGTCATTTCCGGCTGACTCGGAAATTGCAAATGTACCAGAGGTTAAACTCCCGGTTTTTACAAGCCGACGGAATATAGAAAAAGCAGACCTCTCGAAAAAAGTACTCATGTTAGCGTCGCATAGTTTTCGGATTTAGAGAGCAGGTGGTCCCCGATAAATTGAAACAATCCGGAAAAGGAGTGACACTTTCAAATGAGATTGTTATGGTTTTTCTCCGAGAAACAAATGGAAGAAGTGTTGCAAATGAACCGAAGATCATTTGTTATCTTTTATATTTTTAATACTTTAGAAATTTGACATTTCTATCCGAGATTTTAGAAATGATTTCTATCAGCATTGATAGCAACGATGATACTACTGACGCATCCAATAATGACGGCTAACTCATCATAATAAAATCGTGCGTATCCTGCGGTCAGTATGAAATAGGTTATTAGGAAATGAAGACGTACACCACCGCATGCGTTATCCTGTAACGTTTTATTATCCTCGTCAGCGAGATGGAACGCCTTGCGAGCGGCCAAGACGTGTCCTTGGTCTCAAAAAAGTACACGTGCTACTAGGTTGCTTAGATTTTTTTTCAAGATTATTAGCCATGCGATAGTTAGGCACTAATATACATATCCACAGATACAATATATACCTACACAAATTATTTCAGTTGTTTTTTCAACATCTTAATTGAGCATTTTTTAATTCTCCATTATTTCAAAATGTAACTTTTCATTACCCCTTGTGCCCGAGAAATGCATTAGTAAACACTTTTCATGAATACAAAAATGCAATTTCTGCGAGTGCACGCAAATTTATTCTCATGAAATTTAATAACAAACTGCAAAAATATGCAGTGGAAATAGCACATATTTACATTATTGGTAATAAAAAAAATAGCCAAATTTGTATACAAAATGCTCCCTTATTCATGATAAATTTATTATTATGTAAGTGACGTTTCTAGCTCTCCAGTAGAGACATTATTGCAAAAAAATCTCAGCAGATTTGTGTACATGAATTTCCGTTTGCAATAGTAGTTATCTGTGCAACATGTAATAAGAATAATGGAATATAAAGGGAGGGGGAGGTATTCCAAATGTAAGACGTTGTCGTGAAGAAGATACGAGAAAAATATACATTGATATTTATCTGAAGCGTGCGAGATGGAAAAAATATATTGTGGAAGTGTTTCATAAATAATTCATGTACGCATAGAATCTGTCAGTTTTATGGGAATAAACTTGCAACGCCGGTGACGACGTCACTCTGGTTTTTTTTCTTCATCTCCCTTTACTTCCTAATATCGCATATTTTTTCTTCTCCTTTTCACTGCACATTAAGTATTCTGCAAATTTGTAATCCATTTAGCGATTGGCATAGCGTGCCGGCACTGTGACGGCGACGCGATTGACCACGTGTCTGTAATAGTTTGCCATGGATTACTTTAATAAATTGGATAATTTTTTTTCAGTACAGAACTTCGATTATCCGTACCCCTATCAACGGAACCCTCAATTATCCAAAACAATTTTGGTATATTCGCATGCTCAGTGATTCCGTATTGTTGCGTCGCAACATAATCAAAGACAAACAGTTTATTTGAGCTTTGTTTTAAAAATCTAAAGTACGCTCTCGCTTTTTTTTTTATATGTACTTTTAGAGTTACCGAAAAATGACTATAAGAAAAGTTATTCGTCATATAAAAATACACATTTTATGTGGAGAGACTTGTTTTCATAATTTGCATAATTAAAGAGGTATGGCCGTTTGAAGAATTATGTATGGAATAAGTGAAGGAATGAAACTAGCGCTGTCATGAAGGTCTCAATCGGAGCATTTCCATGTAGAATCACTCACGTGTAAAAATGCATATTTTAGGCTCTATGAATTTTCACACTACCTCGCATAATTAGTGAGATATTGCAAATTGTTGCTAAGAAAAAAATCAACAGATTCAATCAATTTTCGGACCGAGCCGATCCAGGGGTGCGTCCCTGTGTGTAAAATAAGTAGTAAAAATAATCCAATAATGTACAATCAAAACCGATCGGTAAGGGTAGCTGCTCTTCAGCATGTCTTCGGTAGGGACTACTGGACACCCATCCATGCGGCTGGGGCCGAATTGCGCCATTGAGGCCGTCGTAGTTGTAAACACAGGGTAAAGCTCCAGAAACGCCTGTGCTACAACGCCGGGCACCTATGACTGAAACCGCCCTCGACGCAGGGTTAGGTTCCCGCTCGGCCTTGCGGTCTCGTTTTATGGCTATCGCCGAAAATTTGTGACTTTTTTCCGTAACTCTCAGAATGTGGAGCATGTATTCTTCGTCGTGACGGGTGCGTACCGCAAAGCGTTTTTCATGCACACACACACACACACACATTGGCGGTCACACATATTGTCTCATTTATTAAGCATTTCAATTGTCTCGAACGCTCTATCGCAGAGACAACCGTTAAAAGTAGGAAAAAAGTGCTGATCTAATGTTATTCATTTCATGAAAATACCCATTTTATGTCATATGACTATTTATCCGTTTCTTGATTTTTTTACGTGAAAATGACACGTAATGGTAATTCTTTTGATTTCCGCAATGTGTAAAATCACGTCTACTTTTACCATTTTTTATATTTGTGATTATTTTCTGTTACATATAAGATTAATTTTGGTTGTGGGAGCAACAAACCGAAAAATTTCGAGAAATGAAAATATAATGTAGACTCGGATTACTCAGAGAGGCCTGAGAATTGCACATCCGAAAGAGAGTATGGAAAAAAAATTGTCACAATGTTTCATAAATAAATTTTTTATATTTATGAAAAAACGATCATTTAAATAAAACAATATTTAAGGAGAGAGAGAGGTTTAGAGCATCGCGTTAGTCGTTTTTTTACATAGTTTTTATATAGACAACTTGATCGTACGCCACCGAGTTTAAGTTCAGAGACGAAAGCGGACAAGGCGTAGCGGCCACCGCATGAACTAGTTTCATAAAATGTATAAACGCTTCTTAAATGATGTAACATTTAACAATGCCTTCTGCTACTTTTGCCTGCTAGATATAGCTACATCCGGCCTGCATGCTGTCTATAAAAATACTTGCTGCAGACAGTAGTGTCCCATACCCAGGACTGCGTGCCACCGACAAGGATGTCCCATGGGCATAACTCACTGTCCGGCATGTAGGGTATTGTTGCGCCCGACATGCATTGGTGTGGGCCACTACTGCGCGTGAACCACTTCGATGTCGAGCGCGCAGGACAGACCAGCAGTCAAAACGCAGTTAAGCATGTGGGACTTTCCGGCGTGCGTCACGCAATCCTGCATGCGGCAGGCGGTCCGGCATGCATAGCACAGTCCTGAATGCAGCGCGCAGTCCAGCATCCGACAGGCGGTGCTGCATGCAGCGCGCAGTCCGACATGCGGCACGCAGTCCCGCAATCCTCCATGCGAGACGCATAGCACACGCCAAACTGCGCCTGACTCACAAGTCCGCAAAGCACACGCAATCCTACGTATGACATAATCCTGCATGCGGTATGCAATCCAACAAGTGGGCCATTCCTGAATGTCTCACGCCGTCCTGCGTGTAGCACGAACAGTGCCACTAGTCACGGCCATCTCCGCGTTTAGTCAACAAATGATCCGATCGAAATGACGAAAGATCGACCCTTGACCTTATGCCTATGGGTATAATGGGTCTACTGGAAGATCCACCTTATGAGGTTTAGAACCAAAAATCGTTTGCTTTTGTGTTTTTTCTACATTTGAGTAGCTAAACTAACAGCAAAGTTTTCTTGAAAGTAATTTTTTTATTGAACAACAGTTTCAACGTAATGGGATCTTCCCTTAACTGTGAATTTCACATGCATCGTGAATTGGGTCCCCTCATAGCCGCTCATATGGCCAGAAGGACGATTCATTAGATTCGCTTTTTACCAACATACAGAAATCTGCTGTTGTCATTGTACCTTAGAGTTTTGTGTTTTTCACCAGTAGCTTCAGACATCGTTATTTGTTACCATCAATTATTGTAAAATACTGCGTTTATGTTCGATCTAGTTTATCAAATTTTTCCTGCCTTAGTATCTATCCTATGGTGGCCCATACTGATGCCGATGAGGCTGAAATGACAGTGATGGGTAGGGACATACATTGCATTTGACTCTCAAATGAACCTCTAAATGGTAGTTATTTTCGATTTGGCCGTCAAGAGGTTGCGATGGGCATCTGTACAACCTCAAAACAGTCTCATAGACCTCAACTCCCGATGGGAAATGAATCTCAATTGAGCTCAAACTCAAATTGAGGGTAAACGGAGAGTATTGAGATTCGCATGAGGTTCAAAAACTCGACTCGGGCAACTTTGAGGGCCGGAGAATCTGATTGGTAAAAGCATACATTGCATTTGACTCTCAAATGAACCTCCAAATGGTAGTTATTTTCGATTTGGCCGTCAAGATGGTGCAATGGGCATCTGTACAACCTCAAAACAGTCTCATAGACCTCAGCTCCCGATGGCAATGAATCTCAATTGAGCTCAAACTCAAATTGAGTTTATTCCATGTGATACAATCACATGGAAGAGTGTGTAAGCGCGCGTGACGGACTCAAGCGCGGCCATATTGGCGGACCACAACGCCACCATCAGTTCGCGTCTCCCATACTCAAAAAAAAAATGTCATTCAAATTTCGGTCTCTTTCATCTTTCCTAAAAAAAAAAAATCCTTTTCGTATACCTGCTTTATATATTGGTTTATAACTGCATCCTGTCATAATTGAACCCATTATATTTCGCACCCGGTAAGATATATATCTTGAAAAATTGACACAGTTAATACGTGGAAGATAAAAAAGAAAATCCTTGTACATTGTTAGACAATATCAATTTTCGATGGAGAACAACTGAATTGATTGTAGCCAAATCGCTCTTTCAACTGGCTAGGGTTCATAACCGTTAGGACATTAACACATTTTCTTTCAATTGTCAATATATATGTATAATGATCACCTACAAAAGATCAATTGATTCAGGGAAGTTTCTCTAATAATTCCTGTGAGTCTAATCAAAGTCTGTGAGTACGAAGACGAAGTATTGCATATACTTTTGTTTTTTAGACAACCGCATAAAAAATTTGCCACTACAATAATGCATCCAAACTTCTTCATAAATAATAAGGACTTAATATTTGTGTCCTTGAAGTGCCGTGAATTTGGAGGTATAGATCTTCGGGAAAATTGGGGTTTGCAATACCTGAGGGTGTATCGTAAGGTAAACTTTGACGTCTTATGGTGTTGGACAGACGTTGATAGTGCGGCATATGTGAATGTTGATGCTGGAGTTGTTGGTGATGCGACGTTGTCTCTTGGTGAATTGACATTGGCTGTTCACCAGTTGTTGATAAAAATAATTGGTTGCCATTCAATAGACTAGATTGATTATTGTGCGGATGATGATGATGGTGGTAGGGTAGTTGATACTGAGACTGTTGATGGACATTGTACTGGTGATGTGGATAATTCATACCCCACACATAGTGCTGTTGCCAGGAGGCGCTAGCCTCAGTCTCAGCCATACCCTTACTCCAGTAAATGTTCTTCAATCTTTTTTTTTTCTTGTCGCTCTACCAATCACTATCGCAGATGAGATATTATCTATCACTCTTCAATACTGAGATAGCTGATTGTTAATCCAATCTCCAGTCCATGGACAACTGAATTATAAAAAACAGTTTAACTTGCAAAATTAACACTGCGCCCTTTCTCCATTATTGCTATAGTATCCATACCGTGATCATCAAAAGAATTGCCCCCATCGTTGTCTTCATGGCACTAGATTTTCCCGGCGTTTGGCTTATGTATGTTTTGGTATCTATTTCTCTTAATTATTCACAATAACCACACATCCACCTTCACGTAACAATACTCATTTCGTCCTGACTGATTAAGCGGCGCAACACATTGTGGAAAAATTTCAATAATTTCGGAAATTCATATCATTGAGGTACATCCGTCGGCTACTCATGCAGCTTTTTTTCTCATTCCAGCAAATTTAGGGGAAGACGATGGAAAAGAAAATGATCGTAATTAATAAAAATGTAATAATATTGAGGCCATATATTACGTTTTATAGAATCTATACACACACACGCATGCACGCACGCACGCACGCACGCACACACACACACACACACACACACACACACACACACACAACCATGCATTTCTTTTGCCCGCCAATGTCCGCTTCATTCAGTTTTGATCCAACTAGTCTAATGGGTCCAATGTTGGAAGAATCTTTAGTGAAAACATCCCAAAATTAAATACCACTTTAAAACGACGATTTTATTTTTTTTTTTACATTTCTGTGTGAAACTGTTGCATGACTAGACTGGGCATAGCTTCAGCAAGGTTGCCATACTTGATCAGAGGTGGCAGATTTCTTGGCGCCAATTTTGATCGACAGCATCCGATTAGATAATTCATTTATCACTGGCGCCAAAATGTACCATACCATCAAGCGAACCATTAGGCTTGGCGCCACAAAAAGGATCTTGTACCTCACCAGAAATACACACACACACACACGCGCGCACGCACACACACACACACACACTAATGACGAATCCAATCACCCAAACTCTTTCCTAATTGTTATTGATATTGCCGGCGTTCACCTCAATCGGGTATTAAATCATTTTCCAAAACTCCTGAATGATAATAATTTTAATAAACTAAATTTCGTAATGATTTCAATAGCAATCGTTTAAAGAACGTTAGGTATACAACGGGCTCTGACGATCAACTGAGCCAAACGATTTAGCAAGGAGGGGCGACTGGGGCGGCTCAGTGAGGGCAAACCGAGGATGATGGGGGTTGCTAGCGGTGAGTTGCTCCACGTGCACAATGAGGCACGTTTTCATGTCACGTGCCCTCACTATCATCCGTCTCTACCTTCATTTTTCGTCTCTTTTATCACCAATAATACTTTAATACCAATAAATGTATAGATTGACGTTGCGGATAGTCTGTGGTCAGGCATATGTGACAGTGCTCTTCTTCTTCTTCTTGTTTTTTTTTTTTTTTTTTTTTTCTTGTCATTTGATTGTATAAAACAGCATTGTCGCAGGTCAGGCATCGTCGATTCGGGTCATCCTGGGGCATTGCACTTACACAAAATCTTAAATTCCAACACTCCACTGGCTAATGGGCCTATTGATAAACACTTTAGATAAGCAGATAGTAGCGCGACAACTAGGTACTGGTATGATCAAGTTTGGTGATACCACATACTCATATACCGATATACTTTGTATATGACCAATGGCTCCTCACCTCGTAATCACTGGTTGAAATAATCAAAGATAATGTATCTAAACTGGCAACTCCATGAAAAGCAACATTTGCTATTTTTGTGGAAGCATACAAGGGGATGAAATGATAATTGTCTGAGTGATCAATCACAAATAACTAAAATTATAAATAGAATTGCCAATTTAAATTGGATATTTTCCAATGTTTGCAAAATGTCAAGTGTTCCAAATACATTTGCTGAGACTAAATGCTACCCGTTGGAAAATCTGTTCACAACAGCACGCTGTAGTCCACGTGACTTGATTGTCCACCCCACCATAGCATGATGCATTATCATTTTCCTCCTCAAAACCCACAAAATTTTCAATGATTTATTCTCCAATTAATGTACAATTTATAACGCCATTTGTTATTTTGTAAGAAATTCCAATGTTCATTTTATCCAAACATGTTATGTATATATCAACTGAGATTGTATAAAATCCGATGATTCAATGAAAGGTATCTACACCACTCATGCACATCGTCTCACTCGTATATCGTTTCAATTCTATAATAAAATCTCGTGTGTAGTCCATTTATATTTTAATCCTCAGGTGCTTCGTGTAGTCAAGGGTAGTGTCACTCCATTCTATATTTTCCTTCTTTTTTTTTTCTATTTTCATTTCTAGTTACTTCTTTATCTATACAGTGTCAGGGCATTGATTGGATTCATTTATTTCCCGTACATTTCCATTAATTCATTTGAAATTACCTTGATTTATTGCGTATCAAAACATAGGTATATATTTCATGTGTATTGTTACTTACTAGAATGTTGGAAAAACAGGCTTTCAATCTGGGGTAGGAAACATCAACAAGTCACGAGGCATGTCACGTGAAAGCATTTTCATCCCCCTTACTCTAGTCACCCTGTTCAACGGCCCGGACGTATGCTCCGGCTTTTCACGATCTAATGGATCATGGATCATTTCAAAGAGAAATTTTCCACCCCCCACCCGCCCACCCACCCCCTCACACCCGCCCACCCACCCCCTCACACCCGCCCACCCACTCCCTCCCAACCGCCCTCCCACTCCCTCCCAACCGCCCTCCCACCCACCCACCCACCCCCTCCCGACCCCCAACCCACCCCCTCCCACCCCCCACCCACCCTGTTCCACAAACACCTTAACTCGTAAATAACCACCGAAAGACATCGGCCGTGTAATTACCTATGTAGTATAATCTGCGGATCTCCTTTACCCTTGATCTCCGGAAATGACGTCATTGGAGTGAATGCTATTGTAGGTGAAACAAGGTAATTCATTTTCCCTCGTTGAATGACAATGTTTTTTCTTCCTTTTTTTTTTTTACCAATTATGAGATTTAGATTTTGGCGAGCCGCCTCGTTTCGTGAAATTAGATACGTTTAAATTAACCGAGTAATGATACCCATAATTTTCGTACTACGGGGGGCGGGAGGGGGGGGGGGAAGAGGCAGGGGTCGAGCGGGATTATCAACGGTACTGTGATTACCAACTGCAATGCCAGTTTGCCCCGGCGTTTAGCCGAGTGAGTGATGCTGCAAGGACACCGGATGTTGAAACCAGCACAATTTGATGATCTCTACGCGACACTTTCCCACGTAATTTACTTGATGGGTTTCCCCGCCACCTTCCACGATTTTTTTTTCAGCAGGTGGATAATTCCATTGATCATGTGTATAAGTTGATCCTGGATTATTCCTGAATTTTGTTGGCTCGTGTGATCAATTTAGATATGGAAAATTCCTTGAGTTAATTTCATTGGGAATTTATGGGCAGTATTCGCGTACCGGAAGTGGGGAAAAAAAATCACATGTGGAGGGGGGGGGGGGATCAGGATATGGGGACAATTATGAATGACAATACAAGCGAATCACACCGCGAACAATATCTATTGTGAATTATGTAACAATGCTATTTTCTATATTGTTGAATTGTGTTAATCTAGCAACCTTGCGCATCGCATTGCGATGTCGCGAACCCTTATGTACCATCAAAAATTGTACACGTGTAATAAGTGAATAGTAATGTAATTGTGGGCAATCAAGAGTTGAGATTGATAAGGGACCACCAAAAAAATTTTTTCCAAGTCTTACTGCTGAATTTTGTTGATGGTCTTGGGATAACATATCGACATGCTGAGAGTCACAGTTGCTGATTGTCGTCGACAGATGCCAGCAAACAGTGGTCATGATATCCACTGGCCTCTATCGTCAATCCATGGAAGCTCATTTAACCATTTGCCCCACTCCCACGTGCTCAACACCACCCACAGACTCGAGGTTTTTCCTCCCAGTAATCACGTGTATCTAATCCCCCTTTAAAACCATTCTGCTCTGTATCTAGTCAGCAGAGGTGTATTATGCATGTAGAGGGCCCAGTACCACTAACTCCATCGTGGTTAATATGAATGAAATTTAATTGAAAGCAATGAGATGAATGGAAGGCAGAGGCGAGGCAATACTATACGAAAAATTTTCTACTTTGCATAGTTTTTTTTTACTGCTCTCTTAATTGAGAAGACAACATACCTGACAATTTTTCCAGGATATATCGCGATGCGCGTTGCCTCGTTTCCATCTCCCAAGCTTCACTCAGATACTCTGTTTTTTTTCTCTTTTTTTTTCTTTATTTTATAGTCCCAGTCTAACTGATTTACGATTGATAATTTAGATAATAGTTACAGACCCAATGATGTCTAGGAGGTAGTGGAGAACTTACCTGAAAGCAAAAAGACATAGGTTTAAGTTATGGAAAAATTATTGAACAATTATTTTGTAGAGAGATGGAATGTATGAGCACATTGAAATAAATCATAATGAAGCAATTCGAAAATAAAAAAAAATTGACAATTGAATAGGAAAAATAAATGAGGGTAGTTGCCCATGACAACAAACAATCAGTAACATTTTTTTTTTTAACAAGACATATGCACATTCGTATTCACTTCCAACACCATAATACACACATATTTATTGCCATCAAATTATAAAGTGAAGTAGGGAAAAATTTCTTGTGATAAGAGTAAACTAAAAATTGTAAAAGTTTGAGACTAAAACGGTGGGAAAAAATAAGTGAGAGAAATGGGTCCATGGAAACCAACCAAGTTTGAGCAAATAGTTGTGCAGGCTATAAGAAATCTTCAAGACGTTCAGGGTTCAACACATAAGGAGATAAGTAACTATCTCGCACAAGAGTATAATGTGCCGAATGGTGAACTGAAAAAACATGTGCGCCTTGCTCTCACACGAGGTGTAGATTACGGGCTTCTACAGCGTCAGAAAGGGTGTGTTATCAATTTACACTAATTATCATCTCCACAAAATGTTGATCAAACAAAGTGGTACATTTTGTAATGGTATGTTCAGTTTAGCTTTTATTTCTTCCTCTTTTATTCTGGGAGAGAAACTTCGTTAGCGAGTGTGGTGAATTGCAAAATCGTCAGAATTACCCAGGTGGGAATTGACCATGGGATGAAGCTCGATCAAAGCTTGGACGAGGCTTGACTAAACTTCGCCAAAGCTGTGTTTTGAAGCCTCGGTCAATCTGTGCAGAACATGCAAATGGAACACCAATCCTAGCTTAGAGAATAAGCTTCGTCCTAGCTTGGTTGCGTAGGTCAATACAAGCTTCCAACTTTATCTTCATTCAAGCTTCGGACTTTATCTTGGTGCAAGCTTCGAAATTCATTTTCATCCAAGTTTCAAAGTTTCTCGTGGTCGAAGCATCGAAATTGATCTTGGTCCAAGCTACAAAATTTATCTTGGTTCAAACTTCGAAGATAGGAACGTTGAGGTTGGACCAAGCTTAGTTGAACATTCGTTTCCAAGCTTGAGTTTAGGTGATGCAGCAATCCTGAATTTATATATGAGTCCAATACTAAGCGGAGTTTTGCTGAAGCCGGTAAATCGAAACTAGGAAAAATATGCTTCAATCCAGCTTAGTTCAACCTTAGTTCAGAAGCTTGGGTTTAGATGGTATGAGCAATCCGGAATTCATGCTTGTTAAAGCTAAGATTCAAAGCTAACAAAGCTGAGCTCGGACCAAGCATAGCACAACATGGTTTCTGAAGCCTGGGTTTGGATGCTTCTAGTAAGCTTGGATGTATGTATGTATCCAATATTGGACGTAGATTGGATTCTGCCTGTGGACCAACGTTAGGGACGGTAAGATTGAGCCAAGCTTGGCACAAGCTGAGCCAACAAAGCTTGGATATCTTTGATATAACTAAGCTTGGTTTGATCTAGGCTTATACATGGGATGAAGCTATGTTGAAGCTATCAAGTCCAAGCTTCGGCATCGAAGGTCGGACCAAGATTGATCTCATCGTTCAAACTTCGAATTGCCCACCTGGGAAGTTTGGAAGTTTTTGCCAAATCTTTCAGGCTTCAATTTCCAATCTTTTTCAATCTTCAAAACTTTTAATGTCACCTCATTTTTTTTATTCTTGCTCAGGGGCACTTATGTGTGTAACCGTCAATTACTATCACCCAATGTTGCACGTAAAGATGATGCTCGTGAGTGTAGTACAGCATATCAAAAATTGCGCGCCTTGAGAAGAGGTAGAAGAGGTATGAGGACAAGTAAATCGCGTAAAGGCGGTAGACGGAGGAAATCAAGGGGCAGAGGTCGAGGAGCTAGAAGTCGCAGGGGAAGAAGGGGGGGCAGGAGGAAGGGGGGTAGGAGGCGAGGAAGAAAATCAAGGCGCGGACGATCGCGGGGAAAGAGATAGAAGACATCAATCAATGAGGCTGTGTCAATTGCAATGACTTCTTACTTTGGATTTTACGAGGAATTTCAAGTGAACGAGAAATAAAAAACAAAATGACTAGAAACAGAATCCCATGGACTCTAGTTTCCCGGTGCGGCCGTCCCTGGGCCGCACGGCCTTGCCGGCTAATGATAGTCCCGCTAATGATGCGTTCACACACGCATCCTACATGCCCTATCCATTTAAACGCGTACGTAAATATAGTCATTCCATCCCTCAACACCCAAAAATACTAGAAACATCGAAATACAAGAGCCGGAGAATTTTTCAACTGTGATAGTCTCATAATAAATTCATAAGAACATTATCGCCTAAATTTCATTTCATCTTTTTCAAACTTTCTCAATTTTGGAAGATTTTTTTGTCTTCTTTTTTATTTATTCATTTTTTTTTTCCTGTCAGTAAATTTCAATGGTTGCAATTATTTTCCCCGTTGGCAAGTGACAAAAGGCTGCGTGTTAACCCGAAAATATCCATCTCATGTGCGGTATGTCGAAATCTGGCATAAGTTTTGGCATTAAGCCCACGACTCGTCTTGAGTTTTCTTTGGCGTTGGCCTATCCCTCGGAGGTATTAGAGGTAAAAGGCAAATGGTAATGGTGGTGATGGTGTAAAGTGCACAAGGAAACATCGGACCTGAGAGGAAAAAAGAGCGACTCGTGATGGGTGGGTCGGGGGGGGGGGGGTATAGGAAGACTGTTGAAAATGTAGTACTGTTTTTTCTCGTCTATTTTCACTACTGTCCATAGCCTCGCGTACACTGTCCGTCAAATATTTTGACATTCGTCCCAACTCTAAACCACCAAATGGTAATAAAATGGCAGGCAATTGTCAGTTGAAGCTTAACACATTGGTTGAAAAAAAATTTTAAACACATTTCAATTGTGTTTATTTTTTTTATCTCAACCGATCGATTAGGATTTACATTTGGACACATTTGTGTGAGTTACTGCTAAAAATTTGCAAACTATATATATAGCTAAAATGAATGATAAAAAATTGGGATAGTAGAGATAGTGTATGGTAATTCGATCAATTTCCAAAAACTGATCGCACTTCTCGTCGGGAACTTTCGCTGTGGGTTCGAGGGCGGGGGGGGGGGGGGAGAGGGAGGGGGCCGACAAGATGGCAGAACTAGGAAAAGCATTACCAAGATAGATAAGCACCACTGGAATTTAAGTACGTTCTCTCCTCAATTGTCTCAACATTCTTCACCATAATTTATCAAGTTCATTGGGTTATCTCATTACGGAAATGTGTGTGTACTCAAATGTTCATTCATTGAAAAAAAAAATAATGAAAAGTTCATGTATTTGGAGCGTAGATTCCGGTTGTAAACAACAAGTGAATTAAATTAAAGAATCTATCAACTATATTGCGTGAAAGTTTCATGTTTAATGTGTACATCACACTATATTGACGGACGCAATGGAGTGACCCTTGAGGGCATTATCAGTAACATTGGCAATTATTCCTAACTAAAGTAACAGAGTATAGTGGAAGTATATAGATAGTAAAAACAGGCTAAAGTTGACAATGAACAGGCAGAAAAATTATCGTAAAAAATTAAGAGAGAAAAAAAAAACGAGGGAAATCAGATTTACATTCACTAGTCTGTCGATTATAACAGCAACATAGTCACCACATTTACCCGCCAATTATTCATAGTCTTCGGCATTCTCTCTGTTACCTACACTAGTGAATAAAAAAGGTGAATTTGGACTGCTTGATGACGGCCTGGATTGTTCACACCTTTTTTTTCCTTATCTGCAATACAAAAAGACTCTCTCGCATACGTTCGGATAGTCACTCTTATCACAGACAAAAAAAGAACGATATGGCATATAAGACCAACACCATGAGTGCGCGATAAACTTATTGTCATGAAGATACAAACCAACCCCCCCCCCCCCCCCCCCCCCCCACCAAAACGTCTCCATCATTTCGACTTCTTGTCGTCATTCACCATTCCCAATATCATAAATCTAGTTTATTTCATTCTCGTTTAAAATTCTCCTCGTCTATTTTAAAAACATAATAAATCACCTATTTCTTTAGAAATGCAAGGTATTTTCAATGAAAAGTACGGCCCGAGGTGAAGCATATACTTATTTTCTCTTGCATCTAAAATGCCCATTGAGGAATGGTCATTGGACTTTGATTTAGTCCGTTCTAAAGTACAGAGAATTGTTGCAAAAAGAAGAAAAGAGCAAAGAAAAAAAAAAGGCGAGTAAAAAAGAAGATTGTTAGGATAGTTAAGGTCAGGTTAGACATTCCCGAGGCATATCACGTGGTTTGCCACGGGGTCTACTCCAACAACAGTATAAACCCGAACGAGGTTAATCTAGAGCCAGCGCTGACTTCAAGTAAAGAGCGCATTGCGCCGGCGCAAAACTAAATGCACACGCATTAGCTCTCGCTTACTCTCGCTTTAATTTTCCCACTAGATTTTCTTCTATATACATTTATTTCCCTGCCCCCCCCCCCTCCCTCAAACACTCACTTTCATGACAATAACAAATCCCTTCGCAGTAACACAATATATGTATATATATATATAGATATCACTATAATTTCTCACAATCACTGTTACTGTGTCAAATCAATAATTTAATGAATTTACAAGCCCGGTGATTATTTTAGCAGGCACTCTAACACTTATGTCTATAAATATAAGCGAATGAATGTGGTACACCGGAAATAATTGAATTTTGCCAATTGAATAATTGTTTATAACTAAAATTGGCGCATTTTTCGTTAGCGCTCAGAACATTAGAGGCTCCACTCAGAATATGAACTAGATTTTTTAAATTGGTTGTGTTGAAGTGTCAGAACTACTTGGCAGTCATCTGTAAAATTTCCTCACCAATCGGATGAATTATTATTATTATTATTCTAATTTTTCATAAATAATAATAATGAAATAAATGGAAACTTGTACTCACCGATCAACGGAAAAATACTGGGCTGGTCAAGTAGCGACTTGAGGCCGTTTTCAACGAGGGTGGGAGATGAACGGTCCTTGTCGCTCATTTCACGCACTGCGCCACGAAAAGACGACAGGGATTAGGAGGGCCACAAAGTACCACAATTGCACGAGGAGAAATTTTTAAATAAAATTTTGTTAGGGATAAATTTAACGCTACTACCTCACTTATGAGGATTGATTTAAATTGTCAACGATGTATTTATGAGACGGATAATTATTTGAGCCAGTTGATAAAGCACAACCACGCGTTTCAACAATTTGAAGAAAAAAAAAAAGAAGCGATTTTAACAATTTTAGGAATCAACAGTTCACCACGTTAACAATCCTTAATTAGAGTGAAAACACTTGTTCTTCGTTTTTTTTTTTATACTCTGAATTGAATAATTATAACACTTGATAAATAACTATTAGGTAAAAATAACTGTCATCTCATGATTGCTTGTTTATAAAAATTTATATCAACAATTTACTTAACAACTTGGTAACTTTTTTTTTTTATTTTTCTTCAATTCCAAACTGAGAAGTATGAGTGGTAAGTGGTGTTAACAATGCGCCGGTGCTGTGAAGAATTGCTCTTGGTTTAACGGGTCTCTCTCGAGTGTTGTGAAATTTGTTTTTGGGACTTTGAGTTATTGGAAATTTTTGGTTAGTAATTTTTGGTCACCGGCACAGAGAGGCCCTAGAGCACACCCGACACCGGACCGCGTATCGCTACGAGTCACTCACGGCACTCGTAGCTCTGCGAGACATTAAAATAACGTTTTGTGGAGGCACCCCGTGTGTTCTTGAAAATCAATCTATTAACGTGACGTGATGCATGCTGCCATCTTGCGGCAAAGAGATTTACAAGTTGATATCTAGAAAATGTGAATTCATAATTACCATTAGTTGTTCATTACAGGTTGTTCGAGATTTTTGAAAAATGATTTTTTTTATTAATTTTTTAAATGCGCGCCTACTGGTTCAATCTGTCAACCGGAAGTCAACTATGTAATTGGTCATTTGGAATTGTGATTGTTGATTGGCTGTATGGTGGATTAACCGAAATTTTATGATAGGATGTGTGCCCTTTTTTAAACTATTCGAAATATTTCCAGTATTCAAAAAAAGGGAGGCGTCATGGGATACCTGGTAGATGCGAAACACGGAAACATTAATTTTCTAAATTGATCCAAAATTTTTGACGATTTCTCAAGAATTTTTGGAAATTCTCAAATACTCAGTTCTTTTGAATGGTTGAAAAGTTTTTTTCAAAATTTTAGAGCACTTTCCCAAAATTTTTTCGAAAATTTTTCCAATTTATTCAAAATTGTTCCAAATTTTTTCTAAATTTTTAGAATTTTTTTCCAATTTTGTTCGAACTTTTTTTTGTAAATTTTTCAAATTTTTAGCCAATTTTTTTCAATTAAGAATAAAATTCCGAACTTCTTCTGAATTATTACAAAAATTTTACAATTTTGTTGTAAATGTCTCTGTAAATTTTTGACAATTTTTCCAAATTTTTCGAAAATGAGTCAAAATTTTTCAAGAATTTTTCCGCAATCTTTGAAGATTTTTCCAATTTGTTGAAAAAATTCCAATTCTTTTCAAAATTTTTTGAAACGCTGCAGCCTATCTTGATATTTACATACAACTTGTGCGCATCACCTGTGCGTCGATGGAAAAGAGAGGGCAATGGGTAAGCAGTGGAGTATATCTATATATATTTGTCATGGAAATCGCCTATCCCGAGAGCAAATTTTTCCGATCCCATGCGCCGCATTAGATGTTTCACATGAAAAAAAACTGCCTATATCTTGGACATACTGAAATTTATATTTTCCACTCAACATTGGAAGATATAGTATTCTTCAGCGCCTGAGGTTTCGATTCAACGGTAAACTACTTTTGTGTATGACTTTGTTTCTCAATTCCCTTACGGAATTGAATTTTAAAAATGAGTATTAAAGTTGTCCGAATATTGTCGCATTTAGTAGTAAATTGTGAATCTAGAAAAAAAAACAAAATGAATTTTGTTTAAAAAAACGCCAAGTAACCATTTTATTGTATTGCTGATTATCTCTCTGGTATCTGAAAAAAATAATGAAATATAAAAGAAGCGCCAAGTGAAATATACTTATGAGCAGAAAAATTAGCACAGGTAAGACCAAGATACTTGGCGCGGCCTTTTTTGGCTTATCAATGATCACTGCTGAGTATCACTTAATAATAGCGAGCAAGCAGAGCTAGCTATACAAATTACAATAAGAATCTCACTGAGTATTAGTACCTACTCAGCGAGCCAGTCGTCGCCTTCATGTTGGTCCGTTCTGCCAACCGCACCAAGTATCTTGGTCTTGCCTGTGCTAATTTTTCTGCTCATAAGTATATTTCACTTGGCGCTTCTTTGATATTTCATTATTTTTTTCAGATACCAGAGAGATAATCAGCAACACAATAAAATGGTTACTTACACTGAGGGAAAAATATACTTCGGCCCAACAATTTCACTTTTCAGAGTAATAGGCATTCCTAAAAAATGAAATTTCGTCGTTGCATTTAATCTCTGACAATCACAATTAAATGTAATCATGTGAATCGCTTAACTCCAAACAATTATATGACAAGTGACCTGGGTTGAACATTATTTTTATTAATTTTTATTAATTTGAAAATAAGAAATTAATTAATTCGGGATTCTTAATTATTACTGTACAAATCCACCTAAGATCCTCTGTCTCATAAGTATCACGTAGAGTTATATGATTAACGTCATTGGTAGTTAATTAATGTCACTTGGGTTTCACTAAAACAATAAAATTCATTTTTTTATAAATATCTATTTCTCTGAAACATGGTAATATTGGGCCGAAGTATATTTTTCCCTCAGTGTAGCGTTTTTTAAAACAAAAATCATTTTGTTTTTTTTTCTAGATTTCACTACTTTTGTAAAAAAAAAGCTCAAATAGGCGATTCTCCCATATTGGAATATATTTTCCAATACGAATGCATGCTATATGCTTCACCATAGTTGGCGGGGGTGTGGAAGATAATTAAAACAATCATATTGGTATTGCTTCCTTTTTCAATGGTGAACAATGTTACGTTATGTAGGAAACCTTGGTATGCGCAGTATTTGCAAAAACAAATTGTCGGGGGGGATTGCTGCGAAAAATCGATAATAATCAGTTGTGTAGAGGATTCAATGGTAAACAATAGTAAAATATTATTATTGCTAAACTAAAATTATTAACGCTAAAATAATTTGTTAACTATGGTCAAGTGCACCATTAATTCGTTCACTTGTTATTAAGAAATTTAATTGTTTATATCGCTCTATCGCAAGAACGGTTTGAGATATAAAAAAAGTGTCTAATGAAAGTTGTTCCCCGCCACGAAATACACATTTGACGGTTTATGACTTTTTTTTGCTAGCACCCGTAGTTAATTGTTAATAACAAAAAAGATTGTTTATATCGCAGCGGCGTGAGAACGGTTGAAGATACGAAACAAATTAAGTCATGAAAATTGTTCCACACACAAAAACACATATTTGATGTCGTGTAACTTTTTTTCCTAACACCGATAGTTAGGTGTTATCAACAAATTCAGTTGTTTAGATCGCTCTATCGAGAGTACGATTGGAGATACGAAACAAAGTGTTTAATGAAAGTCGTTCCACACGTAAAAATGTTCAATGACTTTTTTCCAACACTTAGTTAATTGTTAGTAACAAATGGCATTGTTTATTTAACTACTTCATATTTAGAATTATAATTTTTTTCAATATTTAGAAATTTCGAAAACTTTATGACCATAATTTGAGACATCGACGGAAATTGTGAATATAACATATACGGCGGAACGATCGGGAAGTTATTGGTTCGACCCGTAGAGGGTCACACCCACATCCCGTTTATTGTTTAAGGCATCAAACTCAAAATTTGGAGTTCATTTTGACAGCTAATCTCAGTCACTAGAGCGCATTTTCCGATTTCCGTCTCTGTCAGTTGGCCCACGTGGCCCTACCCCCACTCCTCGTTCAGCATAGACTCGCGAACTGTAGAACCCATCATTAACAATTGCACTTGACCATAGTTAACAAATTATTTTAGCGTTAATAATTTTTCCCATTGAATTCTCTACCCAACTAATTTTTTTTCATATTCTTTGCACCAATTATAGGTCCTTTTTCATAATTTGTTTTTGCGAAAACTACGCATACGAAAATTATATAAATAACGTACCATGGTTCACCATTGAAAAAGGAAGCGATACCAATATGATTGTCATAATTATCTTCCAATCCCCCGCTAACTATGGTGCACTTAGCCGTGGAAATGAACTGCGGCGGCATACCGTGGCCGAGTCATCTAGCGGTTTGGGGGTCGGCCAAACGCCGAGAACTGAGCCTCTACTTTATTCAGTCAATTCTCTTTGGCGCGTACAACCTGACTTGAATGGTACCTGGCGCGTACAACTTCAGGTTACAGGCAACTTGCAAACTTGATTCTGTGTGAAGAACTTGTGAATCGCGAAAAATGTAAATAAGAAAAATTCAGTGATATGTATCTACGTTAATAAAAATTCAAAAAATAAAGTAGGGATACGAGTGGAACGGGCATACGCTATTTATATGATAAAAGTGACGTTCTTTTCCGCGTAATTATTGCCGATTCATTTTGAATGGAATGCTTTTATCAAAGCGTAGTGGTGGGGGTAGTTGGGAAGTGTATAGATACGCAGCAGCTCTCGGCCGGTTGGTCTGTTTCTGAGATGAGATGAGAAGACAAGAGGGAATGGACAAATAGGTGGAAGAAATGGTTACTTGGCCGATACGCTGCCACGTATCTCGATATATTCATTATGCTATCTTAAGGGTCGAGTGCACCTGGAAATTTTCTTTGTATGATTTTCCACCGTCAATCAAATTTTGTTTGTGTTCAATTTTTCAACTTCCTGGTATGGGAAGTTATTGATTTACTTTTCAGAATGAAGAATCTGCTGCATGTTTGTTTCGACCGTGTTTCGTTCCGAATAAATTGAAGTTCTGGGCCATTATTAACGGTCAATTGCGGAAGGTGTACCAATTAATTTGCACACATTCCTTCCAAATTGCACTACGTTTCGATCACTCTGGGTGATCCTCATCAGGTGCTTTTATTGTCTTAATTTTTCGCTTACTAATAATCCATTTACTATTTACTTATGGTCTTCTCCACTATAACTGTCATTTTGGTGTTATAATCCCAAACAATTTTTAATAGAAGAATAAACCATAACTTTCCATGTGGTGTTGGTCGGGGTTTATTCAGAATGAAGAATCGTTTCATTCACCTTTGTGCTCGGAAAGGACCTTTTCGGTTACCAATTTTAGTGCGTAAATAGTATATTTCTATACAAGTGCGATGGGGTGTTCACGAGTGCGAAGTTGGCGGCGCGAGGGGAAGCCGAGCGCTGCCAATCGCACGAGCTGAAACACCCCATCGCACGTGTGTCGAACAATAGTTTTTGACAGTGATGTTACGTTGTACGAGTGCCGAAATAGTTACTTTTCGGCACGAGCTGAACGTAGCAGCAATGTCGAAAATGGGACATTTCGTAACATTTCATGATCTTAAACATAAAGTCAGAAAATCGAGATTCTTCATGTAGTTATGTCCCGGTTTCCGCCAACTCATTTCACAACTCTTTACTACTTCAATTTCCATTTCTTGGCACCATCCAGTAAGTGGACAGTTGTAACATTTGAACCAATCATCGACGACTAAAATACATAGATGAAAACATCGGTCCATTCGTGTCAGTTGATCGGCAGCTATTGCAAGCGCTATTATTGCGAGGTATTCGGAAAATAAAGCAAATCAGTTTCTTGCAAATGTTCGTCACTCCTGTACGAAAATTCCACTATTAAGCACACACCAAACTATGTATTGCAAAAATTGCAAAGATTAAGATGAGGTGCGCAAGCCTTGGTCAATTCGAGCGTTGTTATGACAGTCACGCTTTGGACGGAGTGGAATCGTAATAGAACTTTGTTGCAAGAGCTAACTTTTCCTCACACGTATGTCAAAAAATTGGGTACGTCACACGTGTGTGAAAGGGGGAACATACAACTCGTGTGACAACATTTTTATGAAGACTGTTCGCCATCTGCAAAAGTCGGTTTCACATGGTGAAGAGGCTTCATAAAAACATTGCCCCACTCATTTCGTCCCCCCCCCCCCTTCACACACTTGTAATGCAATACCAGGTAATATACTACTTTATAAAACGAGTCCGGTGGCGCCTGCTTCGCGCGCGCATTTTCTTTTTCCGCCGCACTGATTTGTAGCGCATCGGTTTCGGTCTTACGATTTTCGATAATTTCGATATATATCGATTGTATCTTTCGTCTCTCCTTTGTACTATAGGACGAGTGCGGTCGCGCATGCTGCGCACGCGCATTTCCGTTTTCCGCCGTGACGACTGGTGGCACGTCGGTTTTGCTCTTACGCGTTTCGATAATTTCGATATATATCGATAGTTCCCTTAGTCTCTCCTTTTTACTATAGATATATATATATATATATATATATATATCTATAATATATATATATCTATAATATATATATCTATAATATATATATCTATAATATATATATCTATAATATATATATCTATAATATATATATCTATAATATATATATCTATAATATATATATCTATAATATATACATATATATATATATGATGATTCCCGCATTTCATGGTTTTTGCATTTTGCAAGCATTCTTAAAAGTATATCCGTATGTGTGTGTGTGCGTGTGTGTATGGGTCAAAACTTTGTTTAACGTTTCCGGCGGAACCACTGGACTGATTTATCTTTTTTTCTGATCAACGTGTCTTGCTGATCTCCAGGTCCGAGAGGAGCGATTTGTCGAACAACTGATTCTTTCAATTATTATCAACAAATTGAATTGTTTATATCGCTCTATCGCAAAAACGGTTCGAGGTACGAAAAAAGTGTCGAATGAAAGTTGTTCCCTGCAAAAAAATACACATTTAATATTTTATGACTTTTTTTCTTAGCACGCATAATTAATTAATTACTTAATTATCTTACCCGAAAATCAAACTTGAGCTTTCATTTTTTTTTGTAATCAACACGTCCCACTCAAGTTTAAGTCCGAAAGGAACGGTTTTCTCAAAAACTAATGCGGACAATTGTTATTAACAAATTGCATGATTTATATGGCTTCATCGTAAGAACGAAGAGATACGACATAAGGTGTCAAAGAAAGTTGTTCCCCACATAAAAGTAGACATTGAGATCGGGAAGTTATTCCTTTGACCCCTAGAGGCTCACACTCAAAGTCTTTTCATTGCGTGTACCCTCCCTAATGTCCAATTATTTTTTTCCATTAAATTTGTTATTAATTTCAGAGGCTCATATGTGTGACTATATTTATAGATAATTTCCATTTTCAATAAATAAATTTATAACGCAGTTTGTACATGCAATGGTTAATGTAAATTATCCTGTCACCAATTGAATTGTCCATGATTAAATTTTCAGATTAAAATTCATGATTATAAAGATGATTATTGTAATCGTAAACGGTTTTGCTGAATTAACCATCACTGCTGAGATCCCGGCAACACGTGGGGTATTTTTATGGCAATGTGATTGCGCACTTTTTTCTTATCAGTAGTGATTTATCCATATTCTAGGGCTCTTCACTACAGTACCATACAAGTGCGCAAATATTCATAATCAAGCGGATTTTTATTAACTATTATACAGACACTAATTGACGGTAGAAATCACTGGAAAATGGACATACGGGATTATCCCTTACCGATAATTCTAGCACAGTTGAACATTTCATTCGTGGCAAATGCAGAGGCAATGCACTTATCATAACGATTGCTATTTTTGTTTTTCTCAATTAAGGTATCACTTGCTCCGTAAACGAATTATGAAGAAAGATGTGCAAAATTTCGCAATGGTAAACAAATTTTAATTACACCAATTTTGATTGGTAGTCATTATACCAGTTATTGACGCTGTACCGGTTTCAGAAGCCATTGATCTATTTAACGATTTTTCGATTAGATATACAGCGAGGAAGTGGGGGGGGGGGGGGTGTAACAGTGTAATATGGGTAAAAAGTATTTAATATTTTGACACAATCTAAGTGCTCAATGCATTGGAAAATTTTCGCATAACACTAATTGCAATTAATTTCTCTCAATTATACGTGCAGGTTCAGTAAGGTGGAGAAGGTTCTTGGGGCTTCATATGATCAAGAAATATTTAGATTCTGTGAGAGTGAATACGAAGAAATAAAAGTCCAAATCAGATACAAGATATTGTCCAATATATCCTAGAAATTCTGGCGGGATCTAAATAGCAAAGTATTCAATAACTGAAACACTAACGGTGCAACTACCTAACAAAATGAGTATCAAATTTTCCAGTATGTTGAGCACATTCATCAACATGGACCGTCTAAATCCGATTGCACGGTGGCTTATCAACAATTGAACCTTCTGAACAATTTGAAATAGATCCATAAAATTGGAAAATTATTTAGGAAAATAATAAAAAAAAAAATAGAATTATCGTCTCTTTATTTTTTGTAACGTTGACTGTCTTAACGAAGACATGGTCAAGATCTTATAAAATTCTAATATAATATTTTAATCCTCTAAATATGATTTTTTATTGCCACTTTACAATCGTTAATGCGTAATCCAATTTTAGCGACTCTGGGAAACCTTCCTATGGCCTATTATGCCCTAGACTCTGAAAATTAATCATGAATTGGGTTACAGCAGCCAGTACTTCCCCCCCCCCCTCCCCCACTTGACCGAGATAAGCTCAACTTACAGCGGATTTGAACTTAGATGGTTAATATAACAACAAAAATAATTTTTGTAACTGTCCATAAGGCATTGACTAATCATCGCAAATATGAATGACCTTACTACAAACGAATTAACATAGAATAATATTTGTCAATTACGTGAAAAAAAATATTTTGATGATTGTCATTACAAGCCTCGCTTTGCTTCAGTTTGTAAACCTCTCGAATTGCCAAAAATTCTCATAACAAAAATGCCTATGGACTTTCCCAGGGCATTACGAAATTTCGTACATCTTTCTCGGAGAATTCACTCAGAATATTTCTCAAAAAAAAAAAATGATTGGATGTATTCAGGAAAAAACGTTACACCCAGACACTGAGTGACTCGACATTGGATCGATTGGGCATGAATCCAGTGCTGTATTTTTTCAACAGTGTCTGAAGTTCAACAGGCGTTGACGACCATCTCCTGTGATTAGCTTTATCAAGTGGCACTCGGGGCAGGCCGATCTCCGTATGGCAGCCCTTGATAGGTGACAGAACCGTGGTCATTGGCAACCCAACATCTTGAAATGAGTTCATTGATGAAAAGCCACTCTCATCATCTGCACTGTTAACATTATGCAATTTATCATCCTTCAGCATTGCCAGTCTGTCCTCCTTAACAATTTTCCTTGCTCTTGAATTTAATGTTGATGTTGCTGTTTGTTTGAATAATTGATTGGCAATGGAGCTCAATGGTGAATTTTTTTTCCTCTCACTTTCATCAATTGTTTTACAATCGCCATTGAGAAATGTTGAATTTAGAGATCTGAAGGATAATTCGTCGTCAATGAATGAGCCATCACTGATTAGGGTTGAGTTGGCACGTTTTTGATCATCGTGAAACTCACTAGGTGCTATGTTATTATTATCATCATCAATGGCATGCTCGTGAGTAGATGAAGCGCATGATGATGATGATGCTGAGGACAGGGTTGATGAGAAGGAGGAAGATGAAACAATTGCCAAATCTGGATGACGCATTGCCAGGAGAGACTCCACTGTTCTCATCAATCTGCAAATGGATAAATCAATCAATTAGACAATTGTGATATATCTTTGAAATACTTAAATACATCCATTCAATGTCTGTCGCCTATGCGACGGGCTAAATATAGGGGGACTATTATTGGCGACATTTTTTCGAGCTTATACCAACATATTTTGGGTTCAACAGTCGTATTGGTGGTGTTTAAGTAAAATTTATTGCGCCAGCTTCATTGGAATGGAGAATGGGTATGGAATAGGGAAATGGGAATTAGATTAATTTAGACTCGACATGACGCGAAGTTGAACTTTCTAAATAATTAACAATTTGAATATCCTATTTCTAATGTATATATGGCTCATTCTCCCAAATACCGTCGAGGTTTTGACCACTATGTTTTAGTATTGAACTGAAAATTTTACCATTGGTTACCCATATTCAGAGAAGTATTATCCTAAATTTTCAAGTATTCAAGTCTAAGTATAGCTGAGTAATCGCAATTCATTTTTGTCACCAATTTTCGTTTAAATTAATTCTCACAGCTATAATTTCAAGTTTGGCTGAAAACTCATAACCACTTTTTCTTCTCCAAATACCTGGAACTTTCCGATAAAAATTATAATATTAGGATTGAATCACTTTTTATAATCACAAATCCCATTTGTTAATAACAAATGCCTTTTTTTATACCAGTCCCCCGGATTTTTTTTCTGGTTTTGATTTCATAAAGTATATACTCTCTTACATATTCTGTAAAATTTTCAGTCTGGGCCCGTAACTAGAATAGAGCGAAATAAATTACATTTACTGAAACTCCATAAATTATTGTAAATTTGATAGCGCGTCGATCCAACTGTGCCACAGCACCGATGACTTGAACATCTTGTAATTTGGATTTTCACAAGCGCAATGTAAGAAAATCATTTCTTAACAAGTTTCGGTCAAAAGTTGTGGAGAGTTATTCAATTGCATTTCCAATAATTTATGGAATTCCAGTAGATGTCATTTATTTCGCTCTATTCTAGTTTCGTGCCCAGACTGAAAATTTCACAGAATGTGTAGGAAAGTATAGATTTTACGAAATCGAAACAAAACAAAAAACCCGGGGGACTGATATAAAAAAGGCATTTGTTAGGAACAAATGGAATTTGTTATTATAAGAAGTGATTCAGTTCTAACATTATAATTTTTTTCAGGAAGTTCTAGATATTTGGAGAAGAAATTGTTATTTTTTCAATTGGAGAACTGAAAACTCTCACTTTTTCGGAGTCACTGATTAACAGTACCTTCAACTTCCGAAAATGTATTCTTACTTCAACCACCAAATTGTAATTCAGCGCGCGAAGCACGCATTCGAGCTTGTATTATATAAAAGAAGATGCCATGAGGAATAAAAAGTTAATCTATTGAAACTGGAGAACACAGGATTTTAAAAATTGAATTCTATCGTGATATAAGCACTCGCATCAGGTTATCGACTAGGATTTTAGTTGTATTGATCAAAGCGTTAGCTGAATTTTATTCACCAACAGCATTGTAACTATTTCATAGTTGCCCTGAGGTGAACATCGTTAAAGGCAAACTTGTTTCATTGTTGAAAGAAATTATTATTCGATGGTGAAACGAATAATTTCATTGTTAGCACTTGCATATCTATATTGGTCTTCAGAAGTGCTGAGCTTGTGCAGACCAAGGAGGAAGTGCATACTATATGTCATTTCGTGTGTGCAGTATTTGAATGCAACAAGCAAGTTTTTGCATGGATTAACAGGTGTTCTGGAGAATAGATTCTTAGCAGTTTGTGTCTAACGCCCCGTGGCAATATATATATATATACCTTATCGTACAACAAAAATACGAACAAACCTTATGGTATTTTTTAAATTTTTTCAAGGGACTTTCAAGGAGGCTTTGAACATTGCAAATATTAAAATTGACGCCTCCATTTTACACTAACAATTGATTCATCCTTACGCTATGTATACTGATATTGAAAATTCAAATCTTTGCCAGTGCAGTGCAATATTACATGACTGGTTCGTCATGCGTTTCACGTATGAAATTTTCACTTTTGGAAAATGAAAGAAAGCATTAGGATTGCGCATATGATTTTTTCTGAGAATCTCTTCTCATTTTATTTTCAAATCTCTGATTCTCCGAAATAAAAAAATTCTCTCAACACCTGCTGGTGCGGAATCTATACAGCAACCTGTGACCCTGCCCTACTAGACCAGGTCTATATACTATGCCTCTGCGGGTGCTTACTAAATTCTCAAGTTATTTCTCAAGTTTATGAATTATTGGAGAAAACAATGTAAAATTTCATTCATCGTAGAAATTTTCACGGGAAAACTTCTAAAAAATTAATAATATAATTGAAACTTCCACCACTGGAGACCACATGCAGTTAATTTTTTCAAAGCCCACATTTCTATTTATTATAAATGAAAGTATGTCATTCATTATCTCTATTGTCGAGGTATATAGAAGGACGCATCGCGGCTTATTGTATTCTCTGATTTTTTTTTTCGTCCACAGCGCACTAATTGGATTTATTATTTTCCTCAAATTAGTTGCACAATTTTAATGTGAAATGTTTTTTATGCTTCCTCGAGAAATTACCCAGAAATTGATCGTGGGGGAAAAATATTAAGAACAATTGGAGAAAAAAATATTCAGTTTGAAAGATCGGTGAAGCTGATTAATTATCATACATATAATTGAATACCGCTCATTATAATTATCCATTACACTGATCACTGGGCTGAAGAACATCTGAACAATGAATAGCTAATAGGTTTGTTGGTTTACCATGACGTTGCAACGGATATAGCAAAACACTTCAAATGCCGAGTTTAATTTATCGCCAATTTCATCCCTTCTATACTTTCAAATTGGCAATTTTTAACTTCCCAATTTTTCGGAAAGTTATTGTAATGGCCGCTGAATCGATTTTTTTCGCTTCGTAACTGGTGTCTTAAGTATACTTCAATGATTCCCGTCGAATTCTGAATAAATGTCGGTGTGTGTGTGTGTGTGTATGTTTGTGTAGAATCGGAATTTCTTGTTACCGATTTCTCACGAACGGGTCGAACGATCTGGGTCATCGAGGTCTTATTCGGAGCGTCTTCATAAAACTTAGATCGAATTAGTTTTTGGTTTAAATTGACCGAGCACTTTTTCTGTCATTAACAATTGAATTGTTTACAACGCTCTATTTAAAAAACGGTAAGAGATACGACAAAAAGTATTAAGCAGAAATTGCTCGGTAAGTGCAAATGCATATTTAACTTCTCATCACTTTTTTCCATATTTATCATGATTAAGGAGGTATGACGGGTTCAACCCGCGCGCGTTCGCACCCCTATTGGCGTCTCACTCCCACTCCAGTAACGCGCATAATTATCGTTCTCACGCTGACGATGCGGCTAGTCAAATATTCATAATTATCTGCTTGACAAATGGGATAGTTTAAAATTCTCAATTTGCAAATTTCCGGTGTGAATCTCACGGGTCACACTGATTTACCCAAGTTAGTATTTTTTTCCGAAATCAGTTTTTGAACATTTAATTGACGTTCCCAACGAGGACACACACACTTTTATCCCACTAGTTTTTTCATCCCACCCTAGGTGGGGTGGGGTGGGGGGGGGGGGGGGGGGGGGGGGGGGGGGGAAGAGATAATACTTCAAGTAATTTTATAGGATAACAAGATGATGCGGGAAATGTAAAGTGCTGCAATGTACCTGAATGCCTCCTGGGATAATTTATCCGTTGGTACATGGTCTCCATTCTCCTCATTCATTTCCCCATCTTTACTAGCTCGTCTATACACAACGCCATCCTGTGTTTTATTCAAATCCTCACTAGATTGGCGATCCACTTTGACTCTCGGTGGTGTACAATGAGCAGGATCATTTCTCCTCAACACAGACCAAGTGAATTCCCGAAAGCCCGAGTGATTATTCGTGGGAATTTGCGTCACTGATTTAGCACGACTAAATCGCGAATTTGATATTGGTGATGTGACTGATGATGCATTCGGTGATAATTCATCGATGTAGACACTTTGGCTGCGATTACTACGGGATGAGGCTTTGGTGCGATTTAAATTTTGCTCATTGAGAAAATCTAAACTTTTTTTTGTACGGTCCAGGAAGCGCGCAACCTGTCGCATGAGAGATCTGTACATTTGTTGATTTGCTTCCGCCTGCGGAAAAATGAAATACATTATTGCGGATGAATTGAGGTAACCGAAGGTGGGTGGTAGGGATAATTGCTAGATTATGCTTGTTAATATTATTCACCTGTTTCAGTTGCCACTTGAGGGTATCCACTTGTGTCTGAAGCAGCACATTGTCCATCACTTGAATTCGCGGCGCTTGATTTGTCTTCAATACTGAATGCAATCTGTGATTCTCCTCAGTCAGTGTTTGGCATTGCTGAAATTGAGACATAGCATTAGGGTTATTTGCAATGGATATAATACACTGTTATGGGAGAATGATTAGATAGACAAACATATTCAGCGATACAAATCAAAAGTCAACTCCATCATCGTGATTTTAACGAAACAAAGGCCTTTCACTTTGCAGCCCACACTGCGCACGTCCTATACTTGTTGTCAGTTACAAGCTGGTCAAAAGCACGCACCAAAATAAAGAAAAAGCAAGTGCATTATAATCGTAAAAAGAAGAATGAAGAGAATTAAGAAAACACTGGACGTAGTAACGTAACTCTACTGTACTTGTACATTTTTTTTACAGTCCATATTATTTCAGGGGAGAACACTTAGCGTATCCCTTGGATGGTATTTCCATACAATGAGACGCGAAGGATTTTTTAAGAAACACTCAAGTTGCGTGATCTATCCGGCGATCTTCACTGAGATAAAATAGAATAGGGCGAGTGATGATGAAAGACGTGGCAAATAATAATGAGTTATTGTGCAAAATTATGTTCATGGAAATGTTGGTTTGGACAATTAAATAAATCGACTGAAAATTGGTGGAGTTGAGTAAGGTGATGATGATGGTGATGGTCATGTACTTAGTGATTGTGGAATTTTTTAAAAATATTTTTTAGGGGAAAAGAATTGCAGACATGAGACACGCCAATTAAGGGGGAGATTCGGTGGGTGGGTGGGGGGCATTGCAGAGTCAAGCTGTGGACGTTTTTTCGAATGTCCAACGCCGGCAAAAGCGGATGGGGTTACGCATGGTTGCTCACCCTGAACCGTCCACCGTGCGGATGAATACTATCATGACGTCATCTGCTACGGTCACTGCTTGAATTATTCAGCGTATACGATAAAAATTAAAGAGGGGTAGTACAACCATTGAACACTAGAACATTTTACTGGCAAATAAAAAAAAAACAAATGGTTTTTTTTTTTTTTTTTTTTATGAGTGTGGTGAGACTGGACAAGGGGTCGTACCAATGAAATAAAGGAACATTGTATTCTTAGCTTGGGTTGAATGGTAATCAAGGAATATACATATGCAGAGAAACGTTAGGTGGATAGAAGACTCCAACCGCAATGAGATCGTGCATTTATTTTTGGTGCATTCCAGGGGAACGGTAAGAAAATCTCTCGCGGCCTCGCGGCGCTTGAACCGTTCACTCCGGTCAAATATCTATATAGTCTAGGGGTTTTGCACTGTATATCCCTGGTTAGGATGGAATGCCGGGGAAGGTTACAGACACGCCTCAGTCTATACTTGCAGCTAATGCAAACGCTCAATTTTTGCGGTGCTCTTTACAGTTGCTATGCTTGTTTTTTCTTTTATTCTATTTGTTATCTCGGAGAAATGATTATAGGTGCGTGGCCAGAGAGAGAGAGAGAGAGGATCAGCTCTCAGGCCAGTTTCCTTTTCTATTCTGTCTCCGCTTATTTATAATAATACTGGGTATCCGGAACAATAACGTTCCGTCTTACGCTCCAATTCTTTGACTCTACTCCGCTCAATTTTTCTCCGTTTTTTTTTATCAACAAATTCGTTTTTTTTCACGCGTCTGGTTTACTTTGTTGATGAGTGTTTATTTTGGCATTTTTATCGAAGTTGAGAGACGGGTTTTTGCAAGGGGGCCATTTGTTTATGCAAGGGGTCAACGCGCGTGAAAAGTGACTTATGGAATGGCCGACACGCGCTTGATGCTACAGGATATTTTTAAATTCTTGTGAATTGATTCGCTTCCCCAACAGTTGATGGTGATGGTGAAGAATAATACTCGTGAATGGTCACGGGAATGAGATGGTGGCATGCCGTATAGATATCGTGTAACGCCTTGTGGGGGATATCTGTTCTCATGATATCATTGATCTGCTCAGGTACAATGAAGAATCTCCTATTACTGTACTGCCAAGGCTTCTTCTCATGTTATTTTCTTTTCATGTATGTGATGAATTTTCTCGCACTTGAATCGACCTCATCCATAGCTTTCACCAGACTCTTTTATTTAGTATAACATTATGATGCTTTTCCCCGCACGTATCTGTAGTTTTTTTTTTCCTTTTTTTTTCTTCGTTCATTCTAGTTCTATACCCATTCGATTTTATAGACACGTGCGGTTGAATTAATTGATCGTGCAAATTGGTGAAAAAATTCAGCTAGACTCTGCCAGTGTGACACTGAATTTCACGATGCATCCTGTATAACAGGTCTCTCCCGCTTATACCTGCATTTGTATACAATGGAACTAATGGTATCCTGAGACAACCCCGAATGAAAGCGCCCGAGCTGAGAATTATTATGCGCAAAATGAAAAATAAGACATGAGGGCAATAAGCGCCAATGCAGCAACTATATCGCTTTCAACAATGCCAAAGAGGGGGGGGGGGGGGGGCACTGATTTTTCGGTTAGTTGTGAGAAAATTTACGTGAGGATTCCCGCGAACTCTATTATACCACTCTGCCCTCGTTTGGCAAACTGGAAATATGACTCTGGTAAATTTACTTTTCAAAGGATTCTTTGCAATAGAATTTTTTTACAAAAGTCTTGCCGCTGTAAATTTTCGAGGAGAGTATATTTGCAAATTGGGTTTACCGGTTCCCACTGAAAAAGTTTCATGAACTTTAGAATTCTCGAGGACACATTCGTAATCGTTCAATGTACATCAGCGTTGATAACAATTACAGGAGGGGCTGGAGCGAACTTCCTGTCCGACGAAACTCCCGAGGAGAATTGCCTGGGCAATCCTTTCACTTGTATACTACTCACACACGCCATAGAGTCGTAAGTTTTGGGGGGATTCCCTTTAGTCCCGAAATTTCAACAGAGAGAAAAAAAAACCGGGACAAAATTTCCACCACGTCTTCTAATTATTGTGGCATTTGTCATGACACCAAGATTTCTCTTTGTTCATTCATTCACACGGCAGTGGAGGACGGGATGCACCTGCTCCGGAAATCGTTCCCTTCACGCGGGTATATCTCCCCTCTTCGTCTACCCCCTTCATCGTTTACCCACTTCCTACGAGTTACTTTTAAATTCAAAATCCATGTTACAGTATTACATTTACCTTACGCAGGTGATTCAGCTCGCTAGTGTCTGTTTCATTGACCAGTGACTCCTGTAAAGTAAGAAAACCAACGATCAATGTTGTACGGTAACGATGAAGTATCAATCCTCCAAACAATTAAATCGATACTCACTTTAGCCATGGTGGTCTCAATGTGCTCGAAGACTTTGGTGGGACTGTCAAAGGCACCCAACGAAATAAAATTATTGTTACTTGTTATTGTATCAGTCGACAGATTGCCCTCATCATTCATCAGATTTTCCATATACTCCGTATCCAGTGATTTTATATCCCGACAAGTTGATACAAACGAACGGGCAAAGGAGCTCTTGAAGAAATTACCTGGTGACACTTCCCTACCAAGTTCAAACTCAATTTTTGGCTTATTGTCTTCCATGTTTATATCAATTTTTCTACGATGAGTTAATTTAATCCACTGTTGTGAGAACGTTCCAGCATTTCACTATTTTCAATAACTTCGATTCCCTGTGGTGGCAATTTTTAATTATAAAAATACAGTAATAATGGTAATAAAAAAAAATTTTAATGGAATGAGAAGAACCAAGTGAACTGCATGAGAACTGGGAAACGACTACCCCACCAGTGGACGCCGCAAAGGCAAACCGTGCGGGATTTCCCCTTCCACTCCTTTACCTGCCCCCATGACCCACGATATAAACATATTTCAATAATTGATAATTTTTCACAAAAATTATGATGATCAATTGCATGAAACAATTTCACATATTGAGTACCATCGAGCAATAACAAAAGTGAATGTAAAGTTGAATTTTCCCCACAAATGACTCAGTACTTTTCAAGCAAAAATAAATAATTGTCCTGCGACGTCACTGGAGCCTTTTTCTTGGGTTTACATTCCCTCCCCCTCCCCACCGAATACCTGACTCATTAAGCTTGAAAATAGTCCGGAAAATGTAGAATCGAGTTCACCGAATAGCCACACACTACTACCTGCACCTTACGAGAGGTCATTGAAGGTCCCCCAACCAAGGGTATTAATTCCCTCTCTCATTATTACCTGTCTCACCTTCGAGTGTTTACTGAACCGAACTACCCAAATTACTCGAGCCCATCTATTGTCCCTGTACCCCCATTCACACTTCACAATGTATCCAACTTGTTTGCAGTAATGAAATAACGTGCCTTTAACCATGAATCTTCACTTTATTCGCCTGCAAAAGCGAGTGCCTTTTTTTTCTATACAAAAATGTACAAAACTTTGAATTGAAAATAAACTATATATCATGTTTTCCATCAGGACTCAGTCCGGGATTTATTCGAGATTGGTGATTTGTAATCGTGCGATGCCCTTGAACTTCTCCTTAAATTGATGGGCGATAGTTTGGACATGGGCTCAAAATGTTGAAGTTTATCCAGGCGACTTTTAGCAGCAGCGGACCTACGATTTTGCGGTGTCATATTGGCAGTATTATCACAAGATTTATGGACAGAAGAGCTGCGCAATGTGGCCGAAGTCGATAACACTTTTTTCACAATTTCATTTTGAATTCTCGCGGCACAATCATCAACGTAATTCGACGTATCCCCAATTCTATATTTCAGCTCATCAAAGTCACTCTTCAAATGACTACCTGCTCGTGGATTGCGTGTTATAATGGTCCTCTCCGAGCAGAATGCCATGGGAATACTTCGATAAGTATTTCTCCTCCATTCACAATTAAGACAACAAATGATTGAGCCAATGGTCGTCATGCTGGAATATCCATATGTGTCAACGCCCTCCCAGAACAATATTGACAAAAAACTATCGTCACCCAGCTCGTCCCTGTATGCCAAATTGACAGCTTCAAAATTTTTCATACCATGTGGAGCGGGACCAACTGATACGACAATACCAACAGTATCAAATTCACCATGATGTGGTGTAAAATCCTGTTTCATTACAGCTGACAGCGGTGTGAAAATTCTCTCGGGAAAGGTGAATGTTTTTTTACACCTTCTAACATCAAATGTCGTCCACCTAGTAGCATTGATCTGGAGCTCATTGGATCGCTTACCAGCCGCTATTCCATGAACTATCGATATCGAATTACCTTCTTTGAACATCTCACTGCATTCCACGGCATTCTGCCAGATTGTCAGCATTGCATTAGCACAACCGTCTGTTATTCGAAGTTTTAAACAGGGCGTCACATCTCTAGGACGCTGCAATGATGATAATTGAGATTGGTCATTGAAGGATATTTGGGCTCTCTCTTCACTCCTTGCATTTCTGAATATTACTTCACCATCTGCCGTAATTTCTTTGTAAATAATTGGGTAAAGTCGCGATACAACTGCTGACACTTTGCCAATTAGACCGCCATTGGGTTGTATGTGACTCAGGGAGAGCTCCATGGGTCCATCGTATTTTTGGAGACCCAGTTTGGCGTACCATTTCACTCGCCTCGTTGAATTTGTGTGAATTTTAAGGCGCACGTGCTCTGACACCTCCAGGGGATGACATCCCTCATCTGCATTCATCAATTGTGCTCCATACACCATCAATTTTGTACCCTCTTTTATTTTTTCCGAAATAATGTAATTCTGCATTGCAATGTCCAATGATGCATTCAATGAGTACCAGCCATCAGTCAATTCTATCATAAAGCTTGACTCACTATTGATGGTTTGTTTTTTAATCCTCGATACACATAGAATCATACGACGAGCGGGCGCACTGTCTTTTTCCATAATCTTTCTCAAGACTGGACGTTCTGCTCGATCAATTTCACGATCGTATCTATATTTTAATTGTTTAAGAACTCTATCTGGTGTGAGATACTTTGGTGGACTAAATCTTGTGAATTGAAGACGATCAATTGAGGCTAACTTCCAGATGATCCACTTGTAGTGGTTCTCCACCCAATGTTGAGGGACAAGTGTGGGATCCACACCTGGGGAAGCCAAGAAACTTCGTTTGAACTCCGTGACACCTGCCAAGTTGTGATCGTTGGGAATTAACAAGGCACAGTCACCCACAGCTACACCATCAACGCAATTGCCAATGTGTCCATAAAAATCTTCTAATGTAAATTGATAATTTTCGGCAACCGCTGATGTTATTGATAACACTGCTGGATCGATTTTGTTAGGTCGATAGTCAAGGGCTTTACGTGGTGTTGGTGATGTACCTGGCAAACACAATTGTCGAAGTGGAACCAATTGTGTGCGATCTCGTTCCTTAATTTCCAGTAAAGAGCCAGGATTTTTCTTTCCACGGTTCATGGTTTTTGTTTGTATTAAATTCGCTTGTTTTCTAGCAGCCGCATGTCTCCTCTGCATTACCGCCTCATTCAATTTCATTTTCCCCGATGATTTCTCATCAGAATCAGAAAAATCTTGACTATCCCAGACTATATCGTCAGGTATGGATTCTGGATGAGCAGCAGGGAGAGTTTTATTCATACCTTTTCCCTTTTCATTATAATTTTTGCTTGGAAAGGAGCGAGCTCGCCGCTCAATTGGACGAGAACTGGATGCAGGACATGATATATCAGACCATCTGTTAGCTGGGCGATTATAATTCTTATCAAGATTGGCAAAGAATGCCGCATTACTGGCTTGGATCTCCCCAGTAATAGTACTTTTAAATGGTACATCCCTATCATGGACACCATCATGATTATTTTGAAAAGTTAAAGATGATTGTATTATCTCCTCATCCTCATCATTAATATCCGTGAAAAAAACACGTGCTTGGAGGTCAGTTGCAGTCCTTGCCCTCTTTCTACCAAATGGCGTTACGTCACCTGGTGGATTCTTTCGTTTTACTGAGTCCCCCTGATTTTTATTACGCAAATTTGCGAATTTACTTTTGGTATCGGAGATTTCTTGAAGGACACAATCGTTATCCTCCACATCAGCTGTGTAAGCTTGTAAATCTGCTTTGATTTTTTCCTGAACACCTGCAGAGAGGGCAATTACACTGCCACGAGCTGTTGCAAAACCCACTATTGGATTTAATTCACCTGTGATTGACTGAATGGGCTCGGGCCTTTTAACGTTCAGCGGGATAAGCGGTTTAGACATCAACGGAACAGTTGGCCTCTTTGCATCTAGTTTTGATCGCGATATTGGGGTAGTCGAACACCTTGAATTATTTCCGATGGAGTCTGAAGACCTTCCAGGTCGACCGTTCAACGCACTCTTCTTCAAACTCGATAAGTTCACAAGCTCGGGGTCATTCTCATCAACGTCTGGATTATAAGCTTCTAGACCGGCTTTCATCTGCTGCAGCACAGCCTCGGAGTGTTTTATCACTCCACCACCAGCCGTTGTAAAGCCAATTGTTGGGGTGAAGTTGCCTGCGGCTAGTGGCGCCTTCGGCTTGTCTACGTTCTGCCACATTAATGGCTTGGTCACGGGTAAACATTTGCTTTGGATATTAACCGCTGAAAGTACCGGTACCTTCAGGGCACCTTGATTCTTTCTCGATGCCCACATTTTGTTCCTCATAGTTGACAATTCCAAATTCGGATCTTGCGCGTTTAAATCAGTTGAGAATTCTGCCATTCCTGTCTCGATTTTCGCCTGGACAGCTTCGGAAAAATTTATAGAGCCACCACTGGCGGTTGTAAAGCCCATTGTAGGTTTGAAACCATTTGGGGTCCTTGATATTGGCTTGATTGTTGGCTCATTTTCAGCTTCTGTAAAGATAGCTCCACCCCAAGATACATTCTCGTTAGCAAGCTGCGCAGATTTACTAATTCCGGTTTTCAGAATAGGAACTTCATCATTGGGCGTTTCATCATTGAGCTTCGGTGAATACAAAGTATTCAAGTGATCAACATCAGCATCATGTGGGAACACTTCGCTGGATTCCCCGTTATGATTTAAACGCTCACCAACGACTACTTTGGACTCTAGTAAAGCTTCCGGTGTTGGAGGTGCTGACGCTGATCGTTGGACACGCCCTAGATCATTGAGACAATTTGGGTAATTATTCCCTGATTTTCCAGGTAAGGCAGTGTCTCCAGATGAAGCTTCCTCCATTGCATCAAGCAATTTTTTGCCGTCTTGACATTGCAAACAGTCAGAGGCATTATCAGGTTCACCTAGCTCTACTACTCTTGGAACTAACTTCACGGCGTTTAGTGATGGAGACACTGGAGCAGCATTATCACACGTGTTTCTCAACGAATTTCTACATAACGAAGTTCTCCTATTTCCAACACTATTATCTAGAGTTTCTGGAATGATTTCATCCTCTGATTCATCACTACATTCCATTGGCTCAACAGACTTTATTTCTAGTATATCTATATCATTCTTTTCATCTCTAATACTGTTTGGTAATTTCGGTAACTCATAACTATTTGCAGAACTAATCAAGAGATCAATATTGTGCATCTCAGTTGGCTCGTTCTTTTGCAGTTTTATTTGCTCCTTGTAAATTGTATTCACAGAGAGGAATAATTTGGTACCACTAGCAGTATCGAATCCAGAGTAGACTGATACGAGCAGGGATGGCAGGTGATGTAACACTGGTACAGAGTCCTCTATCAATTGGAACTCTTCAGGCTCTCCCTCCTTAATTGTCATCATCAGAGGATCTGCCGGATCTCTTATTGCATAGTACTTTTCTAGGTAATTATTACGGAATAGATCATTATTTTGAGCAATTGTTGAGGCTATTTCTGCTTCCATGAAGGAAAATCCTAGAAAGTCCAGCCTTTTAGGGGATAAATTGCCGAATTCTCGTACAAACATACGTTGGAAAGCCCAGAAGTGTTTATTCTCTTGCTCTTCCTTCGTAAAACCTCGAAAACCATCTTCAAGGTCTGAGTCTACATCGCACATTTCTTTTTTCACTTCAGGTACATCATCATCCATGATCATTGTCTTATCCAGAATTTCAGGATTGTCGTCCTCCTGGAAAATCTGATCTACACCAAAATCAATTTCTGAAAAATTATCCTCTATGCTTGTCTGTCGAAGTGATACAGGAGTTAATGGAATGGACTGTTGGCTTTGAGTTTGGGTCTGGCTTTGAATTTGATTTTCTCGAGCTAGAATCTCAAGTTCGTAGCACGTTTGTGACAATGGGATTTCATCACTGGGATTTCTTGATAATTGACTGGAGGGGATTAGTTTGGGATTGAGCTCTCGCCGGGGAGCTCTGTCACACATTTCCAGGACCCTGCAATTCTTCAGAAATTCGTCGTCAGGAATTGTGTCCTCCTCCAAGGTTTCAAAGCGGTTTCTCTCCCGTAACAGCCGCTGGAATTCCTTCAGCTCTTGCAATTTCTTCAAGGATTTATAAGTGGTATTGATGGGCTGAATGAAGGATTGGGACTTTCTGGGCTTGCTTTTGTCAGTCTCCTCATCGGACTCGGTAGCTTCAGACAGCGCTGGGAGAGCTGTTTTGTTTTTGTCGAATATACGTCTCTTCGGTGGACGCTTGGGCTTTTTTCGGGGAGGTAGCTCCTGGGATAAGGGGACTATTTCGTCATTTCCGTCGTCAGCCTTCAGATGAGGTGGAGTTAAAATGGGAACGGCTGTTTGTGTCACGTCCTGTGAAAGAGAAATCAAAGTATTCGTCATGAAAAAGGTGTACAGAAAGGATGCCTGAAAATTTGTGAGTCGATGTGTGTGTGTGTGTGTGGGCCAAATAGGATATCAATATAACCTCGTCGAAATATCTCGAAAATCGTGACATGATTTATTTTTCAATCGTCATTCATTTATTGCTTGATCAGATTAGTCAGATAACATCGTCAAGTTGACTGCCAATCGCGTTTGCATCGATATATGCACGCGATAATTACAGAAAAAAACAAAAGATGCTTGCGCCCAATTGGAAAATTGAACGCTCTCATTTTTTTCGAAGTCAATGATTAACAGTATCTTCAACTTCGGAAAATATATTGTTACTGCAAATACCAAATTTTGCTTGTTTCTGTCTGATAATATTGGAAATCAACATAGCGCGACCAAAAAGGAATTAATCGAGGTTTCGGCCGATTAAATTCGCTTACAAAGACGTGCATATTTGTTTCTTTATGCTCGACTGAGAGAGATTTATTTTTAGGCTCGTCGCTTCAGTTATTCCAGAAAGGGTAAAGACGAATGAAAGATATATATGTTCGAGATTTTTTTGCGGCTATAAATGTGAACTTATGGCCATTGGCGCTGTAAAATACCATTGACCACGAAAATAATTTTGTTTCGCCGAATTAGTAATGTTCACGTCTATAGGCAAATATAATTTGAGAATAGGATAATGTTGATGACAAAAAACTGATTTTCTTTTCATTTGTTCAAGACATCTCAATGTTTTCAGGAATCTGTCTTTTTTTCTCCAAAAAATATTTTTCAATATTTTGAAAATTTACATAATTTGTCAATTATAAAAATAAGGGGCTAAAGTAAAGCACCAAAACTGGAGAAAATCGAAAAAAAAAGGAAGGCAAATTTTGCAACAAGATTCTGAAGAAAACTCACAAATCCAAGTTGAATTTGTATGTGAACAAGCCCGAATACGCGGTTCGTGCGCTGAATTACCGATTGATGTGTGGAGTAACAACATATTTTCCGAAAGTGAAGATACTATTAATCATTGGCAAAAAAAAAGAGAGCTTTACAATTTTCCAATTTGGTTCAAGCATCTTTTGTTTTTTCTGTAATTATCGCGTGCATATAAAATTTGTCAACGCTGGACAGAATATGTAAAACACTCGAATCTTAATAAATTAACAGAACGTCAAAAAATATTCTGTGTATATGATTTTAAATAACTACATATGCTATGACAACTTGAACAATTGTCGTACTTTTGAAAACTAAACCCGAATCGATATCCCAAATATCGATGTTTATCGATGCAAACGCCATTAGCAACCAACTTGACGATGTTATCTGACTAATGTAATCAAGCAATAAATGAATGACGATTGGAAAATACATCATGTCACGATTTTCGAGATATTTCGACTCTGACGATGTTCATTTATGTGTATGCGCTTTGTTGAATAGTCTCAGTCTGGGGATCACAACCAAAATTGAATGTTAACATTATCACTGGCAGATACCGACTTCCCATAATTTACGCATTATCATTAGTCACTTAAGGAGCTATGTAACTTGTATGGGAGTTACCATCCTAGTGAAAATTTTCAAGCCAATTACTTTTTAGGGTGAAGCCATTATTACGAAATAACCAAATTCTTTTTTGGAAATAATCGGTTCACCCTAAAAAGTGATAGAATTGACAATTTTCACTCGACTGGACTCCCATACAAGTTACAAGGTCTCTTAATTATAGACGTAAATGTATCAAAGAATGGTTGTCAAAACATCACAATTGTTCTCGTAAATAGTTTGTACAATCGTCATATAAAGTCTGAAAAGATCTGACAATCAAGAAATCAGAGATTGTATTTAAACCGAAAACTCAAATTCGTAAATTTGCAAAGAGTACTAGCGACCCATGAAACAATTTTATCCCATGCCATTGAAAAGTTCTCATTAAGATCGACAAATTGTCGATAATTTACCGGTCATTTGTTGGCTGGGGATATTCAGAAAGTGTGACAATATCTCCTTTAATGTGATAATTCATCAAAAATCCCATTCAAAATTCAATATAATTTTCCTATTGTTCTATTAATTGTTCATTTAAAAACAATTGATTGCATACACATCTATCATCAGTTCTTGGACCCTAAACTCACAATGAAGATGTACTTGATCAGTAGCCGTTTATCTACAGTATACATTAACTGCTTCGATTATGAAAACATAATTTCAACCTAAATTCAATTCTAAACGTCCTTCACGTATCGATAATTACAATTAAATTATATATAATTACAGTCTGTGGCAGCTAATAACTATAGATAACTCATCAAGGAAACATTAGCTGATTGGTCCAGACCAACATAATTATGTTTGTTACATTTCGTGCGTTTGTAAAATTGTCAATAGTCTCAACTTAAATTTCTATTCTTTCTCAAATTCAAATTTCTATTTTTTTCTTAAATCTCAATTTAAAATATGCTGCAACGATACGCTTTTTCAATACCACTACAGGATACAAATTGATACTGCCCCAAATGTTTTGTTAAAATGTTCCTGATTCTACTGGCTCTGGACATCGGATGCAGCTGCCAGGGTTTCATTCAAGGCTAAAAGGCCATTGATAACTTTCGTCAATGAAGGGACAGTATCGAAAAAATGTCGACTTTGCAGTCACCCTTTGGAAAAAGCCCAAAGTTATACCTTAAAAAGTCAAAGGGGATAAGAATAGACAGACCCACTAGTCATTGACATGTGTCTGAATATAACTAAATGACAATTTGTGACCTAACGATGTATAGCTGAGAAGTGTTAACGAATTCCAAATGGTGATCACATTAGCCTTCCACCTACTTACATCATCGAAAGCATTTGTGCTGGGAAAATTATTGTCGAAGCACATTGGCAATTGGTCTCGCTTATTCTCAGGTGTCTCCAAATCACTGGTCCAACCTGCAGCCTTTGATATGAATGGTGCCAGTGTCATGGGGGTTTTAGGTACGATGGCTTTACTCGGTGTCCTTGAAAATATATTAATCCATAAAACTATATATCCAACTAGGCAAGATCACTAGGAAAAATTGCAATGATACATTACTCTTCTGCTGGACGATGGAATAGACCAGGAGTTTGAGATAAATGAAGAAACGACGAGTTAGCCCTGGCATCTGGACTCGTGAATGGGAGATCGCACGTGACCTCGTCGTCTGAAATATTCGAGAAACTCAACATTAATTATTTATATAACATTAATTCCAATGGTACAATATTTTTTCAAAAGAGGTTCCTCAACTAAAAATCTTTTCAATGTTCCAACCTCAATTCTCTGTCACCAGCACATTGTAAAATTTGACCACCTGTTTGGTCTCTCCTCATATAACACCCTTAGAACACTCTCAATATTTTCAAGGATAATAAAACTTTATTTACCCGAAAATATGTCCTCCGATACATCGCTGACATTTCCATCAAAGTCCATTGCTGTTTTCACAAGTAACCCTACGAAATGGCTTATCATACAATACAGTGATATCCATGTGAAGGTAATAATCCCGTTGTTTTGATTTGCGGTGCGTTTTGGAAAACAACGTGTAGAGTTTATTTAGTGATTGCAAACAGTTACAAAAGTATATTGCAGGTTGTCTCTCAACGATGGCATCGCAAGCAAATGAGTACAGTGGTGTTGGTAAACCAGGTAACTGCAACCGGTACTGCCCAACTGATAATAATAACAATGTTTCGTGTATTGTCGTGCATATTCGGCTATTGTTGCAATACACGTGCACATTGGAGCTGCTTGAAACGTGCTCGAATGTTCTCATTTGTTAGTTAAAACGTAGTGAAATGGAGAAAAAATATAAAGCGACGAAGAAATGCACGTTAGTTCAGACGACGACTATAACATGGACATTGGAGGAGTTGACAAATCTCGTGAATGACGACAAATCACATGTACATTTAGTTGCAGCTAAACGACACATTGCCCTCCACCCTTGTCAACTTGGGAATTTGAAACAATCACTTCACGATATTTTGGGAGATCAAATTAATTTTTATGACGATAAGTATGTTATTTTATAAAGTTTTGGCAAAAGCAAACGCTTTTGGTTAACAGAATTATTGAACTGAAAATTTTACCATCGGTTACCCATATTTAGAGAAGTATTATCCTAAATTTTCAAGTATTCAAGTTTAAGTATGGCTGAGTAATCGCAATTCGTTTTTTTATTGGAAATGCGATGGAATAACTCTCCACAACTTTTGTACGAAACTTGTTAAGAAATGATTTTTTTACATTGCGCTTGTGAAAATCCAAATTACAAGATATTCAAGTCATCGGTGCTGTGGCACAGTTGGATCGACGCGCTATCAAATTTGCAATAATTTATGGAGTTTCAGTAAATGTAATTTATTTCGCTCTATTCTAGTTACGGGCCCAGACTGAAAATTTCACAGAATATGTAAGAAAGTATATACTTTATGAAATCAAAACCAGAAAAAAAATCCGGGGGACTGGTATAAAAAAAAAGCAGTTGGTATTAACAGATGGGATTTGTTGTTATAAAAAGTGATCCAATCCTAACATTATAATTTTTTTCAGAAAGTTCCAGGTATTTGGAGAAGAAAAAGTGGTTATGAGTTTTTAGCTAAACTTGAAATTATAGCTGTGAGAATTAATTTAAACGAAAATTGGTGACAAAATTGAATTGCGATTACTCAGCTATACTTAGACTTGAATGCTTGAAAATTTAGGATAATACTTCTCTGAATATGGGTAACCGATGGTAAAACTTTCAGTTCAATACTAAAACATAGTGGTCAAAACCTCGACGGTATTTGGGAGAATGAGCCCAAATGAAAAACATATATATATGTTTTTAGTATATGTATTGAATAGGATTCCTCGGAAATATCTTTTTTATTTACTCATTGATATTTATCATTTTTTTAACTGTCAAGTTACACAGATTTTGGCAAGTCGTGAAATTTCTGACCTCTTTCTTTTTTTTTATATTGACGACTCATATAAAATGTCCTAGGGAAAATATTCCTCAGGTGAGCACCAATTTGGGGAAATCACTATGCAAGCTCTTTCAAAAAATGATATATAGTTTTAGCCCGATAGATACACGTTACGGGATAACTCATATACCATATTTGTTACAGATTGAACGGACTTTTTCTCGCCTACAAAAATCCAAAATTACTATCGAAAAATGCGGCTATGCTCTACGACTCTTTCTTGTGTCACGTTGACATAGAGGCAGATTTTTACGTATTTAGGCCAAAAATTGGCTATACCGTCAAAGGTAAAGTATTGCTCATAGAATTTAATATGAGCGCAATTATATAAACTTAATTCATTTCGACCATTCCTGTTTTTTATTTACACGAGCCCGAATGCGCTTCCCGCGCTGAATTACAATTTCATATTTGAAGTAACAATATATTTTCCGAAGTTGAAGATAGTGTTAATCATTGACTCCGAAAAAATGAGAGCTTTCAATTTTCCAATTCGGTGCAAGCATCTTTTGTTTTCTTCTGTAATTATCGCGTACATATAAAATTTGTCAACACTGGACAGAATATGTAAAACACTCGAAACTTAATAAATTAACAGAACGTCAAAAAAATATTCTGTGCATGTGATTTTCAATAACTACGTAAGCTATAACAACTTGAACAATGGTCATACTTTTGAAAACTAAACCCGAATCGATATTCCAAATATCGATGTTTATCGATGCAAACGCGATTGGCAGTCAACTTGACGATGTTATCTGACTAATCTTATCAAGCAATAAATGAATGACGATTGAAAAATAAATCATGTCACGATTTTCGAGATATTTCGACTCTAACGATGTTCATTTATGTGTATGCGCTTCTTGAATAGGATAAAAGTGCTCGGTTGAGTACTTTCTGTCTTTCGGAATTCCTAAAATCCCCAGATATTTCTGCCAGGCTAAGAAGATGGATATATCGACGATAAAGAAAACACGATTTTGCCTTTTGCTTAAACTATTTATTAATTATTGTTACATCTGTTTGGCAGGTATTATTAACAAGAAAGCTACAAATCATCTGGGTGTATTGGTGCACAAGGCTTTTAATGTCTCAATACCGAAAAAGGATGACGATGAGGATTGGCAGGGACATTATCTTAATACTGGGGATGAAGTTACATTCACCGTGCAAATGATGGACTTGAAGCCTGGAAAAGGAAAATTGCCATTTATCAGAGGCCAATTAGTATCGAGGTATCTTAAATGCCTGATTTTAATCAAAATTTCTCGCCCAAATAGGGTACAACAAATACAACTGAAACTTCGAAATCTTTCCTAAAAATTGTCTTTTTCAATTTACTCATTAACGACTCCTTTTCCAAGCTGGGAATCATAATTCACATATTTGCCATGCTTGTAGTGAGCCCTTATGGTTTCAAGTAATTTAGGTCAAAACAACATTCGGTTAAAGTGGGTAACATCATACGAAAAGAGAAGGCATCATGTTATGAACTAATATTTCTATATATCATGATCATTCTTTATATCAACTAAATCATCTTCCCTGACATATTTTCAATTTACCCTTCAACGAGCATTGTCGAAATGAAATATATTTGTAGTTCCACAAATCACCCATTCATAAAAAATATCTCTTATCTTACATTCAAAATACTTGAGATATTTCACAAAATCCTCAAGTAGAATTCCTTCTTTGATCCTCTTCATCGAACTTAAATCCGTTGTTGGGATTTTCTATGGAGATAAATATTAGTTGATAACATGGTGCTGTTCAAATTTTAGTGTGAAGGAAACATGGAGAAATCCTCAAGCTCCTCATAAACACAATCTCACTATTCGATTTTATGAAATAGTTTTGTCTGGGCTTCACACTAAAATACTACTTAGAATTATATTTTTTCTCACGATGATGATAACCACTACACAGTTATACTACGGCTTAAGAAAAGTAAAGGCACCCAAATAAAAACCTGTTTCACTTTTGTAAATAAATACATACACGAACTAGGTTTTGCACAATTTTTCAAATCAAGAATCAAATTTCTAGGTAAAAATTGCTCTTAAACAGAGTTTTTAAAACATATTTGTCCTTCTTAAAAGAGATTTTGTTTTTGTTGATTTATTTGTAATATCTGTTGATTATTTTGCTTTCAGTGAAACGGAAGAGACGTCTATGGTGACAAAACCAAAAATATTCAAATTCGATGATGAAGACGTTAATTCAGACAGCAACGAGGACAATAACGCTGAAATTTCGGAGATTGGTGACAAGAAGCCCAGATTCTCATCAACTGTAAATGAGGGTAACAGTTCCGACTCTGAGGAGGAGGCCGACCAAGTTTCTGTGAAGAGACAGCTTACTGAAACGCAAAAGCAGTCTAAGAAGCTCCTTAAAGATAGTTCTGAGGATTGTAAACCAGTAGTGGCTGACTGGAGTGGACCTAACATGCAACATTTATCTGAAAATGGAGATATAGAAGCAAATGCCCAAGATAGCTCGGATAGTTCGGATGACGATACTGTCTTACAAAAGCCACCTGAAAAGTTTTGTAACTACTCTAAGAACACTACGACAAGTCCTACTAAAGGGAAAATTCAGGTCGCTAGTTCCGATGACTCAGATGATGAAGAACCAGTCAATAAATCTATTGCAAAAGGAAGAGTCAAAGGAACTCCAAGTATTACAAGCACTAGAGACAAATCTGAGAGTTTCAAGAATGAGAAATTGCTCAAGAAAAATCCTAAGATTACGAAACAGCAGGTGGACTCTGACGATTCTCACAGTGATGCTCCTATCTCCAACACACCTGAAAGAATAATTTCTGAGTGTGTAACGACCCCATCAGCACCGAATGTAAACGGAAAAAATTCCACTTTTGGGGATTCAAACGATGCACTACCGATTTCTAACACACCTACCATAAAGGCCCATAAAAAGGGTTTGAAAAAGTCGACAATACCTCAACGGGATTCTAACGATTCTGATGATGACCTTATGAAAAAATCCACCAAGAAATCACCTAAAAAAACCCAAGATAAATCAATTGGAGATACTACCGATTCAGAAGATCGGCTTATTAAGCTCAGTAAGAAAGACAGAAAAAGCAGAGACAAAGCTAAAACTGATACTTCGCATGTCTCAGATAACGATACGACAATTGTTGATAAATCGGGGAGGAAATCTTCGCCAAAAAAATCCTCTAAAAACATCCAACAAGACTCCAAGGAATCCGCCAAAGATTCCCCTAATTTAACTAAATCTGTAAAAGAAGAGTCTTCTTCAAAAAGAAAGGAAAAACGTTCGGAATGTGAGAATAGTATTGATGAGACCATTGAGTCAGTGAGAAAGGAGTCTAAAAAGTTGAAGAAGTTGAAAAGAAATTCATCGAAAAGCAAAGACGACCAAGAAACATCCAAGACCAATGAATCTTCGAGTAATATCGTGGAGCACGATGAGTCAAGTCATAGGATAGAAACCGAGCCTAACCATATTTCCACAAATATGGAAACCGCCGAGCAAATTCTCGAGGAGAACAATGTTCGAAAGAAAAATTTCGGGACTGCGCACGATATGTCCAGCAGTGAGGACGATGAAAACGAAAATATCAGAAATATATCGATAAAGGTGGAGAGGGAATCATCTGTGGAGGCTTCTGACCAGAACAGAACCAATAGTTTCTCGAAAACTCTTCAGAGTACTTCGCTGAACGCAAGTGACGACAGTGATGATGATTTTGAATCGTTCATGCGCGTACGAAAAATCGAATCAGATAATGACCTAGATACATCAAAAATGAGAAAATCAACGGAGAAAATAAAAGCCACAATGAGTGGCCCTCAACCTGACGTGTTGAGTTCCGAAAGCTCGATTTCTCATGAGAAATCCAAAAAGGCACCAGCGAATGCAGAAGTTGATGATTCGATACGATTGCATGCAGATATTATAAAACCAGAGGACGAGATGCCTAGAGCAAATGGCGGAGACAACGAGCAAAGTAGTTTAAATATGTCTAAAAAAATTAAAAAAGAGAAGAGTAAAAAGAAACGATCTAAGAGTGTAGAAACATATGAAGAAACCCCTGAATCTGATACTTCATTAAAGATAAAAAAAGAGAAGGATAAGACAGTTAATTCACAAGTGGCGGTTAACATTGAGGGCGAATGTGAAAATATTACAACACTCGAACTACAGACGGCGGAAAATGAGCTGCTACCACGTGTTAAAAAAGAGAAGCATGGAAAAAAGAGAAAAGAGTCGATAATTGACAAATCTGGGGAACCGGAAACGATAGTCGAGCAAAGTATATCTCGTATGTCACCACCTACCGAAAAACCGAAGAGAGTGAAAAAACGTAAGTCATCAAAAGCATCATTCCCAGATGACAATGATGAACTGAGTGATGCGTCCACAAAATCGAGGATCTTAGTGAAAAGAGAGGAATCTGTCTTCTTTTCAAATATTAAAATGAAGCATGAACCTTACGCCTCAGACGTAGAGAGTGTCTCATCGAGAAAACGTAAGCGAAAAGACAGTACGAGCTCGTCAATTGAACGTAATAATACGTTTGAAGATATAAGAATAAAACGTGAGTCGAGTGTTGTAAAAAGTGAACAGGATAGTGAGAGAAATAGAAAACTGAATAAATCCCTGAATGGCGTCAGTATAAAGTGTGAAGCAAATGCCTCCGACGTAGATGATGCACCGCCCAGGAAAAAAACGAAAAAAAAATTTAGTGAATGATGAATTGGATAATGGAAACCAAGGAAATTAAAGATAAAACGGATTAAAAAGTGAGACATCAAAAATCTATCTGCTGCACAGTATATCACATAAATCGTTTTTTTTTTTCAATTACCTATTTTTGTTATCTGTACATAAACATAATATAAATAACTAGAAATAAAATCGTATTTTCAGTTCTTACCTATAATAATGACAAACAAATTCTTACGATATCCATTGCACCAAAATATCACGTAACTTTGGTAAATTCATTCGCAAACAAAAAAATAACAAAATTATCAAGTTGTACATCTAATTATTAGAAGATTGATTATTACAAATTTGTACTAAAAGAAAGACGTTCCCTGTTGAATGATCAATCGTGGTCATACAGCACACGGGCAAGGGAGCATCATATGAACATTTTACAACATACATGCTGATTAGGGAAGGGGCCAGGGTAGGCTTGAAAAATCAACGGGACCACCTAGGCCAGGATCCGCCTCTAATAGACTCATAATCACTGCCATTGCTGCTTCGTCACTGCCGTCTGATGTGAGAGGCGTCGGGGATTCATTCATAGCTGATCTACCAATTACATCCATGAAGTCTCCATCACAAATTGCTCCTGTAAAACGTAGGATTGCATTAAAACATTTTCCCACAGTTTTCGCACAAAATCATATCATAAAAAGTATGAAACATAACGATTTTATTTATCTTACTGAAAATTTACTGATTATTTTTTTTTATTATTAATTTACTGATTAATTTTTTGTTTTTATTAATTTACTGATTGATTTTTTTTTTAAATTTATTTACGGACATTGAAATGGAAATTTAAAAGCCTAACTGGATTCTAAATGAGTATAGTATTAAAAAAAAAAATTTGGAATTAATTTGATAAAAGCAAACCTTGTTCATTGGCTATACTACTCAACGGAACATTGTTCCTGATATGATTCAACGTTGTCGCCGGATTACTACTACTATTATCGCTATTGACCCCCGACTCGCCCTCTTGCATAGCTTCTGGCGAGGTAACAGTCGTTATTGTCGTGGGCGTTGTAATCTAGAATTGAATGAATAGAATAAAAACATAGTCATGTAAATGCAGTGATAAATCGTGAAACATCAGATTGATAAAATGTCATATAGCAAACCTCAGTATTGAGCAAAAAACGATCAGGTGTGGGTGTTGGACTGTTTGATGATGAGTCTTCACTCCGCCTTTGATGATCTAGTACTTCGTCAGCTATTCGCCTACCAATTTTATTTACCTCCACATGACTAGAGATCAATCTCTCGAGTGCACCATTACTCTGGGCAAAGTAATCGTAATTACCTTGGACACTGCAACCATCAGTTCTTTGAGCTGCAGTTGTTTCCACTTGTCCGGCCTCACAACTGAAAGAATTACATTAGCTGACCACTAATACAGAGGTGTAAGCGGAGGAGAGCTTTTGCAGAGATCGGTCCATAATCAATTTTATCATCTTAGGAAATTAGGTGAATGATCTATGGTGACTGCAAAATTTTTGAAAGAGATTGTTCAATGCAAATGAATGAAAAAATTAACTACTGGGAGTGACGTGTTTGCCGCCGCTGCGAGCACAAATAAACCTTCCCGATTTGGAATTTCTGTTTCCCATTCCTAAATTTTCCGACACGTCAATTAAATGTTCAAGGACTGGTTTCCGAAAACAAAATAGGAATCATGAAATTTTGAATACTGGAATACAACAGGTGTCGCTACCTGCGACTATGTCACGTGACGCACTGACCAATCACACTGCGCAGCGCGTATTCAGACTCTCCTGTGCAAATGCGGGCAAACGCGCATGCGCCGGCGGTAGTCGGACAACTTCGGATCTAGACCGAATATAAAAGTTTAAATAGTCACTAAAATTTTGCGCCACTCAAAATCACCCAATAACTAATAAATCACTACATGAAAGTGAGTCAAATTTTGATCGAAACTAAGGTACGCCGAGAGACTCCAATTGCGACATTGATTAGCTTGATCACAACTTTCCTTCGTAAATAATGATTGATCAAAATTTTTGGCGATTTCCATGCTTCATGTTTAAAAAACAAACTTGAAACTAGTGCATGAATTTCTTTAAAAATCTAATCAGGTCTCAGTTGCGTGAAGATGCATGGATTAAAAAAACTGATCGAATCGGGTGATGTGTTTACAAGAAATCGTTGTCCGAAAATTGTGGGCACATATGTACGCGTAAACACACATACAGACATTTTGTTGAAAATGTTCTAGAACGATTAGAGAGACTTTGAAACGTGATGTGATGAAATTTCCACTTTTGATTTTCGGGGCCATTACAATAACTTCCCTATATCGGGAAGTTAAAAAATAGTCATAATGATAGATGGCTCGATATCTGCAAGCTCCCCACTATAAAAAATTACTCATTTACAATATTGCCGAATTTTTAGCTATGATGTAATCGATATCCTTGGTCCAGGGATTTCTAAACGCAAACCATTCAGACTGCAATGGCACAAAGCTCGCTGTTTTCGTTCTAAATCTGTACACCTAGAATGCCCATAAAATCACACAATATTATCTATTGACCAATGAATAATTCACATGATTCCACCATTTCTTACCTGTGTTTTAACATGCTCTGATGTTTGCAGTGCAGTTTTATGCGATTCAGCTAGATGCGGAATATCATCATGATGATAATACTCGTACATACTAGTGCCCAATAGCTCCTGTGGCAAAAATCCCAGGACAAGCGTTGCACTAACATCCCAAAAATAAATGTTACAATTTTGTCAGCATGAATAATTTCCAGTGCAATCCATTGATACGTGAATAGAGTCTATCATCACGATTACGTACATCTGATCGACAAATAAAAATTTTCCATCGATGGCATAACGAGTAACAAACATTATGGTATTGAGCTTTGGTAATCCCATTCCCTGTGAAAGTTCAAATAAACTTGGTGTTACTCTACCAACAGCAACAAGACAAGATAGATTGCAGTTATCGCCATCTAGGCCCTCCCCTTCCTGCTCCTGATCGGTGTCCATTTTAGCTGGTGCCCAGGATTTCAAGTAGCCGGTGCATTGTATCACGCAGTATTTCCAATCTGAGTACCAAAAAAAAACATGACATGTCATCAGAGAAGTGACGGGAAAAGGGGAAAAAAAAGAATCATGTCCAATCAATCGTAAATTCCCTATGACAGAGGGACCGATCAAAAGATTCACAGGCCTCCGTGAACACTTTGATCGGAATTCACCTCGGTGGGACAGTGGAATTTTATCCCATTCACGTGCAATAGACATAAATCTCTACAATATTCACCTGAATTTTGTTGCTTTTTTCTTCTATGTCCGCCAATTGCCGTGTCAGCTTCCTCCTTAACTTGCGACTCACTGCAATCCCCCAAATTATCAACTTTTTTTTTCATTCTACAGAAGAATGATCTTCTGGCACCTGAGCCAAGTCTCGTCGTGCCTTGAGGTACATCCGTTTTCACTGGTAGCATAGCTGATTCAATGAAAATCCACATAAACATCGGAATACATTAGCATATTATTGTGGTTACGAAATTCAGTCAAATGTCAACGAAAAAAAAAATAATAAAAAATTGACATTTAACGTTAGACAGTTATTAAACCCATCAATAATAAATACTCACTCTTAGCGTCAATCAATCTCTCCCGAGGGCTGTGCTCAGATGATAATTGCTCTTTCACTTTAGCAACATCTTTTGGATGCAGTATATCAAACCAACTCTGGCCCAATAGATCATCCTAAAAAATAGGCGAATACATCGCCGCGCTTGTTTCATCAGTATTACTCTGATAATACTTAATCAATGTATCATTTAGTCGACGACATTTAATCTCATACCTGGGTGTAATTCAGAGTTTGTGAAACTGATTCTGATACATAAAGAATACGTCCGCGATCACAGCCAACGACAAAAACAAAACCTTCAGCTGCCTGGAACAAAATAACAATGATTTATTATTTGTAATTGCAAGGTAATTATATAGTGGCAAATTAAATACAAGATTTACAGTTCCTCATTGCCCCCCCCCCCCCCAACCACCGATGTACATGAAAATCTTTTATCATCAAGTCGTAGAGTTAGCACATGGTAAATGGCAAGGAGAGAAAGGGAAAAGAAAGGTCGTTCCTATGCACTCGCATAATATTCCACTGATAGTACTTCGCATGAGAAAGAAATTTTATATTCCCATTTACGCAGTCATTGAACCGTAGCGCAGTTCAACGATTACACTACATACTGCCTTTTTTCTATATAAACTATATAGGTATATAAAATCACAGATGTATACAAGTTTGTATGCCCATGTAATCCCATAATCTATATATACCCATCTGTAAGGAACAATTGCATCAACCACAAGGTATAATGGTGTTTTGGTATTCCTGGGTGTGGTCCAGGATATGTGCCAATGTCTACACCACCTAATGCTTTTTTTTCGTCCAAGCCTCAGATTGATAGATAATATCATTACTGATGTTATTGAAAAATACTGCTCGGTATCGCCAGTGAGAAATCAACTGGTAGGTAAATAAAAATGGAGAAATGAGAATATAATAAATTCATGAGCAACTATTCAGGGATACGCGACTGCTTATAATGTTACTAGAGTTGTGCAATCGCAAAACTTACTCAGAAACTTTGTGTACAGTGGCGCGATAGAGAAGTCTTATAGATGCCCAGAGTCACAGTGGTAATAACTTTGAATTTCAAACGTACATATACATTGATATTTAGTGTATACATTAAGTATTTGTCACAATTGTATGATTTACCTGCAGAATGAGGGTTTTTAATTCTTGATCACTGAGGAATGCTGGCTTGTAGTGGCCTTCTGTGTAAGAGCTAGCCGCTCCTAAAATTGTTTTCAGATGCTGTACAGCCATACGTAAAACAGTTAGCTTGTCAAGTTTTCTTGACATTGCATGACACATTGGTATCATTGATGATAATTCGGTTATGTATGTATTCATCTTGTCTCTGCGTCTCTTCTCAATTTCACTGTGATTTTGTCTGGAAGAAATTTGCAATTTGAGGTTACATGTTTAAGTACAGTATATAATCAAGTATTTCATATAGATCTGATGTGCAATACATGTATAAGTTTCATTCTCCGACCTATAAACCCATCGTCCCATTCCTCAATCCCAAACATCGAAATCACTCAATTGTCATGTATAAAGTTGTCGATTTTGAATATGTTCCGCCACACTGGCCGGTGTCGCGTCGGTTCCGGTCTTACGCCTTCCGATAATTGCGATCTATATTTCCTTCGGTCTCTCCTTTATACTATAAGGAAACGCTAATACCCAGGTAGGGAATTCGAAGCTTGAACGATGAGATGAATCTTGGTCCGACCTTCGATGCCGCAGCTTGGACTTGATAGCTTCGACATAGCTTCATCCCATGTATAAGCCTAGATCAAACCAAGCTTAGTTATATCAAAGATATCCAAGCTTTGTTGGCTTAGCTTGTGCCAAGCTTGGCTCAATCTTAGCGTCCCTAGCGTTGGTTCACAGGCAGAATCCAATCTACGTCCAATATTGGATACATACATACATCCAAGCTTACGAGAATCATCCAAACCCAAGCTTCAAAAACCATATTGTGCTAAGCTTGGTCCGAGCTCAGCTTTGTTAGCTTTGAATCTTAGCTTTAACAAGCATGAATCCCGGATTGCTCATACCATCTAAACCCAAGCTTCTGAACTAAGGTTGAACTAAGCTGGATTGAAGCATATTTTTCCTAGTTTCGATTTACCGGCTCCAGCGAAACTCTGCTTAGTATTGGATTCATATATAAACCCAGTTTTGCTGCACCAGATATACTCAAGCTCGGAAACGAATGTTCAACTAAGCTTGGTCCAACCTCAATGTTCCGATTTTCGAAGTTTGAACCAAGATAAATTTTGTAGCTTGGACCAAGATCAATTTCGATGCTTCGACGACGAGAAACTTTGAAACTTGGATGAAAATGAATTTCGAGGCTTGTACCAAGATAAAGTCCGAAGCTTGAATGAAGATAAAGTTCGAAGCTTGTATTAACCTACGTAACCAAGCTAGGACGAAGCTTATTCTCTGAGCTGGGATTGGTGTTACATTCGCATGTTCTGCACAGATTGACCGAGGCTTCAGAACACCGCTTAGTCAAGCCTCGTTCAAGCTTTGATCAAGCTTCATCGCATGGTCAATTCCCACCTGGGTAACATTCAGAGACCGGCGGACAGTTTGTAGAGTATATGTAGGAGGTCATGTAACCTCATTGATAAGACCGACCTGTGTAATAAAATGAAAATAACTAAAGCCATGCCTCACTTTCAGCGCCTTGATTCAAAATTTGCTCAAGCAATATTCCATATTTTCTGCTAGTGACTCAACTAGTGCATTGAATCATCCAAGTTTCCTATTTTCGGAACTAAGACTTTCTTTCCCTAATCCTCGTATTAACTTAGCTCGAAGCTCCTATACACGCAAAACTACGTCATAATGAATTCCGCATTTCTCTTATTTTTCCATATTTAGCTGCAAACATTTTCACAGTGACATAATTCCATGATCCTCTTTGCAGACTCTTGCCTCATCGACTAGGCTTTGTGTCAGACTCTGTTAACGTCACGAAGCCAACTAGACGTTGTCGAGGAGTCAAGGTAGGCCAAGGTTACACTTGTCATTAAATGCGTATCTACTTTTTTTCCAGTGTCAAGTTACTTAATAGTAAACCTTACCCCCCCCCCCCCCCTCACACTATGCAATTCATGAATTGTGAGGAGATACCAGTGTTACTCACTTTTTGCTATCGGTATTTGTCCGTGTGGATTTGCTGTCTTCCGCGGAATCATCCGGCAAATCGCTATCATCCCTGCAAATTGAAAATAAATAGGGCGGCAATGATAAATGCTGACGTCAATTTTCAGTTTTAACTAAGTTTCGACGAATTTCTAGAAGTTAACAGGGGTGAATACATCGGTCGCTTATGGTGCTTCACTTTCGTCATTATTTCCCTTCTGCCACTTCCCCACCCTCTTCACCCCCGCCGAGCCGCTCTACGAACACCTGAGCGCAAAATGTCGTATAAACAAACGTAGAGACATTGAAAGGGCTTCCGCATACGGGGTATGAGGACATGGAGTACTCTGTCAATACGAAATTTCTTTGCTTGATACGCGTCCTTGGTAAGTTGCAACTCAAGTGTGAGCATTTGGATAAAGTCAATCGAGCGTATCAAGGGGCCAGACATCCCACGGGATATGAGGAATCGTCAAGACCCTCAATGCGTCTTTGACACTTTGATCTCGTGGTTATTTGATTGGCAATTAGAGAATCATTCAAACTTGGAGATGAAAAAACGTTATCAATGTTTCGAAATTTCCCAAAAAAAAAAATCTCCAAAAAGTCTGAAATCTTCAACAAGACTTTTCGAAATTTGGACGCTTTTCATTTAGATAAAAATTTTGGAAACGAATTTTCAGACGGGAAGAAAATTTGGGTAGGACAAGACACACACACACACACACACACAGTCGCGGCTAGAGCATCTGGGGGCCTATTTTGGTAAATAAATCTCGAACAAATCGACGACGAAATATGTAATTTATTTATTACACAGTGATAATTAACTGCAGAAGGCAATTAACTACATCTAGCGCAGCCTGGGTCAACGGCGGCCAGAGCTCAGGTCTTCACTTAGAAAATACTCGACAGTTTTCGTAACAATTAAACAATTAAACAGGCGCCAATCAGTTTATCGGTCACTACCAACGTGTGTTCCGCTCGACTCAGGAAGTATGGAATTTGAAGAGCCAAAAAAGCAAAGAGAGAAAGAAAGAAACTGAAAAGATAAGACAAAATTATAATAAATATTTATTCTATGAATTTTACAACTGCGGAATTTCTGCAATCGACTTTTCTCAATCATTCGTCAATACGAAATTTCCTCGGATGATACGTGTCTCGGTAAGTTGCAGTTCAAGTGTGAGCAGTTAGATCGACTCTTCTCCGGTTCACAATTTATACGCTCACCACTAGACAAAATACCCAAAGTTATAGTTCAATCGCCGAGGCAAGAGTACATTCCGCATGACCTGTTGCCGGCTGGGCCCGATGGTTACCCAAAATTTGGGTTCACACATGCGCAGTACGACATTGGCCTTCTTAAGGTATATTGATAGGTTGAGGTCGGAAGTACACCCTAGTCAAAATTCATGTTCATTTTTGGATTCCTAGAGTATATATTTACAGCCTGGAAACCCTCTCAGTTAATTTTAAAAATAATATTAAAATTATTGCAACCGATATTAATGTGAATGAACATTTATTTTATAAAAATTATTGATACGGAAAGTCATTTGCTTATCCCTAGACATTAGTAGCCTCACCTATAACCTAACCTAATCCACGAGGTCGATGCGCGGGAATTGTGACAGTTGTGAAAATTACCACAATGAACCAACTGAAGTGGGATGGACAGTTTAGAAAAAAAAGCATTACGATCAACGTCGAAAATCGCTGGAGGCTTTGGCTAAAATATTAATATCCTTTCGCGATTATTATTGTACGCTGGCGGCAATGTTTTGACAGCTAGCAGCGGCCATTACACTTTCAGATACTAGGGGAAAAAAATCACCAGATCCAGCCGCCATGACACTGACGAACCAGCGACGATAAATCGGAGTTTTCTATTACTTGTTTCATTAAATCCTCGAACTTAGGATCAAGCTTGAACTTTCAAAAGATGTAGTTGAAAGCTTGTTCTACATAGTGCTATGTTTTTTTTATGGGGAAACTCGTGAATTTTTCGCATAAATGCCACACTTCCGGTAAAATTTCTCGATTTGAGACATTTTTACTCTTGCATTATGTGATTTTCAATTAATTATATCTGCTTCATTAAACTTACAGATTTGTACAAAAAAATCCTCAATATAGAGACAAAAATACTCTTTCAAATGAATACCACAATATAGGGTCAAGCTCGTGGACCCTGAACCTATCAATATACCTTAATATATTTGGAACTAGTAGTTATCGATTTGAAATGACAATCCTTGAGTACAGATTTCCGAGAAACTGACGAATTATGTCGACGTGAAAATGAAAATTACGACCTCGGGTCACAAAAAGTTTTCTCGTAGATCCCAACGGATGCCAGAAACATTCTGTGTGCTGAGGAAATGCTGAAGAGCGGCTGTCGTGGGGAATACAAAAGTGACGGACCAACGCAACAGAATGCACCTCATGCAAACCTCATTTTTCCATTTCTTTTTTTCGGGAAAAACAACTTCCTCTCGCGGAAAATTGAGAGCAAGTCATGAGAAACCGGAAGTACTCACTGACTGGAGACCCTTCTTTTCTTAGGAAGAGGCGAGTAGTCACTCAGATGCTCACTTGTGGAGTTTCGCCTCTCAAATTGCTTGTGATGATGACGCTCATGGTGATGATTCCGATGACTAGATGTTGTTGGCTGATGTCCAATGTGCATGACTGAAGGGGCTGTGGCTTTATCGCCCTGGCAAGGTGCTGGGTCATTTGACTCGTTTATCAATTCAATTGTTGCTAATGATGACGTTGGTGATACTGATGTTGATACCAGGGATTTTTCCACCAGAATGCCCGCAGTTTGTGGTCGAATTTCACTGGCGAATAACAGAATAAGATAATGTTGTTGGTAAATTTTCATTTTCTACAAGAATAGGTGTGTGTATGATTTTTAGCCAAAATCCTTCTTTTTGCGATTTTAGAGCACAAAGTTTTCTCTAGTAGAAAATAGGATTTTTTAGAACAATAAAAAAAAAATAATGTTTTTTAGAAACTTTCAGAAATTTCTGAAAAAAATTGAATTAATTCATCCGTGCAAGGGGAACCTTCCGATAAATAAAGCGCGCGAACACACACACACACACACGCACACGGCGAACCGTCAACTTGAGGAAGAATGTTCCAATTAAATAAACTTCTTGTCCAATTCGATCGTTAAACGTTTTCACATAGATGATGAATCAACTTGTGATTTTTTTTTATCACTTGGACAATCTAACATACCAAGGCCGTCAACTTAGTTCTGATACGCGATGGGCTATTGAGGAGACAAGTTCCGTGTATATGAATCGTGATGCAACAAATTCCGCGCTATTGAAAAAAAATGAAAATTTTCAAGCGCGGAATAACTAAAAAAAGTAATCTTTTATAAATACTAATTCAATTATTCTTCGATAAATCCGCGGAGCAATTTATTCATACCACCACCATTTATCCCAAATCAACTGTTTTTGTAAACTACGAGTGCAGTTCAATAGATCGTAACAATTGACTTTCAATGAGGACTGAAATCAGAAAATGGTTTAGTGCATGCCTAATATACAGGACTAGTGAAAATCAGATAGGCCTCTTATGACTTTTCTCCCAGCTTCTCGGACAACTACGCTTTTCCATTGCATAATGCACTAGTTAAGAAACGCGCGACATAAGCAAATCATAAGTATGCAATTGTGCTCTAACTTAGTCGGTTCATGTATGCGCATACACTCATGCTTGGCTTCTGGATGTTTTAATGATAGAGATAATAAACTAAAACCAGGAGAAGAAAATGAAGTGGAGTGCAGAACTGGCGTCTATTGTCGAAGGTTATTGCCCACGATTGACCCAGTGCTTACGCCAGTGTCACGATATCACGATCACACGTTTTTAACATTATTTTCCATTTCATATTAGGTGATAAATGTATTTGTCGGTACAACGAACTTTTTATGCTTTTTATTTTGTACTGTGCTGCGCTTGAGTATCTTCGCTTTCGAGATTTTTGAGGGTTTCCACACACACACACACACATTTGCACTTAATATTTTTTTTTTTCATTTGTTAATTTTGTAAGTTTGTTTAATAAAGGACAAGTATGAAAAAGAGGAAGGAAAGAGAAAGAAGGAATTGTGAGGAAGGCGGTTGGCTTACTTCTTTCTCTTTTTTTTCTTTAAAAAAAAAAAAACACACACACACACACACATCCACGCACATACACAGACAGCGTGGTTGGTAGAGCTGTCAGCGGTATCCATAAAATGAGACCGCACGGCCGGGCAGGAACCTAACCCGACGAAGGTGGGGGGGGGGGGGGTCATCATAAGTGCAAACATGGGTTTCTGGAGATTCACCCTGTGTTTAGAAATACAATGAGCTAAAATGACGAAAGTCGGCCCCAGCCACAGGGATGGGTGTCCACTAGGCCCCCTCAGGGAATGCTCAAACAGCAGCTACCCTGGGGAGTACACATCACAGACACGGAGACAAAACACACACACACACATATACACGCAGTTTGCCTCACGGTGAGAATTTTGCAAAAAAAAAAGTTAAAATGAGATGAATAAAAGAGATACTTAAAAAGTTTTAAAGAGTTTAATAATCGTATTAAACTGACACTCAGTAAATTTCCTGTCAGCATTATTCATTGGAATAAATTACCAAAAATTCATTGATAATTTCTTCTTAATTTGAATATCCTTTTCAAGTATATGAAATAGTGTTGTACGCGCTCTTCTCCGTTTTTCTCAATTCGCTTCCTAAAATTGACATGGCACAAAAAGAAGCGATGTATGGCGAGAATTTGGGGTTTTTTTTTTGTTGGACCAAAATATTTTTTTTTAACATTTCTGAACATTCCCAGACACACAACTAGAAGAATAATTTGTTCTTTCATCTGCCCTCGTGTATCCCTGATTTTACTGCATTGATGGGGCATTGCATTGGCTGTGGCTGAAGCCATTCATCAGCACATTGATAAGTTTACTTACGTTGGTAGTGAAGCAAGATTGAAGTAAGTCCTCGGGCCCTGTTCATTATCACGCTCAGTCAGATAAATATGTGTGCCACTAGCCAGAACAACATTTTGTCCATGATGAACATGTGGCCTCAGCTCTTCAATTGAAATAAACTCCTGTGGCTCTTGCGTAGCCTGGAAGAGCTGATTGTAGCTCTGGGCCATGTCTTGTGCCACCATTTCGCAGTTATTATTGTTACTGTTATGTCGCTGATGATAATTTAAAAGTTGATCAATACTGCCAACAGGCCCAATGTCGGTTGCTTTCCCTAGATCCTCACACTTATTACCCTCCTCAATGTCTTTTGGGTAATTATTCGGGCACAAATTGGGGTTCAAAGACCGATGATTATTGGTGTTATCATCGACCATTTGATCATCGGAATATCCGGTGATACCATTAACTCCTGTGCCCCCGTTCGAGAGCAATCTGCTCTCATCTTAAATCAAGAGAGAAGGACAGTTGGAACATAGGAATACATTGCTAAACAAATTTTGCTACATTGATTATTGTGGCAAGTAATCTACGAGTCAGGGTTTGAAATTGGGAAAAATGTTATTTTCAATTTTTTTAAATCTTTTAACAGGTGAAAATAAAATTGGCCGTTAATGCGAGGTGTATTTTGAAGTCGGAAATTTTTTTTCAAAAATTCCGAAGATAAAACATTTTATTTGCAGGTTTTCCCAATTGTTTAATGGGTGAAAAAAAAAATTGACCGTTAATGCGGAGTCGCATTTTGAGATCGGAAAATTTTTTTTTGTCAAAAATTCCGAAGATAAAACATTTTATTTGCAGGTTTTCCAAAAGGCTTAACAGGTGAATAAAAAAAAAAATTTTTGACCGTTAATGCGGAGTGGCATTTTGAAATCGGAATTTTTTTTTTTTTTTTTTCGAAAATTGCGAAGATAAAACATTTTATTTTCAGGTTTTCCAAACTGTTTAACAGGTGAATAAAAAAAATTTTTTTTGATCATTAATGCGGAGTCGCATTTTGAGATCAGGTGAATAAAAAAAAAATAAAAAAATATTTTGTTCGACCGTTAATGCGGACTTGGCAAAATTTTGTAAGCAATTCAAAACGGCTACTTTGCAATTGATGAGACTATCACAATTCCCATCACTTGCACACACATATATCTATGGATAATTGATAATATGCAGAGTGGCGTATGCGGGGCCATGTAAGAGGCCGCATTTAGATGCATATACAGAGATTTGCGCAACGCTCGAAGTGCAACGTTTTGTTAGTTAATCCTAGGCTAGAGTTGCCTTCTGCATTTTGATAAAAATTACAAGTACTCAAAACCACCAACAGTACACACACACATGGAAGTAGCAGTTATAATATTCGTGGGTGCTTGTTATTGAGAAAATATTGATCGTTATCAGAAGTATTATATCATCAGAAATTGGAATGCTTATGTGAACTGAAAGCGACGTTAGAGACTTCCTCTCACAAACAAAAAATTGATTCTCAATACTTCAGAAAATTTATAACTATACCTTAAAAAAAATACATTTACTTCCTTATTTTTGGGATACAAAGTTTCTGATAAAATTATTTTTTTTTCTGAATGAAATCGAAAAAACAATTGCCTCCAAAAAAAGTGGAAATAATATCTTACCGAAGAGGCCGTACATCCAACACGTGATATTAGGAGGTAGTTCTGCATTGTTGATGTCGCTGGGTGCTGGAGTCTCGCCACCCCCCGTATCCCAGGACACTGTACCCTGAAAGCGCCTCCAGATTTCCGTAAAATTATCCAACAGGTGTCACGTTAACTGTTATAAAATTTTCCCCCCTCCGCCACCCCTCCGTTATCCACCTCCTCAAACTTGCCGATAATAATGATTGTTGATCGAAGCTGGAGGGCGAAAACTAAAACCACAAACTCACGATCGGAAAGGTGAAAATCAGTGGTTTGTAACACTTGCAACCGCACGAGCGTGGTGATAGCCACGTGGTCAATGTAAGCAAGATATCTGTTGAACTACCTGGGATATTGCTTCGCATTTATCGCAATGCGCCGGAGTAAGCCGCAGGTGGGAGTGGACTAAACCGCCCTATGTACCCACTCGCGCTTATGCTAAATGCAAGCAAATAACCACCCACCAATGCAGATGGTAGGGTGAATGGGTGACACCCCTATCGTGATAACCTACCTCACTCTAGCCTCAAACCTGGCGAATAGAGGGGAAAAAAGGGGGATAAACACAAGTGGTTACCAGTGTGAATCATCAATTGTATTGCGGATGAAAAATTTTGCTGTTCATCGGTTTCGTCAGGGATCTATCATACTCAAAATGTCCCTGAAACGTCAATGATTTTAGTTGAAATTTTTTTGCAGAAGAATAGTAGAAAATATCTCTGGGGGGGGGGGAGGGTGCTTGGGGGGGGGGGGGAGGGGGGGAATTTTAAAAATATTTTCTCGTGGATTGCGACGGATAGCAGGAATGTTCCATGTGTGCTACTGATGGTACTCATAAAATGAGACCGCACGGCCGGGCGGGAACCTAACCCCACGAAGAGGGGGGGGCGGGGGGGGGGGGGGTCATCATAGGTCCCAACATGGGTTGCTGGAGGTTTACCCTGTGTTTAGAAATACGATGCCCTAAAATGGCGAAAGTCGGCCCCGGCCGCATGGATGGGTGTCCACTAGTCCTATTGCTCTCTAATTAGAAAAGAAATTTAGATATTGCGGGGAATATTCATCAAGCTCCGTTGTAAAAACCCTACAAGCACTTTTACATTTAACGGCGGTGAGCACTGAAGCTTTCATCGACCACTACCTGATCGGATCATTGATTTATCGGAGGCTCAATTGTTCGCCCAGTGATCGTTAATTCCAAAATCTTGATTAGTACCATAAGATAATTACAGGAACTCCATCCGAATCTACTGTAGAGTTAATGGATATCTCATGAAAATGAGCATTTTCAAATTCACTTCTGTCGGTGGGGTCGAATGCGAGAGGCAAATAAATCCCGAGATATCTCTATTGTCATACAATATAGAAACCTTAAAAGTTTTTCCCCTTGAATGGCGACTTTTTTTTTTCTTTGAATATTTCGTCTCTTCAACTCTACCTCGGAATTTCATATGAGGAAAAGTATCGAACACATGTCCGTGAGAGGGTTGACTGGGCCGACGAGGGGGTGGGAGGGGGGGGGGTCGAACTAAAGGTTACGTAGGATTAATTGAACATGCGTATGTCATGCGATTCTGCCAGTATTAATTAGCGTTAATCAAGGTAAAGAGGGATGCAGTGTTTATCCTATGGACGCATTCGACGTCATTATCGTCCGGTGCTTGGGGAGGGTACGTTTGAAGTGACCGCATTATCCCCATTTTTTAACCCCCCGCCGTACTGCACCCCATTATGATCCAGTGCATTCATTAAATATGGGGCTTCCCTATTATTACAAACAGTTTCATTTATTGTTTGTTTCCTTCGTAAAACAAAATAAAATAAATGGGCTGTGGGTTTGACCCTCCGCGGGCCAAAATTATAACTTCCCGATGTCTGCGTGTGTGTGTGTACTTTCTTTCCAATCTCTCATTTTTCTCACCATAGAGCTCTCTAAACGATTTCAATTGTTTATAGCGCTCTAACGCCGAAACGGTTAAAGATACGAAAAAAGTCAGAGGACACAAAATATGTATTTTTTTATAAGGAACAACATTCATTGGACACATTTTTGCGTATCTATAATATTTCGTGAGATACAACGTTATAAACAATTGATACTGTTGATAAAAAAGTTGTTTTATTCTTCATCCAAATTTTTCAAACATTTTTTGCAAACTGTAAAACTTTAGTTGTTATTAAAAATTCAATGGTTTATGAACAAATGTGTACATTCAATTATATTGTGGTAATTTTTTGTAAATTTCGAAATTGCTTCGAGTATCCTCGATCTTTCATTTTCGGAATGCTCAAAAACTTTTTGAAAGCCCGAATAATTCCGTGGCCCTCGACTGGAACAATATTGCTCCGGGCGCGTCGTGCGGAGCCCCTACTCCGCGCTAGTTTGCCATCTGACGCGTGGCCGCGGATGGCAAATACGCGCGGGGGATGATGATGGGTTTTCCAGTGCTGACCTGTATTGAAATGAGCAAAATAATAATTTACTTTAATAGAGTTAACTCTCTCTGCACTGTGTTGGATCCTTAGCATAAGAGTTGTAGGTATGTGTGTGTGTGTGATAAATCGCCACGTCTGGCAACCCTCCATGTAATTCCAGGTTTTGAATTCATTGACTTTTTAAATTTTTTTTAATTTAACTTAGTTGACTTTGAACGACTTCAACAATTACTACAAACGACTTCGACAAGCCGAATTCACCTGACTTCAGTGACTTCACTGTTTTTTATTGACTTCAGTGTGACTTCCGATTGACTTCATCGCAGAGTGACACCATGACTACGGGAGTGGGTAGCCCCTCGCTGTAGGCTGTTGTTTATGCTACAGAAAATATCAATTTTTGCACAGTTTCAGATTTTGAAAGTAATATGTTGTTGTTTAAATTGATTCGTTAGTTCTCCCTGGAATGCTTCTTATGCCTGATGGATTTATTACCTTGCCATTGGCTTGATTTAGCCGACGTCTCTGAAATCCTAGAAATTCGAAACGCTACGGAAAATTATCCTTTTTCGTCTGGCTTTCTGTCCCCCCCTCATTTCGATAGTGTTTGCCAGCGGATGATTGGTAAATTGACACCCGGTCAGTGGAGATAAGATACTTTCTCTTCTCCCTGGATGGACAATTTCCACGTCTCGACTGTTCTCATATTGTTATTACTGTCTTCTGCATCTTCCAATTATTTTTCATCAAGCAAAACGATGAATAAAGAATTAAATCCCTGGGCATGTCAGCTCCACTCAGCCAACACCAATAATTGGCCCTTAATTTCTTGTCTCAGCGCTTACCAATTGCTCGACGAGACGTGTATTTCAGATTAAGAGGAATAATTACAGGGGGGAAAAACAAACAAAAATACGGGACATAAAGTGGCATTTTAATGTGATGAGCAAAGTTTCGCCAATGTAAAAAAAATGCTAATGAGAAAAAAAAAATTATAAATTTTGTAATCAAAAAAAAAAAAATTAAATGCAAACATTTAAGAAACAGAAAAATTTCGTAAGCGCACATCTTGAAATTGTGTTAACAAAATATTTCCTAAAACAATGTGTCAATTGAATCATATACGTCAAGCCTATATATTTCTTCACGGAATCGCACGCGAGCGCTCCTGAATATCCAGTTGCGTAATCGAAAATGGATAACACGAGCTATACAACAATTTGACCCAACAGAGTTATGTAAACGTCGTGTACAACCGGGCTGCAGTTGACGGATCTCGCCTCTCTCACTCACACTCTCTGTATCTTTATCTCGTTCTCCAGAATGTAGAGGACCCCTCGATCCGTAATATACCATTTGAAGAATTCTTTGTGCCAATCGTCATTATTGTCTACCGAAATATATCATACAATGAGATTTATGAATATAATCCATCATCATTGTGTAGGGAATTAATGGTAATTTATTGGATTTATTCAATTGGGCGCTAAATTTTCCCTCTCATTGTGTGTCCCGCAAATGTTATTTCGTTTGGAAATTTTGAATTGTCTCATTATTTTATAGATACACTGATGGAGAAGACAATTTTTAAGATAACAGCATCCGCTGGACCTACGAAACCGTAATCTCATGCAGAACATTTTCTTCGAAATAAATCTAATGGAAATAATTCGTTTCGGAAGAACGACCAAACGCACTGCATGTGATCTTGGGTTGATCAAACGTTAGCGAAATATCGCGGCTAAAAGACGAATGAGCAAGTTGAAGCAGTGTTCAATTACACCTTTTCTGAGTGGGTGGGTGGGTGGCTGCCTGTGTGTGGGTGGGTGGATGTGTGTGCGTGTTTGGGTGGACGGGTATGTGTGTGTGGGTAGGTAGGCGAGTAGGTGGAAGGGTGGGAGGGTAGGTAAGTGGGTGGATGAGTAGGTGGAGGGGTGGGTGGGTGGATGAGTAGGTGGAGGGGTGGGTGGGTGGGTGTGTGTGTGTGTGTGGGTGGACGGGTGTGTGTGTGTGTGGGTAGGTAGGCGAGTAGGTGGAAGGGTGGGGGAGTAGGTAAGTGGGTGGATGAGTAGGTGGAGGGGGTGGGTGGGTGGAGGGGTGGGTGGGTTGATGTGTGTGTGTGTGTGTGGGTGGACGGGTGTGTGTGTGAGTGGGTAGGTAGGCGAGTAGGTGGAAAGGTAGGCGGATAGGTAAGTAGGTGGATGAGTAGGTGGAGGGGTGGGTGGGTGGATGTGTGTGTGTGTGTGGGTGGACGGGTGTGTGTGTGAGTGGGTAGGTAGGCGAGTAGGTGGAAAGGTAGGCGGATAGGTAAGTGGGTGGATGAGTAGGTGGAGGGGTGGGTGGGTGGATGAGTAGGTGGAGGGGTGGGTGGGTGGATGTGTGTGTGTGTGTGGGTGGACGGGTGTGTGTGTGTGTGGGTAGGTAGGCGAGTAGGTGGAAGGGTGGGGGAGTAGGTAAGTGGGTGGATGAGTAGGTGGAGGGGGTGGGTGGGTGGAGGGGTGGGTGGGTGGATGTGTGTGTGTGTGTGTGTGTGGGTGGACGGGTGTGTGTGTGAGTGGGTAGGTAGGCGAGTAGGTGGAAAGGTAGGCGGATAGGTAAGTGGGTGGATGAGTAGGTGGAGGGGTGGGTGGGTGAGCAACTGGAAGGGTGTGTGAGTAGGTGGAAAGGTGGGTGAGTAGGCAAAAGGGTGGGTGAGTAGGTAAGTGGGTGGATGAGTAGGTGGGTGGGTGGATGAGCAGGGGGGGGGCAGAGCTAATTCGGTGCAAAATCGGTCATTTTTCACGAATTTTTATTGGCGATACGGATAGATCAGTTCAATTTTTGTTTTCCCATGTGATGATATAACATTTAAACAATATGTGTGAAAATTTTCATCCAAAAATATTGAAAATTGCCACTCTCAAAAACGCCGATTTTCGCCCAAAAACCGATTTTTTTGTTGCTGTAGAAATAAAAATAATTTTAAAAAAGCCGATAGCGTTAAAAAGTACTGTGAAAAATTTCGAAACAATTCGTCCAGTACATTTTGCAGTATCGTGTACACGGACTTTGAAAATGACAACTTTTCAGGAGAGCATTTTAAAGTTTTGGACACCCAAAAATCGAATATAAAACGCCCATAAGTCAACTGACCATACCTTCGGAAGTTCTACTCGGATCGATCTAAAATTTTAACACAATATTCTTGAGATGTGCATTCAGAAAAAAAAAATTAAAATTTTTTTTTGATACTATACCCCCCCCCCCCCCATCTAAACTTTCTATCCACCCTTATTTTTATACCAAATATTAAAATATGACAATACGTTCCTATTTTGCACCATCCAAAATACGTGAGAAACTATTGAAATTTTAGGATTCCCTATTACCACCGTGTTATCCGAGCTTTCGCTTATCCGCGGAACTCCTCCACATTAGATCGGATAATCGGAACTGTAACTGGCTAGAACCTTACCCCGGTATACTTACAGCAGACTGGTAGTATCGAGTGGATGTACCCTCCGCGAGGGGACTTTCTCAGAAGGTATGCGAGTTATTATCTTCCTTTCTTCTCCAAAATGGGCATCTCAATTTCCTGTACATTCATAAAAAATGAAGTGGGAAGATCTCACTAGAACTTTCTAATGGTTGGAGAACTGGAGAATTCTGGAAAGATGTTGCATTGTGGCCACGCACCAGGTTCATTTAAGTTGAGACCAATCAAATTATTGCTTCCTGAAATACTGATATGCTTGGCACGAGATTCCACAAACGATCCATGCGATCTATGCAAAGCAATAACAATTAATGGGCAATTGAGGCCCAACTCCGCCTGGAACTCCAACTGGAAAGCCTTCTAAAAAATTCTTACGATTTTTAAATTACAGTCCAGACTGGATTGATACTCTTGAGGTGGACCCTGCAGCTAAATCCGTCCACTTTGGAACCAAAAATAAAGATAAAATAAATGGGATGTGAGTGTGCCCCCGACGGGTCGCATCTATAACTTCCAGATAGTGTGTGTGTGTGTGTGTGTGTGTGTGTGTGTGTGTGTGTGTGTGTGTGTGACGACACACGTATGAAGCTCAGTTGTATATCAGTTACGCAAATTCGACTATTGATCGCTTATTACCATTTTTTATCGATATCTCGTAAAATATGATGCCAAGCAAAAAAAGTAATATAACATGAAATACGTAGATTCATGAGAGGAACAACTTTTGTTTAACACTTTTTCTCGTATCTGTCACCGTTCTCGAGATCCAGCGTGGTGAACAATTGAAATTGTTAATAACGATTGAAGGAATTGTTTTTCAACATTGACACTCCTTTTCGCCCTGGACATCGGTCAGAGGTAATTTGGGGTCGAAAGAGAAACAAATCGATCGAGCCGTTTACCGGGAACCGTTTCTCAAAGGATCACTCACACATGAACACACACACACACACACACACGACAGTCGGGGCTTTGGCGTAGTGGTAGAGTATCTGCCTACTACTCCGAAGGTCCTAGGTTCGCGCCCGGCCGCCGGAGAGTATTTTTTCAAAATATTTTCTCATGGATTCCGACCGATGCAGGAACTTCCGTGTGTGCTATCGGCGGTACCCATAAAATGAGACCGCCCGGCCGAGCGGGAACCTAACCCGATGCAGGGGAGGGGGGTGTGTTCCATCATAGGCGCCGGCCATCGTAGCACAGAGGTTTCTGGAGGTTTACCCTGTGTTTAGAAATATGATGGCCTAAACATGGCGACAAGTCGGCCTAAACATGGCGACAAGTCGACATGGCCCCAGCTGCATGGGTGGGTGTCCGGTACGCCCCCTGAAGGAATGCTTACACGGCCGCTACCGGGTGCGTACAAATGAGAGGGACGGAGGAAAAAAAAAAGAAAAAAAAACACACACATACACAGAACCCTCAGCTGAAATTTGTCAGAACGATGTGAAACGTCGAGAAAAGTGAAAATTTTCGATTTCTGAGACACTTGATTATCGGGGAGTTGAAAAAAAAGTTTCCGGAAGTTAAGATTGGGATCTTATGGGGAGGCCAAGTCGACTTTTTGTAAAATTGAATTTTTGACTAAAAATTCATTGATACTCTTCAGGAGACTATAAATCACCTATCTATTTTCTATCATGTGACTTATATCTCCAGATATATCTCCAGCTACGAGATTTCACCGATCGACTTTAGTCGCAGGATGTCCATTAAAACGAAAAGATTTTTGACCGAACATCTGATGAGGGCAGCATAGCATAAGATTAACATATAGATATTTGCGTTGGGCATCTGCAGGCCTTCTCCCCCGATAACACACCATAAGAAATCCCCCCCCCCCCCCTCGGGTTCGAATTCAGATTGGGATTATCGGGATTATTTATTTATTTACACGCCAAACGGCATTATACAACAAAAATATTACATGAGTATATATAATAATCAGCGAAAAGTAGTATGCTAAAAAAGAAAAGAAAAGTAGCCATGATATGTAACAAAGGAAGAACCAAATTCAACAATCCGTTAATAACTTCTTAACGGACGAGGCGAACAACGATTTCGAGCTATCAAAAAAATTTAACTGCATGCAATGCTCATTAACGACCCTGGCCATTCTATTCAAAGGACTGTGTAGGACATAGTTCTTGGACGTTTTAAAGGTTTGAAGTAGAAGACATTGTCGCAGGCCCGCCCGGGACATATAAATTTCAGACGTTCCAGGATGTCCGCCACAATAGCACCATTAACCACATTATGGAAAAACAGGAGATCCATACGCCGCCGTCGACAGGAAAATTTTAATTCAATTTTCAGTTCAATTCATGTGCCAAACATTATTGCTTTCTATAGTAAACTTTATGGCCTACATTTATTTCTCCTCATTATAGTATCACCATTTTTACCTATTTACTAGTCTATTATAACAGCGATTCAAGAAACTTCCATGCAAGTCCGGCAAGGTGGTGGTTAGCTCGTGGGAGGTATATACACACCCACAAAGTTGAAAAATAATTTTCGTACGGGTACCGACAGCATTCGCAAAGTTATACAGAAAAAAAATCAGCTCAAGAATAGAAATATCCCTGGTTCGGAGATAAAATCAGTTCTTTTTGGTTTTGTTTCTATTTATTGAGAGTCCGTGATTCAGGGATAAAAAAAAATCAGGACCATTTTGTCCGTGAATCAGGTATTTTCTTTCGTCGAGATTTTAGAAGGCTCCTACATTACATATATAGGATGGTAACTAAAATAATTGAGAAACTGTTTCAGAGAAACCGCAAAAATTGAGGTCCAGAAGGAAAGTTTCAAAAAACTCACGCAATTTTTAAGGAGATTCCAATTTTTGTGCTCGATAATATTGATATTCCCAAAGATATTCATCAAAGCTAAACGTTTGAGGTGATTCAAAATTGAAGGAGAGCCTTCTTATTCAATTCAATACCCATGACCAACCCTTCACATAAAGGATTAATTTTACAACAACTCGTAAATAATTTAACAAATAGCCAAATCAAAGGAGTTGAAATTTTGAAAATAGTCTTCCAATAGAAAGCAAAAGTATGTAATCCACAGCTCTCCTTAGGCGCATACACATAAATGAACATCGTTAGAGTCGAGATATCTCAAAAATCGTGACATGATTTATTTTTCAATGGCCATTCATTTATTGCTTGATCAGATTAGTCAGATGACATCGTGAAGTTGATTGCTAATCACGTTTGCATCGATAAACATCGATATTTGGGATATCGATTCGGGTTTAGTTTTCAAAAGTATGACAATTGTTCAAGTTGTCATAGCTTATGTAGTTATTGAAAATCATATACACAGAATATATTTTTACGTTCTGTTAATTTATTAAGTTTCGAGTGTTTTACATATTCCGCCCAGTGTTGACAAATTTTATGTGCACGCGATAATTACAGAAAAAAAAACAAAAGATGCTTGCACCAAATTGGAAAATTGAAAGCTCTCATTTTTTCGGAGTCAATGATTAATAGTATCTTCAACTTCGGAAAATATATTGTTACTTCAACTATGAAATTGTAATTCAGCACGCGAAGCGTGCATTCGGGCTTGTGTAAATCTAAAAAGAGAATCAATGAGCGTCAATAAATTAACACAGGGATATTCCTCAAATATTGCATTACTTCCAATTGTCATTTCTCACAAGAACTTCAGACCTTGAATTATCGATTTTTCGAAGGTCAGTGACGAATTAGCCGAATGAGTTTTTACTATGGCTTCTCTCTATTTGACGTAGTAACAAAGTAGGTAGTTAATAGAGTGAATTTACATTTGTTATTCATCTGTATTGCAATAAAATTCTCAACTGAATCGAAGTTAATTCACCTTTTGTTCATTTGTCATGGGTTTATTGAGGCTTAAATTGAGGGAGATGCGGTTAATTGGCATTATGAGAATATTGGATTTCGGCCCAGAGGAGGGTCGTCCTGTGTTAGGGGGAGGGGGGGGGGGGGGGGGGATAAAACATTTGCATTTGAAGCGTTGCCTCTAATGATGTATATTTTGATGATTTTTACAATGCAACTTAAATTCAATTAATTTCACTAAATTTCTCTCAAAATTGAGGGCACTAATGACTAGCCATGTGCTTGAACTCACGAGACGCAGATGAATAGAATAATTCGTTCAAGGTCTTCCCGCATTGTAATGTGAATGCAAGTGGAAAAAAAGATGATATGTGGATAGAAGCAAAAAAAAAATGGAATGCAAAAAGGAGGAGAAAAATTACTCGGAAGTTGAGTGTCACGATATAAGTGTATGTGGCCGTCTGTGAAGTAGATTCATTCAGTGGGAAAATGACGGCATCGTAAAAAAAGTTTATCAGTATGAGGTAATATGCGCCGTTGGGCCTCAAGCATGCAAGTGGAATATTGCATAACACTTGAACTACCGATACAAATTCTATACTTACGTTTAGCTATGTGTATGAGTGATAGTGTCAATAGATGACGACTGACTGCAGCAGAGCGTTGTTAATTATTGTTAATGAAGGGACTCCTTCGATCGACTTCATAGTTTTATTCTTAGACATTTACATTAATTGAATTTCCAATTTACCGAATGGTGGATTACACTTGTAACACTGGTCTCTCGTGTTTTCCCTCCAAATTGTCGTTTACAGCTGAGTAACCGGTACCGCCCTGGAACAAATTGACATTGTATTATCAGTCATCGGTCTCATTCCTTCTTTTAAAGTTATTGTAATCACCGAGAAAATGAAATGTCTCAGAAGCATGAAATTTGTACGTTTCTCGACGTTTCACATGATCCTGATACATTTTCAGCGCGGGTTATGTCTGTGTGTGTGTGTGTGTGTGCGTGTGTATGTGCTCATGTAACTGCTGGACCGATTTAACTATTTTTTTCTTTAATCGACGCATCTCCTGAGTCTCCAGGTCTGAAAGGAGTGTTTTTGCAATCGTACAATTTCAAATGTTTGTTACGCTGCATCTCGAGAACGGTGACAGATACGTGAAAAAGTGTCCAACAAAAGTTGTTCCTCTCGTGAAACTACATATTTCATGTTTTATTACTTTTTTTGCTAAGCATCATATCTTACGAGATATCGATAAAAAATCATAACGATCGATGAATAGTCGAATTTGCGTAACTACTAGTCCCTTTTCACAAAAACTAATTTTTCATTTATAAAGCTGGACATTGGTGTAAAAATTCTGATTTTTGTGAAACAACAATGCGAAACTAGTTTTGATTTTTTTTATATACTCTCCCTGTAACAAACAATTATAAATACGTACCCGTTGTAAGGGAATAATATCGCTCTCTTTAATGATCTTTCCATCCAATGGATTTATCCAATCCTTCTTTATCAATTTTTCGAAGCACTCCATTGTAATCACGTCTCCACTGAAAAAAATCATATTTTATTCATCTTTCTGGACATCCCTAAGTCAATGAATTATTGATACCCACGTTGTTTTTATAACAGCACAAGGCACACTGTTACTAAGCACATCGTGTGTGATTGGACACATATATCTCGCCTCTTTGACAATTAGTGATTTTTTATCATCGGGATCTCTCACTTCAGTGAATTTTATGTTGATTAAATCTTTGAGTTTCAGTGGTTTATCACTGACAGGACAGTAGATTGTTTTATCTGGTTTTTTCAACAGTGCAGCTTTAGCCTCGGGTGTTTTTGAGGGAATCCAGAAACTTGGAAGCGCCTTATCACGACCTTCAGCCATATTTGAGATTGATGCACTGCTCGATTGTTCCTCCTCTTTACTTGGAATAATATTTTTCTCAAATTTGAAGAATTTCTGGAGCTTCTCGAGTTCCTCAGTCGCCGTTTTTTCATTGGATTCATCCTGAAGATTAACGGAATAAATAAGTCAATAATAGAGTGAAGAAATATTATTTTTATCTATATTAATAATTATCTAACCCTTACCGCTCTTCATATAACTATATAAGTAACCATCAATAATTGCCTAATAACGATTTAATAACGCATACTAATAACGTTTAATAACGCATAATAACCCAATAATTCATGGTTGACATGAAATGACAAGATGGTATTTGAAACAATCAATATTCCATGAAACCAACTAGCAGCACCTCCTATTGAACCCCATCAACACTGTTAACACGGAAATAAAAGTATGACATTATCGAATAAGCATTCTTTCTATTACACAACTCATCAGTTAAATTTTGTCATCTAACAACTATCTTCTGTTGTACATCTTAAATCTGCCCCGAGAATAATATTATTTAATACTGACATATGATTAGTTCTGAAGGAACAGTACTATTTCCCCCTCAAAAAAAGAAAATTTCACTGCTTCAATTAGACTTCCCTTGAAATACCTCTGTTCTGGAAAAGCAAAGATTAAGCACATATTTGCTATAACTATGCGCAATTTGGGCGAGAGATATTTTCGTTCTATAGCAATAAAAAGACGAGATTCTATACAGTTATTCAATGTTGGAATCCTGCAAGAAAATCTTTGGATAAAATAGATTGTCTGGATGAGCAGATTTAGAGAACAACTAAATGCGTATTTAGTTGTGGCTAAAAATTCTTTCCCAGCAAGTTTAAGATATTAGACAAGAGTGTAAATGAGTGTCAGTTAAGAGCAGCGTTTTTTTCTCCATGCAGAGCAATCTTGCAGACAAATTATAAGTCTCAACGTAAATGTGACCATACAACCCTTCTAGATATGAAATATAGGGAATGTGGATGTAAAACGGATACTTTAGAATCTTCGAAAAGTGTAACTAGCCGAAACAAATTATACTTTTCATAGGAAACAAATATTCACATTGGAAAAATTCACCGAGCCATTGTGATTTTTAAGTTCATAGCGTGCGTTCGTATATCTCAATACTCTAGTTTCATCAAGCAGCAATTATAGAAATATATGGGCAATTCATCCCAACTCTACCAACATTTCAAACAGCATCTTCGATTTCTTTGAAAATTTTATATCTAGTAGTACTGGTTAGGATTAGCTTCTATCATTTTTTTTCAATTCTTTTTATCGCATCATTTGCAAATATGAATTTTTGAAAATTCCATTCTTGAAAAATCCACCATATATGAAAAATATTGATAACTTTGCAAAAAATTAATGGATTTTATGTTGTTTTTTTTTCAAAATTCTTATTTTTCAATGTAGTTGAAATCGTGGTAGAGTTGGTATAGAATTGCCCATATATGTAAAAATCCAGCAGATACATCTGATCAAATGTACCTCCTGTCAAAAATTTAAATACCCATTTTTGTAATTAACTTTTATACCATATGAATAATACACACGTGGATCTCACCTCCTCTTTTTTCTTTTGCAATTCATATTGCTTTAATTTTCTTGTATACTCCTTCTTTTTGGTCAATATGTATTCCAAAATAGCCTCCTTGTCGAACAAATAACCATCAAGCCTGCAGTGCGAAAAAAGAGTGATAAGAGATATTATTATTGTTATTGTTTATTTAATGACTGGATGATTTCTTCTTTACGTTATTACTGGATTTCTGCAAGGCTGCAATGTCAAGCAACAGCAATCGAAACCCTTGACCGAGTCCTTTCCAATTCTGTGAGCATTTGTGCCATAGCCAGAAGCTGCTGCATCCTTTTTCTTCTCATGGTACGTATACACTGCACCCGCAGTGCAGTTCCTGGCGTGTCTCGTCATTTCAAGTTTTATTGTAACTATTTCAGAATGTATTGCATTGTTTATTTACTTCAATAAGGTTAGGGAGAGGAACGCCAGGCTAAATGTACATATATAGGGACCACCTTGTTGGGCGGTAAGGAAGAGATCATCTGTATCGAGTGAAGAAATAACCCAAATTATATTTTGGTTTTTTTTTTTATTGTAAATTTACAAAAAAATTTATTGTACTAATTCATTTCACATTTTCAATTTCTCATTCTCTATGAACAAACGAATCACTGAAAAGCAGATTTTGAAAAAAGACGCGGGAAAAAAGCCTCGATTTTTTTTCCAGAATTTTTTTTTCTAGAATATTTTTTTTGCGCTCTTTTTTCCGACTCTTTTTTTCAAAGTCAGTTTTTCGGACAACCTGAACGAACATATAACTCGTAAAAATTAATCATCTTCGGAAGAAGAATCAGAAGATGTTCTCTTTTTATGCTTTCTCCGCTTTTTGCTTTTCGAATTTCTGCTCCGCTCCCGCTTATTTTTCTTGCGTCTTTTATCATCATCCGAAGACGATGACTCGTCGTCGGTGGAGTCCTCTGACTCACTGGACGACTCCTCCTTTTTCCTACTCTTGTGCTTCGACTTTTTCTTCCTTCGTTTCTCCTTCTTCTTCTTCTTAGCCTCTTTCAATTTTTTCTTCAATTCTGCTTCACGCAATTCTGTCAAAGGCGTCACGTAATTCTGATCACTGTCCGAGCTCGTACTACTGACATCCAGAACAATTTCTTTGTTGGGATCGACTTTGATAAAATTGCGACATTGATAAGTCAAGTGTCCTGCATAACCACACTTTTTACAGGCGGGTCGTACTTGTTCTTTATTCTGGGGGATGAGTTTCGAGATTATGTCAGACTGCATTTTGTCACTGAAAATGAAACAATAAAAAAAATTAATTTAATTGATGTTATATATAGTATGGCATTGATATATCTATGCGCGGTTCAAAAAGGAACAACCTAACCTCTTCCATGTTCATGCACTAAAAAAAAAAGAATAGAGGGACAGTGTGTATTAAGTTACACCAAAAAAGACTAAATTGATTTATACTAATATACCGAATGTTATCACGAATTCGTATCTTTGAGATTTCACAGTGAAAGAAAAAATCAAAGTCTTGAGGATAGAAACATATTTGAATATCTCACCTTTCCCGCCTTTTTTTGCTATCCTAGGAAAATTACAAAACACTTGCGGTCTTAATTAATCAATTGTACATCCATTGTTTTTTCTACATCTAATATGATCTTTTGTAATTGTTTGCAAACGTTTGCATTGTTGACAACACAGTCGTTCACTGGAATTGAGAAAGTCTGTGTTTATTTCCGCGATTGTACTACAGCGCCATCTTTGCGCGCCAAAATTCAGTTTCAATGGCGTACTTGTTGTTTTCTATTTACCGTGGATTCATTGAGCTATCACGTTTTTTAGATTTTTATTATACGTGGGAAATAGGGATGGAAAGATATATATGAAACGTTAATAATGTAGATCGTGATCGCTAGATCTTGTTGTTTATGTTATTGTGACCAGAATAAAATCATAACAGCTCAGAACGACTCTTTGCAAACGCTGATTTATTAATACGAAAACGCGGGAATGGATTGAGCGATATTCATACTGAAATACTTTTACGCCTTCATTCTTGCTTGCACTGTTCGTTAACACCAAAATTGAAAAGTGCCATCAAATATCCTTTGTAATTATTAAGAGAGAAAATATATATAGTCATGAAGTGGGTGTTCATAGTTATAATGACAGGAATATACGGCTCATTCTCCAAAATACCATCGAGGTTTTGACCACTATGTTTTAGGACTGAAATGAACATTTTACCATCAGTTACCCATATTTAGAGAAGTATTATCCTAAATTTTCAAGTATTTAACTCTAAGTATAGCTGAGTACTCGCAATTCATTTTTGTCACCAATTTTCGTTTAAATTAATTCTCACAGCTATAATTTCCAGTTTCGCTAAAAAATCATAACCACTTTTTCTTTTCCAAATACCTGGAACTTTTCGAAAAAAATTACAATGTTAGGATTGGATCACTTTGTATAATAACAAATCCCATTTGTTAATACCAATTATTGCGAATTTGATAGCGCGCCGATCCAACTGTGCCACAGGACCGATGACTTGAACATTTTGTAATTTGGATTTTCACAAGTGCAATGTGAGGAAATCATTTCTCAATAAGTTTCGGTCAAAATTTGTGGGAAGTTATTCAATTGCATTTCCAGTAATTTATGGAGTTTCAGTAAATGTAATTTATTTCGCTATATTCTAGTTGCGGGCCCAGACTGAAGAAATTTCACAGAATATGTAAGAAAGTATGTACTTTATGAAATCAAAACAAAAAAAATCCGGGGCCTGGTATAAAAAAGGCTTTCCTATGATCAAATTTTTACACTGTTGAATAAATGAAATTTTCTAAATGTGTGAACAATTTATTATGACGTAGAGATTTCGAGTCGGGACACTAGCAAAAACTAATACGTTTGGATTTATTATTTTGCTCGATTTGATAAGCATCGATTTTTTGCATGAAAAACGCGGACTCGAGTGAGGAGCGCTCAACGTCAAACGGGTCAATGAATATAGATTTTTGAAAAAACTATATTCCTTGAATACTGTTTGCGAAGTAATTAATGGTTCTTCCATCGGTTTCCATTAGCGATTTCCTCCAAAGAAGGTTACATATTAAAAAACATTGAAAAAACTTGGCCAATAGTAAATTGTGCACCGATGATCGAGCATGAATTTCTCAGCATACCTCCCACGTGCATTTCTGAAGATTTAAGGATGGGGAAACTCGAGATCGATAGTTTGCAGTGAAATTGTAGGTCGCGATTGAGGTACACCGTGAAATCTTCAAACGTCTCTTTTTGAAAATATACAAAATTGCATGCGGTGGAAATGAGTTCTCGTAATTACTTCACCAACTATTTTAAAATACTTCCGTTCCCATAATGAGTTGAAGGACTTATGAGTTGAATGGAGATGACCTAGTAGCGCTCTATTCATTACTTTGAGAAATTGTAAACAAAGTTCAGTTCTAACAGAAGTCACGTTAATCGCACCCTCCACCGAGTCGAAACGGTAAAGAAACACTTGTCGATACTTTGCTCCCTCAATGAAATGTTTTGAATTTCGCGGGTGCAGCCATGTAAAGATCACATTTGTCGCAAACGGAATTTCCTCATCACCAGCTTCAATTTAGGACTCTCCCGAGATGAAATTTTCCAGTCTCTGGAGACGGCCAGAGACTGCAATTAGTCATTTTCAATCTCTGAGTGGAATTGGAGGTCTCCCCTAGTCTATGGCAGTCTTCGCTGCGCGACTTGAGTTTTTGATAGTTTATTTCATTTTCTAAATCTCTGAATGAAAGACGCGGACTTAGAGAAAACGCTCATCACCTATTGATAACTTTTACTTAATTCTCAATATATGGTAAAGTAAAATATTCATATCATTATTTTTGTTTAATTAACAATGAGAAAACAACTGTTCTAAAAACAAACTGTCGCGTTGTTTAGTAATGATGAAAATAATAATAATAATAATAATAATAATAATAATAATAATAATAATAATAATAAATCATATATTTAAATATGAAAATTCAATGGTTTAATTAATTAATTATCTATCTGAATAACGCTAATCTGCGAAATCTCTGGCCTAAAGACTCAGGGGAGCGATCTTTCAGCTAGAGATTCAGAAAACTCTCCATCCGGCGACGATGGTCTCTCCGCTGAAGCGTTGGTCTCCGCGTCTCGCGAATCGTCTCTGCGGTGGCGCAGAGAGAGACGGAGACGAAGAGTATTTCGTACTAAGAAAGACTCTAGATTTTTCATCTCGGGCTACCACCAGTAATGAAACATTTGTATGCTCCAGACCTTAAATGCGCTTCAATAACCCGAATTCCTTTCCATGCTAAATAGAGACTTAGTAATAAATGTCAAAAGCAACTAGTGAGAAACAAAATAAATGAATTTTCACTCCGCAAAATATAATTTTCAAAAGGGAAACATATAAAACAAACGTTATGTTCATTTATTACAACATCATAGAAAATCTACAGTTGCACGCGATCACAATGAAATATATATTACGAAACCGTTCACGTGGCATGTATATATGTTAATTTATGATGAGGGTGGACGACTTAAGAAAAATACACATTGAATACGAAGATACATTCAGTAAAAAATAAACCATTTAGAATTACCCCTTCGACTTTTTTTTACATATTTCCCTCTGTTATCATCACAATTATATGTATTTATTTATCATTAATTCACGTCGGCCATTAGTATATTCAGCTAATGCTATTGAACTACTCTAAATGGCTACTATTTAAATAATTTATACACGATTATTGAACTAATTAATCTATCAACATCACGAGTTTTACTTATAGCCTACAGTTTCATGACACACAATTTTCATGCTTATTTATATTCTTTACTTATTTCTATAACAACATATCCGTCGATCTCTATATCTCGGTTTCCGTCATTCCCAACACTAGTCCACACGCCACTGTCTCATAGGTGCCCCATGGAGAGGTCCGGAAGACGTTAGGGCTGGGATTTTATACTTTAGGGCCGCTGATCAAAAAAATCTGATGACCTTTTATGCCAAACGCGTCCGGTGGCACGTGCTGCGCATGCGCATATCGTTTTCCCGCCGCGCTCACTGGTAGCGCGTCGGTTTCGGTCTTACGCTTTTCGATAATTTCGATATATATCGATATCTTTCATCTCTCTTTTTTACTATACGATCAGATCAGGTACCCACATAGCAAAATTCGAAGTTTTGCCGAAAATTATCTGCAAACAGCCCTTATTTGCCGTAATTTTTCGGCTCACTGTTTTCTGGGTATGTTTGTTCATAGCAATCCAATTGTCATTGTGAATTGTTAATTGAATAACCACGCGTGAATGTTGATCGGGTTAAGAATTTGGCCTCTTGGTCCACACATAAGTGTGAATATGTAATTCACGACAAAAATTAGAGCAAAATGTGATGACGTCCATTTGTATTTTTTTATAACTAATTTTCGAGACAGAATCCAGCTTCAAAATTTTCTGGACCTCTCCAGGTCCACATATACGACACTGGCGCATGGTTTATACCGTAACTTCTACATGAAACTTCTCTTTTAAAATTTATCGACACATGAAATCGTATAAAACATTGTTACAGACATTTTTAATTTTTCCTCTGAATAATTTTTTCAAATGTTAATTTAATATGTTTTTTTTTTCACTCACAATTGGAGGCGTACGATTAAAGACGGTCGATTTATTTTATTGTGAATTTGTGGTCCTCGGAGTTGCAAAGTTTTAGTATTTGTCGTCTCCTATACACGCAGTTTGGGTACTTTCAACACAGTGATTGCTAACATTGTTATTATTTCTTTTTTACACACATGTAATTGAAGTACAGGCCGTTATCAATAAAAGTAATTGCAATATAGTGATTGCGTACAATGCCACTTTGAAAGTTTCGAGGAATTCATCTGCTGGTAAATTTTTTTCATGAAACAGAAATAATTACCGTGTGATATGAACTTATATAATAATAATAAAAATGCAATAATAAAAAAAAGGAATTGTCTTAATGCAAAATAGCACTTTTGTGAATGTATAGTCATAATTTTCTTAAGGCCCTGGTGTAATAATTTCCCCACCACCCTTTTTTCTGAGCAGTTGATTTGAATACTAAGTGTCGCGTGCGCGTCACTGATCAAGCGCTCTTTTTTTATAGAATGAGTGCGATGGCGCGTGCGGCGCATGCGCATTGCCTTTTTCCGCCGCGCTCACTGGTGTCGTGTCGGTTTCGGTCTCACGCTTTTCGACAATTTCGATATATATCGATAGTTCCTTTAGTCTCTCCGTTTTACTATAGGATGAGTGCGGTGGCGCGTGCTGCGCACGCGCATTGCCTTTTTCCGCCGCGCTCACTAGTATCACGTCGGTTTCGGTCTCACGCTTTTCGACAATTTCGATATATATCGATAGTTCCTTTCGTCTCTTCTTTTTACTATAAAGAATAAATGTGAAAAATATTGTAAAAGGTTGGAAAGGTTTATCTAAGCGCAAATTTATATTCGATGATTGTTATTCCATTACTCTTTTCCGCTTTTTTGACCCAATTGCCGACGCGCAGAAAATAAAATACCCTTTCTCATATCAATATCATGTTTTCAAAACATTTTTCCATATTTTCTGGGAAAACTTTCCCGAAAAAATTGGGGTGGGGGCCGGTATTACACCTAGGCCGTAAAGTCAAAATTTACCACTTCAAATTCCCAACTATTAAAAATTTCAATTACAACTTTTAGCTTTTTTTCAAATAAATGGCAAAGTAACACTCACGTCATGCAGATGAAATTGAACTTATTGAACGGTCTCAGGTCTTTTTTAAATGAAGGATTAATATAATCTCTCATTGACTTCAAAATCATGTCCAACCTAGATTACTTCAAATGTAAAAAGAACAAAAAAAACCTAATCAGTCTCATTAAACATTAATCGACCAGGGAAATCCAGTGGTCTGTAATCGCGGCTGATATGTAAAAAGAGTCCACTAAACATATACAATTACATCATCAGATCAGCTAAAAATCGATTGTTGTGCGATCAAGTATACAATATGCACAAAGAAAATAATATCTGAAATACTCAAACCGCGAGTTGTCCCGTAGTACCTAATAATGTACATAACAATCACAGCTTTACAGAAGGCATGTAAAATACATGTTTCATAATTTGTCTCTCAATAATGTTAACCATTATACGCACAAAGCAGAACATTAAAAAAATCTACTGAATAAATTTCAAGGATAATTATGGAACAAACTCGTGAATATATGAACCATAAGGTACACATACAGAAAGTGGACGGAGCGAGGATATTCGTTGGTCTGCAGTGTATGAGAATCGAAATAGATTTAATAAAAAAAATTCAGGTGTAAAGGAAGACCGCAATTCAATTTGAAAATTATACAAGCCCCATTTTTTTGTCAGGTTCCTTTCGGCCCTTTCAAATGTCCTTCAATGTTTTTTTCTAGGAATGCTTTCATGTAAAAACTTCTAAAATATGATCACAACATACAAGCTAAATGATTTTTGTGCATCCAGAATCCTGACCAAAACTAAAAAGCCATGTTTTACAATTTTTCCCGAAAATTTGTGCTGCGATCTACCTTTTGAACAAGTGTAAATAAAATTATAATTCATAAACATCTTTGCCATAGGGTCTGGCAACATTGGGCCTACAGGAGGCTGGACTTGCATAAGAATGAATAATATGTACCCTCAGCCTAACATCACTTGATGATCTAGCCCCATCGCCTCTCTGTCTTCTTGAAAAACTTACAGTTGTTTTACAACAGCAGTAATGAAATAATTTGACATAAGCATTTCTAAAATGCCGATCTAGTACGCAATATAGCAAATTATTAACGCATGATTTTGATAATGCAAACCAGGCCAAATTGTAAAATACTCCAGCATTAACAAGTCTAAAATTACTAATGCATGCTGTACTGCCAAATGGCAACCAGAAAACAGCAAATAGGATAAAACTGCACATGTTTGTTTTGGTGAGCTCGTAATCCCAGGAGAATGTGGCTGGTGGCTTGAAGGAGCTTCTCATCGCGCTTCGTACCCGAATTATAAGTCGTAGGTAAAGGATAATTGTTACGAAGGCTGGTAATAAAACCAGAACACAGGCACCAATTACTTGTTCCACAGCAACTCCATTGAAACGACGACTGCAAAAGTCAGGGCCAAAATTGAGGGATGATTGAAAAGCCACTGCTGTGCCCGCTATCATCCATACCGCCAATGTTATTCCCGTTATTCTGCTGGGTGTGAGAATTGCATACCTTTAAAAAAAAGGAATAAGTTAGCTCCACATACTGAACATACCAGAGCTTGGTAGACAATTTTTAAAATCTAACCAAGAAAGGAATAAAAAAAAATTGGGGATTTGTTTGAAAACAAATGAGAAATTTTCCTCTATAAATTATCATTTCTGAACTGGTTCGATGGAAGTGTGTTTGAAAACTTTCCGATTTGTAATTTTTGTTTGCCATTCCTAGATTTTTCCACGCGTCAATTAAATGTTCAAAGACTGGTTTGACAGAACAAAATAGGAATCATAAAATTTGCAATACTGGAATACGACAAGTGTCGCTACATGCGAATATGTCACGTGACGCACTGACCAATCACACTGTGCACCGGGCAGGTTGAGAAAATTGTGTTGATAACCTGTTTTGATATATATAAAATGTATTTTCATATAAGAAATAGTTTTCTTGAGATAAGTTTCCCGCTAACTTTAATATTTGACCCAGTGGAACGGTATAAACAATTGCAATTGTTAATAACATTGCATATATACTCCACGAATGTCATCCAAAATGCAATCCGCTCGATTCTGAACGGAAATGCTTCGATTGAGACCTTCATGACAGCGCTGTGTTCATTCGTTCACTCACTACAGACATAATTGTTGAAACGGTCATACCTCCTTAATTATGCAAATTTGCGAAAAAAGTCATTCTACATAAAATACGCATTTTTATATGGGGAACAACTTTTCTCATATAAATTTTGCGCTAACTCTAATAGTTTATGCAATAGAACGTGATAAACAATTAAAATTGTTAATAACAATATATATACTACACCAATTTCACCCAAAATCTAATCCCCTCTAAGTTACATGAAAATGCTTCGATTCCAATATTGACGGTCTCGATAGCTTCATTCGTTCGTGACAAACCTAGGATCAAAATTTCGGAAGCACACATACATACAGACATACACACACACACACACACAGACATCGATTCAAAATTTGTTGGGCATCATTTTGGTATACTTAAAATCCCAGTCACAGGATGAAAGGAAAAATATCGATTTCGGGGTCATTACAATAACTTCCCGAATAATCGGGTAGTTAATAATTTTTTGTTAAATTGAGAGCATTGCAGAAACTGCTGAATAATCTAGAAAGATTTTCTAGGATCTTCGATGCAGTATTAATAGCTGTAAAAGACGAAACATGCTCACTGGTCCTGATGAAGATTATGAGGGCAAAAACACGTCCCTTACAATTCACAAAGCAAATATTTTCTTGCCCCAACAGAATATTCTCAGTGAAAAGAAAAGAAAAAAATATAGTGCATACCTTTCAGCAGGGAGACACAGTCGAGCATAATTTTCCGCAGCAATTGTTGCTAGAGTCAATGAAGATACAAGGAAACACAGTGCCTCCAATGTCCATTCGAATCGACAGATGCTTATTGATTCCTTGTAACCAGTTAAAATCACTATTGCTGATGCAGGTATCACTAAACCAGTTATCAGGAGGTCTGCCAGTGCAACGTTAACCAGAAATGCATTACCTGCGAAAAGTGGTTCAACATTGAGTATTTGATAAGCATTGATTTTACCAGATTGAAGAGTGCTGGACGGGGATTAGACGATTCAACTGCAGAACAACAGGGGGTTCATCAGTGTTATTACCGGCGAGAGTTAGTTAGTCGAGAGTTTGTCGATAGTTAGTCGACTGTTTGTCGAGAGTTTGTCGATTTTTCTCTCGACCGGTGGCAATTTTCGAGAGTAACTATCGACAGGTTCCGCGAGGGACCGGAAAGGCAATACGGTTGGTGAAGATAATTAGGTTTGTGGGATGTTGTGGCTTGATCTCAATAATTTGATAGCATACCTCGTTTCTTCAAGTGATCCTCAACCATGACAGCCGATATCATGAATACATTTCCCACAGTACCAATTACAGCCAACGATGCTAGCAATAATAGCTTAGCCACCCTAGACCAATCGGCAGACAGTGTGACAGGTGAAACATCGGAATCATCACTCAATCCAAATGATCCACTTCTGTCCATCGAAATGTCCATATCCATGCCAATCAAACTGGCCAGTGTACTGCTTACACTGACTACCTCTCTATCACTGGTGGCGGTCATCGACGCAGCGACTGCAGCTGCCGCTGCTGCTGCATCGGTCAGTGTTGTCGTTGATGGAGTTGATATTGATGGAAGTGTTGTCGTTAAACTTATATTGATCATTCTGCACATGAGCGAAACAAGAAAATGGTACGATACAATTATTGCTGGGGTAGTATTTTTCTCTTTTGCTTCAAGGACACAACTTGTTGACTGAAACTAAAAAAAATGGGAGGCGTCATGGAACACCTGGTACATGTAAAACATAGAAACACTAATGTTGATCTAACTTGATCCAGAATTTTTGACGATTTCTCGACAATTATTGGAGATTTTTAAATACTCAGTTCTTTTGAATGTTTGAAAGGTTCAAAATTTTATAGAACTTTCTCAAATTTGTAAAAAAATTTCAAACTTTCTAAAAATTTTCCAGTTTCTTTCAACATTGTACCAATTTTTTTCAAAATTGTTGCAAATTTTTCCACAGTTTTTCAAAATTTTTAGGATTTTTCTCCGATTTTGTTCAAACTTTTTCAAATTTTTCCAATTTTATTTCAAGTTTTTAGAAAAGTGTTCCAAATTTCTTCGAATTTTTAGCCAAATTTTTTCAATTAAAAAAAAAATTCCAAACTTTTTGAAAAATCTTCTTAATTCTTACAAAAATTTACCAATGTTGTTGTAAATATCTCGGTAAATTTGCCGTTAATTTTGGACAATTTTTCCAAAATAAGCCACAATGTTTCAAGATGTTTCCAATTTTTTCAAAAATTTTCTAAATTTTCCAAACATGTCCAACATTTGTCAAAATCGATTGAAAATTTTTCAACTTTTAAAAAATCAGTATCCAATCCTTGCGTTTCAAGGTGTTATCAAAACATGTTTAGATCATTTTAACAGAATATGACACGACAATCATTCATCTTCATGTATAACTTAGGTCCAATTGGATTCTGCATGATACTGGTTCAATGGTTTTTTGTTACAACCATATAGTTCCTACCACCTATAAGCGTCTGTTATGGAAGCGATGAGGAATGAGAAGAGATACTGGATGAATATGGTTTAACTCTTGAAAATCAGTCTTTTATATCAAGAGTTTCATAATTTTTCTTAAGTTTCATAATTTAGGACCAGGAGCGTCAAAGAAAATTTCAATAAATACTTTCTCTCATGAAAAATAACAATCTTTATAAAAAACATTGACATAATTGTTTGATGCGTTGAAGAGCTAATTTCAGAAACAATCTTGAAGAAATATGTTAGGTAGTTGCAATTGCGGAGCTTTTCTGTTTGGTCACACTCATTTATGACCACTTGTTGAAGCTCATATCCCAGGTGAAGTTTCCCATATTTCAATTATGTTCTACCGTTGAATCATTGCATTGCCAATGACCTCAAGTAAACTCTCTCCATCATCAATAACACTTGATGTAATTTGAGAGATTTTAAAGCTTGGAAAAACAATGTCGGTGTAGATGATTCAAAAAAATTGTGAAGGGGTCTGATATAAACCCAACGACAATGGTTCACATTCTTTGATACCCTACAGGCTGAGAAAAACGAACAAAAAATTACATTTTTTCCCCCAGACACACATCAACGAAAGCTGTTGAGACCATCAATTTCAAACTTTAAACTTCCAACTCTCAATGTACAGACGTGATCGAAGGCAAGTTTTTACTCCGACAGTTCATATTGTCTCGTGCTCCATTTTACTCTACCCCATAATTTCGTCCTATCCACCCTAACACAATCACCATTTGTCGTAAATTATAATATTGAAAGAGCAAACAATTTACTTGAAATATCGAATTGTAATTCAGCGCGCGAGGCGCGCATTCGGGCTTGTATTGACATAACGAAGAAGCTTGAGCTACGTGACATGAAGAGAACAAGAACAAGTAGTTATAAATAATATATAAATGGAGTAAATAAGAATAGGCAAAAATGACAGATGCGATGATAAACATCAGGACTACTTGTTGCACCCGCAATATATCCCATACCCAACTGCATACGTATCCCTATATATAGTATCAATGTGCAGACTGTCGAGGCGAGACAACCCAGTGTCTGATGTCTATCGACCTGACTCCGTCCATCGAACTCTCAGCGGATGGGTCACATATAAATATCCCTTTTAAATCACCCCTAGAAAACCTTGTTTTCTCCTACTCCGTTCAGCCCCAACGTCAATTAACAATTTAATAGTACCATCAATCAGCGACTCAATCAGTCACGTGCCTCGTGATGTTCCCATTAAATCCACCCACATTTGATGGAAATAAAATCAATCGACCACTTCTCATCCATTCCTTCGTCCCTCAAGAAATGCACATAAGTTAAATTTAAAAAAAAAAATCCAAAAAAATAAAGTACTTCCTCAGCATGTCTCAATCAATTAAAAATTACTTAAGAAAAATTCCCCGAAAAGTTTTTTTCTCAAATCTCTAAAAAAAAATCTAATCCAAAAATCTGTATTTTGATCCGCTGTTTCACGTTCCTGCGACGATTGACTGGAAGTTGTGATGAGGGTGGGGTCATGATACTGCCAGTGGTGCGGCTCCACCGGTGAGGGTGTCATTGCGGGATAGGTCACCCGCTGAGGGGGAAACTGCTCATTATCGTAAGTGCGCTACGCATTATCTCGACTCTATAGGTCCTAGAGCCACGAGCACCCCCCCCCCCCCCCCCATCTATTTTCCCTAACTCGCAGCTCATTCAAATAATTAGCCGGGTGAAGCCTATTATTTTATCACAGATCTGCAATTTGTATTATTCCACTTCTGGAAATTTCATTCTAAAAACACCAAATTAAAACAGGCAAGCCTGTGAAAAAAATTCCATACATGGTGAGCCTAAAAATAATTTCCTCCCCCAAATTTTTACCACCCATATTAAGTGAAAGCTCTTGTATGACGGCCAATCTTAGATATATTTGTATTTCACTTTTCTAATTGAATTTTTTTCACCGATGTGATTTAGATATATCAGGGCAATGGGCTAGACGGCTGCCGTCCGGCCAGGGTGATATTGAGGCATCAATGGGAGTGGTGGGCACTGGAACGAGAAGCTGTATCGATTGAACGCTTCGCCAGGGACCACCGCCTTCTGCCAATCCATAACTCTGTTCAGCCCAACCCCACGTGGACTCTCTCACTCTTTTCACCTTGTACATGCGCTTTCATATGTAGTTTAACAGGTGTGATGTACATAATGTATTAACGTTGAAAACATATCATATCAAGTGTATCAACACTGATTCCTTGTGGACATGGTATAATTGAACGAACTATTGGAAATTTAGATGTACTTGACTTATTTCGATGGGATCAATACCCCAAAGATCAATGCTAGATCTTCTGATCGATCTACAGTGGTGTTACCGCTTAACTACCAATAAAACATTCTCAAAAACTTGAAGAATTTTTTTGTAGAAAATTTTGTTAATGAGTTTGCTACATTTACAGAAGTTCGGAATTACTTAAACGAACATGTCTAGCAGTATAGCGTGCGCGTGTTTGGCCTTTATTGCTGAGAAAATTATCGACCGATTAATCAGAGAAATGTAACAAAAATAAGGAGCACGTCCTCAGGTTGCTCTTGAAAGTTTTTTTACTCGGCTGTAAAGGTCAGAGGAAATTGTTTCTAATGATTTTACACGTCGAGTCCTTGGGGTTGGATATACAATTACGAGTTTTCACAACTTACCTGATCCTTGATTACGGTGATAAAGCTTTTACGCAAAGAGTACGTTTTATTTATTCAAATTTTCCACGCACCCAAATCTATGTCATGGACTATAAAACTGTCAATGCACTCAGGAAATTGCATCTTTTCATTGGAACTTTTTATCGTTTGCTTGCTATATGAGTGTCACTCGCTCGGGCGATGAAACTAATAACTTTCAACGATTTTGTGAGTGATATAAAATTAATTTTATATTATTAAATTTGTTCTTGCCATTAGCTCTGGCATTTTCAACATTTTCCAAAGTGTCATTTCCACAGCGCTCTGAGGGATTTAGAATTCAGTGATAATTCAAGCAATTCGCTGATTGAAAGATTTTTCAATGAAATTAAAATTTATGAAATATAGCAGTGCAATTTTTTTTACTATTTATTTCAATCGAAACTACTTAGTCTCATGATTACTTTTTTTAATTTTAATACATAAACAAGATTCTAAGACGGCACACACCGGTATACTGAATGAGTCCTGAAGGGATAGTGCTCTTTTATAATCTAACATCTCTGTGTTGGTTGTAGGGGTGTCTAATATCCACCAATACGGAAGTTGAAGGGGCGCAGACGCACAATTTACCCCATGACTTAACCCACCCCCCTCCACCCCATCGTGGATTCATGCAATTATTATCACCTACATTATTTCCGTATAAAATATTAAATTTATTCATTCTTAAATGAACATACATGGGAAATTGTATTGCTATAATTAAGTAGGGATTATAGATTATACCACGTTGACTACATAATATTAATTATTTGGCAACACAGATCAGCCATTTATCGTTATAACTTTATCCTTGAGATTTCTTCCTTATCTTGTACAAAACTGAACACGTTGGTTTAATAAAACTCTCCTGCACATTATGCAATTAGTTGAGCGCCATATTTCAAGTTGAATGTCCCTGAAATCATGTTCAATTAATTTATAAAACAATTAACCCAATTGGTGCACTTTTAATCAGTGCATTGCCTTACCGATGAATTGTTTGTAGTTTCTAGAATCTTTCCAATATCTGTAACTATTCAAAAAGGAAATTAATCAGCATGTCTACTCCATTTTCCAACTTGGTACGTTCATCTTCATTGATGAATATATCTTCAGTGTTGCATAGTGTAACTGCCATGAACTGTGAAAACTTATTTTTTTAACGGGCCCGAGACTGAAAGTAATCAAAAATGACACGCGATTTCCTCGTCAATGAATTCTCCAACATAACCATTTGATGTTTATCCCCCAATGGAAATAATTAACCAACGACTATAGATTACCCTTTATCAAACCCAAATCCATAAATTATGAAAGACAAATAAAGAACTCTGTCAATGAACCTCGTACCTTCGAACAATGGCATTTTTCTTGTATCATCAATCTTCGGTGGTGAAATTCTAATCCTCTTCAGCCTGGGCTCATCATAACTACTACTAAAGGAAAATTCTGGTTCATTAAATCGTCTAGAGGTAATTTGCGTTGGCAGTCTCGATGAAACAGAGGGAAGACACGATTGACTATAAGTGGAGCAGCTCGATGTAGTGGAAGAGACGTTGGATAAGGTACAATCGCTACTATCAAGTACAATATTCTGACAAACAAGTGTATCCTTTGCTGAAATTTGATTAGGAAAAATTCTCAAATTATCATTTCGTGAAATATCGCAAGATTTGTCCAGAGTATCTAAAGTCATTCTCCCACTTCCTGGACTATTCCTTAAACCTAACGACGACATATATCCATGCTTCTGGTATTTCCCATTACGTGGTACAAGCTGGGAATCAACGAATTGGACATTGGACAGTATTGGATCTCCAGTTGAATCAATCTTCGCAAGATGACAATCAAATAAATAACTCCAGTTGTTTGTACTTCGCTTAATCGTGGGAGGTGATACTCTGTCCAATATTCTCTGATCATCTATATCGTCCTTGAAGAGGCTGTCTTTCGTCGACATATTGTCGTACTCATTAATACAATAATTACTCGTTATGGAGTACTCCCCCTCATCAATAACCTTATCATTATTACACTTCATTGACACACCTGGTATAGCCTCAGTACTTTTCTTATTAATATCATCCTCAAAACTCGGATCCACATCGAAATCTAGCTCGTAATAATCCGTATTCTTGAATAAATTAGCATCCTCCCAGAATATACCTTGACCAGTGCTAATGTCCTCGATTGTAGATACAGTAGTTGTAACTGGGCATGCATCAACTGGGCAGCTATTTAAACATTTGTCGATCTCCTCTTTATGCTCTTCAGACACTCCTGGTACATTTTTCTCATTACCAAAGTGCATTAATTTTTCATTTCGCCTTTTACAAGTGTCTGTGCTATGAGCATCAACAATTTCCACTTTACTTAATTCCTTCATACTCTTCTCACGATCAATCAGCTGCTTCAACCACTTGAGACCCTTTCTTATTTTAACTTTTGCCTTACCATAACTTGGACTTTCATCCTCATTCACAGTCAAATCGATATGCATGATTTTGTTGAGCTTTCGAGGACGTCTGACAATGATTTTACGTGACAATTGAATATTTGAAAATTGTCCTGCCTGTACGCAGGACGCTTTTTGCTATGCAACATCAAACACAGTATTCTGGGTATTTTCAATATGTTCAGTATTGAGGCTGTCTTCGTAAGTGATCAAATCGGCACAGGCTTTTTCCAGATCGATGTTGTTCTGATGGAGATACCACATTGTGGAGTTACTGGTAACTGGAGAAATTGGCAAAAATTTTAGGTAACTGTGAAAGGTATTTGGGGGTTGAGCATCCAGGGTGCTCATTGCTAATTTACATATCCTTGTTTCCTCATCAGGTTTACCATTGATTAGTCTCTTCCATAGCATGAGGGCTAGTAATTGTTATGTATAGGATGCCTCTGTTTTAGGTACATCAGCCTCCCACTTGTGAGACAGAAATTTATTTAAAATAGGCTCGCAAATGCTTGCATATTGCTTGGAGATCAGTTTGGAGCGTATGAAGACTTTTGTTATGCACTCGTGAGAATTATTCAAGTACATGTGAATGGCGTTGATGATATTGGCAGTGGTGGCTGAGGAATTTGAGATTAGCTCCATGTCCATGTAGAGTGCCAGTAAATGGGAGATTTTGTTCAGGTAGGGACGATAATCGTGCATTTGGTCTTTGACGTCAAGCCAGTAAAAGTAGAAGAATGTAAGCATTCGACTTATTTGGCAACTGATGGCTGACGCTCGCGACGGGGATGAATAGGAGAGATTTACCTCTTTCGTGACATTGGTTATGTACCGGGATAATACCTTGTCGAGGACTTCATGATTCTTACTGGCAACAGAAGCACACACTGTCTTCTGAAACTTTGGATACCAGGCAAATGTTTCGTCCATTTTTAAGAGATATCTGTGAACAAATTGTGATTGATAAGAGTTGTGTCAGTTTGTTTCGTTACAAAATACGAAGATGTGGGGGAGAATGGAAGATGTAAGGAATATGAGGCAATTCTGTTATTGGGATGTCAATATCCTCGGGAATTCATACACTCACCTAAGATGCAAAGATGGTGTTAGGGATGTGAATCTTCCTAGGTGGATTCTTGAAGTCTTCTACGTAAGGGAATTTGATTAGAATTAAATGCTACACTGTATGTGTCTATTTTAGGTGTTAAATTACTAGATATTGATGTAATTGAAAAAATTAGACGCACACCTCACGTGCATACGACGAATATACAAAGAACCCGTGGACGAGGGTGTAGCACCCTTCGATTTTAAAATTCCAGGCAACTCCAGCAGATGTCAGAGTGTATCGTTCATCCCCTTTCTTCAAACGTGAGCACAATCATGGTGGGAGAGGATTCATCTCGTATCGAGAATTCACGGAAATTCACCATGATTTTTCTGCATAAAAACAAATTTGGTTAAAAAACCATTTGGCAATTGCAACAGTTTTGCTTCAAGTTTGAGAATTGGTGTGGAAACATAGATTAGGATAGATCTAGTGCAATTTATTGATGACAAAGTTTTGAAAAAGTTGCCTGCGCCTTTTTTAGGAACGATAGAGGCAAGAAAAAACCATTTGTTTTTTTTTTAATTTCAGTTACAAAAATTGGCATAGAAAGAGAACGAAATTTTGACTTTTTTCTTAATGACATTTGGGAAATATTTGTTAATGGGCGACATATGTAAAAGTTATATAGAACAATTTGAAAATTATGAGTTTTTGTAGCTTACGGAATTTATGAAATCCGGACAATTTTGAAATGTTCAAACATTGAAATAATGAAATAATAAAAGTGTTAGTACCTTTCCACACAAGGACATAAGAAACTTTTCTGCTGAGTGTGAATTTGGGAAAGAAGCGGGAGGCGAGTTTTGCAACACAAGAGGGTGAAAAGTTACTTCGGGCCCATGCGTCGAATATTTTTTGATATCTTATGCGTGAGCCGGCTCCCGCGTACGCTTCGCGCACAGTGTATCAAAAAATTTATCGTAACTGAGTGCGTCAATATTTTGTTGTTGCGCATGACAGGTTGCAGTCGGAGGCAGAGCTGAGGAACGCACTCGAAATCGAAAAGGGAATGTTTACGCACGACTAACAAGATTTTAGTTACGAAGAGCGGGAAGACTGTTTGCGCATGCGCGACAATTTGAACCTTTGGGCGGGGGGGGGGGGGGGGCTCTAAGTATAGCTAGAGAAACACTTACGGATTTGTAAAAATATTGATTTTTGTAATTTTGGCGAATGTTTGAACAAAAAAGTGAAAATTCCACTTCAAATGAGGGTCGTTTTTCGTTAATTCAGAATCGTCCAATTAATTTATCAAAAAATCCGTATGTCTTCCTCTGCAAAATTTCAAGCGAGCATATTGAAGATTGTTTGAGCTATGGCGCGTACCAATTTCAAACCCGTGCTTCGAGTAAAACACGATCAAACTTTTGATATGTGATTACATTATGATAAAATTAAAATTTTCCATACTAAAATGAGGATCAAAATTTATTTTTTTCCACCCAATTTTTGTTTTACAGTATTCTAGGATAGTTAAGGATTTTTTTTGCAAAGAAAAAAAATCGATTTTTTGAAAATTCTACAGTGGTGTTACCCCTTCATCAGGGGCCAGTTTTCGGTTAGTGAGCGCCATATTCAACTCTGACGTTACGGCTTCTGATTGGTCGAAAATTTCACTCCGGCCAATCATAAAGCTTACCTTCAACTCCCGATTAACCGCGGTCAACTTGACCCAGAAGGGCCCTCACACTGTCATTGTAAACATATTTCCTTATTGCTTTTTGTTTTTTCATTCAGTTTAACTATATTTTTAAACATTATAAATTGTTAATGTTGAATCATTAATAGTAAAATAATTAATAATAAAGAGCTAATTTTTTGAATAAAATAGGAAAATCCCTCCGCAATCAAATCGCAATCCACGATTTTACGCCACTTTATAAATTGCACGGCGGCCAGCTTCTCTCACAACTCTGATCACTTCTATATCTCCAAAGATCCAATAATATTTTCTATCAGCATAGATAAACTAAAAAAACTCGCTCGATTCTAATCTCTCATGAACCATCAAAAATTTTCGTAACAAAATAAATAAACAACTTCAAGCCAATGTCAAATTCGCCATAGTGAAAGTTGAATTCAAATCCGCGCCGAATTCCTCTATTACCGACTAGTGTCACGTGATAATTCGCAAAAAGTCCTCCAGAGGGAGAACTTCCATAGAACAATATAGTGAGTGCCAATAAAAAAATAGACCATGTCCGTGTGATTAGACAATTAGTATTGACTAATTCTTTTCTAGTATTAAAATTAGCCAATTTACATACCAAAATGAGATTTGAATCATTGAAGTTAAACGCTTAAAATGGTTAAAAAACTGAGGTAATCTGTGAGGTTGGCCGAGTGACCCCACATCACCTCCGTTGCAACAAATAAAATGGCTGATGTTACGGAGATTTAACTACGCTGGGGCTCTGGGGGGATACATTGGTTCTACGGCCCGTTTCACGTATGTGACATGGCGTCTGGGTAGAAAGAAAGTTGTCTGTTAAATAAGCGTTTATGTTGTTTTTATGACATTGAATTCAAGTTGAATAATATAAATCTGAGAGCGCGAATTTTCCAAAGACACTGGCATTGATGGTAATGCATGCGAGGAAACCACAAAGGATCAGCGATGGGTAGGGCCAATAACTTGAGAGACTTTGACTTCTCTCTTTCCACTCAAATTATATTTATTCCCCCCCTCCCATTCTCTAATCAAATCCTCTCATTTTTCATTTTCATTTGCAAATGAAAGATTATTCGCCCCGATAAGAAATTTACCCAAGTCATATCAATTTTTTGACACTTCATTGTCGCTTCCCCATCACGTCCATTTCTTATTTTTCCCTGTTTATGGAGAATGCATTTTTTGATATTATATTTCCATCATCATTACTTTTGTCCTATTCCCTTCCATTACTGTCCCTTGCTGATTATTTCAATTCCCTGCTAAAAATTGTCCCATTATTCCACGGCCATACTACTTTCCCAATGTGTCTAATTAATTCACGAATAATTCCCCCTCCCCTCCTCCATCTAACATTGATTGTTCTTAACTAATCTGTTTTTTTTGTCCCTTCCAGTCCTCATTAATTAATCAAAAAATCTATGTTTATGATTTCAGGTACTTTGAAAAGCACCAGGCCCATCCCTATCAGGTAAATATGCAGTTAAACATCGGAATTGGGGTATTCATGACAATTCGCTGGTCAAACAATTATAGCTCATTGTTTGGACATCGGGAGGCTGTAGAAACAGTCAATGATCAATTGTGGACATTTATTGACATGAAATTGTTGATTTGGGTTTAGCTTATTGACATTTAACTATTCCACAAGATTGACTTTTTTTTTCTTAACATTCTTTGTATTTTTTTGTTTTTTTGTCTTTCATTTCGCGGATAAGTTTGTATAAATTAGTTAATAATGGGGTTGATCATCAATAGGAGAGGGTGAAGAGCGTTAATTGCGCTATTGAAGCTATTACGAAAATCTGTAACTTTAACGAACATAACCTCAATCTGGTAAAAATCAATAGCAGTTTCACGGTATATTTGGAGGGTGATAAAATGCCATGAATTATAGTGTTTGTAAGGAAATTAGTTGTTCAGGAGTTGTTGGTAACGGTTAAATATAAAGTTTAATGTTATTGTTGTGTTTATAATTTTTTATTTGATTTTGATAATTGCAGAACGCCAAATACGGCAGTTCTAAGGGTGGCTACTCTTCGTCAGATGGACGTTACGAGGGACGTATGCGAGATTCACCAAATGGTAATTCCTACAGCCCAGCTGGTGGACTGGGTATGGGCATGGCTGTTGATCGTGACAGTCCACGTAGCTACACATCCAAACCTCTATACAAGAAGGAGAGAGAAAATAGAGACTACAAGTTATCCTCCTCTAGGGACAAGTATTCCGGTAAGTGAATTTCTTGAAAGAAAATTGGATAACGAATGTCTTGGCAAATGAGAGCATTTGCAGGAAATTTCACCTGGGTAATATTCGTATAGTCTACTGACCTTTTTCTACGTTTTCCCAGTTTTTCATTCTATAATTATTTTTTTTTTTAACAAATTGTATACACGTTTTCAAAATTTTCCTCACGTACAGTCTTCTGAAATTCAAGAGGTTCAAAAACAGAGAAATAAAATTAGTTTGCTTCATTCGCCTCGAAGGAATTGAATATTTGTGTTGCTCTACATTTGGTCGTTTTCATTCATAATGATCATTTTAAAATAAAGAGAAAATGTAGTTTACATTCAGTTTTTTCTTGCATGGTAAATTAGGTAAAATCAAGTTGAATAATATTACACATAATTGGGGTGCTACACACCTTTCGTTTTATCAATTCATTCTGTATCATTAATGTTAGATACTTTTAAATAATTGATGTCAGGATCACGCGAAATATGCTCTCTCTCTGTTGAATGGTTTGAAGTAAATAAAATAATCAAATTATGGCTATGAAAGCTCTGTGCGTATTTATATATTCTTCATTAACCATTTTCGCCAATAAGTATTGAAAAAAAGTGTTGAATGTTACATTGATGCATGAGCTTCGAAAACTCTACATGCTTCCTTTAAATTTTGGGAAATGTTTAATTCCTTGATTTTTGTATGATTAATCTACCGTTTTTTCTAATAACATTAATGGTTTTGAATTTAAAATATCAGTTAATTCAGGTTTTTCCCATTTTTTATTCAATAGTTATTCCTCATTATATCCTTGACAGTTTCATTTACAATGGCCTTACAATTTTTTTTATTATTTAAGATGGCCTTACAATGAATATTCTTGTAATTTATTTTTTAAGTATTTTCAAAACTTTCTAAGTATTTGTCTATTGTTTGTTGAAGATTCTAGATACGAAGTTTTGTGAACCGAAGGTTTGATGGTATTTTAAGCAGAGAGAGGGTGCAGTGGAATTCTTCTGGCGATTAAATTTTAAATGGATCCATGTAGATAGGAAATTGACTCGCTAAGATTAACCAAAATATTCTCTCCCATTTTAAGTGATCTGAAGCTTGGAAAAGCCGACGATTATAGTTGGACCCTACGTATTTTTTATGTATGGTTTATTAAAAATTATACACAACTTTGGAGATTACACCGAGTTTTGAAAAATATTTTAGTCCACATAATTAACGACGACAAGTAAATTCATTTGATTAACCTCAGGTTTGTGTAATCACAAAATTCAAAGTTCGCTTGAATTTTGGGAATAGTTTAAGGTCTAAAAGACTGTGGGAGTGTGCAACTTGTTTTTTTTTAACATCAAATCATTAATCAAATTTTCCGAATATTGAATTCCTTCAGATAACTTATAATTGAAATGTGTAGTTTTAAATCTACTTTAATGAATGTCAATCTCATTAAAAAATGCACGTTCAGTTGATTGCTCCTCCAATCAGCCTATCAGACTGACGTTTATTAAAGCAATGTTTTGGAAGTTTTGATATCACAGAAAGGAAACAATAATAGCTCATCATTAAGATAAATACTTGTTCCTTACAGATCAAATGATTGGGGATGGTTAATATAGTAATTTAATGAATCTCAATTAAACTCACCTTACACGTAAATGAATGAAAAGGGCAGACGTGATGGAACTTCTCATTCTTCTTTTGAAATTTAAAAATTGCCAACTTGATATGTGCAGATTGCGCACGATCTCCGAAGGACAAAAGGAGTCGAGATAGTCGGGATTCAGAGCACAGGACCAACCATGATAGGAGTGGAGGCGAGGTAATGCTGTTAAAGATTATAAATGGATTCACGACTGGTGAAGAAGTCTCCTCGTTAGCCCCAGCTCCGAATTCCTTTTTTTCACGTAGATATGTCTATACTCTCGAGAGGGCTCTCCAAGGAAGTCAACAAAAATTCAAAATTGTTCTAAATTCATCAGATGGTTCCGCAACTTTTTAGAAAACTCCAGAATCGCCTAGAAAGTTACAGAACATTCTACAAGTTTTTAGAACCTTGCAGATTCTGCAACTCATATATTCACGTTAGAACTGAGAATTCTTCAGGAATTCTCTTAGTCATTTGTTATGTATTTCTTCCGTGTTTATTAATTTCCAAACACTTAGCAATATTCACAAAGTGAGTTGTCTCGTTGAACTCGTCTGTCTTTAATTAAAAATACATAACAAGCACACGTGATTAGACCTAGACTAGCACCATCAATATTGAGCATGGATGACAATCCACTACACGCACGTGATTGGTGCATTGCTGTGTTAATCATGTATTTTGCGATTAACTTAATGTAGTAATTGGTGCATCGAAAAGTCCAAAGAGCTCCCAAAGTATACATTTACTATTAAATTATCTGGCTGGTCCTGGAGTCATCCACAATTTTTTTTTAAATATTGCAGACCATTCTGAATGTAGAAATTGCTAGAAGGTTATGTTCTCCAAGATTTGCAAGCATATAGGAAAATAATAGACGTATCAACGTTGAAATCCCACCCACATACCACACCCTTCAAATACACTACTGAGCTGAGTTTTATTTTAATGACATACTAAAACAAAAACATCACCTAATACAGATTTTACATCCCATAAAATTGTCATCGAACTCATCTCGAGATTCATCGCTGCGTAAGCCTGTCGCCCACAATTCCTGTCAGGTAATTATGTTAATGAATTTACACCTGTAATAGTCTGAAAATTTCCTTGAGAAGTATCTAATAATTGTTCTGGAATTAGGATAAACGAGGTGATGAGCGAGGTGGTGGTGGTGGTAGTGGTGCTGGTGGTACGATGGAGAGGACTGCAAGATTTGGTGATTGGTCTGAGCATATGAGTTCGTCGGGTAAAAAGTATTACTATAACTGCAAAACAGAAGTGTCACAGTGGGAAAAGCCACGTGAGTGGATTGTGCGAAATGACAATAGACAACGTCAATCTAATGACTATTCATCTAGGTCAAGTGAGTATCTCTAAGTAATTGACTTATTTAAATAACATATGAACATTAGAGATGTGTATTTTTTCGACAGTGTCGAGTTCATTACTACCAAGAATGAGGTCGAGAAATTTAAAAATGTGTGGTAATCTGTCAATGTTTTTTTTGTTATTTATTAAGTAGTAATTAGTTTTGGAAGGCTCTGTTCCATTTTGTTACTATACGGGGGATTTTTTGGTGTATTTCTTAGAGATATCAAGAGGAAAAATCTCTAATGCATCTGCAGAATAAAAATTCAAGTTTTCAATTTTAGACACAGCTGTAAAGATGCGAATTGCAGCATTTGCAAAACGTCAGCGCTGAGCTTGCTTACGCTGCACCAATTCGTGAGATAATGTGAAAATTTTAGTTTCTTCTTCCTTGACGAGACCGTCATGAGTTTCACATGAATGGTTAATTGCACTTTTAATTATGAGAATGCACATTCTGAATTCATGATGCATTATGAAATTTTCAGGTAAATGTCCCAGCGCTTGACCTGATCTTAGTAGCTGCCTATTTTTTAAAAGTGTATTTTTCAAATTCCAGAATTTATTTACTCGCTTTCGATGGAAGATATCAAGTGTTTTTTTAAATAAACTTTTTACGCTTTGAAGGGTTTAAACCAAAACTGCATCACCGCCTGAAATATAATTATAACAGGATTAATAATGTAGAGTGTCCTTTGCTGCAAGGGTTTCTTACGCAAATTTTATAACATAATTAGGACCGATCAAATCAAGAAATTAAAAAAGCAAAAAAATACGGAATACTTCAATACACATTATGTTTCTGAGACGTTCGTCACAATATAATTTTTAAATAATAAAATTGACCTAACGAGTGGTGCTCTACAAAAGTGCTCTTATCAGTACTCGTATCATTTGATCCTGGTTAATTTGTTTCGTATTACGTACTAGTGCAAGGTACAGGTCCAGAAAAAGAAGCTGCTCTTCAAAAGTTCTGAGCGTTACTTAAGCCTAGTACTAGTTAAACTACTTTTAAAATGTGTAACTTGGTACTATTGAATACATTTATTCTTCTGTGTATAATCATCAAAATATATGACACCTGAAATTTTTCTTTCCATTAGGTCACGATAAACATTCCAACTCGCGATCAAACAGCAGTAGCAATGTACGCGACAGTAAATCATCATCAATTCGACAATCGGATAAACGTGAATACTGGGCATCGTGTAGTGGTAGTGGACCAGGTGGTGGTAATAATGGTGGTGGTAGTTGCAGTAGTGGTAGCAGCTCAAGTAAAGACGAAATAGCAACACGTGAGCGTGAAAAAGAACGTGAATTGCGTGATAGAGAGCGTGAGCGTGAGATGCGTGATCGTGAATTGCGTGATCATGAACGAGATAGAGAATTACGTGAACGTGATAGAGAACGAGAGCGAGAGTGTAGAGATACAACGAGGGAGTTGGATATTGGTATTGAGAGGCAGGCACAAGATATGGATATATCGCCTGGTGATTCAACACCAACATCTGAGCCAGTTAACTCTAGTGCTCATGATACACTGCCACAAGGACCTGTACTGCTTGCAACAGCCTTACCTCGATTAGCATCACATCCACCATCAACACCACAAACACCTGGTAAATTGGCAACATCACCACAACAAGCTGGTGTACAGCAATCAGCTAATACTAATGCTGGTCCTGGACCACCAGTTACACTTGCCAGTTTACCTAGGCTTTTATCTCAAATAACTGGAAGTAAAGAGCAGACAGATATTACACCACAGAGGGCACTTCAAACAATCCAAACAGCTCTTCTACTGTCTCGACAAGTGAGTAAGCTTGATAAGTGGCCCATCGTCATCTCCACTTGAAACTCCTAATTATCATGTATTCATCTATTCATATTCACATTAATCACTCGGGATGGAAGATCCATTATAAATAACGAAATAGACAACTTTTTTTTTTCTTTTTTTTTTTATTTAAGCTCACTTAAACCTTCAGGCTTACAAAGCTATACAATTAGTAGTTATATATACATAACTACATGTGCCTAATATATCTACATATATATAATAACATGTGCATATGTTGTGTGGTTTGGTTCGTTCAGTCTTTTGATTTACACTTTCCACTTCATGAGGGTTTCACTAATTATACGTTTATGTTACATTTTAATGAAAATCGGAATAGACAACTTTGATGTTGGCACTCAGTATACAAAATTAATGTTTTTGGACTTGTTTTTATAGCAATCAGGTGGAAGTGGTAGTGAGCGCGCTGGTAGCAGTGGCGATGTCATGGCACCCTTAAAAGTTGACACTAGTGGTAATGTGGCCAATGAGGGACCACCAACACCAACACACTCCGAGACTCAAGATTGCATCGACGCTAGAAAGTGTAAGGATTCCATTCGCAATATTACCCATTATTAGGCCCAAAATCTTCGTTTATGAAAATGTCTCTTATCGGAAGAGAGCAACAAGTAAGGAAATTAAAATAATACGATGATTAGATGCGCAGTAGTAAAGAAAAATATTCTTCTTCTAGACGCTCATTTTGTTATCAGATAAGATACTTTGTCTTTGCGTTTAGGCGAAAGATCTGAAGTTGTGTTTTATAATTGGCATTTGGTATAATTTATGAAAAATAATACCAAACCAAGGAGATTTTTCTATCCTCGTCGCAAGTGTATCAGATGCAATGAAAGAATTCATAAGTCCAATCGTGTTTATTTCATTTTTCATGTGTTACAGTCATCACATTCTATATTATTTGAGATAATAATTGGAAATTCGTGTGACGTTTGGATTTAGTACTGAAAGTATGTTCCTGCAAATTTTTTTTATGACCCATGATTATGTTCGGGAAATCTTCACTTTTATATGGAAAACATTATTCTGGTCCGCTGTCATCTATTTAATGCGCCTGGAAAAACTGTGTCTGCAAAACTCATAGTTATGACAATTTTTTTTCTGATCTTCCCTTGATAACAATTTTCGACTTTCACCATCGAAATGTTAAAAGTGTATTTATGTCGGACTTTGGAAACTTTTTCACTGCTTTATTATTTTTATATATATATATTTTGTCTGTCAAAATACATTAGTCGATTGCCTTGTCAATGGACCTCGAATTTTCATTTTTTTTATTCTTGTTTCAATCACCAAATTTTTTCAAGTCAACTCTGTTTTCATTAGTTTGTTCCCCAATAGTAGAAATAAAAATCGTGGTTAGCATTGTCACGTCCTTTAATAAATGTATTTCGAAAAAAAAAATGTAACGCGTAGGGCATTTCAACTGAACTGTTGCAAGATTACAACATTTACAAATCGAGCAATGGAGATTTTGATCGAGTCAAGTTGTTTTCTCAAATGAAATTCTCCCCCCCCCCCCCTCCCCCCAATACTCATTATCTCTGGTCCATCTATCTCAAGGTGAAAAAAAGTCCTAATTATTCAATGATTGTGTTTTGCGGACAGTGGCTAGCCCAGGAGGTGCGAATTCCAGTGTTCAGGGCCTTTCTTCACTCCAGGGAATCAGTACATTCGGTGCACTAAGTAATCTTGGCAACAGTGGAGGTCTTCAAGCTCTATCGAGAGTTCAGCCACCTCTGACGCCCTCATTAACACCATCCCTTGCTAACCACTACAGGGAAGATTTGACACAACATGTTCGCGCTTTTCCAGCTGATATACTGGAGAAACAAGTGAGTTCAATTGCAACTTGATAATGGAAAATTGCGGAATTGCAGAATAGAAAGTATTTGCGATCAGTCAATTTCAGGGAATATTTATGTGCAATATTTTACTATTTTACTGGTGAAGAATTCACGAATAATTCACTTGGAATTTTCAATCAATGAGTTTTATGTAGGGTGACTTGCAAAGTATTTCTGTTAATCTGATTTGGGAAATACTAGAGTTTGAGCAAGCAAAATGCATTGGTAATTCCACGTAGTTCAATCATGAATTCCCGAGAACTTCATTGAGTTTGGAATTCTTTTTTTTTTTTTTTGCATCATTAAAGTTAAACTCCAGCATATAATCAACGGTTATCTCGTTGTAACGAATCTTAAAATTTAGTGTTAAGGAAATCTTGAATTGTTTCGGTAACAACAATTCTAATAAAAATTGTGTTTATACAGTCGCAGAAACTCAGCGAAGAAGCTCACACTATGGGCAGTTTACAATGTACCCGGGTCTCCGCGGAATTGAAGACTGCACGATCGATAGTGAGGCTGACCGAAATTCAAGCGACCCTGCAGGAACAAAGGTAATCAGTTGAGAGAAAAAACATTTGCTGATTGGGAAAATTTGAAAATTGTAGAAACACGTATTTCGTTCTGGTTACAGTTTATGTGCACTTTGAAAATATTTAATACGAGGGCATATTTATGTTTTTCTAACATTCCTTATAAGAAGTTTATTTATTTATTTATTTTATTTATTTATGAACTCCAAACGGCACTATACACAAATTTAAAGATATAAGAAAATTCAGAAATAGATGGATTCATATAAAAAGAGAAATGCATTGGTGTGCTGGTAAAAACGAACAATAGTGAAAAAAAGAAAAAAGATAAAAAAGAAATTTATAAGAAATACCTAACTTTTGGGACCAATGATACGTTCATCTTCAAGACCCGATTTTGAACGAAAGTTTTATCACTTTTAAGGTATTTAAACACATGCAAATGGTAGAATAGTCTCCAGATTATTATTTTTTTTAAATGTATCTAAATTAATTGATGACGTTTATTTCATTGCTGAAATTTTGTATGATTTTTCGTGGAGTTCCTGGACACGAGTACCAGGGTCGAAAAACATCTCTGTGGTGGACTACATCGACCCGGAAATTGTAATAAGTCATTTTTTTTTCGAAAATTCGGTCTGCGCTTTTGAAATTTTCGGGTCACATCTCGCCATTCTTCCAAGAAAGTATTGCGAAATAGTTATGTTGTCACTGAGAGCAGAACTGATCTTTCAAAGTCATATCTAATTACTATTCATTATCATTCCAGGATATTATTTCTCCGCCAACAGATACAGATGCTGGAGGAGCTGAAATCCCAAAATTCCTTCATGTCTGATGATTCTTAGTTTAAGGGACTTTATAAAGAAGAAAAAAAAATTAATATTAATGATTAATAATAATTGAATACTATTAATTATCTACGAATCTAATTAAATTCATGCAAGCAAGAAAGAAAAAAAAAGGAAGAAAACAGAAAACAAGAATAAAACATAATTATTAATATTCTCATTAATATTGAAATAATTAAGATTGTACCTAAATTATAGTATCATTTGAATAGAAGTGATATCTAAAAAGAAAGGAAAAAAAAGTCGAAAAAATTTCGAGAAAAAAAAAAGAATCTAGCAAATGATGACTGCGCTGCCCAGAGAGGATGGGCCTGCTGCACTGCTTTTTTTTTTGTTAAATGAATAATTGTTTATTCAATTTGTTTTGTAATCAACAAATTTTGTTCCAGCCTTTTTATCATTGTCACAAAAAAAACAAACTCCCCCATTCTTTTCATACTTTTCACTGTGTTTTATTTTTTTAATCAATTATTAATATAATATTGTGAATTTAGTTAACTGATTTTCCTTCGCGAATGAAGGAGCATTGTTTAGTAGCATTTTTTTTCACTTCCACTTTGTATTGCACCTCTCTGGGAAGCACACGAGGCCTATCCAACAAATAAAGAAAAAAAAACAAATATTGTAGAGAAGGAATAAATTTCAGCCGAAATTCACTTCGGCGCCCAACTATGAATTCACAATGGGGGGTGGGGAGGCGGGAGAGAGGGTGAAGCAAAAAGGAAAAAACCTTGTACTGAATTGTATATCTGAATTGTCCAGAATTGTCTTTGTATTATTACCTATGTTGTACGTGTCAATGTTTCATATCCTTGACAAAAAAAAAAAAAGAAAATGAAAAAAAAGTCTTCAAGATGCGGCATTTTAACTAGTTGAAAAGTTTTTTTTGTTGTAAAACTCGTGACAAAAATTAGTACCATTTGGTCTAAATAAAAACTGAAAAAAGAGCGATAAAAGAAAGACAAAAATGAACAAAATGAAACAATCATCACATTTAATTATTTATTTACACCATTTTGTATTTGCTATGATGAAACGAGGGAAAAAAATACGTAAAAAAAAGGAAATAAATTAAAAAAAAAACAATCCCAATTGCAGCCACCGATTTTCTTCCTAAGTTAATCATTCTTTCTCGAACGTAAGGCTTTGCTCCAAATTATTACCATTTGTCAAACAAACGGTTTAGTGAAAAACACCATGAGCAAAAGGAAAAATAGCAAATAAATAAAAAAAAAGGAAACTTTTCGTCTAGATTGATGTTGTTATTTTTAGTTGTTAAGAAATAAATGAGAAACAAAAAAATGATAAAAATCGAGTAATATCCTTTTAAGAAAGAAAAGAAACTTGTTTATTGACTTTTACATTCTTATTTATTATTTAAGAGGATTTTTTTTTCCTTCTTCCTTTTCACTTTTGCTAGAAGACAAAGTAGACAGATGTCTTTCATATTTTTTTTTATAATAACAATGTTTAATTTTTCACTTTTTATTCTCTTCTCAGTCTGAATGAATTTTCAGCATTTTTTTTTGTTGTTGTTTTTGCTAGATACCTTTGAATTATGCACTGCAGTTGATAGTAGGAAATAAAAAAAAAACAACAATCGTGTGACATATGTCAGAATAATGTGTACAGGCAAAATCAAAAAGGAAAATAACTGGAAAAAAGTACATGTTCGAAGACCATTTCGTTTTGTTTTGTTTTTTCCACATTTTTTGCTTCATATTTAAACTATTATTTTACATTACATAATGAAAATGTTCATTTCTGTTTCTGTATTTACTCAATTAATAATATTCATACACCTGATGCCTACGGTAAAACACTCAACATTGTTATTCATTTTATTTATTCTTTTATTAGATCTTAAACACAAAAATGGCATTCAGTTTTGTGTGTGTATTTTTTTTTTTCATCATCACTTATCAATAGATTATCTTCGTCGATTTTCTTCGCATTTTTTTATATTATAAAAAAAATATAAAATTTCATCTACTCAATGGAAACGATTGGGTGAGATCGTATCCTCTTTGTACTATCCGAATGCCATTTTCGTCAATTTATGTTACATTTCCCCCCACTTTTTTTTTTTGTTCATTACTCAATTTTCCCTCTCCTGTAATATTCTTTTATTCTTAATCCCTTATTCTCAATATCACCAAGGCACAGTGTCACGGCTATTCAATTTAATGTTTAGTTGACATTATTATTTTTTCATTTAACAATTAATCACGTGAGACTGTCCTCGAGATAAATGAGATACCTAACTAAAATATAATATTAGTGTATAACTGAATCAATGTCTCTTCTATAATCGACTCGAGACCACCGTATGCAAATTAGCAGTGTAACGTCATCCCGCAACAATTTATTACCACCTTTAAAAAAACAATTAACAAAATAATGCCTTCTATCGGTGAACATATTCAGTGGATTTTTCCTCAAAAGAAAAAAGAAAAAAAAATTCCACAAATCATTAATTGCATGAAAATTAAATGATTTTCATTTTCCAGTGTACTTTCATGGAGCGTAAACCGACAGGTGGCTGTCTCATAAAAGACAAAAAAAAAGGCGAAATAATTTTTACAATTAAATACACGGGGCAAGGGAATATAATTGTTGAGAGTGGCGTTGCTAATGGCCTTATATACTTACCTGAGCAGGGTAGAGCGCTTATCCCTTAAGCATACCCGCAATGTTTTTTTAAATTTAATTCCCACTCCCCCCCCCCCCCCCCACCTCTGCCAATTCATTTATTTCTCTGCTTCATCGTAATTTACCATAATGGTAAAGTCTACATAATCGCTGGCGTTCCAACACAGTTTCAACTGTTATCTCTTGATTATGTTTCACCATTGATTCATCCAATTGAACCCTAATAAACGCCATTGTCGCATTTAGCTCTAACATTGTCAGTCGTCAGTTGTCAGTCCCAGTCACAATTGCTTTTACTTATTTTCCCCCATTTTCCCTTTAACATCGCACTTTGCTAATTTCTAAATTTCATTCGTTTATCGTGGTACATGAGTGAAAGCTGTTGACTATACAAATGCCTCATTATTTTTTTTTACTGTTTTTTTTTTCTGAGTAATTTAAATTCAATCAAAGTATCCACGATTATTAATGTTTTATTTCTCTTATGGTTCCTTCATTTTAACTGTTATCTTTGATCTCCCTCAAATTGGTACTGTACGCGTATAATTTTTTTGCATTCGATTACCGAATTTGTGGCAATGTATTGTATTGTTCAGTGGTGATGCTCACGGTCGCGGTAGCATTCGGCGAACTGCTTTCTTTATCTTACGAGTGGTTGGAGTGGTCGCTGCTTGAGGTGTTGCACTGGAAAAAAAACAATAATTAAATTAATTTTGAGGAAACACTTTTAACAGCTGAGTGTTTATGATGATATAAAGAATTTATGATGTTGATTAGATAAGTAATCATCGTGCTAATTATTTTTATCTAACTGCCAAAACAAAAAATGGAGAACACTCAGTTAGCTTTTGTGACCCACAACTAAAACTACTTTTTAAAAATTATCGATATGAATAACCGTAGAAATTTTGATTCGATTTTAAAAAATTGGGGGAGATCAATATATGATGGATTTTATCAAGTTTTCAATGAATTTTCATAAATCTATTTTGTAGATTTCATTTTACATAATTGTTTTTTATTGTCGCCTTAGAACAAGGCCTGACCCATTTCTAGTCACCTTCACTAGTGAATTATTACCATTTCATTACAGGAAAAGTTGATTCGAAAAATTAACGTGCAAAATGTAAAAGGAATTGTGCAAAATGTGGATGATCTCTTCAAAATAAAACTGTACATTGATGAGTCACACTTTCGTCAAATTTTCTCCCCATATTAATGCAGCGGGTGTTGATTTATTATATTTATTTATATTCATGGAATAGTCCAGTTATGTCTATGGAAATCAGCTTTTTTTCTTTCAATGAAAAAAGATTTTTAGACAAAAGTTTTTCCACTAGATCTTCGCATGGAAAATCACAGAACCACAAATTCAACCTTTTTCAGAACCTAGAGTAGAGTAAGAAGCTCAAATGAACGTTGATTGGTATCATAGCCCCATGAGAAAATATACATTCGATGGTCAATTGAAAAAATAAAATCTGTATCATATAACATCAAAGAACTCACTTGAAAGTAGTTGGTGCATTGCCACCAGTGAAATTGAAGGACGGTTGAGCTGGAGCATTAAAGCTAAAACCAGATGCAGCAGCAGCAGAGAAATTAAATCCTCCAGAGGAAGAAGCAGATGGAATACTTGGAGTAGCGGATGGTGGTGCAGAACTGCCAAAGTTAAAGGCCATATTGGAGCCCGAGCTCTGTGATCCAGAATTCATAAATCCCACGCTAGCAGGTGATGGCTGGCTATTTCCAAAGATACTCGAACCTGGAGTACTTGGAGTTTGACCAAAGACCAAGGGCGCTTCAGGTTTAGGTGCATTGAATCCAAATGGTGTAGCTGCAGTGGGCGTTGGTGTGGGCGTACCAAAACCACCAAATCCAGTTGCAGCTTGTGGAGTTGTCTGATTGGCGGAAAATCCAAGCATAGGCTTAGGCCCATTATTGCCGGAAAAATTGAAACCCCCAGTAGCAGGTTGGGGTGTCGCTTGTGTCGCTGAAGACGCGCCAAAAGTAAAGAGCCCTGGATTAGCTGCTGGTGCAGATTCAACAGGTTTAGGTGTAAACATGTTTGGTGGACTTGTTGCTGAGTTGCTAGCCCCAAAATTTGGTGTAGCATTGCCAAATATTGAGCTCGTTGATGCAGAGCTGAATAGTGAAGCTGGTGTAGTAGGTGTACTGGTTACAGTTGTACTAGCCACTGCAGGTACCCCAAATTGGGTTGTTAATGCTATGGTTGCTGCTGGAGTTGGCGCACTGAACATTGGTTTATCACCATTACCAAACATGGATGGCTTTGCCTCAATGGTGCCGAAGCTGGGGAGTTTGGTCTCGACTGGAAATGCGGGCTTTTCAGTGCTATTAACTGCTGTACCAAATGTCATCGCTGGTTTAACCTCGGTATTACCAAATACTGAAGGAGCAGGCTCAGTCTTACCAAATGTTAGGACAGGCTTCACTGGTATCTCTGATGTATCAGATTTTGGTGTTTCATGAGATACACTTGTGATGGTTTGGCCGAAGGGGAGGACTGTAGCTGATGGAGTTGATGCAGGCTGCTTCGAGAATGTAAATAAACTTGGAGTTGATACTGGTGTAGTTATAGAAGCATCTGGCGTGCTCTGGGTATTAATTTTCGGTGTTATTGCTGGTGCACCGAATGAGACTGATTTCGGGGGCTCTGCCTTCTCCAACACTGGAACTACAGGAGTTAATTCTTTCGGTGTATCAGCTTTACTCTCCGCTGGCTTGCTGAAGCTAAATCCTACTTTTGTGTCACTGACGCTATTAAATAGGGTCGGTATTTCTGCTTTCTTCTCCTCGGATTTGAATGGCTCCACTGATTTTGGCGCTGCAAAAGTGAAGCTCGCTGTTTTTGCTAGTTCTGCTTGTGTGACTTTTGGGATGCCGAAGGTGAAGGTCTGGCTTGACTGGGTCGCAGGAGCATCAAAGGTGAATCCATTGGTGGGCGCCTCAGTTTTCGCTTTATCCTCGGGTTTACTATTACTCGGAATACCAAATTGAAAAGTTGGCGCAGTTGATGAGGGAATTCCAAAGTTGAATTTTGGGGCTGAATCATTTTTACTGGAAGTATCATCAGTTTTTGATTGTGAAGCTGTTGCACCGGGTTTCAATTCACCACAAGCAACACAATTATTGGCCTCGGATTTATTTTGCACCATACAAGTGTCACAGGACCAGGCACCAGTTGGTATTTTGAATTTATCACCAAAGCCAGAAGTTGTTGGTAATATGCTTGGTAATGCTGATGCAGGTGGGATTACTGAGGATTTGCTGGTTGCATTGGGATTTGATGTACTGCAGCAAACACATTCAGCAGCATTCATGGCATTTCTTACCATACAGGAAGGACATTCCCATGTTTTGGTAGTGTTTGTTGTTGACATTAATGGTGATACCACTTGTTGAGTTGTCTTTGCAACTGGAGCCTGCAAGAGACCTGGTTTTGCGGCATTACAGCAGGGGCATGAGATAACATCACTGGGATTTCTCAGCATACAACCGCTGCACTCCCATGAGTCTTTAGCAGGTTTAAATTTATCGAGATCGGATTTTGGCGCCTGAAGTGATGTCAAAGTATTTGGCCTCTGGCTCTCCGGTTTTTTAGTAGTCTTCGGGGTCATACAGGATACACATTTTGTCTCCTCAACTGGATTTCTTACTAGACAACACTGACACTCCCACTTGTCTGTTGACATTTTAAACTGAATGCCAAATTCACTGTCAGTGGTGCTGGGCGATGAAATATTCGTACTTAGGGAGTTGGATTTTTCTATGTCTTTCTTTCTTGGTCCTTTGCAAGCAGCACAGTTGTCCTCATTCTCATTATTTTTAACAAGACAATCACTGCATTCCCATATTGCTACGGTTGGCTTAGCAAAACGACTTAGAACATCCATAACACTTCCCGATTTCAATTCCAAATTCTCTTTTCTCTGCTTCTTCTCAACTTGTTTGGGTTCTTTTGGCCTTGGTGCTGTCGATGAGCCTGCCCATATGAAGTTAGCCACTGGAGATGGCTGACTCGAGCCAAAAGTAAAGTTTGCAGAATTGGGTGTAACACTGGCAGAGCTGGGACTGCTAGGTGCATTACTGGATGTTCTCGATCGTTGATTTTGCCTTCCATCATTGGAGCTTGGGCTCAGTGGCTTGGAGAATGTAAAATGATTTATTGATTTAACTGGACTAGTGCTGTCATTTTGTAGTTTAATGGGACTTGAAAATTTGAATGTTTTATTTGCTGATGATAATTTGGATTCTATTGCTACTGATGTAACACTTGTCACTGAAGAGCTGAGTTTTGGCAGGGGAATATCAAAGCTGGGTAGACTGGTGATTGGTAAGGATATACTTGGTAGATTAACAACATCAAGCTGCTCCTCAAAGTCGGGCTTCTTCTTTCCTTTTGCTCTGAGTTTGCCGAAAAATTTCTGACTATCACTATTACTTCTCAAGTGATACTCGGAAGTTTCTTGATTGGCAGCACCTGCACATGTTGCAGCGACTGGTGTTGGTGGTGGTGGTCCACCATGAGCTGTAATAATCCTCCTAGCAGCTAGTGTTGTATCCTGTAATCTCTGTCTTCTCTTCAGCTTCAGCATATCCGGCACTGTTGGCACTGCAAGCTCACGCGTCAAGTGTCTCAATCCCACTCTAGACGTCGTTGACTGATCAAAAGCCTCATCACGACCTCTTTTCTTGGCAAGTGATGAGTTCAGGGATGTTTTCACTGGAATTTTTTTCGCATCTGATATGGGTGATGAAAAATGCTCCAGTGCTTCTAAAATTCTTTTAGCCGTCTGACTCATGCCCGATGAATCGACACCCGGTGGATTGGTGGGCCTCACCTGGACTGATGATCTTCTGGGTACCCTCAACTGAAACTCACTAGTACCAGCTAAATTCCTACGATTTTGTCGCATTGCACTGGTACCAGCAGCATTAGCCCCACCAAATGTGATATTACCACTGTAAAATGGAGATGACAATACATTGCCACCTCTCTCCAGTGGATGGCCCTCATTATTCACCATGGATGCATTGAAACTTGGCCTTCTGGAGCTCAGGGATTCCCTCTGGCTTGAGATACTATCTATGAATAGAGATCTTGGGGATTGTAAATGATTTGTGTATGATAATTTATCATCAATGAGACCTTTTCGATGAAATGGACTCAATCCCTCTTGTCGTGATGCCTGGGGTATCAGGGAGCTACAGCCACTTGTACTCTCACCTGATTCAGAATTTTCGTCAATTCCATTGGCTGTCCCATTGTTTTGCTGTCGCACTAGATCGGCCTGCAGTAGATTAGATCTTACCATATTGAGACTGATTGCGGGTGTGGATGATATGAATGAACGCTGATCACACAATCCACTTGGTCCAGCTGCATCGGTTTCAAGAAAATCCACTGTGTCGTCTTGCAAGGGATACTGATCTTTCAAATTTCTACCTCTTGGTTGAATTTTAAAAGTGCCCGGTGGATGTGTTACGTCCATTCTAATTCGCGGACGTTTTGCTGGTGGCTGAAGCATTGTATCACCTGTATCATCACGATTGTCCATTTCCCCATCAGTTAAGGGAGATAAGTCGCCATTGCTTGTGGGAGAATTGAACCACTTGCTGAGCCACAAACGCTGGGGTATGAAGTCTGTCACCTTCGTCGCCATTTTCTTCACGAATGACTAGAAAATATATAATTATTACTTGAAATTCATGATAACAAATTAGTGTTGTTGATGTGTTAGTTGGGGATTCAGGGCTTTAGTGAGTCATTCACATATGCGACAAAATTATTGTTTCATTCATAGAAAATACGATATTAGATACACTTTGAAATACAAACAAGCACGTGGGGAAAAGTGTGCATGATTTTGTAGTGCGATAACAATTACGCGCACTCTGACGTGAGTCAGCCATGAGATGAAGAAATATAGTACAATTAAATTGTAGTTTATACGAATGGTAAATTTTTGAAAAAAGTTGTGTGAAAGTATTTCACCATTTTTAATTTTCCATTGTCCGATAATTTAATGAAAAAATTTCAGGGGAATGAGGAGAAATGGATAAGTTGATGAGCGTAAATGATGAAGATTTAATGGCGCAGTACGGCATGCCGCATGATGATTTTGAGGTTATGTTGGCAAAGTGTGACCCGTGGAAAATATTGAAAATTGTAATGAGGGGGACAACCCAACCTGGCTTTGGCGCAATCTGACACATACGATAGTTGTAATGCTAGTTATATTATCATGTACATGTATTATGTAGTTATATAGTTAGGTAGGTGTTGTGTACGTCAAATATTTCGTAATAAGACGCAGCGCAGAAGGCTTTGTTGGCAGGTGAGAATGAGGTATTGAAGATTATGGAGACTGGCTGGTTTGATCATATAGGTAAAGTGAGAGGATTCTTGGAGTGTAAGGAATGTATAAGTGGTAAAAATGACTATTTATAAAATGCGCCAGAGTTGGAAGAGCTGTTTATGATGAAGCGTGATTTAGTAATAACTCACGTTGTTGGGATCGTAGGGCTTTCCTCCGTGGGCCCGCCTCCCCGACGAATTGTTGTAACTTCTTTTGGCCATGTTGCACTTGCAATGAAATAATTCGTCTTTTCGCTTCCCTCCTTAATGCCAATCACTCGCGTCCACACTTTTGACTCTACTCTTTACTGGGACAATCATTAACGCGCGTTGTGGTAACGTACCTTGATATTGGTTTATGCATAACCGGCGTTACCTGTGATGTTGAATAAAAAATATATAATTAACGCGTTTAAAAGGAACTGCACTCAACGGTGCTGAGGCACGCACCTATATTGCACCTACTGCATAGGGCAAAACCTAGGGCAACCTAGGGCCCAATTTGTCCAATGGAAGAGTGGCGAGTAATTCAGGGGAATCGTGGGAAATTAAATATGGCGGATGGAGAGCGGGCGAGTTGATTGGTTGGGGCTTGGCAACGCAAGGGGGAGACACGTGGTTGGTTAAGACAGTGGCGCCATCTGCAATTTGAACGGGTTTTTAATAAGGGTTATTGAGAATTACAACGGATTTCTTTCGTTGTAGAAGGAGATTTAGTGTGATAAGAACATGAGCAGTGTAATGCAAATAGCAGAATTGTATATGTATTATTATTATGTGGATAATTTAATAGAACATAATCGAGGAATATCCAGACTTCGGCCATTTTACATTGTCATTTCTGTTGCGGGTTACTTTCAACCTATTTACTACGTTTTTTTCAGCCATGGGTTTTTTGCAAAATGCAGAATAGTTCAAAAGCTGATGGGACACTTCATAACAAATTAGTTACCTTGGTCCTCAGCGATACGTGAATAACGTTATACGTGAAAAACGAATTTTGTGGTTGCAATGTATAGAAAAAGAAGAATTCGCAATTTCGGGCTGGAACTTGGATTTAAAAAATTCTATGGGGAGAATTGAAAAATCTAAATGTGTGTTAACCACAATATTCGAAAGTTTTGTCTAATAAAAAAAATGTGTTAAAAATTTTTTTCGACAGTTTTGATCCTTGATGTTTTTTTTATTACAAAACAATTTTTTTTTATGTATGTTTATCGATTAATGACAAAAAATATTTGATTCCGTAATAATCACCTCCTTCAAAAATTTCTTCCGGACCAGACCGGGGATGTGTCCATCGAGTTCCCTTCGCGTGATAACTAAACAGTAAAAAAAAACGGATTTAATTGTGAAAAATTGGTCAACATAAAAATTTGAAATTGCGAACTGAAAATAGATTATTTGACATTTAACCCTGGCGCACCGGTCGATTGCCATTTGAGCTAGTGTTTTTCGATACAGGATCGATACTTTCGGATATCGATATTTTAGTCGTCGATTTTCGATTTTTTGTATCGATATTTTTACACCCGATACATTGGATGTATTGATACTTTTTCATCGGAAACGAATACACAAATTTTTTTGTCACTAACGAAATTTTAATCCAAAAATATGTAATACGCAATAATGAAGAATGGCTCAGATAACATGAATGAATTTTTCATGAAACTAGTGGTATTTCACGCGTGAAAATCGAAGGTATGTTGTTTACTGGGGTAACCGGGTACGCTTAAGGTCCCCAGACACTCCGCCTAGGAGAGATTGAGAAATCAACTTTTACTGTCTGTTGGGAAGGGCAAAAGAAATTGCAACCCTATTTTTATTTGATTTTCATTTATCGGCACCTTACTCAAATGTGCCATGCGGAATCATGGTATTTTTGCGCGCTTTTTTGAAAGAATGTAAATAAAGTAGAACTTGAGAAGAAATTATACTTTACGATAAATTAAAAAAAAGGCCATTGGCCGCATTAGCGGATTGATCTTTTGTAGATCGATACGTTGTGCGTCGATACTTTGGCGGATCGATACTGAACTTTTCGATTCGATTCACTGCAGAGTATCGATACTTTTCGGTGTATCGAAAAACCCTAATTCAAGCCTCGGTCGATTGTGGAACTTGTGCAGTATGTCGATTACGTTTCGAGGACAGCTCGATCCAGATTTGTGGAATGATCGACCCACGATCGACTAAATACCCAGTCGATTAACGGTCAACTGGTCTTAATTTTTTTTCCTTTTTTTTTTGATAATCGACTTGGTGTTAGCTGAATCGTGAGTTGGTTTAGGGCAAAAATAGATTCTAGTCGACCAGTAATCGACCCGGTACTGAGTCGATATTTAGTCGATTGAGAGTATGGAGAAAGCTTTTCAGCTGAATTGGATCGCAGTGAATATTAAGGTTGTCGGATGATTCCTTATTCATCGCTTAGGTCCGGCTTATCATGCGAGTCAAAGTGTGAGTTGCTTTTGGTTGAATTCTCATGAATACAGTGGGATGCAGCTAAAGATCAGAGGACATTTACTGCAATGGCAACAACTCTAGTAACGTCTCTATTTGATCACGATCCCGACTAGAAATTCAGATAAGGGTCAAGTAAGGCCCTGACCAGGGTGCCGTACTCTGCACATACATTCCTCATCCGGCAAAAAATACCATGGCTTACGTAGGCCGGATACGGGGTGAAACGCTGTGTTACGCCCCGGCCTGGTCATGTTTGACTAAAGGAGGGCCGGATGAGTATCGCAAGTTCAGGGCCGGATGAGAACAACAATTTGAGGGCAGGATGAGGCTAAGAACTTTAGGGCTGTGAGAGGATAGCGAGGTTAGGGCCGGCAGAGGATATCCCCCTCAATAAGAAATAGAGAAAAATCATAATTTAGTCCACTTTATTGATTGGATGCTATTATTGAACATAAGTTTCATAATTCCAATTTTGGAACAAGTGTTAAAATAAATTTCTCTTAGTACTATTACCTTACATTATATATAAAGGTAAACATCTAGTCCTGAACATTGGAAGTAATGACTTTCTAACAAATATTTTTGGATATTGATATTAATTCTTGATCCAGATTCTGCCATACGAATATTTTTTTGTTTTTTTTTTGTTTCCGTCCTTCCTGCATCGGTCGGAATCCATGAGATAATATTTTTAAAAAATATCCTCCGCCGGACGGGCGCGAACCTATAGGACGTTTGGAGTAGTAGGCAGATACTCTACCATTATGCCAAAGCCCTTGACTTGAAAATTGTTTATTAACATTTGTCATATATACATACTATATACAGTATTAATATCTTAAGTGCTACGTTCTAGATCACCAGCCGTTGGCTTTATATCTAATTTGATAGAAGTGTAACCTAATTTTTCATTATTACAGATATTTGTGATTATTTACATGATGACTCGATATAAGGAAAAATGACTTCTAAAAAACCTTATAAGTAATGGGTGCATGGGGGGCGGGAGAGAAAAGGATATATGGAAAGGTGGGACAAAACAGGTGGTCAGCGGGACCAATTGGATTTTATGTCAATATTGATGTTTTGGAGCTGGGGATTAGGATGGGATTGTAGCTTAAATTTAAATGTCTCATTTATTCTATCGATAAATTCGCCTATGGTTGTCATGCCGAGCGTTTCGTGTATTTCCACAATAGTCGTTCTTCTTTTAAAATTTCCTATTATTCGTAGGAATTTATTTTGAATCACTTGAAGATGATTCAAGTGCATTTTCGCTGCATTGTGCCAGGCAGGACAACCATAGGTGATAATGGGCCTAATTAACCCTTTGTAGAGAGTAAGTTTGAGGGATTGACTGAGCGCGGGTGATTTTAGCAAATTATACAATCTTACTAGGATAACTTTAGTCTTGACCTTGATTTCAGATATATGCTTTTTCCACAGGAGTTTGGAATCGATGTGTAAGCCTAAATACTTTACAGAGTCGGTTGGTGTGATCTTATCGCTACGAATAGTTAAGGTCGGCTTGGCCTTGGAGCTAGTAAATAAGATTGCTTCTGTTTTAGCAGCATTCACTTGAATTTTCCATTTCGTTAATTCACTGATTGTGAGAGAAGCAGCATTTTCTATTCTTCTAATAGCTTTGTTTATCGATTTGCTAGCTGAGTACAAGGCAATGTCATCAGCATAGCCTGCAATGGATACATTTCTCGGAATTCTACTAAAAACAGAAGCAATGTACAAGTTGAATAAAACAGGCGAGAGAATAGACCCTTGTGGGACTCCCGCGACAATTTCTATTTTATTCGAAAGCGAAGTTTCGACTCGAACTCGGATATATCTATTTGAGAGATATGATAGTAAAATTTTACATAGATATTTAGGGACATTTAATCCTTCGAGTTTGTATATAAGGCCTGTGGGCCAAACAGAATCAAAGGCCTTCTCGCTGTCCAGGAGAAGAAGAACGGTATCTTCTTTCCGGTCTTTCGCGGATTTTATATCATTCGTAATTCTAACCAGCTGGTGGCAGGTCGAGTGTTCTGATCGAAAACCAAATTGATTGATAGGCATTAGTTGTAACTCTTCTATGGGTTTTTTGAGACGAGCTAAAATTATTCGCTCAAAGAGTTTAGCCAATACCGGTAGGAGGCTGATAGGCCTATAGCTCACCGGATGCGAAGGGGGCTTACCGGGCTTTAGAATCGGAATGACCACCGCTCCTTTCCAGAGTTCCGGGAAATATTGTCTGAGGAGGCATGCATTGTATATCTTTGTTAGTAAACTTATTGCTTTAATTGGGAGGTTTTTTAGCGCTATATTGGGAATATTATCCACACCCGGGGCAGATTTATTTTTTAGTTTTTTGATAGCGGAAGTGATTTCACGGGGATTCGTGAGGAATTTTATGGGAGTTTCGATAGGGGCTTTGAGGATAGTCTTTCTCACATGACCTGTGACTTGTTGTTCAAAGGATTTGTTGCCTCGGGAGGCCGATATTTCGTGTATTTGTGCGTAGTGTCTGCAGAGTGTATTTGCCTTGTCGTGGTCTTGTGTGTGGAGTGTGTTGTTAGACTTTAGTGTGGGGATTGTTCGTTTAGCGGTATTATTAAAATATTTTGCTACGCGCCAAATAGAGTGATCTTTTAAGTTTATGTTTCTGAGTTTGTTGTCCCAAGATGATTGTTTCCATTCGGTTAATTTAAGTCTGATTTCTTTTATCAGCTGATTGAGTTCGGATTTAAGGTAGCGATTTCGGGTTTTTTGCCATCTTGACCTAATGTAATTTTTTAGCTTTATTAATGAAGCTATTTCGGGTGGGATAGGAGTGTGGGTGGGTTTGATTGAGCGTTTGGGAGTGGAGGAATCCAGGGCTGTTTGAATGACTTGGGTGAAATGTGTTATGTGTTGATCTATTGCTTCAGTGTTGTTACAAGTAGGGTTTGGTGTAGAAATCTCATCATTTAAGGTATCCTTGAATTTATTCCAGTCGGTTTTCGCGTAGTTTAAAATTTTTGATGATTCTGGTGAGGTCGGTCGGCCAAATAGGGAGAAAAACAATGGTAGGTGATCGGATGGAGATTCGGAAAGTGTAGTGAAATTATTAATGATACAGATGTTGTTTGTTAATAAAAGGTCAATAGTACTAGGAGTGTTTGAATTATGAGGGTAGTGTGTAGGAACGTCTGGAAAGAGCAGATTAATTTTTTGTTCCGTCAAAAAATTTGAGAGAATCTTACCTGATTCGTTTGGCCTAGCAGAGGTCCAAGCAGTGTCCTTCGCATTGAAGTCTCCAACAATAATTGTTGGAGTACTATCGGAAAATAGGTGCCTCAATAGGTTTGTATCTATTGAGACATCCGGTGGATTGTAGATCGAGTAGATCTTCGTTTTTTTATTGTTTACTTGGACCTCTACTCCCACGTATTCGGTGAGCGACAGGAGATCATGCGGAAGAGTTCTATGTGACAAGGTTTTGTGGATCGCCACCGCAACACCACCACCTGCTTTGGCCGTTCTGTCTTCCCTGATCAGCGAGAAGTCTGGGAAGTTAATTTTCTTCGTTTTGCTGTTTAACTTAGTCTCTGAAATTAGACAAATTTTGATGTTATTTCTGTGGACGATGTGTAATAACTCGTCCAGATTAGGCTTGAGCGCAAAAATATTAATTGCTAATATGTTGGTTATGTTTGCTGGGGAATCGTAGGTGTGTTTGGGGAGGGTAAGAACAGGTGGACATAGGATGCAATGATTGTGATCCTATCAATTGGTGTAAGGGCTGTTTGGAGTTTAGAGCTCATCTCTTTAAGCTCTGAAAGGATTTCGGGGATTCTAAGGGTTGTTAGGTCGTCAAGGACTTGCTTCGCTGTAATTACATAGTTTTTAGTTCTACTTAAGTGAGAGTCGGGAACATGTGTTTCCATTGGGATGGTCCTATGTTCAGCAGTGGGTGCAATAAGATTCCTTCTCGAGGTTTCCGCCGTCGGGAAGAAGGAAGCGTAGGTGGGCCTGGACGTGTTGGCAGTAGAGCTCGGAGTTGGCACTGGGTCTGCAGGAGACTGGAGGAACTGGATGTTCCTTTCCAGATTCTGGATCGTGGCCGAGTGAGGTGTAGCGGGCAATTCCAATGGCGCCATGCTGGGCCTGGCCGATTGGGCTCGTTTTTTCTGAGTTTCCATGAATTTTAGGCGCATGGAACACTCTCTGTAGCTGGCTGTGTGGGCGAGTCCGCAGTTTGCACACTTCAGGGTTTTGGAAGTGCAGACTTTTACGTCGTGGTTTGACGCACACTTGACGCATCTCAGGTTCAGGTTGCAATGTTGGCTTGCGTGGCCAAATCTCTGGCACCTGAAGCATTGGGTAGGTTGCTGGGATTTTACATATTTTTCTACCTTATATGTATGGTAGAAAATCGTTTTGATTTCAGCAAAGCTGCTCAAGGTTGTTTCCGGGCCAACCGTGATAGCGAAGATCGCTAATGGCCTGTTTTCTTTGGTGTCTCCGTCTTTGTTTACTTTCACGAACTGGCGAACGGAAAGTACGTTGATGCCGTGTTTAGATAACTCGGCTTGAATTTCGTCTTGTGAAAAACTGCTTGGAAGCCCTTTCAGAATATATTTTTTCGGTCGCTCACTTTTAAGACCGAAAGTGAAAAAATTTATATCTTGCCTTTTCAGGATACTTGCGATTTTGTTGTAGTCCTCGAGCGTTCGTAGATGGACGATCGTGGTACTTCCATTAAATTTCATCTTGAAATTTTTGTCTGTGGCGTTGCTCTGCAGAAAATTGATTAATTTTTTTGTCTCCATTTTTTCATTCTCGATGATTAATGGAGGGACAGAAATTTGTTTTGGAGTCTCTTGAGGTCCATCAGAAGTGTCGGAGGGTTTGGCGAGGCGAGCGGGAACTGAACTCGCACTAGTCGAAGGTTTCGTAACGGTTTTTTTCGTTTTCTTTGGGTCTTCCATCGGAGGACTCATTTTGGCTTTCCTTTTTGGAGCCAAGGGAATTTTGAAGTTTTTTAAGTTTGACACTTTTGTGCCAAAACTTTTACTCGATTTAGAATTTCACTGTACTATAAGCGCTGTACGTTAGCAATTTATATTTCGCAGAGAGCGGTAGACATGCGTCCGCACGACACCGACTCAAAACAAATACTGATGCCAAAGCCCCGACACTGCCATACGAATAATGAATTTTTCAGTTTGTTCATCTCACTTTTAGTTTATTGCTATAACTTTAAAAAAAATACGTAAATCAATTTCGTTACTATATATTTGTAAAGGAGACCACTCGGCAAAGAATAATGAACATTTACAATGTACGCTATCTCGGCCACATGTGGCATCAAGCAGGGTTGCTGACGAAAACCGGGCTTGGCATGCTTTACTTTTCTCTTGTCAAGACCTGATCATGTTTAACAGATAAAAATCTTACCCAGTATGCCTTATTGTCACCTAACCAGGACCGTATGAACCACGCCTGAGCTCTTCTGTGCTCCGGCATACCGTATTTCTGCCGGACCAAGACCGGGTCTGCATAAAACCGGCATGCCGCGGCCCGGCACGCTCGACGCAGTTGAAGCCCGGTCCTGATCCGGCATACCTGTCTCCGGATTCCTGGACCTATGAGTAACATGGCCCTGCCGGACGAATTTTCTAGTCGGGATGTTCTACTCATTAGCAATGTAAAAGGGGGTAAAAGTAAAATAAAGAAAGCTGAAGAAAATCCTCCTAGGCACCAAGCATTGGATGCTAATGTCGTCGAGGCAATTTTTAGCAGAATTTTTAAATATATTATTTCATATGTCTTTCAACATTTCACGGTATATATTTTGCTTCATTATTATATAATTTTGTCCAGGATCTGTCAAACGAGAATTTCCAAATTCTTTCAAGAGAACGTAGATGAATGGCGCTGTTAACATAAAGCTGAATAAACTGAGAAGCCTGAACAGAGCAGCAGCAGCTGCTGTTGTTGCTGATGCTGACGCTGTTGCTGAACAGCAATAATAATGAGTGGATTAGTGCGTTTAACTAATGACTCAGCAGGTGGCATCATCGATGGAAAGCTGGTTGTCCTGTATGTTTCATTACACACGTAATGATAAATCACGAGCTCTCTTCTGGATAGACGACGCATGAGAAGAATCCAGCAAATATATGGACATCATTCTATCCTTTTGGCTTTGCAAAGGATAGGTTTTTGATTATTTTTTTGACCTTATGAATTTTCATGGCGAAATGAAAAGGTTTTGTGTGTCGTTCACCATTGACTTGATATTTAAAAAAGTTTATGTTTTGTTGCTGTCCAGAATTTACTTGACAGACCTACTAGATTTAATGTGAAAAAATTAAATTTTTTTTGTGGTTATCATCGTTTATTAGACATGTGACATCACTTATGACATGTGCACATGCTTCTATTCTTATTTTTCTGCAAGTCTCTTTGATAAATCATTAATATGAAAATGAGAGAATAATAATAAAATAACCATATTTTATTATTTCATTCGATTCGGAAAAACTTAAATATGGAAATTTCAGATTCAAGTTTTTTTGATAGATAGGTATTTCATTGAGATTTCAGTTGATTTTATTATTCTTCCTTGTGTTAATCACTCATACGTGTCAATCCAAAGAATTATGGTACTCATTGAGATAGGCATTGAGATTCAGAAGGAAATGATAACCTTCACTTGCCAGTCCTCTAACAATAATAGGAAAAAATGAAAAAAAAATGTTCTAAATAATTGTATTTAGTGAAAAATCATTTTCAACAAAAAATGACTGGCCGTAAATTATATTGTTTTTGCTCAGGCCCTAGCCAACTTTAGATTTAACATGAATGCGGGAAGTAATTTGCTGAGTATTTAATATATATCCAATCGATGGATTACAGCACATATGCTAAATCTATTTGTCATATATCGGACATATATACCACATCGATGGTGGCTTATGAATGGCATAGAATTGATTAAATGGATCTGGATATATGTTCAATTTAGTCGTCTTACATCTAACTTACATGGTCAATCTATTGTTGCATATAATTGACATTTAATTGATTCTATATAACTCGCAGATATGTGAAATATACTCGCCATATATCTAACATATCCAACGGATCAACACTCACTTCTAAATAGTATATAATCGATTGAATTTAACTCGATAAATATAAAATCTATTCGGCATGTAAGTAACCTGTATAACTTATGTATTGCCTCTTATAATTGACAGATAACAAATTGGATATAGCTTGGATATATATGAATTTATCATCAATTATACATGAGATTTTAACGACATATAAGTGACGAGTTTTTGGCATAAATTCATACACATTCACATACATGATATGTATATAATTAGATATAGGAATTCGGCCAAAAATAACATTTAAAAAATTGTTATTGAATATATGCTGCATATATGAGCGTTACTTCCGGTTATATGTAACATATACTGAGCATATATTCGGTTTATTATTAAACATATATTTTCGGCATATCTTCCTTTCCATGCGGGTTAACATTGGGCTCTTATGGGGAGGCAAACTTACCTTTTTTAAAATCGAATTTTTGGCCCCGTGCGCCTTCATACTATCCAATCGGGACCCCTAGCAAACACTCTCGTCGAATTTGGGTCGAAAAAGTCAAGTTAATTTTTTTCGCTTTTGGCCAAATTTCACATTGGGCTCTTATGGGGAGACAAACTTAAATTTTTGGCCCCGTGCGCGTTCATACTATCCAATTGGGACCCCTAGCAGACACTCCCGTCGAATTTGGGTCGAACAAGTCAAATTAATTTTTTTCGATTTTGACCCAATTTAACATTGGGCTCTTATGGGGAGGCAAACTTAACTTTTTTAAAATCGAACTTTTGGCCCCGTGCGCGTTCATACTATCCAATTGGGACCCCTAGAAGCCACTCCCGACGCGTGTGGGTCGAAAAAGTGAAATGAATTTTTTTCGATTTTGGCCAAATTTAACATTGGGCTCTTATGGGGAGGCTAACTTAACTTTTTTAAAATCGAATTTTTGGCCCCGTGCGCGTTCATACTATCCAATTGGGCTCGCTAGCAGACAGTCTGTCGAATTTGGGTCGCAAAAGTCAAATTAATTTTTTTTCGATTTTCGCCAAATTTAACATTGGGCTCTTATGGAGAGGCAAACCTAAATTTTTTACAATCGAATTTTTGGCCCCGTGCGCGTTCATACTATCCAATTGGGCCCCCTAGCAGACACTCCCGTCGATTTTGGATCCAAAAATCAAATTAATTTTTTTCGATTTTGGCCAAATTGAACATTGGGCTCTTACGGGGAGGCAAACTTAAATTTTTTAAAATCGAATTTTTGGCCCCGTGCGCGTTCATACTATCCAATTGGGCCCCCTAGCAGACACTCCCGTCGATTTTGGGTCGAAAAAGTCAAATTGTTAACTTTCCGATAGGGATATTGTTATGACCCCAAAAATGAAAAGTATCAAATCGATGAGATTTTCACTTTTCTCGACGTTTGGCATCATCCTCACACATTTTCAATGAAATGTCTGTATCTGTGTGTGTGTGTGTGTGTGTATGTATGCACGTTTGTGAGCATGTTTTTGTTTCACGGTTTGTCCTGAACAGCTGGACCGATTTGATTTTTTTTTTTTTTTAAATCACATCTAGGCGTTGCGGAGTGCGGAAAGGAGCACTTTTTGAGCGAGGTGTTTGTCTGTGTGTGTGTGTGTGTGTGTGCGTATGTGAGCAAAACTTTGTAGAACGATTTCTCCCAGACGAATTATGCGATTTTGGTTTTTTGCTTCCGAAAGGAAGCTTTGTAATCGCTCGATTTTTATGGTCCATTTTTCGGTGTTTAGGCCCCCCAATCGAAGCGTCAATTCAATTGAATTTTTCGCTCTTTTCCAGACGTAGCACTACGATTCCTTCAAAACAATCGCCATTTGAACCTTGAAAGCCACGTTGGCTAGTTAGAAACCCCAGTTTTTAGGCCTTGTCCGTATGTATGTATGTATATGTGTATGTGACTACACATTCTAGTTATTTCCTGAATAACCGCCACATCAAATTTCATGATTTTTTCAGGGTAAGTAGAGTTTCATGAGAGCTATCATTTGGCGACAATTAAACTTTCATCGGCCGTCTCATTTGAAAGATATTGAGGTTTTTTGAAATTCTGTTCTTCAACGATTACTCAAAAAATAATTGTCCGAATTCATTCAATATGCGCTTAAAAGATTCGTCTCAATACCATCTTGACCGAGTTCGGTAATGGTGACGATTGCATCATTCGTTCTCGAGTTATAGCCCTTCAAACATCAACTTTAAGCAGAACATGCGATTTTTGTTAACTTTTGGTAATTTTCTCCTCACCTCTCCCATCGAATTTCGTGATTTTTACAGGGCATATAGAGTTTAGGAAGCCATATCATTTGGCGTTCATTAAATTTCGAGCGGTGGTATACTTTTGAAGATATTGATTTTTAAAAAATCCCGATTAGTTTGACAATTACTCAAAAGCTACTGATTGGAACTGTCTTCATTAGGGTTAAAAAGATTCGTCACAATGCCATCTTCACCAAGTTCGCTAATAGTGACGATTGCATTATTCGTCCGCGAATTATAGCCCTGAAAAGCAACGGATTCAGCCGGAACCTGGAAGATGAAAGCCATTTGGAAGCATTTTGCTAATGGGTTAGCAAACACGTCGTCCCACGTGTTTATACTCATTGGATAGGTTTTCGCCTAACTTAACCCTGATTAGATTTTGAACATAATCGACCCAGCTGTTTTATAGTTATTAACATAGGAATTGTTTATATCGCTACATCGTGAGAACGATTGAAGCTACGAAAAAAAATATTGAATCAAATTTGTTCCACACACAAAAATACATATTTAATGTTATATAACTTTTTTGGCTGCCACCCATAGTTTGTTGTTATTAACAAATGCAATTGTTTAGATTGCTCTATCGCAAGAACGGTTAGAGATACGCATCAATGTGTCAAATGAAAGTCGTTCTACATGCAAAAATACACATTCGATGTTGTATGACTTTTTTGGCTAACACCCATAGTTAATTGTTATTAACAAAATCGATTGTTTATATCGCTCCATCGTGAGAATAATTCGAGCTACGAAGTAAAGTATCCAATGGAAGTCGCTCCACACATAAAAATACACCTTGGACGTTTTATGAATTTTTTTGCCAACATCCATAGTTAATTTGTTATTAACAAATTAAATGGTTTGTGTCACTGTATCACGACAATAACTAAAGATAAGAAATGAGTTGTTGAATGAAAGTTGTTCCACACATAAAAATACACATTTGAGTTTTTATGACTTTTTATGCTAACACTCATAGTTTTTCACAAATTTAATTGTTTATCTAACTCTATCGCAAGACAGGATATATTTTTTAAAAATCTCTTTATATTTTAAGCATTATAAAATTTCACATATTTGGTAATTTTGAAAAGTTTAAAACGTTCACAAATTGAGACACAAACCGAAATTTTGTATCTAACATATACGGGGGAACGATCGGGAAGTTATTGGTTCGACCCGTAGAGGTTCAAACCCAAAATCCCGTTTATTTTATGAAAAAAAAAGATATTTTCGTGTATGTTTTCGTAAAAGAATTCATTAAAAATATCGACGAGGATGGGATTCGAACCCACGCGTGCAGAGCACATTGGATTAGCAGTCCAACGCCTTAACCACTCGGCCACCTCGTCCTTACAACGAATCGATTTTTTTTTAAGTCCTTGTTAATTATATAGACTAAACGCTGAAAAATGAGAAACGGTTGTTACTCATTGCACTAGACATATCTGTTAGAAATGCGGTCTATTGAATAATTAAATAAGTTAAACAGACTTTACTTAATCTTTCATCAAGATGTGTGGAGGACACATTCCCTCGATACTATATAGTCCAGAGACATCATTACTGTATATAGTGTGTATATATGACAAATATTAATAAACAATATTTTCAAGGCAAGTCCTCCTCATTCGTTCGTGATTACTGTAAAGGAGTTAATTACCGACTTTGCAACTCATTAACCCTTTGTAACCCAGTCATTTATAGTATAATTTTCCACTATATCAACTTTGGTATCTATATTAAACCTTTTATATTTCCCACTTTCTTTTCTCTCTTTTGTATTTCTACTTTGTATTAACTTTATTACTCTCATTTAGCGGTGCTGATGCCACATTACGGTGGTTTAATTTATAATTTATTAACTTCCGGATAGGGGAGTTATTATAATCACCCCGAAAATCAAGAGTGTCGTAGACATGAAATTTTGACTTTTCTCGGCGTTTGGCATCTTTCTGCCACGTTTCCAATGAGATGTTCGTGTGTGTGTGTATGTGTGTACACACGTGAGAAAATCTTTGGCGAACGGCTTCTCGTAAACGGCTGGAACGATTTTGATTTTTTTTATTTTTTTTTTAATTACGTCTCGCCGAGGCGGTGTTCTGAAAGAAGTTTTTTTTTTTAATCAGCCAGGTAGTTCTTTAGTAATTAACAAAAAAAACCACGATTTTAATGGTGTGTAACGCTCTATTACATGAACGGTCCTTATATATAATTGAGAGCTTCGAATGAGAATTGCAATAAATCGATTATCTAAGAAAAATTCGATTAGCGAAGAAAAAACTCGATTATCGAAGCCATGATAAAAATTGAAATTGAAATCGCATGCGGCCGCGTAGCGGCCACCGGCAAGGAACTAGTAAGAGTATTCTGTAGTAAAAAAGAGAGACAAGGAAAACTATCGAAAATCTCGATGATATCTCGATATATATCGATACGTGTAGATGGTAAGATCGAAACCAACGCTACACCAGTCAGTGCGGCGGGAAGAGAAACTGCGCGTGCGCAGCACGCGCCACCGGTCTTGTTATAGGAGAAGGTTCTAAATGAAAGTTGTTCCTCATGTAAAAACAAACATTTTGTGTTGTATGATTTTTTTTCGTAACACGATATGCTCCACGATATGATATCACGCTATAACACAGACACACAAATATCGGGAAGCTATAGGTTCGGCCCGTAAAGGGTCAGACCCACATCCCGTTTATATATTATGGATTTCCTCTTTCTATTCTCTATACAATCGTGTATACAGTCGATTTACGTTAAAACAAAATACAATTTCTGTCTGAAGAATGACTGAGCGCATCAAATCTTAGAAGGAGGCCCTAACGCTTTCGGGTGCCAATTATTTTTCCTCCTATGGGCGCTTTTTATCCCAACTTCTCGTCTGGACTGTCAGTGACCAATGAACGATCGGCAGGGCGCAACGCCATTCGGTCTCCTTGCATCAGCTGTTCCCTTTCTTACACTATTCACTTCGTACTCGTTATTATTCAAGTTATTGATGACTATTAAAGTTTGTAAAGTATGAGTGACCGTGAAGGCGATAGTGAAAATGAGGAAAAACTTTCCGATCCGCTGGAATTGTTGGATCCTTATGCAGTTACAACCTGTGAAAATGGTGGTCATATACCAGAATTGACGGAATCTATAAATACTTCAAATACCATGTAAGTGACGCTTTGCCAGTCGTAGTTTTTATTTTGGAATAATGGGACAAGAACGGCGCAACATGTTAAGTTATTCTGTCAAAAATAATAATAATAATAATATTTTAACAACACCAAGTTTCGGGTGTTGATCATTGATGAGTGTATTAAATATCAAATTTTTAGGTTAGTTTGAATTTTTAAGAGTTTCTACGCGTTTTTTAGAATAGATTAAAATGTAAAATTGTCATTTTTTTATTTGTTTTTTTTTTCACTTCACACTTTTTTGAAAAGAAAAATCGCTATAAAGAATAATATTTGGTTTATGGGAAATTTGCTTCATTTTCATTATCGCTAAAAATATTCACCACGAAATATGAATACATAGGTATAACTTGTGCGCTCATAATATTACAAAAATTTTTTGAATGCATAATCATCAAAAATGCTTCAATTAAATTATCAAAAGGTATAACAAAATCATAAAAAAAAACTTCAAGAATTAAACACGTTGCCATGCAAATTGCTTATTTCTTATGCTAATTTATTTTCGTGTACTTTCGCAGTATTAAAGAGGAGATTGACGATTCGGTATTTGAAGATGAGTATCAACTCCATGTACTGCAATGTAAAGGAGAGCCAGATGAGACTACAGACCACAACACTCCAGCACGGTAATTGCAGACTATATATGGGGTATTCCATGCCAACTTGGACAACCCGTGATCCTTACCTCTTCAGATTTTAATGGCGATTTTTTCTGAGGTACCATAAAAAAAGTATTCCCAAATTTTTTCAGATTTTTTTTTTAATCAGAAAAAATCTGTAGCAAAAATAGGCTTCGATTTAAAATTCTGAAAAAAATCACAAAAATCTTGAAACATATACTAAATTTTTATAAGATAAAAGAAACATGGAAGTCTTATCCGGTAGATCATTTTCAGTCCAATATCGGTAAAAAAAATCAGAAAAATTAATTATGTCATGAGTAGTTTTACACTACACGCAGCTTTTCTATGTAAAGTGCCTTACTGACAAGAATTTTTGAAAATTATATAATTTTTTCTTCCAATTTGCGATTTTTTCTCAATTTTCCTTACCGAAATTGGACTCAAAATGATCTACCGAATAGGAGTATTCATTTTCTGAAAATTTGGTATATTTTTTTAGATTTTTGTGAATTTTTCCAGAATTTTAAATCGGGGCCTATTTTTGCTACGATTTTTAGCGATTGAAAAAAAATCTGAAAAAATTTGAGACTACTTCTTTTTCATGGTAGAACCTCAGAAAAAATCGCCATCAAAATCTGAAGAGGTAAGGATCACGGGTTGTCCAAGTTGGTATGGAATACCCCATATATATATCACATACTTCTCGTTGACAATATCCCTCTGATAATGTGTTTTAACATGGCAGAATCTGTGAATAACAATACGTACCCAAAATGTCATATTTTATTAGAAAACAAAAAATAGAAAAAGAAAAAAAACAGAAAACAAAAAACATAGAAACTGAACAAGTGAATTCCTACGATATCCCTTGAAAAACAATATATCCATTTTTCCATCGAAAATTCATTTCGAATTTTATTTTCATAAAACATTTTTTTTATTTCCGTTTTGTGGAGAACCTCAAATAAGAAATTATTATGCCTTATTATGATAAGATCATTGACGAAAAAAAAACATTATCGATATCACAAATTAATTTACTAAAACAAAATGTATTGACTTGGTAAACATGCTTGGCAATGGATTAATTGATCATGATCGAATGCATCATCATTATGTTAATTTCATCTTGGAAATTTCAGGTCTAGTGATGAGGAGGGGTCCAGTGGAGAAACCCATCTTAGTGACGATGAGTTACATCCAAAAGCGATTAGAGTACTCAATAGAGATGAAATAAATAATAAACCAGGCGAACTGGAGGAGGAAAATGATTCAACCAACGCGTAAGACCATCGATTTTATTCCATCGAAGTATCCTCAATTCATGAAATTTTTTATCGCGGGGGAGGGGTTCAGGGGGGCCACATGGAAAAAATTATATTATGAAGATATAACTATATTTATATCTATTATATACTGAATTAACACTTTTTTATATAAAATATATATAAAGAAGGACTTGTATATATCTCTTATATATTTTTTGCAGTATATATGAATTTGGCCTATATATATATTTTTTTTTAAATATATTTTTCCGCGTGGGGGGCTTCCCCGCTCCCCCCTCCTCTCGACCCCACTCTGGAAATAAAGTTATCAAGAGACAAAGAAAAATTATATGATTCAATAACGTAATGAATAATTCATCAAAGTACCGATCAAAATTTCAAAGAACCAACAATTAAAATTTCAAGCGTTTTCAAGAATCTTTGAAAATTCTCCAAAATTTCGAATAATTTTCAGTTCTATAACAATTCACGTGAATTGATTATGTCGCACTAGCATCCTCGGGCTGAGTTGCACAATTTGCACACTCACCACTTCAATACAAAATGCGGTGGCACATGGAAACATATAAAACTCAAAAGAAAGTCCCGTCTGTAAGAAAGGACACACTTACCCAACCTAGGTCTCCCTTTTCCGACCGATGCCAAAATAGGCAATTGGGTATTTGCATGATTTTTATATTCATAAACTTTGGATAAATTTACATTCCATATAATTTTTAAAAATATTTGAAAAAAAAAATTCGATTTTGTTCCTAAGAATTTAAATAATTTAATGAACAAAAGTGGTCATAAATGACATAAAAGTCACGTGATGTGATTGTCGTGACGTCATTGTGCTGTTTGTAGCGCTAATATTTGAATGAACAATAAGTCATGTATAATATTTTATAGTGCTGAAAAAATGAAAATTAATTTGTTCTTAATTTTAAGTTTTATACATCATATTCTTAATGCCAGATTTTACTGAAAATAATTAAAATTGAAATGCATTTTTGTGAAATGTTTTTCTAATTTTAAACTGATCGTGTTTGGAGGTTAAGAACATGTCAGTGTTGTTATACTAAGACTTTTGAGAAGCATCAGTTTGACAGTTTAGTTAGTGATTATCGACAAATCAATAAAAATGTCTAACCAATTTTTCTGTTTCACAGAATCCAATGGAACATTAATAAAAAAAATTTCTGGTGTGGCTTTACCAATATTTCTGCACGTTGGAACTATACACCAACAAAACTCGTTTTATGACGGCATTTCGAGTAATTAAATAATTTTATTTTAGTATAAAGAACACTATCAGATCTATTTTTAATCAAGCACAACTCAACACAACAATTGTTTACACTTGCTACGTGCTTACGAGATTGGCGCTGAAAATTTCAAATGAAATAGCCATCGTGACGGCACATACGCGAGATGGAGCTACTTATTCAGTTAAATATTGGGTTTTTTTCATTTATTAAATTATTTAAATTTTTATGAGCAAAATCGATTTTTTTTTCAAAAAATTTTAAAAATTATATAGAATGTAAAAATATCCCATGTTTATGAATATAAAAATCATGCAAATACCCAATTTACCCCTCTTCTTTCCAGTGACAGTAAGAGCCACCTACCGGGTCTGAGTGACAAAAATATTTGTACGAAGACAACTGATTTGGAAGCCTCTAGATCAAGTGCAGTTGGAAATGTTGCATCAGTGAAATATGAAGACATTGGAGAAGACGAGAAGGAATCCACTGACGAGGAATACATTCCAGAAGATGTGATGAATAATGCCAGTGATGCTGAGTCCATTCTAATTCCCGAAAAATCAAAAACTGTATATGAGAGGCATTATAAAAATTTCAAAAATTTTCTGAAATCCAAAAATATCAAAAGCATCAACGAAACAATACTACTGGGATATTTCAACATTTTAAAAAAGGGAGTGCCGAGCGATCACACCCAACTTAAGAAAATTTCACATACTAAAACTGGAATGGCGCCAAATTCACTCTGGGCAGTTTACTCTATGCTAAAATGCACTCTGTCAGTCTACGATAAAATTGACATTGGGGGTTTCCAAAAGCTCACAAGTTTTTTATCCGCAAATGCAAAACTGTCCAAGCAGAGCCGTAAGAAGACTAAATTATTCACCGATCAACAAATTACTAAATTTCTGGACAAAGCACCCGACCAAGATTATCTGGCAATGAAGGTAAATAATAATAGCAAAAATTCAACAGTTGATCGTAGATTCTAGGACCACTTTTCATTATCTACAAATTCCTTTTCAATCTAAAAATCCCACCTGTACGATTTGTAAAAATTTAATGCATTTCTTTATCTGCAGGTTGCAGTCATTTTTGGAATGCATGGGTTGTGTAGAAGAAGAGATCTGTACGAATTGACACCTGAAAATTTGCAAGATCATGGCACATCCATCACATTTAAAATGGAAAAAACGAAGAATCGCTCCAAGCGACCATTTGCTATTACTGGAAATTTTTGCAATCTCGTTAAAAAGTACATGGCATTGAGACCTGCAGATTATACAGGCAAACCAAATTTTTTTTTACGGTACGAGAATAGTAAGTGTCATCGGGCAGTAATAGGGATTCATACATTGGGAAGGTTCCCGAAAGAAATTGCTATTTATTTGGGACTTCCACATTCTTCATCTTATACTGGCCACTCATTTCGACGTACTGAAGCTACGTGTGAATCTGGTTTGGACGTTCTCCAATCGAAGAAACTTTGAGTCTGGAAATGGTCACACAGTTGTTGAGTGTTACCCTGACATGAGTTGAGCTCAGTTGTCAAAAAATTGCGGCAAAAACTAGTGATACCCTGAGTGAACACTGTGAAACCTCCAGACTTGTGCACGTAATACTCTGAAGAAGCAACATGGGATCAAAGGAACATGTGCATAGAGAGCTACGCGACAGAAGTGAAACTTCATAGGGGTCGAATTTATAGAGGCGTTTTGATATTTTGTAACTATTTTTTTTCTACTGCTGAGAATACGATAGGATCAGCGACTCTAATATCAGTGTAAATCGGAGGTTAGGATTTAAAACAATCTAATTATATCAATATAGAAAAGATTTTTTATTCTGTTTCCATCTCACGATTTTTTACAAATGAAATTATCGATTTGTGATAACAAGTAAGAAACGAAAACTTCTGATTAACACACACACCAAATTATTCCGGACATAAATTATGATATAGAAAATAACGCTCGGCACGTATATAATGGATACATTAACACACCAGACTGGAAAACAAACTGGCTTTTTACAGTGGATAGAAAATGCGCATAACGCCATCTTACGCCCTGCCTTAAATTATGACGAACGTGTCATTAACGACGTTCCCATGTAACACATTTTAACATGGGGACTCGCGTGTATTTGATTCACACCCAAAGGCGCCTATCGAAGTTTCACTTCAAAAATACATTGCAAACTTCTCTTCAGTTTCTACTCTAATAAGAATTACCACACGTTTTTTTAAAAATGACTACGTAAAAAAAGAGAAACATTGGAGACCTATGTTGAAAACACGGTGATAAAAATTACGATACTTTTTTTTTTATAAATAAAGTATTTAAAAAGAACAGTAGTACTGTTTTGTTGATTTTTTTATATTTCTGGATGTCAGGAAATCTTTGAAGTTTTGGTAATGTTTCTTATAGACCGGTTTTGATTTTTCGGGAATTAGAATAGCCTCGGCATCAGTAGCATTGTTCATCACATCTTCTGGAATATATCCCTCGTCAGTGGATTCCTTCTCGTCTTCTCCAATGTCATCATATTTCACTGATGCAACCATGAAGAATAGGTCTCTATTCTTCATGGTTGGGTACGTGAGGCCTAGGTAGGGTAAGTGTAACCTTTCTTACCGATGGGACTTTCTTACTAGTTTCATTTGTTTTTTATGGAAGTCGTGAGTGTGCAATTTGTGCAACTCAGCGCGAGGTGATCGATGCTAATGCGTTTTTTTGGGAAATTTTGATTGGTAATCCGATGAATTATTGTTCTTCATTTATTTATTTATTTATGTAATTTTTTCCGTCTCTATCTTTTCAGAATTTGACTGAGGTTTTCAAAATTTTCCATGGCACCACATTTCATTTTATTCAATTTCAAAAAAATCAGAAATTCAGAATTTTTAAAATTCTCAGTTTCGATTCAGAAAACCAGAAGTAAAAAATTTCGAGAATTACAAAAGAAATATCAAAAGTTTCATATTTTAAAACATCAATTTGCATTTTTTTTCAAAATGAAAAAAAAACCCAGTTTTTTAAAATTTTGCATATTTCCAATAATTAAAAGAATTGCAACTAAAAATCATAGGTTTGTTTTGCAAAGCTTTTCCATGCATTTTCTTCGAATTTTACATACCATCTAGTTATTCATCTCGTCAATTTATTGACATCGTCAATATAACTGATCAGAAAATTTTCAATCAAGTATTTGCACTTGCAGACAGGAGGACATAAAAAAAGAGCGCAAAAGGGAGGAGAATCGGAGGTACAGAAAATTGAATCGAGAAAGTCTTAAATACCGCCATAAGCTTTATCGACTAAGAAAAAGACAACAACCCGTTGATAGTGTTTCAAACAATCTGTAAGAAAATTATTTTCCCTCCATTTATGTTTCCATAATATTAACTCAGTGAATATGAAAATCCCTAGAATATTCACTGACCTAATGATGTTCTACACTCTTTAACCCAAATTCCTGATTTTCTCAAATTTTAATGAAGTATTGCTGGAGTTTACAAAAATAAATACGTGTCACAATTTTTTAAAAACATCAATTTTCCCAAAAATTTATATCTCTCCACCAAATTAATTAAAAAATTTGAAAAAAAAATTGGGACACGGTTTTTCGAGTGCAGAAACATCTTGAATTTTTTGTAAAAAAATTTCGAAGTCGTGAAAAATTGAACGGGTGTCTGAATTGACGGAAGAATATTCCACGACTTTTGAAACTCGCAGTTGTGATCCTTAAAAAAAATAAATAAAATAAAAAACTCATTTTTAAAATTGCAGATGCGATGGAGAGAAAAAAGCGCATAAAAAGATGATGAATCACGAATACCACAAATTACACAAGGAACGTATTAATCGACGGAAGAAGGATTATCGAGAGCAACGGAGAAACCCGCAGACCCCTAACGTTAAGGAACAATCTGACTCTGTACCCTACAGCAACTATACTGAGGATCAACTTGCCCATAAATTTTTCGTTGACAACTTTGATAATAATTCATTTGGATATGCGTGCTCCATATGCGATAGACTCTGGTTTGAGAACGATTTGAGAAATGCTTCGAGGATTCATGAAAAAATCATCACAAATATTACAGTGAGTGTCTGTTATTAATGATGTTATTTCGAGATTTTGGGGGCTTTAGGAAAATCCAGAGGTGGATCAGAAGAGTTTGGCCCGGGCCCAAACTTATAAATTTTATTATTTGAAAAATTTATTAATAAAAAAAAGTATTTTCAAATTTTTTCGCATTTTTTTTTCTTTAATCGGCAAAAATCTAGTAAAAATGGGCCCCGATTTAAAATTCTGAAAAAAATCACAAATGTCTCAAAAAATATCCCACATTTTTCGAAAATAACAAAAATATGGAACTCCTATCCGGTAGATCATTTGAGTTGAATTTTTCGAAAAATGATTTCCAAAGATGGAAAATTAAAAAGCTTGCATTAAGATTTCAAACGATTTCTAAGCCATTCATGTGAGAATTCTGTTTACTATTTGGACTCTCGCCTATATTGATTTACCTGCAGTTAACCCCCTGGATAGAAATCAGCCCCTAAAAAACTGCAGTATCCCATAACCCTTAATTTTCACATACCTCGACTCATCAGCAAATGCTTCCTTGATATTTTCAGACCATCACAGACATCACTGCAGCCAGGCTGTGTCCCCCCTGCAAATATTCCTTAGACCGAGGTAGAATCCCCTCATTCTCCGTCTACAATGGCTTCCACTACCCTATAATACCCCCCGAACTACCAAAACTGGATTTCCTCACTGAGAGGCTCATCTCTCCCCGCATTCCCTTCGTTCAAATCCGACGATTGGGTCATATTCCCGGTCAATTTGGTGTATACGCTAGAATAATTAATGTACCAGTATCAACTGACACAGTTGTCCAAGCAATTCCAAGGAACCTCAACGAGGAGCACTGCCTCTACGTGCACATCAAGAATAAAATGATACATAACACTGGTTCTGTTCATGGGCTAGGCCGCCTCAGACCAATGGAAATGTGGCTAAGGCACTTGATCACCACACCTCTATATCGTCACTACAAAATCAACATAAACCAATCATTTCTCAATCAAACAATACCGCGCATAACCCTCGAAAATATCGACGAAGTAAGTGAAGTAATTCCCGTTGAGGACAGCTACACTGCCCAGCAAGAGACTCTACTATGGAATGAACTGAAGTATTTGTTTCTCGCAACAGACCAACACAATCAAACCCAGCATATGCTATTCCAGGGTTACTCTGAAGAGCTATCATTTCCCAGTATATACGCAGGGATAAACAGAAGATTTAAAAACGCCCATCAAGTTACACCATTCATGATTGCATCGAGTGAAATATTGCGCAGAGATCGTCGCGGAGTGACTCCCTATCACCTTCTGTACATGGCGGTGAAAACAATGAGACTCAGAGTGCACTATTACTTGAATACTGCATTAAAAAATATTGGAACAATTCCGAATGTCACGAGAAAGCAACTCAAGTCCGAAGTATACATCAATGAGTTAATGGAGTTAAGCTTGGGCTTTCTCAAACCAATACCCAACACTATTTGGTATTGGGCAGAGCAGAGGAAAGATCTCCTCGCCATGATTCGCCAATTGGGGAAGCCTCATGCATTGATGTCATTGCATTCCAATGAAATTGAGTGGACAAATTTGCTGGCATTATTGTCTAAGTTAGCAGAAGGTAAAGACGCAAGTGAGCAGACGGATGTGTCCAAGTTGAGTCTGGTTGAAAAAAATACACTGATCAATAAAGATGCTGTCACTTGTCTCGTTTATTTCAACAAATTGGTGAATGTTATCATGGAGATGTTGACATCAAGTAGGCTGAGTCCCTTCGGCAATTACAGAGTCAACAATTACTTTCAACGCATTGAATTTCAGAGTGGAGGCAGTACGCATGCGCACATTTTCCTTTGGCTCGATAATGGCCCAGAAGATATGTTTGTAGATGTAAAAGACACAATCAATATGATTGACAGTTTAGTATCGGTAGGAAACTCAGAAGCATCTGGACACATCAATCGTCAGAGTCATAAGCACAGTGACAGATGCTGTACCGAAAGTGGTAGCAATGAGTGCAGGCTACAAGCGCCATTCATGCCAGCCAGCGCCACCATGATTCTGCAACCAATGAATCAAGCCGATGTAAATTACCCGCATTACTCTAGACGATATCGTGAAATCAAATCGAATCTGGAAGTGCAGGATTACAGCAGTATGGACGACTACTATGCGCAGAATAATATTGAATCTGAAGAGGATTATGAGTGCATTCTTAGTGCAGGAATTGAGCGGCCAACTGTCTTTTACAAACGTGAACCATCGGAAAAATGGCACAATGCCTTTAATCCATTTGTTCTTAATGTACTCAAGTCAAGTATGGATCTACGTATAATTCTGGATGAGTACACTTGTGCTGAATATATTGTGGATTATGTCAGCAAGACCAAGGGAGAAGTTAGTGAATTACAACAGAAAATGACGCAGGTTATAGACACGTCAAATAGTACGGAAATGACAAGTCAAGAGGCTGCTTGGTATCTACTTGCGGAGCCATTAACAAAATCATCGATTGATATACATTACATCAACACTTATAGGTCGAATGAACGTTCCAGAATAGCAAAAACACGAAAAACAGTGACTGCCGAAAAAAGTGATGTTGATGATAGTCGTTTGGATATTTGGAGAACTGATTGGCATTTTCGTTATGAAAGACGACATAAGAAATTGGAGCGTATTTCTTTAGCACAATTCGTTTCACAGTATTCGAAGTCTAAGTCAACAGAAGTTGTCTCAGGCCAGAAGCAGATAATTCGTTACAGGAATTATGATGTTCATGTTAATTGCAATGAATTCAAGAGGGAGATGGTTACTTTACACTTGCCTTTTCGAGATGAGAATGACGACATTTTAGCGGATATGAAGTATGTCAAGATGTATGATAAGTACGAGGAGATTATCCATCAAAGGCGCCAAGCATTTGAATCCAATGTAGATATTAGGAACATTGAAAACATATGTCGTACACTAGGTCGCGAGTATTGAGATATATGTTATATTGAGATGAATTACGTGCACAGTTAATTGAGAAGTTTTCCAGCAGTGGAGTTCTGGAAGGACTATCCAACGTGTTTGTATATAACGAAGTTTAGGTGCATTTAGAGGATACGTTTTTATTACATGACAATACATACTATGACAGTGGAACTTTCATCGTATATAGTTTAATGCAGGCAAATTTTATGTTCAACAGTATTTAATTTGCGAAATAAAATAGAGTTAAACAGAATGTAATTTTCTGCGTGATTTTGATCCCACTCTCAATACATCATTATTATTCCCGAGCTTGGAATCAATTTCTTAAGAATGTTGCAATGTTCGGCAGTTTCAGTTTTTTTATAGCTTTGTTTTTTCTATTGAAATACCTGGAGATTTTGAAAACTCCTCACAGTGTTCGAACACTAATGAAAAATCATAAAACCTACATGAATATATGGGAATTTATGGGGTATTCCATACCAACTTGGATAACCCGTGGCCTTTACCTTCCGATTTCGATGGCGATTTTTTTCTGAGGTTCTACCATGAAAAAATAGCACTCTCCAATTTTTTCAGATTTCTGTCTTTTTAATCAGCAAAAACCTGTAGCAAAATAGGCCCCGATTTAAAATTCTGGAAAAAATCTTGAAAAAAATTCCCAAAAAATGAATGTGTATGTGTGTGTGTGTGTGCGTATGTGAGCAAAATTTTGTCGAACGATTTCTCCCAGATAAATCATGCGATTTGGGTTTTTTTATACTCAGTGGATAGATTTCCGCCTAACTTAGCCCTGATTAAATTTTGAACATAATCGACCCCGCGGTTTTATAGTTATTAACACAAGAATTGTTTATATCGCTACGTCGTGAGAACGATTGAAGATACGAAAAAAATTATTGAATCAAATTTGTTCCACACATAAAAAAACACATATTTAATGTTACATAACTTTTTTGGCTGCCACCCATAGTATATTGTTATTAATAAATTCAATTGTTTAAATCGCCCTATCGCAAGAACTCTTAGAGATACGCATCAATGTGTTAAATGAAAGTCGTTCTACACGCAAAAATACACATTCGATGTTTTATGACTTTTTTGGCTAACACCCATAGTTAATTGTTATTAACAAAATCGATTGTTTATATCTCTCCATCGTGAGAATAATTCGAGATACGAAATAGAGTGTCCAATGAAAGTCGTTCCACACATAAAAATACACATTTGATTTTTTGTGACTTTTTATGCTAACACTCATAGTTTTTCACAAATTTAATTGTTTATCTAACTCTATCGCAAAAAAGGATATATTTAAAAAAAAAATTTTACATTTTAAGCATTATAAAATTTCACATATTTGGTAATTTTTAAAAGTTTAAAACGTTCACAATTTGAGACACAAACCGAAATTTTGTATATAACATACACGGGGGAACGATCGGGAAGTTATTGGTTCGACCCGTAGAGGGTCCAACCCAAATCTCGTTTATTAATAGATCTGCTTTACCCACCAGTCGCGTCTCTTTCAGTCACGTGGCGCCGCCACAATCGCGCCAAGTGTTTTGAATCGCGAGTTGCGCATCTCCGTTGGCATTTTTGTGGGCAGACGCTTATGTGAGTCCGTGGAATTATTATTTGCAGAAACATCGAGTGTTTTTCAGTGGAGTGCGTTTGTAGGCGTAGTTTTTTCGGGAAATTTAGGTAAACGAACATAATGGCCATGACCACGAATCAAGTCAAAGGGAGCGGTTGGCCTAGGCGAGCTAGTAATAGCTCATTCGAGGGAAAACCTGCGGTCAATCCATCCGTCACCATCAATCGAACAGTAAACTTGTGAGTTCCATTATTGTTGAGCGCCATTGGCAATTCACTAGATTTTTGAAATTTAGTTTGCGTCAATTTTTTGCATTTTTAGCTTGTCCATTTTAGGTGAATTTTTTCATTGTTCAAGGTCAGCTGTTTTCTTTTGAGTCAATAGTTATGTCAATTGTAACCTATACGCACGGCTTCGGGAGGCGGTTCCATAAACGTGGAACCCAAATTTCTATTCGATTGAAAAAAAAAAAATCTGACATTTTCCGAGATTTTTTAATTTGTCAAATATCATTTGCGAGATATTATGATTTTAGTTCTCAGACAATTATAAAGAAAATAATAAATTATAAAGAAAAATAAATGATTGTTGTGAACCTTGACAGAAGATCTCTTTGCTAATTGATTATCAATATATTTCAGGTATCCACTGAGGAATTATACATTTGGAACGAAGGAGCCGCTCTTCGAGAAAGACCCCTCTGTGCCAGCTAGATTTCAACGTATGAGGGATGAATTTGATAAAATTGGAATGCGCCGGAGTGTGGAGGGTGTACTTCTAGTTCACGAGCATGGACTGCCCCATGTACTTCTTCTCCAGCTTGGAACAACTTTCTTCAAATTGTAACCAAATTCTTACTCTGTCATTTTCCTTTTTTACCATTGAGTTTTTCAGGAATTTTTTTCATTACCAATATGGGAAGTTTCGTAGTTTATACGGCCGTAATTATTAGAAAAACACCCACACGCACATATGGACATTCACAGATACGTCTCCACACTTACACATTCACATGAACATCCGATTTTAACAGCATCTAGGCGTTACGAATGTGTCAATTTTTGTTTTATTAAATAATTTAGAAGAGGAAATTTTGAGTTTGAAAAATGAAAATATCTCATTCAAAATATCACAAATTTTGACAACTTACATATGAACCTTTCTAAAAAGTTTGGGAGAAATTAACTTTGAAAATTAAATAAAAAAGGGTTAAAAGATTCATAAAAAACTCAATTACAGAAACATACACACACTCATACAGTTGACAAATATAGTCTGAAAATTTTGGATATGCTCTGAAACGTGGTCAGTATTTTTTGGTTATTGACTGAAGTTCTTTCTTATAAACTTGAATATCTTTCAAACGAATGTCACCATATCCATATCACATGAGATTTCTGTCTCCTAATTGATTTATAATTTTTGTCCGATAATAATGTCATTCTGATTTGCAGGCCTGGGGGCGAACTGAACGCTGGCGAAGACGAGGTGGAAGGTTTAAAGCGACTTTTGACAGAGGCTCTAGGCCATCAAGATGGAATTAAACAAGAGTGGGTGATTGAGGATACGATTGGTAATTGGTGGAGACCGAACTTTGAGCCTCCTCAATATCCGTATGTGCCACCCCATATGACAAAGCCCAAGGAGCATAAGCGATTATTCTTAGTGCAGCTTGAGGAAAAATGTAAATATTTATCCCTAACAATTTAGGCACACATTGAAAGAATCTCTGGCATTTTGTTTTGAGAGCTTCTGAGACTTCTGATCGAGACCTATCGACTTAATTCTGTAGTATAAATGATTTTTATCTCATCCGAAATGAAATGGAAGAGTGCCTTGAAAATTCTGGTGAAGGCCAAATTTTTCATTTTCAAATTTTAGAGATTTTTGAATTTGTTATATTTTTTCAAATGGGACTTTTTGGGTTTTGGAAACATTCAATCTTTTTTTTAAATTGTGTGGATTGAATTCTCCGAAATTTTTAAGTTTTTTGAAATGGTCTATAACTCATAATTTACGGGTTATCAATTCAAAGAAACGTTTTTTAGCAAAGAAAGACAATTTTTTTGGAGTTTCGACATGTGAACAAAAAACACAGACACACACACACATATGAAAATTACATATTTTCTCAAAGTTAAAGGTAATGCTTCTGATGTTTTTGAGAAAAAAATGAAACTAAAAAGAATTTTTTTTTGCAGCATTTTTCGCCGTTCCTAAGAACTATAAACTAGTTGCAGCTCCTCTCTTCGAATTGTATGACTACTCTCAAGGATATGGACCAATTATCTCGTCTCTGCCGCAATCTCTTTGCCGGTAATGAAGCAATTATTACATTTTACTTTCAATACTAAACCTATCTATATTCATCTGTAAGGCGGTACTATCGTGAAATTTGGAGAATTGGGTATTTGCATGATTTTTATATTCATAAACATTGGATATTTGTGCATTCTATATCATTTTTAAAAATTTTTGAAAAAAAATCGGTTTTGTTCATAAAAATTTAAATAATTTAATCAATGAAAAAAAGCCAATATTTAAATGAATAAGTAGCAAGTGTAAACAATTGTTGTGTTGAGTTGGGCTTGATTAAAAATACATCTGATAGTGTTCTTTATACTAAAATAAAATTATTTAACTTCTCGAAATGTCGTCATAAAACGAGTTTTGTTGGTGTGTAGTTCCAACGTGTAGAAATATTGGTAAAGCCACACCAGAACAAAATTTTATTAGTTCCATTGAATTCTGTGAAACAGAAAAATTGATTAGACATTTTTATTGATTTGTTGATAATCACTAACTATACTGTCAAACTAATGCTTCTCCAAAGCCTTAGCATAACAACACTGACATGTTTATAACCTCCAAACACATTCACTTTAAAATTAGAAAAACATTTCAGAAAAATGCATTTCAATTGTAATTATTTTCAGTACAATCTGGTATTAAGAATATGATGTATAAAACTTAAAATTAAAAATAAATTAATATTCATTTTTTCAGCACTATGAAATATTATACATGACTTATTGTTCATTGAAATATACGCGCTACAAATAGCACAATGACGTCACGCCAATCACATCACGGTTTATATCACGTGACTTTTATGTCATTTATGACCACTTCTGTTCATTAAATTATTAAAATTTTTAGGAACATAATCGAATTTTTTTTTTCAAAAATTTTTAAAAATTATATAGAATGTAAAAATATCCAAAGTTTATGAATATAAAAATCATGCAAATACCCAATTGTAGGCATATCTCAGTTTGTTTTATAACAATCTGGTTATCTTCCTCCATGCATTGGAAATTTTTAAAATTTCACCAGGGTGTCCCCCTAAAGGGAGATTCCTGTATTAGCCTTTGCAAAAAAAAAAAACAGAAAAATTCAATTTAATCTCAAATTAAATCGTTTCATTCTACTTTCCAGGTTCAACTTCATTTACAACAGTTCCAAGAAAATTCCACCAAAGTGAAATTGCAATGGCTCGTGTCTCATTTAAGTGAATCAACAAAAAAACAAAAAAACAAACTACACAGTGTGGAGATATGTACAATATGTGGACGTATGAACGCGCGTGGTTGACAATGTTTTCGCTACATTGTACTGCTCTTCGTCATTGAAGGGTAATCATCTAAATAGAATAAAATAGGCTAAAACCTTATTTTAAAAAGTGTGTAGGGTTAGTTCGTTAGTATCTATTTTCACGCAATACTGTAATTGTGAATTCCAACTTTGGTCTTGAGATGAGTGAATAAACATGGAAAATTGATATTGTTTCAATACCTAAATGATGTTGATTTTTCGTTTCAATTGATTGTATGTGTGTGTGTTATATGAGTCATTCCATGTCAAATTAATGATTTTTAATTTTATTATCATCAATTGATCTATTCCAAATTGAGTACTCTGGAAATGAAAAATTTTTGCAGAATTTTTTGATCTTAGAATCACTCGTTCGTCTATTATTCTTCAAATTGATGCAAACCAAATTCACAAATCGATCTGGTGAACCACTGAACAGAATTGCATCGATTATTACGATACTTTTTGGATTTTTCTATTGGCCGTTAATTTTTTCACAATAGACAAGCGAAAACGAAGAATTAAGGTGTTTTTTTTCAGCATGGAATATCTCATGTACAATCGATTCAGCCTTTTTTTTGTGACATTCAAAGCGTTTCTCTTTTAGTTACCTACCTTTATATATATGTACTGAGGTATACATCAATTTTGTGGTCAATAGAATAATCAGTCAATTGATCAATGATTTGTTTTTCATGTCAATGGACTAATCAATCATAGGATTTCGGACAGCACTAACAAGGCTATTTTATTGTTAATTTGCAACGTTTCGACTATACTTTACAGTCTCAACTCAATCTAGTCGATGAGCAGGTTGTGGATGTTTAGACCTATCACGAATTTGTTGTATCATAAATTCTCTAGTGTATACTTACTTCATTTTACGGTGACTATATACTTTTTACTGATAAGATTAATGCAATATTTTTTTAACTTCCCGATAGGGGACGTTATTGTAATTACCCCGAAAATTACATGTTTCAGAATCATGAAATTTTTACGTTTCTCGACGTTTCACATGCCCTTGATACATTTTCAGCGCGGGTCATGTGTGTGTGTGTGTGTGCGTCCATATCCTGTTTCTGGCGAACGGTTCCTCTTAAACTGCTGGACCGATTTAACTTTTTTTAAAATTGTCTTCTAAGTCTCCAAATCTGAAAGGAGTATTTTGCAATTGTATCATTAGTTCAATTGTTATTAACAATTTTAAGTGTTGATAACGCTGTATCTCGAAAACGGTGACAGATATGAGAAAAAGTGTCCAACCAAAGTTATTCCTTTGGCGAAACTACAAACTTCATGTTTTATTACTTTTTTCACTAGGCATCATATTTTACAAGATATCGATGAAAAATCATAATAATCAATCAATAGCCGAATTTGCGTAACTGATATACAACTTGACTTCATATGTGTATTGTAATTTCTTCTGTTGAAGAGTGTGTTTAATTTGCCAAAAATAGAGTTGTGCTGCGAAAACAGATTCTGCATTTTGCATATCTTAAAATATGAGATTTCTTTTTGTTGGCTCGGCGCTTACTGCTCCGCGGATAACACTCAAACTAGTGGTGTGTGCATGTGTGTGCCCCACTCGGGGCACAAACAAAACTTCCCGATTTGGTTTTTCAGCACAACCTAAATTTATTCTTCTCCAATATGTTATTATCATAACGACAACATGCCTATTTGAGAATTCCAAACTGACTCATTTATGAAGCAGATAATTATGAATACTTGAGTAGACGCGTGGTGAGCATGAGGATGAGACTTATGCGTGTTACTTAAGCGAGAGTGAGGCGCCAATAAGGATGCGGCTGCAAAGCCAAAACTTTAATATTTTCCCAGTGGAACAGTATAAAGAATTGCAATTGCTAATAACATTGCATATACTGCACAAATGCCATCCAAAATGTGATCTGCTCGATTTTGCATGAAAACGCTTCGATTGGGACCGTCATGACAGCGCTGGGTCCGTTCGTTCACTTATTACATACATAATTGTGGAGACTGCTATACCTCCTTAATTATGCAAATTATCGAAAAAAGGCATTCTACATAAAATACGTATTTTTATATGGCAAACAACTTTTCTTATATGAATTTTACACTAACTCTAATAGTTTATGCAGTAGAACATTATAAACAATTGACATTGTTAATAACAATATATGTACTGGACCACTTTTACTCAAAATTTAATCAGTTATATAATATGCTTATATCTTTCAACTGTGACATTGAGTACCTGGATTACAACATTTTTGGGTGAATGGACGTTCATTATCACTATTTTCGATTTTTGCTCATCATGAATTTCTCACAAACAGGGGAACTACTCGATGGATTCGATGAATAATCTAATCAGCTCTAAGTTACACGGAGACGCAACGATTGAAAAAAAAATTAATCGAATCGCACGATCCGTTTCCGAGAAAACGTAAACGATAAATTTTGCCACACATGGACGAACACACACACACACACATACATACACTTCTCTAAAATCACTTCAGGATGATGCAAAACGTCGAGAAACGTGAAAATTTCATCGATCTGGCACTTTTCATTTTCGGGGTCATTACAATAACTTCCCTAGATCGGGAAGTTAAAAAACAAATTCCAAATGAAGATTTCTGCTGGTAGCATTTAATTGGTCAGCAATTGATCCCTCCTTCGAAATTTCCGCTGATAAATTACCCAATATTTGATCAAGTCTCAATCATAGCCGAAAATGGTGTTGTTATTGGAGTACGACATTCCATGATAACTTAATTAATTTTTCTAGAGCTATATTTCTATCTATGAACTCGTACAACGGTGGTATATGAATTCTTCTTTTTTTAAGTCTCCTTGGTAAAACAAAAAGAAACAAGGGTCTTGGGAGCGGTAAAGTCAGATCATACAAAAAGATTGTATCGCACACACGTACTCTGGGCCCGAACATCCATGGCTCTACAATGCCGCATATAAGAAATAAAAAGTAAATAAAAAGAAAGCAGGGGGAATAAGGTAAGAAAGTTGCGCGTACTCGAGCGCACGCGCACATCGTCTTAAGTGTGTACATGCCATTAACGACTCGTCGCCCATAATTTATGGGCCATTAATTAGGGAGCGGATAAAAGTGAATGCTATAAAATTATAGAACAGACCCGGTGTATTTCAGTCGGGGCATCTGGGGTCCAGGCATCACTAACTTTTAGTCTGTCATGGGAATTTTCGACTTTTAATCGCTTGACTTGTTTTTTCAAATGGCCTTTTTCGTAAAAAATGGAACGAATTTCCTGTTATTTTAAGGTGTATTTTTTGATTGGCTGAAATTTCTAAACTTACTTTTGGTCAACTTTTTTCAAAAATCTGAAATTTTAAACTGCGAATTTGAAGTTTTTAATTTAAAAAAAAGTCCTTTTTTTTACATTCAAAGAAATTGAAATGATTTTGAATGATTACATGTTTGTGTCAGAATTTTTTTTTCGTAGATTTTGAAACAAAATTTTGAAAATTCGGAGTTTTTGTACTTTTTTGAATTGCTTTTTTTTTAAATTTCAATTTTTTAATTTCCCGATCTAGGGAAGTTATTGTAATGACCCCGAAAATGAAAAGTGCCAGATCGATGAAATTTTCACGTTTTTCGACGTTTCGCATCATCCTGAAGTGATTTCAGAGAAATGTCTGTATGTGTGTGTGTGTGTGTTCGTCCGTATGCGGCAAAATTTTTTGTTTACGTTTTCTCGGAACCGGATCGTGCGATTCGATAAATTTTTTTTTCAATCGTTGCGTATCCGTGTAACTTAGAGCTGATTAGATTTTTCATCGAATCCATCGAGTAGTTCCCCTCTTTTTGAGAAATTCATGTTGAGCAAAAATCGAAAATAGTGATAATGAACGTTCATTTACACAAAAATGTTATAATCCAGGTACTCAATGTCACAGTTGACAGATATAAGCATATTTTATAACTGATTAAATTTTGAGTAAAAGTGGTCCAGTACTCATATTGTTATTAACAATGTCAATTGTTTATAATGTTTTACTGCATAAACTACTAGAGTTAGCGGAAAATTCATATAAGAAAAGTTGTTTGCCATATAAAAATACGAATTTTATGTAGAATGCCTTTTTTCGATAATTTGCATAATTAAGGAGGTATAGCAGTCTCCACAAGTATGTATGTAATAAGTGAACGAATGGCCCCAGCGCTGTCATGACGGTCCCAATCGAAGCGTTTTCATGCACAATCGAGCGGATCACATTTTGGATGGCATTTGTGCAGTATATGCAATGTTATTAGCAATTTCAATTGTTTATACTGTTCCACTGGGTAAAATATTAAAGTTTTTGTTTTGCAGCCTCATCCTTATTGGCGTCTCACTCTCACTCAAGTAACACGCATAAGTCTCATCCTCATGCTCACCATACGTCTACTCAAGTATTCATAATTATCTGCTTCATAAATGAGTCAGTTTGGAATTCTCAAATAGGCATGTTTTCGTTATGATAATAACAGGGGTCACACTGAATAATCGTAGTATATTGGAGAAGAATAAATTTAGTAGGTTGTGCTGAAAAACCAAATCGGGAAGTTTTGTTGATGCCCTAAGTGGGGCACACACATGCACACACCCCTAGTTTTTCAAAATTTTAGAAGTATGGGAAAGTTTGGAAATGTTCAACGTGTTAATTCTCGTTTTTAAAATTTTGAAAGATTGTTGGGTTTTTGAATCGATGAGAAGGAATATTTTTTTTATGAAAGATCGAAAAAAAAACAAACATTTTAAAAGACTCAAAAAAAATGCAAATTTTTTGCTTCGATATTATATTTTTTTCAAAAATCACGGGATGTTCATCGCACCGTAAGAAACGTTGGATGTTGGTAATTGGTCCATCATCTCGCGAAAACAGTCGGAAGAACACGTAAAAAAAATTTGCCTCGTAAATATTCTCATTTTCGATGCCAGAGAAAGTAGCATGATTGCCTTGTATCATCACGTAATTTACCAAATCACCCCTCTTTCATTGAATCGAAAAAGGCTCTTTGAAAACGAAAATTGTAAAGTGCGAAATTGCCAAAAAATATTCTGAGATTCCTGAGATTCCAAATATTTGATAACGATCTGATATTTCAAAACTGTGATTAAAAAAATTTTGAGAATTAAAGAAAAAAACAATTTTTCAATAAAAGTTTTTTTATGTAAAAGCTTTCAAATGTTAAAAAGTTTTCGAAAGTTACACATTTTTCTAGTAGCTCGATTTTCTTTGAAACATCAATTTAATATTCCACAATTTTAATTACAGAAATATGTTAATTACCCGAATTATTAAAGATGCCTCGATTTTGGAAAAAAGTTGGAGGATCCGAAGGAAATTTTTCAAAAAAATGTATTTTAAGCGACATTTAAATTAAAAAAAATACAAAAGAAAAATGGCATTTTTCGACAAAAATATATAGTCATTTAATGATTCTGCACAAAATGAAAATCGTACGAAATTCAAATCGAGTCGGATTTTCCAAAGAAGTCACAACTGAAAAAGCTCTAAAAGCTCTGATCTTTCCAAAAGCTCTTTCACAATTTTTACCAAAAATTTACTAATTCAAAACCCGTCAAAAATTTTACACTTCCGTTTTTCATCTAGAAAAACTTCAGACACTTCCTCCGGAGTCTCAATTAGTCGCGAGCTTGTCTCATTTGAATTCGGAGAAAGCCCGTCCTTAATGATGCAGTGATCCTGTATTTATTTTCTCTATCAACATTGTGTTACTAAGAAATTACGCAGCTGACCCAGATGAAGGGGTCCAGAAGTGGTGAAGGTCGGGTGTTAAGAGCCCCTGAAGTGTATCCTCGTAATGAAGACCTGAGAAAATAACTCAATCCCTGATAAGTGAGGAGTGAAGCGAAACGAAGCAATAAAATTTCTTGCATAAAGAAAATGAACTGTGTGAAGTTACACAATTTATTTTTCTCCCTCCGGCGATTTATTGTGATTACAGCGTCTCAATCGAATTTTGCTTGGCCTTCATCGGGTGAGAGACCTTCAGAGAAAGAAAAATCTTCGACATTGCTTTCTCCACAAAACTTGCATTTATAGAACACACACACACACACACACACACACACACACACACACACACACGCGTGCATGCATATATATATACATACGTGCCCGCACACAGACACACATACATGTCACATTAGACCCAAACGAAAAACTCTCAAAAATTTCAAAAACCATATAATTAAAAAAACAACTAATAAAAAATGTAAAAGTTTTAAAAATTGAACAAATTCCCGAAAATTAAAGAATTTCCTAAATACTAAAACTATAAAATTAATCGCCGAAGGGGGTGAGAAGTCATGTTAACAACGTTGAACGGTATAAAATCCCGTGCAAAGTTAAAAAAGCACGTGAGTGGCTCTGCGCGTTTTATTACCAGTTCACCTGTATTTTATTGGAGGTTTACGTGAGTGGCTTCTCCCAGTTAATTCGTTCTTACTATCAGGCCCATTTCGACCTCTCTGCAAGTGCCTATGCCATTAATGTTTTTTTTTCATTTCGAAAGATTTCGAAAAAACTCACAAATTTCCAAACTCATCCAAAATTTCAATAATTTCAAAAATTAGAAAAAACCTCAAAAATGACGATCTTAAAAAAAAAATCTCAAAATTTGGAAAATTTTTTTATTTGAAATTTTAAAAAGCATTTGTTCAATATTTCGGATCCAATAAATTTCCAATGTGTCAAAATTCCCAGAATTGCGAAAATTTCAAAAAACAAGAACAAATTTGAATCTCTTGAAAACCCTCGGATATCTCCAAAGCTAAGAATATCAACGATTGATCATATAAACCTTTTTTGTAGCTCTCAGAACGCACTACAAAAAAGGTTTTCATGAAAATTGAGCTATGTCCTGCGCATTTCGACATAGGGCCCAAAACAAAATGTGAGAGATGCGCGGAATGCTCGCGTAAAGAAGGTTGGCGGAATAGCGCGACCATTCGCGGGTTAAGGGGGTGAGAATTTGCGTTAAACAGCGACGAACGGTATAAAATCCCGTCTAAAGTTGGAGAAAAAAAAGCATGTGAGTGGCTTTGCGCGTTTTATTACCGGTTCACCTGTATTTTATTGGAGTCTCGCGCGACTGTCCTCCAGTTAATTTGTTATTATTATCAGGCCCCATTCCGGCCGCTTCGCAAGTGCAAGTGCATCACTTGTGTGTAAATACAGTCACGGGGGCTTGGATGATAGCAGTCGGGGCTTTATGTAATGAATTCAATGCAATTTCCTCTGAATAACGAGCGAGTACCAACAGTATCGCGACATTTCTAGGCACATTGTAGATCCTATGCAATTAGCAGTTGTTGAGTTGTACTCGCTCCAATTGTTCCAGTTATTTATGAGATTATGCAGGTATTTACTTAGGCAATTAGGGGAATCGTAATCAAGCTCCAGGGAAACACAATTCAACGGGGGAGGTGTAATTAATTTGTCACGGGAGAGGATTGCTGAAGGAAAAATGAATGGATTGGCAAATTTGAAATTATCACAATTGTTGTGACGTTTTGTCAAAATTTAAAAATTTCTCGTTTTTATACATTTTTAGAGAGTTTTAGGGCCATGGCAGGTTTTTTTTTTTTAATTTTTCGAAATTTGACATTTTTGCAAATTTTGAAAATTTTCTTTTTTTTCAAATTTTCGACTTTTCTATACTTTGAATTTTTTTTGAAAATTTCGAACATCTTCGTTTTTTTCCAAAATTTCGACTTTTCTAATTTTTTGAAATTTTTTTTTCAAATTTTCGACTTTTCTAAATTGTTGAATTTTTTTTTTACATTTCAAAAATTTTTCAAATTTTTCAAATTTTGAGAATTTTTTTCAAATTTTGCAAATTTTTTTTTTTGAAAATTTTCTAATGTTTGAAAATCTCGAAACTGTTCCAGAATCTTGAATCGGAAAATTGCGTTTTGAGAATTTTGAAAATTACCATAGTGTTCAAAACGTTGAAAATCTCAAATTGTCAAATTTTGCATTTTTCCTAAATTTTTTACAGTTTCATAATAGTCAAAATTTCCGAATGTTTAAAATCATGGAAATTACAGAAAATTTAAGATCACGTGGCAATTGAATGAAGTTGCCAACGCTAATTAATGCCCGGAGCACATCGTAAACAAAATAAATTCCCTCCACACCTTGTAACAATTATTTTTCATGCAAATGGCGAGTTGATTTCGCCCTAAGTGGCCTGTACTTTTCCACTCATTTTTTTCCTCGCTGGAGTGTTAAAATCACAGAGAAAAACGGTATATCTGAATTCGGCTTATTAAGACCGCGTCGTTTTGGGATGTGGCCAAGGAGACTGGAGTTGGACGTGCTTCCAACTTCAGGCTCTGTAATCAGTAGCCGAGTCGCCGACAACTGCATCGAGAAAGTCTGGACTCCTTTAGAGAGAGACATAATATACACAGAGAAATCCTCTCCGAGAGGCAAATGGAGGGAGAGCGCCGAGGCGAAAAGATCAGGAGGTCTCTGTGGCTTTGGCTTCTCGCGCAATTCCAAAGACCGTTTTATTTCATCCTTCTCATGTAGCTCTGTCCGGGTTAAGGGTGTTGAGGGTTTCGTCAATTTTTGCGAGATTTTCAAAGATAATTTCAAAGCATTTCCAAAGATTTTGAAAATTAACAAAAAAAAAAAAAAATTAATCTGAAAATTTTCGAAATTTTTGGGCTTTGAAGTTTTGAAAATTTTCGAAATTTCTGAAATTTTTATAAATTTTAGAAATTGTCGGCGCTTCTAAACATTTTGAAAAAAAAATGAAGAAGTTTGGAAATTTTGAAAGTTTTTCAGTTTTAAAATTTCTAAAATTTTCGAAACTCACAAAAGTTTGGAAATTTTTAGAAATTCTTAGTGACAATGTTGGGGACTTTTTGGAAAAGCGCAAAGTTTTTGTAATGTTCCTAATTCTCCTCGCTTCTGTTTTTTGTTACTCCTTTTAGAGACTGACATATATATATGGTGAACTCCGCGAGGTCAGCGGAGGGAAAAAAGGTCCAGGTGAAAAGATCAAGAGGTCTCTGCGGCTGTGGTGTCAGTTCCACAGACCGTTTTACACCATCTTTCTCATGAAGCTGCGTCCAGGTTAAGGAGGTTGACCGTGCTCCAAAATTTTGAAAATTTCTGAAACTGTTCTATCTTTGGCAAGACATGTGAAATTACCGTGGTCGAGCTCTGTATCAACGCTTCCCTCAAATCTCTCCTCCAATTCCAATCCATCATAATGGATTTTTTTATCCTTACTCCATCACTCATGTCTGGAAAATTCCGTTTCCCGTACTGCCCCTCCCGTTTTCTCGTCAAGGAATTGATATTGCATACTTCCCAATTTTAAACTATCCGATTTATCAACCAGACAATTATGCGCTTTGCACGCGCATTTCCATTTTCCGTCGCACCAACTGGTGGCGCGTCGGTTTCGGTCTTACGGTTTTCGATGTATATCGATAGTTTCATTCGTCTCTCCTTTTTAACTTCCTGATCTAGGGAAGTTATTGCAATGACCCCGACAATGAAAAGTGTCAGATCGATGAAATTTTCCCGTTTCTCCACGTTTTGCATCATCCTGAAGTGATTTCAGAGAAGTGTCTGTATGTGTGTGTGTGTTCGTCCGTATGTGGCAAAATTTTTCGTTTACGTTTTCTCGGAAACGGATCGTGCGATTCAATTAATTTTTGTTTCAATCGTTGCGTCTCCGTGTAACTTAGGGCTGATCAGATTTTTGATCGAATCCATCGAGTCGTTCCCCTGTTTTTGAGAAATTCACGTTGAGCAAAAATCGAAAATAGTGATAATGAACGTCCATTCACACAACAATGTTGTAATCCAGGTACTCAATGTCACAGTTGAAAGATATAAGCATATTTTATAACTGATTAAATTTTGAGTAAAAGTGGTCCAGTACTTATATTGTTATTAACAATGTCAATTGTTTATAATGTTCTACTGCATAAACTATTAGAGTTAGCGCAAAATTCATATAAGAAAAGTTGTTTGCCATATAAAAATACGTATTTTATGTAGAATGCCTTTCTCCGATAATTTGCATAATTAAGGAGGTATAGCAGTCTCCACAATTATGTATGTAATAAGCGAACGAATGGACCCAGCGCTGTCATGACGGTCCCAATCGAAGCGTTTTCATGCAAAATCGAGCGGATCACATTTTGGATGGCATTTGTGCAGTATATGCAATGTTATTAGCAATTACAATTGTTTATACTATTCCACTGGGTAAAATATTAAAGTTTTTGTTTTGCAGCCGCATCCTTATTGGCGTCTCCCTCTCACTCAAGTAACACGCATAAGTCTCATCCTCATGCTCACCATGCGTCTACTCAAGTATTCATAATTATCTGCTTCATAAATAAGTCAGTTTGGAACTCTCAAATACGCATGTTTTCGTTATGATAATAACAGGGGTCACACTGATTAACCGTAGTATATTGGAGAAGAATAAATTTAGTAGGTTGTGCTGAAAAACCAAATCGGGAAGTTTTGTTTGTGTCCCGAGTGGGGCCCACCCATGCACACACCACTAGTTACTATACCATCTCCGTACTTTTTAATTTCTATTTTTCAATCACAAGTAATGAGAAATGGCACGGAAGAAATTTGTCAAAATTTTGCGAATTACTTTTAGGCACATTATATAATTGAAATTTGTACAGTTTTAGTAGAGGACAAAATTTGAAGGGCTTTATTGCGAGAGTGGCTTAAAGTCGAAGCGTCTTATTTTTGGGGTGGCGTGGTTTCTTGGGCGTTTGGCCCGATGTGAAATACCGCGAGTCGAAATCGAATCTGAGGCGCACGGGGCCAATTACTTGAACGTCTTCACTCTCCCAGGGCGCCTGGCGTCCCGCCGCGGCATCTGGCGAGCCATCTTCTTTGTTCCTCTCGTTTTTATCCGTATTCTCCCCCTCATAGTTTTTTTGAAATTACTGCCAGGACCAATTTGCTCAGCCCTATGGGCTTTTTGCATGATGTTTTTTCTTCCTTTTTTAGAGACATGTGGTGATAAATTGTTCTGACAACTAAAATTCAAAGCTTTTGAAAGTTTTAAAATCCTGCAATTAGTATTTTTTTTCAGGCAATTTTTGAAAATTTTTGAGAATCACGAAAATTTGGTATTTTTGAATATAGTACATAGCCACCCACCCACCCACTCACTTACCCACCCACCCACTTACTCATTCACCCACCCACTCACCCACCCACCCACTCACTCACTCACCCACCTACTCACCCGCCCACCCGCTCACCCGCCCACCCACTCACCCGCCCACCCACTCACCCGCCCACCCACTCACTCACTCACCCGGCCACTCACTCACCCACTCACTCGCCTACATACACACATACATACATACATATATTTCCCTCTTTCAAATCCATTGAATAAATTCAATAACAACCGCTTGGTTTCGTCTTAGGGATCAAAAAATAACTCCAATTTTTAGCAATTCTTAATTACAATTTTTGACCAGTTTCAACGACTGCCACCTACATCGTTACCCAATGGAAGAATAATTTTTACCAAATTTTTTCTCCCTCAACAATTGACATTTCACTCCCACTGAAATAGCCCTTTACACTCATCAACTGCATTCTGTCTATGGCAAAAAAAAACCATAACAAACCTTTCATAAAATCAATATTAATTGCCGGATCGTCTGCCGATGGGTTGACGAGTTCGTTGAATATTCAAGCGGGCGAGAAGTCGGCGGAGCGTCGGCAAAAAGTCGTTTGGAGCTCGCAAGCATTGCGTTGCCACTTTTTCATTCCATCGGTCTCGGGTGTCCGGTTTTGGGGGATGCACAAAAATCCTGAGTACTGATCACCGGTGGTCTCGCGACGTTTGATTAATTAATATAAGGTTCCATTTGGTGAATTGAAAAAAACTGCAAAATTAGCCCTGGTGACGACTGGCTCTTAGGAAGGCACATATATAGCGTCTGGAGCGGGCAAGATGCAGGCCTCGCCAAAAGTGCACGCTCATTTAACCCAATCAGTCGGGCAAAAAAATTCCAAGATCCAAAGCTTTTTGCGGTCGCATGCCGATATCGATTACAATCAATCAAAGCATAAATCTCATTCGAAAGTTCCCAAGCTGACAGGCCAAAAAAGCTTGGGTCTTCAGCATTATTTTCAATTTTTGGGGGAATTGTTTAATCGGTCAATTGCACTTGAGACAAAGTAATAATAAATGGGACGTATGAGTGTGACCCTTGACGGGTCGCATCAATGACTTCCAGATAGTGTGTGTGTGTGTGTGTGTGTTTTTTTAAGAAAAAGAAGGAAGCCAACCGCCTTCCTCACGCTTCCTTCTTTTTCATACTTTTCCTTTATTAAACAAACTTACAAAATTAACAAATGAAAATATAAAGTGCAAAGGACAATACCCCTTGTCACATACAATACAGTTCGCTTTGTCCCCAGATCACGACGGAACATCTGCTGAGCAATACTTCGTTGTGTAGGGGACGATAGCCGTGGCTTTTTCAGTACTGAATCGTTTCCGGTCTTGGACGGTAAGAACACCCTCCGTTTACTCTGGATTGTTCCGTAGCTACTCCTCGCGGTGCAACTCCGTCAGAACCTCCATTGCAAACACGCTGGTCGCGTTCCATGCTGCCTCTGATGACAGCATAACTTCCACAAGATTTCCAACGTTTATGGGTTTGCCTGCAGTAGTTTCCCATATACATCGTTGCAAGTCGAAACGCGGACATGCAAAGAAGACATGTTCCGCATTTTCATGTATTCTCTGACACTTTGGGCAATCCGGGGAATCTTCATGTTTGAATTTGTGAAGATATTCCCGGAAGCATCCGTGTCCTGAGAGCATCTGAGTTAGATAATAGTTAACTTGCCCATGTGATCGGGCAAGCCAAACATCCAGCTTCGGAATAACTCGATGGCTCCACCGGCGTTTGTTCGAGGCGTCCCACAGTAGCTGCCATCGCTCAATGCTGTGGATGCGTTCTTCCGTTCTCAGTTCCGCTTGGCTAAGGTTGGTTGATCTTCTGCGCGTATAAAGGCACCGATGCTCCTCTGCTAGCATTTCGAAAGGTAGCATCCCAGCAATGACACACCAGGATGGAATCCCACCGCACTGAGTTGAAGGCATTCTTGATGTCCAGAGTAACAACCAAACAATACTGTTTCGTAACTCCTGTCCATCGCCCGCCCTCGATTGCTTTTTGGGTTGTTTTGACCACCCGACCTATAACATCCAACGTAGATCGTCGTCGTCTGAAGCCGTATTGAGCTTCGGCCAACAGGGGTTCCACCACTGCCTCAATTCTCTGGTGTATTATGCGCTCCAGGATCTTGCCCGTCGTATCCAGCATACAGAGTAGACGATATGATGACAGCTCGTCCGGAGGCTTTTTTCCCTTCGGAAGAAGTACGAGTCTTTGTTGCTTCCATCTGTTGGGGAAGATACCCTCTTGAATGCAAACATTGCACATGTCTAGAAATATTCTAGGTGCTGCATTAATGGCTGCCTTCAAGGAAATGTTGGGCACACCATCGAGACCGCGGGCCGTGTTGTTGCCCACTCTGCTACAGGCCTGCAATAGTTCGTCAGCTGTAATCACTGGAATTTCGCCGTTGCTATCATTCTTCCCATATGTTCTAGTGAGATTTGATTGTTGGGGAAATAAAACAGACACAATCCTCTCCAGAAGCTCGGGGCAGGTCGGTGATGGCGTCGGTCTCCTGCCGACAGACACCTCCCAGAGTACCGCTCGATGATCACTGGCAATATAAATCTCGGATACCTCCCATGCACAGTTGCCTTTCAGCAGGCGACTGCTGACGAAAGTGAGATCTATAATTGAGCTCGCTTGTCCTCTCCGAAATGTCGGTTCATTTCCATCGTTCAATAGGACGACATCTAGAGTCGACATGGCTTCCAGTAAAGTCCGTCCTCGCTGGTTGATCTCCTTGCTGCCCCAGTCAACTGCCCAGGAATTGAAATCTCCTGTAATTGCTACTGGGAAATGCTGTTTCGCATCCACCACAAGCCTATCTAGGAATGCTGTGAAGTCTTCAAGACTTGGTGGTGCATAGCAGCTATAGAGATAGATACCATTTACCTTGGCCACAACAAATCCAGACTGTTGGTCACCGTCATATGCTTCAAACGGCAGAGCACCGCAGGACCAAATGACGGCTTTATTGCTAGTATCGATAACCCAGTTTTGGGTATATAGGTTCCTGTCAGGTTCCGAAATGACGGCAACATCAATCTTCAGGTCTCGGACCGTCTGTGTCAGCAGATCGTGTGCTGTGGCGCAGGAGCCAGGTTCACCTGTAACACTCGCACTATGACGGTGTACGGATCTTCTGGAGTGCACCCTGGTAGACTGGATATTTGATGCTACCAGTTACATGGGCATGGTTTTTCGTGGGCTCCAGTTCTACGCATAGGACGCATTTCGGAGACGCTTCACAATCAGAGCTTTTGTGCCCTTTTTCGCCGCATTTATAGCACAGGTCTGATCGGTCAATGGAGCTCTTGCAATTAGCCGCAAGATGCTCGTAGTGCCAACACTTGAAGCACTTTAGGGGCCTTACCACTGCCACGATGCGAGCATACACCAGGCTTATTCGTATTTTACTACATTTACTCAGTATATTTGCTGCAGTAGCGGCAGGCAGCACCACCGTGGCCGATTGTGCCCCTCTGTATGCCTTGCGAAGAGACTTGATGGCACTCAATGAGTTATCACTATCTGTGCCATCAGCTTTTCTCAGAGCATCGAGTATGTCTTCTTTCGTAGCGACTTCGTCGAGGTCTTTAGCTTCGAGTTCCTCTCGAGGTCCCTTATTAAACACTTTTGCTTCATTTTGGAGGGCTCCAACTAGTGCCTTCTATAGCTCAACACCTTCGTCCTTCTTTCCTTTCGCAAGGATTAGGAGAACGTCTCCGGAAGCTGTTTTACGGATTTCGTCCACGCATGAGCTAGCCTCATAAACACTTTGGTCCTTCTTTATTCGTCCCAATATTTCCGAGTATGCATCCTCCCCCGTCGGGTGAATAATTAGCGCATCAGGGCGGATTGCTGCTTTCCTCTTCGACCGAGGTTCAGTCTGCGTAGCACCGCGAAGATTTTGGGACGGGTCATGTTTTTTCCTCCGTCTGTGTGTGTGTGTATGTGAGTGTGTGACGATATACGTATGAAGTCAATTTGTATATCACTTACGCAAATTCGGCAATTGATCGATTATTATGATTTTTTATCCATATATCGTGAAATACGATGCCCAGCAAAAAAAGCAATAAAACATGAAATATGTAGTTTCATAAGAGGAACAACTTTTGTTTAACACTTTTTCTCGTATCTGTCACCGTTCTCGAGATACAGCATTATACATAATTAAAATTGTCAATAACAATTGGACGAATCGTACAATTACAAAACCACTCCTTTGAGACCTAAAGACTCAGGAAACCCGTCGATTAAACAAAAAGTTGAGTCGGTCCAGCAGTTTAAGAGGAACCGTTCGCCAACACATACACACATACACACACATGCCCGCGCTGAAAATGTATCAGGAGCATGTGAAACGTCGAGAAACGTAAAAATTTAATGATTCTAAGACATTTTATTTTCGGGGTGATTACAATAACTTATCCTATCGAGAATCTAGAATTTGTTTGAAAATTTCTAACGCCATCAAGAATTTTAGGAGTACCGAAAATTTCGAGAACACATAAAATTTGGGATTGGCAAAATTTGATGTGCAAGAAATTCTACCCGATTTTATCATACTTTGGTAATTGTGAAACAGTCTGTATACCTCATAAAAAATCTTATTTCTTTCGCGAGAATGGAAACAAATTTTTTTTGATAAATAGAGATATCTTATTTCACTAATGAGAGGGAAGAGACGACTGTCGAGGGTCTCAACGCACCCTTCGTGAATAACCGGGTTTCACTCGTCCACTTTTCGGCCTCTAATGCCGTGCGAAGAGTCTAAATTTCAGTGGCGTGAAATTATGCCCCAGTGGCCCCCTGTCATTATCCCGTGGGCCAACCGGCCTGCGCCAGGCCTCAAAACACCTTCGATCTTGTTACTCGCAACCATCACTCTCGTGTATCATATCACGAGCCCCCTCCCCCACAATTTTCACTTCGCGATGTTAAATACATTTTGCAAACTGCCTTTTTTACCGTTCACCGAAGTTTTGAATGAGGTGAGGATCAAATTTTTGGGGTACACGATGATCATTCAACCTTTCAGCTGCCTCAATTTATCAAATTTAAAAAATAATAAACTCCATGTGCCCTCGACGGGTCGCATCATGAACTTCCCGATGTGTTAGCCCGTGTGTGTGTGCGTGTATTGAAAATTTGTGGGATAAATTAAACGCTATCGCCTTAATTATGCGGGTTACAAAAAAATTCATAGAACAAAAAATGTATGTTTCTACATGGGGAACAACTTTTATTTAGAACTTTTCCGTCTCACTCTTACTGTTCGTGTAATAGAGCGATATAAACAATTATATTTGTTAACCAGTGATATGCCTTGAGCTATGAGAGGCACACACAGAACCCTCATCTAAAATTTGTCAGAATGATGTGAAACGTCGAGAAAAGTGAAAATTTTCGATTTCTGAGAGACTTCATTATCGGGGTCATTACAATAACTATAAAAGTGGTATCCATAAATCCGCGAGGTCGAACAGGAACCTAACCCGGCGCACGAAGGGGCGGGGGAGGGGGGGGGGGGGTCATCAGAGGCGCCCGCCATCGCAGGACAGGAGTTTCTGCAGGTTTACCTTGTGTTCAGAAATACGATGGCCTAACGGGTGAAAGTCGGCTCCAGCCGGATGGGTGTCCAGTAGTCCCTTTCGAAGCAAATGCTGAAGAACGGCTGTCGTGGAGTATATGGGGGAACGGAGGAAAAAAAGTCGCGTCGTTATGTCATTTTGTAATTTTTGCTCGCAAATTTTTGAAACTGATCTCGTTTGGGATATATCTTAGCGTTGAAGCGCTACAAAGGCGGACGATTATTAACGTCCCTGCAGCTTCGAGATCAGGTGAGTTTTTTATTAACAGGATTGGAATAACCCGAGCGTAGCTAATGGACGACGGGAGTCTGTGATGCTGAATGAGACAAAACGCTTCGGTGAGGTGTCAAGCGCGGAGGCTTGTCACGCGCATCCTTAGCGGTTCATTTATAGTATATAAGTATTATACTCGGCTGCTGTGATTGTCAGCCCGTAACTTGATCACTTTAGGATGGTTCTAAGCACCCTGCGAATGTAGGAAATGGGCGGAAGGATTTGAACATGTAAGGGTCGAATCAATAAATTTGGGACCTTTTGACGGGACCTTAACTGGCGATATCGAGTAAGCTTAAAGTGGTAGGTGCACAAGTCATATGACACTACACGGTTTCTAGCATTTTACACGCCCGTGGTAGAATATGGTAAGAATTTAAAAGGTGCAGAATTTCAAACATTACAAACATTTCAAAAGGTTCGAAAATTTCAAAAATTTCAAAAACTTCAAAAATTCAAAAAATTCAAAAAATTCAAAAAATTCAAAAAATTCAAAAAATTCAAAAAATTCAAAAAATTCAAAAAATTCAAAAAATTCAAAAAATTCAAAAAATTCAAAAAATTCAAAAAATTCAAAAAATTCAAAAAATTCAAAAAATTCAAAAAATTCAAAAAATTCAAAAAATTCAAAAAATTCAAAAAATTCAAAAAATTCAAAAAATTCAAAAAATTCAAAAAATTCAAAAAATTCAAAAAATTCAAAAAATTCAAAAAATTCAAAAAATTCAAAAAATTCAAAAAATTCAAAAAATTCAAAAAATTCAAAAAATTCAAAAAATTCAAAAAATTCAAAAAATTCAAAAAATTCAAAAAATTCAAAAAATTCAAAAAATTCAAAAAATTCAAAAAATTCAAAAAATTCAAAAAATTCAAAAAATTCAAAAAATTCAAAAAATTCAAAAAATTCAAAAAATTCAAAAAATTCAAAAAATTCAAAAAATTCAAAAAATTCAAAAAATTCAAAAAATTCAAAAAATTCAAAAAATTCAAAAAATTCAAAAAATTCAAAAAATTCAAAAATTCAAAAAATTCAAAAAATTCAAAAAATTCAAAAAATTCAAAAAATTCAAAAAATTCAAAAAATTCAAAAAATTCAAAAAATTCAAAAAATTCAAAAAATTCAAAAAATTCAAAAAATTCAAAAAATTCAAAAAATTCAAAAAATTCAAAAAATTCAAAAAATTCAAAAAATTCAAAAAATTCAAAAAATTCAAAAAATTCAAAAAAAAACAAATAAATCAAAAAATTCAAAAAAAAACAAATAAATCAAAAATTTCAAAAAATTCAAAAAAAATTCAAAAATTTCAAAATTTCCAAAAAATAAAAAAATTATCAATTAATTTAAGAAATTTCAAAAATTCTAAAAATGACAAAAAATAATAAATTTCCGAAAGAAACTAATGTCAAGGATTTCAAAAATTTCAAAAAGTGCAAAAATTCGAAGAATAATTTTCAAACTCTCATAAATTTATTCAACGGCGTTGAGAGCGTTCCGGAAGTCTAAATGTCTCACTCAGGTGCTTTTTCCCGAGCATTTTTGTCTACATTCTTCTATACAAGAAGAGTAACAACGCTATATGGGCAACACAATGAGAGTCTACTGTACACGGTGCAAAGAGATAAGCATCGGATAAGCTGTACTTACACATATACGCGTACGTGATTCAGGGTTCTGTGGGGACCAGGAGAAAATATAATGTAACGGACGTGTTTTTTCAGTAACTCGTACTTCCACCTACGTCGAGGATAATAGAGGTTTTCTCATTTTCACTTTAACTCGCTAAAATTTCGCGCAGCTTTAATATTTCCCATTTTTTAGAAATTCCTACCTTACTCAATTTTAAAAATTTCTGAAATATCGGCATTTTTGTTCCCGAAATTATCAAATTTGTAAGATTTATGAGATTTAAAACAAAATTAAAATTTTATTTTTTTTGCATTCAAAATTGCAGAAAAAGGAAAAAAACCTTTTAAGGTTAATTTTGAATATTTATTGGATACAAGAATATAAATAAAAATTATGCTTTTCGTTCCTCCAGTATTCCATAAAAAAATCGAACTTTTATCTTAACTCATATCGAAGATATCTGAAATTGTGCACTGGTACTCTCAACATTGATTTCGAACACGTCAAGCAATTTCCCCGTTTGAGCAATCGAAGAGATTTCTCAATTAAAACGGAACATTCAGACATTTAAAAAAATCACTATTTTTCCAACACTTCTACCAGCATCAAGCACTTATCGATCGACACAACCCATCAATTTTCTTTGCTCAAAAAATGAAGATCCTGTGATCGATCAGCGAAAACTAATAACCGATCAAGGAGCAATCCGGCATCACAACGTTAATATGGGTTTTCTGATTTTCAGGCTAAGTCAGTAACATTGATTGTAGCTTAGTTTTTTTTATCAAATTTGAAATTTGAAATTTTTGAAATTTTTGAAATTTTTGAAATTTTTGAAATTTTTGAAATTTTTGAAATTCTTGAAATTTTTGAAATTTTTGAAATTTTTGAAATTTTTGAAATTTTTGAAATTTTTGAAATTTTTGAAATTTTTGAAATTTTTGAAATTTTTGAAATTTTTGAAATTTTTGAAATTTTTGAAATTTTTGGAATTTTTGAAATTTTTGAAATTTTTGAAATTTTTGAAATTATTGAAATTTTTGAAATTTTTGAAATTTTTGAAATTTTTGGAATTTTTGAAATTTTTGAAATTTTTGAAATTTTTGAAATTTTTGAAATTTTTGAAATTTTTGAAATTTTTGAAATTTTTGAAATTTTTAAAATTTTTGAAATTTTTGAAATTTTTGAAGTTTTTGAAGTTTTTAAAGTTTCTGAAATTTTTGAAATTCTTAAAGTTTTTGACATTTTATGAAATGTTTCGAATTTGTTCCGAAGTTGTGAAAATTTTGAAAGATTCGAAATTTTTTTTAAAATTTCTTGGAATTTTTTGAAATTTTTTGAGATTTATTGAAATTTTTTGAAATTTTTTGAAATTTTTTGAAATTTCTTGAAATTTTTTGAAATTTTTGAAATTTTTGAATTTTTTGAAATTTTTGAAGTTTTTAAAGTTTTTGAAATTTTTGAAGGTTTTGAAATTTGTGAAATTTTTGAAATTCTCAAAATTTTTGACACTTCATGAAATTTTCCGAATTTTTTTGAAAATTTTGAAAGATTTGAAATTTTTTTGAAATTTTCTTGGATTTTTTTGAAATTTTTTGAGATTTTTTGAAATTTTTTGGAATTTTTTGAAATTTTTTTGAAATATTTGTAGATATTTGAAACCCAAAAGTTTTGAAATGGGCGTGGTTTTTCATGGGACTATAATCCAACATATCCCACATGACGTTATAATCCGGTTTGCAATTTGTCGACGCTCCCTTACCGATTTTGTTCCCCTCGTTCTTCGCCAAACTACGGGTGAAAACGGTGAAATTTCACGCAGCATAATTCGGTGTAATCAATGGTTGAGCCTCGGGTACATTTTGCGCTATTATTTAGACGAGCAGACATGCTCGAGAAATGCGGAAAGGCATTTTTTTTAACGCGTAGTAGCTTCCGGTTTCCAGGATCATTTGTGACTAGTTCACCAACATTTTGTACGATAATATTTCTGCGCGTTTCAGCACACACCAAAAAATAATCTCACAGATTCTTACATTTGTTCGGAATCGCAGTCCATTTCATTTTCAATTCAGAAATTATTTGTTCTCATGCTGGATCAAGTTTCAATCAAACCCGCTCCCCAGCTTTATTTCATTAAATCACTAAAATTCGAAGGCACTTCCCATAAAATTCGACTTTATCTCGTAAACTACGAGGTCTACAGAAAAACTATAAATTGCCTTTTTTGTTAGAAATCTAATTCTCTACAAAAAATTGTTACAACATTTGTCTCTAAAGCTACTAAGTGACGAGATAATAAAAATTCGGCAGTCGAACTTTGACTTCATTTGGTTTGTCTGCAACGTCTTGGTAATTTTCCGGAAAACAGAAGTGTTTTTCCAGCAGTAAAATCCATCATTCGAACAACGGGGCACCTGGACACAGGCGGCTCGACGTAATTGGAGAAATGGATAAGCAATTAACCGATTATTAAGTCGACGGGGTGATTCGACGGTTCTCCAAGACCGGTCCAACCATCTCCCTGACCTGATTTCCGAGATAACTAAAGCATCATACATAAAGATTAGATCTTCTAATATGGTTGAGAAATCAGAAAATTTCAACGTCCCATGAAATTTTCTGAAAAAAAAACCCTATTTTCTGGAAAAAAAACCCTATTTCCTCCTATTTTCAACATAAAAATATTTGAAACTTTCGGCCATTTTTTCGATCAATCGTTAAATGTTTATTTCGTTAAAATCATTTTAACATCGGTTTGCCCTTTGCCCAAAATCGGAATCGTTATTTTTGGTTTGCGACTGTGTTAAGTATAGCGAAATAATCTCCGACACCTTCTGAATCGATATATGTTTATGTGTATGTGTGTGTATGCGTGTGTATGAGTGTGTATGTGTGTGTGTGTGTGTGTATGTGTGTATATGTGTGGGTGTGCATATGTGTGTGGATGAGCGGGTGGGTAGGTGGGTAGCCGGGTGGGTGACTGAGTGAGTGGGTGGGTGGGTGAGTGGGTGAGTGGGTCGGTGAGTGGGTGGGTAGGTGGGTGAGTGGGCGAGTGAGTGGGTGAATGGGTGGGTGAGTGAATGTGTGGGTGGGTGGATGAGTGGGACGGTGGCTGGGTAAGTGAGTGGGCCGGTGGCTAAGTGAGCGGGTAAGTGGGTAAGTGAGTGGGTGGGTGAATGAGTGGAAGTGAATGACTGGGTGCGTCGGTGGGTGAGTGACTGGGTGGATGGGTCGGTGAGTGACTGGGTGGGTGTGTCGGTGGGGGTATTACTATAAATTAGAAATCGGGAAGTTGTGGTTGTGACCCTCACGGGCCACCCGGATCTTCCCCTCTAGTTCGGTATGCACCAAACTTGAGACTATCTATGGCGAAGAACCGTAACCATAAAATAGCATTTGACCATTAATGTATTCCACTAATATTGAATACTGATGCTTAACCATCCATGCACTATCGATTACACACACTAACTCAATCACCAAAATCTCACTTTTCCCACTTTTATCGACAATATGATAAACCATTTTTACCCTCAAATGCAAATTCAAATCAACCGGAAGTTCGTTGCTCTTGAAAGCGTTATCAAATGCACCCGCAGATAAACGTTTTTATTCAATGAAAAAAAGAACAAATGCATTTACCTCAAATAGCCCATTTTTCTGATTGACCAATATCTCCTTTCAATCCATTAACCCCCGATCAATTGCCCTAGATACCACATCCTACTGAACAAAGGGCTTCCGTGGAACAAAAGGCAGTGCCGTAATCTAGATAGTCGAGGTGAAACCACACCGACATAACCTATCGTGAGTATCTCCAATTGCCCATAGACACCCTCCACAAGAATCCCTTGGTATTCCCCACCTATCTGCAGAAACTAACTTGTGCATGTCGAAAACTAATGGTGTGGTCGTTTCCCTCGTAACGCTTGTATTCCAATTTTTCCTCTTTGCCCCCCCCCCCTCCTCCCCACCTCATCGACATGTTGAAAAGCCACAGTCGTTAGAGGGCGCAATTCGAGTGCCTATCATCGGTGGATTACATTCACTTGCCCATGCATTTCTCACGCACACACTAACGTGGACACATGGAAATACGGCTGGGACTTGAAAGGGGGGGGGGGGGGGGGGTAATGGGTGCCTGGTTTTCTCGTCTCTCGTTTACCTTGAGAAGCCGATCAATGTTGAGGACAATTGCTTATATACTGAAGATGATTAAACTGGTGTCAATGATGTTTGCCCATGGCTTTTTATAATACAAATATTGCAGTGCTAATTCCAATTCCCCCGAACTTGACCCGTCAGGCTCTTGTGATGAGTTCGCTAACCCCAACCATCTCTGATGTGGGTAGTTGCTTCCCTCAATAATTGGTAGTAATTGAAGATCTGCTAATAATCCGCGGGAACTCGATTTTCGAGAAGCGATTCTAATGATCCCGAAATCAAATTTTCTAGTAGGGTTTTGCTACTAGGGGTTTGAATATTCCAAGGTCATCGAGGTTCCAATTGGAGCGTCGTCATGGAACGTAGGTCGGATTAGTTTTTGGTTTAAATTGATCGAGCAGGTTTTATGCTATCAGCGAGTGCATTGTTCACATTATCCAAACCCAAACTTCAGAAACCATGTTGTGCTAAGCTTGGTCCCAGCTCAGCTTTGTTGGCCTAGAATCTTAGCTTTAACAAGCATGAATCCCGGATTGCTCATACCATCTAAACCCAAGATTCTGAACTAAGGTTGAACTAAGCTGGACTGAAGCATATGTTTCCGAGTTTCGATTCACCGGCGTCAGCGAAACTCTGCTTAATATTAGATACATATCTAAATCCAGGATTGCTGCACCACCTAAACCCAAGCTTGGAAATGAATGTTCAGCTAAGCTTGGTCCAACCTCAATGTTCCTATCTTCGAAGTTTGAACCAAGATAAATTTTGTAGCTTGGACCAAGATTAATTTCGATGCTTCGACCACGAGATACTTTGGAACTTGGACGAAAATGAATTTCGAGGCTTGTACCAAGATAAAGTCCGAAGCTTGAATGAAGATAAAGTGCGAAGCTTGTATTAACCTACGTAACCAAGCTAGGACGAAGCTTGTTCTCTAAGCTGGGATTGGTGTTACATTCGCAAGTTCTGCACAGATTGACCGAAGCTTCAAAACACAGCTTTGGCGAAGCTAGTCAAGCCTCGTCCAGGGAATGGCAAATCAGAAATTACAAATCAGGAAGTTTTGTTTGTGTCCCCAACGGGGGCACACACACTTTTATCCCACTAGTTTCATTGAGTTAGCCGTCAAGACTTCATTGACAGCCTTACTTAGATGGCCTTAACCTACAGGTGACGAGTACCTACTGAATATCTTATGAACACTGCACGTGTTGATCTGCCGCCTTATCGCTGCTGAGTGCACCTTTATCATGTTGATTAATTCTTATCTTATCACAACTCCTGCCAGCAGTAGAGGCAGGGGCATTAGATCGAACTTTCCGCTTAATCAGTTCTGAAGGATGATGCTATGAAGAGTTAATCATAAAATCTGTTCATTCGTGAACGGCTGGCTCAAGTGTCCATAACCGTCCAAAGTGAACTATCACACGCGAATGGTGTTACCACAATGCAAATAACGAGGGCAGGTATGTAGATGGGAGAAATGCGGAGAAAGCACAGGAGAGAGGCAGATGGAGCATTCTGGAATTGAGATCAGAATCATGCTGTATGACCTGGACCCGTCCAATCTTTCCACTTGTCTAGGCAACCGTTAACTGTCATCCATCACGTCAAAATCCTTTCTCGGCGGATCAGCTCTTGGCGATTGAACCTACGTCCTATTGTTCGTTTTAAATATTGGCCATGATCACTTATAATTGAAGTATCTTCCTCCAATAATCAAAAACGGTCCGGATGCTGCACATGATGATTCAGTGCGAAGTAGAGACAAAAGTATTTTCCCCGAAAAAAAAATCACCGACACTTCCAATACTCGAAGCATTCATCAGGGGTCTCGAAAAATTTCCAATGCAAAAACTTGAAAGTCAACATGGACTTGCCTATCACCATTAAATTACCTTCACTTGTCCGTCCCGAGTACATTTCTCATGCACACAACTCTGGACCTAGCAATATCAAGGGGAAGTTGTCTCTGGTTTTCTCCTCTCTCGTTTGGCTTGAAATCCCAAAGGCATTCCCCGACGCCTTCTGATCACACCTACGATATCCTCATCCTCTTCTTCAAGCGCATCGGCATTAGACCCGGTTCACTATGCCCTTTCAGACTGTAATCTCAGTGGTAAATCCACGGTCTAATAGCTGCCGATTCGACGGCAATATCAGTGATCGCTGCGCACACACGTACAGTGCTCAATGGGCATCATCAAGATTGAAATACACAATGTTTGTGGTTAACTAGGGGGTTCCCCCTTTTTTTTTCAAACTAGCGCTGTGTGGTTTATCCTGCTGGAAGAAGTGGCGCAGAATTTTGAATAGGGGGAGAATGGAGTGTTGGTGGTAGTGATGAAAAATGGTTAGGTATATCTAATGCAAGGAGCTCGTGCAGCTCGTACAAAGAGTTTTCGCGGGAACGAGGAGAACGGAATTTCCGCGCACCGGTTTGCGGTTGGAGTTCACGCCAAGCTTGTAGGTGTAATGAATGGAAAAAAAGGAAAAGAATTGTGGGGGAGGGGGGGGGGGTGTAATGCAATGAGGAAGCCGGGTTGGCAAGCGTTTTTGAAGTTTAACTTCTTCAGCGGGGAGAACCGGAAGTTTAGGGTGGAATCGATCGCAGGGTGACCTTGGAATCTTCCCAGATTGATTGCCTCAGTTGCATGACGTGAGTTTGGTAGCTAATGGTACATCAAACGTTATTATCTAGCATGGAGATCGAAAATCTTGCCACTGTGGGGCTCAACACCAGGTAGGTTGTCGTGCTAAACGTTGCCAGGGCTCGAGTCTTCACTTACAAAATACTTGACAGTTTTAATAACAATTAAACAATTAGGTGGGTACCAGTCAGTTGACCGGTCACTGACAAGCTTTGCTCCACTCGATTCAGGGAGTGGGGAATTTGAAGACCCAAAAGACCAGAGAGAAAAAGAAGGAAACTGAAAGCATACGGCGAAATCATAATGAATATTCTATACCCACTTCAAATTATCCATAATATTTATTCTATAAATTTTACCACTGCGTCCGGATTTCGGGTATCAACTCTTCTTCGTTTCACAATTTATACGCTTAACACTAGACGAAATATGCAAGTTTATATTTATTTATTATTTATACAACCTATCTAGAAGGGTACAACTCCCTATGATAGGTGGGTTCCAATCATACAAAATAATCACAATAGGTAGAGGTGTAAAAAGAGAAATAATAAGGTAATAATATAAGTATAAACAGTTGCGGAAAACAATATAACGCAATGCACAGAGGAAACTAATATCTAGAACTTAAAATTAAACGTAGACAAAGCAGAAGTCCCAACTAGACAATCCAATGGAACAAGATTTACGAAGGCTGGGCATGGTTTTCACAAGAAGATAAAATAAATTTCGAAATTGATCAGCTTTCCTGTAACACTTATTATACGACGTCAGGTACGTTTCCTTTAGGCCGTAAGCGCTGCTGAGAAAGAAAAAGAGAGCCCTGGTGAATGACTCATCGGCAGAAATCAAGAAAGATAAATAGTCACTAGAAGAGACGCAAGTTTATATATAGTTCAATCGCCGGGACAAGAGTCATCGCACTACCTGTTACCGGCTTGAACCCGATGGTTACCCAAAATTTGATTTTGCGCATGCGCAGTACGACATTGGTGTTCTTAATACATTTGGAACTAGCAGTTATCGACTTAAAATGACGATGTTTAATTACGGATTCCCGAGAACCTGACGAATTATGTCGACGTGAAAATGAAAACTTCAATCTATCATCCATAACAATGCACGGATACCTTGACCCCTCAATGAACTACAGAATCCCACCTTCAGTTTTCCCATCATTTTCGTTGCGTGAAAAATCGGGAAAATCATGGAGCCTGTGTGAAGGTGATGGAAACAAACGATACTGTCTACCAGTCCGACATATTCATCGCGAAAATTCCGCAGCTCATTCATCGATTCATTTGTTTATTCATTCGCACGGAGGGTGTAGCATGGGGGATAGGCAGGCGAGTTGATCGATGCAACCGCACGATTTTATGAATGACCAGCAGCGCGGTGTCGGGTTACTCCAACGTTGACCCCTCCTCTGTCCCATTGCTTTACGTACGACACTTATACTAACACACCAGTGTTATTTATAGCTGCCCGGCGCATCTCGTTTAATTGTAAAATAATTCTTGTTTATAATCTTGAATTTTTCGTGGGATCAGATGTCTTCCCAGAGGGCATTCCCTTCGGTATGAGAATTCAGGGAGAGATAGAGGACAAAGGAAATTTAGTACAGGTACTCCAAGTGTATTCGGAACCTTGTATTATGATTTATATCTGGTCATGATGAGTACTTGTATCCAATTTCTCTTTGGCGCGCGATAAAGATTTACATTTATGGTCTTTGGATCATCTTTCGTTGAGGGTTGATCAAAAGTTGGTGTTGGACCGGCAATTCGGGTGCAATATGTCTTTAAATATGAGGTGGAGGAGGGTAAGTTATTAGATATAAAATGTGTATTTTTAGGTAAGGAATAATTTTTATTTGACACTTTTTTTCGTAGGTCCAGCCGTTGTCGTGGTAGAGCTTTATGAACAATCGAAATGGTGGGGACAGTACATATTAAGGCTGCGCACGCTTACACTCGCACACACACATACACACACATACACACACACATTTATAGATATATATTATGCTAATGTAAATTGTTGATGATGTCTCATTCGAATGCCTATTAAATTAGAGATGCGTGTGGTTTATTTTGTAGGAACAGGATTCTGGAATCTCGGGAACTGTCTTCTCCCTCCTCATCGGCAAGATGAAACCGATTAGGACACAAACTGTAAAGAAAATTGACGTATTAGTGAATGAGAATTATTTGGTAACAGATCATCTATTTTTTTTCCGTCTGAGATAATCTATTCTGTGCTGGAAATATAAATAATATACCTAGAAGTTGCGCCATTGTGATCACGATGAACGAACCGCAGTATTTGTCGATCAAATATCCGATGAGCAAATTACCGAACACACCACCCACTCTGCCTAGTAACATTCCGAATGCCGAAGCGGTTGCTCTAAAATCAAATTTTGGGATTGAGTGTTTGACAAAAAAACACAATTGTCCCAGATTCCCCACAATCTCGATTTTCTTAATTTTTTGAAATTTTGGAAGTCTCTGAATTTTTGGACATTCTGAAAATTTTGAAAATTCGGAAAATTTTATGAATTTTTGAAATTGAGAATTTAGGAAATTTATGAAAATTTTGTAAATTTTGTAAATTTAGGAAATTTATGAAAATTTTGAAAATTTTGAAAATTTTGAAAATTTTGAAAATTCTGAAAATTTTAAAAGTTTTGAAAATTTTGAAAATTTTGAACATTTTATGAATTTTTGAAATTGAGAATTTTCGAGATTGTTGAAGTTTTTTTGGGAATTTTAAAAATTTGGAAAATTTTGTGAATTCAGGAAATTTTTGAAAATTTTAAAAATTGGAAATTCTTGAAATTTTTGAAAATTTTGAAAATTTTGAAAATTATAAAAATTTTGAAAATTGTGAAAATTTTGAAAATTTTGAAAATTTTGACACCTTAGGGAATTTAGTATCTTTCGAATATTTGCGAGATCATCAACTTACCTAATTTGGGTTGGATATAGTTCAGTAATTACGACTAATACAAGAGCTAAACCAACAGATGTGAAGGCCTCATAAAAAGCTGATAGCACAAGATTTTGCGTTGATGACTTAACGAAGAAGAGCCCAGCTGTTATGAAGAATGCGCCAGCATTATACGTAACTGTAAAAGTTAATTGTTTCTTCTAAAAACTCATTCTAATCTGAAAAAAGTCAATGTCTCCCAATCATGGAGGATCTCGCACGAAGTACGTACCGATAAAAAATTTATATCCAAGCTTCTCTATGCACATCGGAACGAGGATATTGGTTGGCAGACAAGATAAGGTGATAATCAACGTATGAATATAAACATTCGTTGGTATTTGAGCCTGACACTGGACTGCTTCAACTGGCGCCTGAAATTTAATAACAAAAATTAAAAATTCTAAAATTTCGAAAATTTCAAAAATCCAAAAAAAAAAAAAAATTGAAAAACTAACTCAAGAAATCGAAAACTTTCAAAAACTCTCAATTTCAAATTCAATATCGCAGATTATTTACCGTGGTGTTTAAAGCAATTCCTTCAGGAACAACACTGCAGATCCACGAGGATTCCCCAGGGAACATAAGTTCGAAATTTTCGAGTCTCCGGACCAGTTCTGGAAACCACAGAGTGAAAGAGAAATAGGTTGAGCCAATGCAGAATTGAAGTGTGCAAATTAGCGCTGTTTGCTTAAAAAAGGGAGGCTGCAGTAGTTTCACCGTATTAGTGACAATCTCTGTGCACATTTTTTTCGTCCTTTCGCATTTTGACAGACAAATGTCAGGGCTTTTCTTAGCTTCCAGCCGCGAGCGCAGTTGACGAAGGTCGTGTTTCGTTAACGCTACCTAAAATAATTAAATGACTGCTCAAAAAAATCTTAAACACATTTTCAAAAATACTGAAAATTCGAGAAAAGTTTAATGAGTCCACTAAAAAAACCTATGATATAGATTTTTTGTCGAATATTTCATGTCGACATTTCAAGTACAATCGATGAAATTGAAGATATACGTACGAGATAATCATCAAATGACTCTCCGGTATTTTGGGAGTGTATAGTCTCGAGGGCTTTTGCAAGTTTCGCATCCTCTCCGATATCCGCGAGATATTTTGGACTTTCGGGAAATGTCAGAAGCCATAATGCCAATGCCGGAGCAAGCAGCGAGTACAAAATGACGAAGAGACTCCAAGAGTGGAAGAAAAAGTAGTCAGTGACGAAAGAGACTTCTAGTGGGATGATTGCCCATGCGAAACCTAAAAACGAAAAATTGAAAATTAAACTCTCTTGAGCGCTAAACGTCTTTGACATTTTATTATGGGATTGTGAAACATATCTTTAGGCACGGGTCTAATGGCACGGTCCACAATGGGACGGTCCATAATGGGACGGTCCATAATGGGACGGTCCATAATGGGACGGTCCATAATGGGACGGTCCATAATGGGACGGTCCATAATGGGACGATCCATAATGGGACGATCCATAATGGGGCGGTTCATAATGGGACGGCCCATAATGGGACGATCCATAATGGGACGGTCCATAATGGGACGGCCCATAATGGGACGGTCCATAATGGGACGGTCCATAATGGGACGGTCCATAATGGGACGGCCCATAATGGGACGGTCCATAATGGGGCGGTCCATAATGGGACGGTCCATAATGGGGCGGTCCATAATGGGACGGTCCATAATGGGGCGGTCCATAATGGGGCGGTCCATAATGGGACGGTCCATAATGGGACGGTTAATATGTCCTGCGCACCAATTTGAACATGTGTCCGCTTACACCCCATTCTTCCCTATATACAGACTTTAAAGCAATTACCTGGTAAAATGATCATTCCAACGATCCATGCGACTTCCAACGCGCAAAGAACCTTGCATCGAAGTTTCGGCGGTAAACATTCGCCGACATACGGATAGCCAACACCATTTTGAGCAATGAGCCTGTCAAGATCAGAACAAGGATTTTAGAATACCTGATGTGAATAAATATCCAAAGCAAGGTGATTGGAATTTTTTTGAAATAATCGAACATACGAAAATCCGCTGAGAAACTTCAGAACCAAAAATCCCCAGTAGTTTGACACAACAGCAGATAGGGCCTCAAAAATTCCTTGGGACACAAGGGTTATTATGAGGGCCTTTTTACGTCCAGAAAGATCGGCGAGACATCCGTAAAAATATGAGCCGAATATCATACCTAAATCATGTAAAAAAGTTAGTCATTTCTCTGTAAATTCACCAAAAAAAATCAAATTATCGACAAAGTTGAAATTGTTTTTTTTTCCGGAAAATTTGAAATTTTCAATAAGCTGAAACGGTTGCATTTTCTTTTCTCAGTCATGTGACACCAATATGTGGCATGACTTACGTTATTTGACGCGTTAATGAATTCAATGGGACATGCAATCAAAACACTTGCTTCTATCGAATATCATCCGCACGTGTCTAATCAATTTGCAACTCGTGCCTGACGAAACATAGTTTCGACATTTCTCATACCTGGAGGAATTCACTTATGAAAAATTTTCGAAATTCCCGAAGCTTTACTAACTACAAAAATGATTGATGAGCAATCTGAAATTATTAACATGCGAGCGAACTCGCAAAAATTGAAGACAAAGGTGAGGACAATTGAAAGTGATAAATTCGAGAGTTTATTCATCTAATTATTCGTTTAAATAATTAAAAAGTTCAAAATTAAAAAAAATTCAAAATTTAAAAAAATTCAAAATTTAAATACTTTCAAAATTTTAAAAATTGCCAAATTTCGAAATTTAAAAAATTTTGAAATTTAAAAAAAAATTAAAAATTAAAAAACCACAAAACTGAAAAAATTTCAAAATTTGAAAACCTCTGAATTGCAAAAATTTCAAAATTTCAAAAATTTCAAAAATTTCAAAAATTTCAAAAATTTCAAAAATTTCAAAACTTTCAAAAATTTTAAAAATTTCAAAAATTTCAAAAATTTCAAAAATTTCAAAAATTTCAAAAATTTCAAAAATTTCAAAAATTTCAAAAATTTTAAAAATTTCAAAAATTTTAAAAATTTCAAAAATTTGAAAAATTTGAAAAATTTGAAAAATTTGAAAAATTTGAAAAATTTGAAAAATTTGAAAAATTTGAAAAATTTGAAAAATTTCAAGAATTTCAAAAATTTCAAAAATTTCAAAAATTTCAAAAATTTCAAAAATTTCAAAAATTTCAAAAATTTCAAAAATTTCAAAAATTTCAAAAATTTCAAAAATTTCAAAAATTTCAAAAAATTTCAAAAATTTAAAAAAATTCAAAAATTTCAAAAATTTCAAAAATTTCAAAAATTTCAAAAATTTCAAAAATTTCAAAAATTTCAAAAATTTCAAAAATTTCAAAAATTTCAAAAATTTCAAAAATTTCAAAAATTTCAAAAATTTCAAAAATTTCAAAAATTTCAAAAATTTCAAAAATTTCAAAAATTTCAAAAATTTCAAAATTTTTAAAAATTTCAAAAATTTTAAAAATTTCAAAAATTTGAAAAATTTGAAAAATTTGAAAAATTTGAAAAATTTGAAAAATTTGAAAAATTTGAAAAATTTGAAAAATTTGAAAAATTTGAAAAATTTGAAAAATTTGAAAAATTTCAAGAATTTCAAAAATTTCAAAAATTTCAAAAATTTCAAAAATTTCAAAAATTTCAAAAATTTCAAAAATTTCAAAAATTTCAAAAATTTCAAAAATTTCAAAAATTTCAAAAATTTCAAAAATTTCAAAAAATTTCAAAAATTTAAAAAAATTCAAAAATTTCAAAAATTTCAAAAATTTCAAAAATTTCAAAAATTTCAAAAATTTCAAAAATTTCAAAAATTTCAAAAATTTCAAAAATTTCAAAAATTTCAAAAATTTCAAAAATTTCAAAAATTTCAAAAATTTCAAAAATTTCAAAAATTTCAAAAATTTCAAAAATTTCAAAAATTTCAAAAATTTCAAAAATTTCAAAAATTTCAAAAATTTCAAAAATTTCAAAAATTTCAAAAATTTCAAAAATTTCAAAAATTTCAAAAATTTCAAAAATTTCAAAAATTTTAAAAATTTCAAAAATTTCAAAAATTTCAAAAATTTCAAAAATTTCAAAAACTTTAAAAATTTCAAAAATTTCAAAAATTTCAAACATTTCAAAAATTTCAAAAATTTCAAAAATTTCAGAAATTTCAAAAATTCCAAAAATTTCAAAAATTTAAAAAATCTCAAAACCCTCAAAACCCTCAAAAATTTCAAAAATTTTAAAAATTTTAAAATTGCAACAATTTTGAAAACTTTTAAAAAGTTCAGAAAAATCCAGGAATAAAAAAAAATGTATAAAGACAAACGATTCCACGAATTTTGAAAATTCCAAAATCTTCAAAAAAATTCAAATTTCAGCAACCTCAAAAACCATAAAAATTTTGAAGATTAAAATTTGTTGTCATACCTAAGAGAGGGGTTGCAGTGATAACTCCTTGATCCACAGTGCTTAAATTGAAGTCGCATGATGCCGCGGGAAAAATCAAACTGATACTTGTCGTCACAAATGACGCGTTGAGAACAATCAGTGCGCCGATGGTCACAATTTTTGTGGTAAACTTTCCAGTTCCTACACAAAAAATCTTCCGTCATTTATTAAATTCTATTTACATGCCAACATTTATGCCATAAATTGCATTTTTCGAAACTATTAACATTGAAGCAATGGTTACGATACCTGCTAATTCGATAGCTGCATCGATGTTGCGTTCTTCCGCCAAAATATCTAAAACACCAAAATTTATGTCAATATTTTAAAAAATAGCAAGATATTTTCTATTTCTGGTCCAATTTCAATTATTTCAAATTTGACCCCGAAGCACAGTAATTTTTCTCCAAATCTGATGAAAATTTTTCTTACGGTTATGTAAATTTCACTCGACTGGCACAGTAAATATTGCCCCGGGGTGGGTAATTTTTCCCCTACCGGTAGGGTAAAATTTACTTCACCAGAGCTAACATTTTTTGAAAAATGACGAACATTTTTTTATTTTAACTTATTTAAATTTTCAGTATGAAAAATCTTTAATGGTCGATTAATATTTTGTTTGACATTTCGAAATAACAAATTTAATACAGGGGAGGTTTTTAGAATAATTTACTAAACTTTGAGAAAACTGTGGGTGAAAAAAAAGGAGTCAAAAGTATTTGTCGTACTTACCCTCAGATTTATCTTGGACAGTCATTTTTGTAAAAAGGAAATTAGATAACAATTGTAAATAAAAAACACTCTTCGAGATTTCGCACAGTAGTTTTATAGGTTGAAAAATAGTTGGAAGCACCGTAATTTTTTATGGATCTCCCATGAACTTGGAGCCCTCGCTCCTGATTTAGTAATGAGTCAATGAGTGTCTCAGAACGTAATGAGCGTCGCTTTAAATATGACACCTTATGACATCTCACTCCCCGCGCAATTTTTCCTCACTTCCATTCACGTGCACATGGATCGCCCGAATTATCTTTGCCTCTATTTTCATATCTCACGTTTTTCCTTCTGGATTGGTACTGCAAATAACTTGAATGGGAGGAATACCGAAGATCGTCACATTAAACAAATTTCAGGAATTAAAATAATTCGATGAACTGACGAGATTATACAATTTATACCCTTCCACTTTTAGCGTCTGTGTTCCTCTGTCCAGTTGGAGTTTTTGAGGCTTCTTTGGAAATTTTGGATATTTGGAAATTTTGGATATTTGGAAATTTTGGATATTTGGAAATTTTGGATATTTGGAAATGTTGGAAATTTGGAAATTTTCGAAATTTGGAAATTTTCGAAATTTGGAAATTTTTGAAATTTGGAATTTTTAAAATTTGGAAGTTTTTGAAATTTGGGAATTTTTGAAATTTGGGAATTTTTGAAATTTGGAAATTTTTGAAATTTTTCAAATTTGGAAATCTTTGAAATTTGAAAATTTTTGAAATTCGAAAATATACGAAATTTGGAAATTTTCGACATTTGAAATTTTTTGAAATTTCGAAATTTTTGAAATTTTGAAATTTTGAAAGTTTAAAATTTTAAAATTTCTGAAAGTTTTGGAAATTTTGGAAATTTTGGAAATTTTGGAAATTTTGGAAATTGTGGAAATTTTGGAAATTTTGGAAATTGTGGAAATTGTGGAAATTTCGGAAATTTTGGAAATGTTTGGAATTTTTGGAACTTTTAAAGCTTTTGAAATTTTCAAATTTTTCAGATTTTTCAGATTTTTCAAATTTTTCAAATTTTTCACATTTTTCAAATTTTTCAAATTTTTCAAATTTTCCAAATTTTTCAAATTTTCCAAATTTTTCAAATTTCCCATATTTTTTTCGATTTTTTAAATTTCTGAAATTTCAAAATCTCCAAAATGTCTGAAAATACTCAAATTTTTTGCATCCCAACAAAATATCAAAATCTCAAAATCTCCTAAAATTTGTGCGGACGCATACAGATGTCTATCCATAATCTTACCACGACGCAAATGGTCTATCCTCCTAACTTCCCATTCAAAAATTCCATTACAACGGAACTGAATTCAACATTTCTCTATTACCCCCCGGGCCAACATTTCTCTATTACCAACCATGCTCAAAATTCGTGAAAACGATCTCAAATTAACTCAAGAACATTCGGTGACATTAGACTGCGGCAATTTTTTCCACATCTGCCCACCGAGAACCTTAAGTACCTTACCCGTGGCTGAAGGAGTCCACTGAAGGAAGTTCATGCAATGCAAATTTGCACGGGCTTTAAGAGTGTGATCTGTTTAATCTTTCTAATCTCTCTGATGCTCCAATGTAAACGGAGGATATATATGATTGATTACTCCTACAAGAGGGAGTTGAGGAAAGTGATAAGAAAAACGTGCACACGTGCCGGAAAGTTGAGCTGGATGCAATATAAACATTCCCATACTAACTTTTATAGAGGACCCCATAGATTCTATGGCATCTGACAACACATAAAATAAACGCGTCGTGAGTGTGACCCTGGAAGGGTCGCATGAATAACTCCCCGATAGTGTGTGTGAGTGTGAGTGGGTGGGTGAGTGAGTGGGTGGGTGAGTGAGTGGGTGGGTGAGTGAGTGGGTGAGTGGGTGGGTGGGTGAGTCTGTGGGTGGGCGGCTGGGTGGGCGGGTGGGTGAGTGGGTGGGTGGGTGAGTGGGTGGGTGAGTGGGTGGGTGGGTCGGTGGGTGAGTGGGTGGGGGGGGGGTGGGTGAGTGAGTAGGTGGGTGGCTAAGTGAGTGGGTGGGTAGGTGGGTGAGGGGGCGAGTGAGTGGGTGGGTGGGTGAGTGGGTGGGTGGGTGGGTGGGTGAGTGGGTGGGTGGGTGAGTGTGTGGGTGGGTGAGTGTGTGTGTGTGTGTGACAACACACGTATGAAGTCAACTTGTATATCAGTTACGCAAATTCGACTATTGATCGATTGTTATGATTTTTTATCGATATCTCGTAAAATATGATGCCGACCAAAAAAAGGAATAAAACATGAAATATGTAGTTTCACGAGAGGAACAACTTTTGTTAAACACTTTTTCTCGTATCTATCACCGTTCTCGAGATACAGCGTTCTAAACGATTAAAATTGTTAATAGCAATTGAACGGATCATGCAATTGCGATAACACTCCTTTCAGACCGGCACACTCAGGAGAGGCATCGATTAGAAAAAAAAAGTTAAATCGATCCAGCAGATTCAGAGGAACCGGCAAAAAAATCGAAGATAAAACGAATTTGGCGGGAAAGTAATCCCCGACCGGGGTCCGAACCCAAGACTCGCGGTTTCGCGGCGGGCAAAGGGAAATTCCAGTTTCTCCCAGGGAATGTCTTAAAGAATAATCCGTAAACATTCCTATGGGTTCCGCCGAAGATCCCTATGGGAAATCATACAAGTGAAAGAAGTAACATGGAAAATTCAGAGATTATCTAAAACATGAAAAGTAATAGAATGTCATGAGAAAATTGCGAATGCCCATAATATTCCAGCTGGAGTTTCACTAGTGAGAAATTTTACAATGTATCCTGTGGGGAATTCGCGGAGAGGTCCAATAGAAAATCCCAGATGAATAATAATGGGAAATTCAATAAGAAATTCTGTAAGAATTCTCATGGGAAATTCTATAGACAATTCCATTAAATAATTTATAGAAAGGAAATTCTATAGAAAATTGGATAGGAATTTCTATTAAAGATTCTCTGGGAAACCCCATATAAAATTGAATAGCACATTCTATAGACAATTCCATCAAAAATTCTATAGAAAGAAAATTCTATAGAAAGTTGCATAGGAATTTCTATTCAAGATTCTATAGGAAACACCATATAAAATTGTATAGCACATTCTATATACAATTCCATTAAAAATCTATAGAAAGGAAATCCTATAGAAAATGACATAGGAGTGGCTATAGAAAGTTCTACCAACAATTTAGGCTCACCGAATATTTCCCGAAGAATATAGCTATGTGTGTGTGTGAGCATATGGAAGAACCCAACAGATCTAATGAATGATCTCCATTCATTGTGAAGATTATTCATTGAGTCAATAACAATTGTTCCAATACTCACGCTTCAAAGATTACGGAAACAGCTATTTGCGTTAGTAAATTATGTTTGCAGTACGTATAGAGATCATTGTTTGAAATGAATGAAAATCCCGGACTAATGTACACAGGAGAACTTGAAGTTTTATCGCAAATGTTTCACAATATGCAATTTTCACCGCATTTTTTTTCCCATGTTTAATCAATGAATTGCGAGACCCCTCCCGGAACGGGGAAAAATATCAAAGGCTATATAATTACTAATACTATGGAAAATGGGAAAACTATGTGAACTTCATTTTCATCACAATTATGGTCTGTCTGTGTGTCTGTGTGTGTGTTTTTTTTATCATTCTCTTCTCTCTCCGGTACTTCCCGTGGTAGCTGATCTTTAGCATTTGCTTCGAGAGGGACTACTGGACACCCATCCGGCTGGAGCCGACTTTCGCCATTGAGTCCATCGCATTTCTCAACACAGGGTAAACCTCCAGAAACCCCTGTCCTGCGCTGGCGGGCGCCTGTGATAGACCCCTGTATGTGTGTGTATGTGTGTGTGTGTGTGTGTGTGTGTGTGTGTTTGTACCTGTATGTGTAATAACACATACACCCACACACTCAGAGGTATATATTTATATATATATATATAGATATACACAGACGTTCACATTCTTGAACCGTGACACTGGACACACACAGATACACATACATACATATATGTGCCAAGTTCTATATACATACGTGTAGAACACAGGAATAGAAACACACACTAAAGGCGAAGCAAATCCGTTTCTGAAAAATGTGGCTATAAAATAAATTCGATACTTGGGCCATTTATCTACAACATGAAATAAAATTTCACCCGATAAAGTTGGCCGACACTTGAAAATTATTGCGCCAAGTGACTCACTATTGTACTAAGGTCACCTGCCCTTCCTCGATATCCTTGCACCTTCCTCACACTGCCCGCAGCATTTATAAATGTCCACCTCGGCCAAGATAAATGCACTCTCGCTATTATCCGTATATTGGTACATGGATAGAAGATACATAGGAGATATATAGGAGATACATAGGGAGCCAATGGGGCAGTGCCGCCCCGCCAGATAACTCATAACGCTCCCTCCTAAGTTTATTTGCTTTCCACTGCATTTCATTACAACCACAATCATCTTTTTACCTCCTTTTTTTATCGTCGACGTGAGAGATCTTTTCAAGATTTAGGAGAAGTCCTGTAATTTCTGTCATTTTATTTTTATTTTTTGCAAAATTGATCATTTATTTATACATTAAATTATTAAAAAAAAAAAAATTTGAAAATGGGCAAATTTTTAAAATTGAAAAAAAAGCATTTTCAAAAATTCCCGGGCTTTTCAAAAATCCACAAATTAAAAATTTTCCAAATTTTGGAACCGCCAAAAAATTTAAACATGCACAATCGAAAACTTTCCAAAATTCACACATTTCGAAAATTTGGAGAATGGAAGGAATCTCAATAATATGACAAAATTTCAAAAATTTGAAGAGCGATTAAAAAATTGCAAATCACTTAATAATTTTTTATCTTCGAGGAGAGACACCTCGCGTATGTGCGATGCATTAGGTATTGAGTACCTGTAATCTAAGGGACTGGTAAGGAATCTCAAGAATTTTTATCGGAGGGCCGATTGGCACGATTGGCTAGCCGTTGCTCCCTCATATAAGGTATCCATCCAGCTTCATTAACAGCATTTAATTATCTCAATGATCGTCATGTAGTATTTTATAATTTGCAGATTATTTTTCCACCGTTCGTATAGACTTTTTTGGTCAGTACGTACGTGCCTGTCTATAATAAGTATATACAAGTAGCCATTAATAACTATAAATTTGTTGAGCTTCTCTGAAAAAGAAATGAGAGCATGTAGTAATGCAATTCACTCAAGAATACCAATATTATTCATTAATGGATTGATTATCATTTGAAACAATTTCTGAGACTTTCGAAATTTTTGGAATGCTTAAAGATCTTACCATCTTCGAAATTTTCGATTTTTTTAATTCGATATATTTAGAATTTTCGAAACCCTGCAAAATTCACAAATTTTTCCAATTTCGTCAAATTGTGAGATTGTCCCAGTGCAAAGTTGGGACACTACCTTACTGCCAAATTTGAGACAAACAATTTGTTAATTGGGCCATCATTCGAAATTGGAACATTCAAGAGACTGCCTTTTAGTCAAATGGTCGTAGTGTCCCATTTTGAAATGGGACACATCATTACAGGGCGAAATTGGGACATAGCTCACATTGGGACCTTCAAGGACCCATTCGAATATAATCTCATTCACAGATAGTGCCATAAGTGGAATATTGGAACCTAACTGCCATAATTGGGACATTATTCCAGTTGGAAAATTGGGCCATTGTTCAAGTTGAGAACTAAGGTATTGCTCAAGTTGAAAACAGTGCTACTATCCGATCAGGGTATTTTTCTCCGCACATATTGGGCCATGGTACCATCTCAACATTGGAACATTGACCCATTGTAAAAATGGGGCATCGTCCCATTATAAAATTGGGACGATGCCCCATTATAAAATTGAGACATTGTCCCATTGTACAATCGGCACACTGTCCCATTATAAAGTTGGGACATTGTCCCCCATTGTACTATTAAGACACTGTCCCATTACAAAATTGGGAGAACTGTCCCATTGTGCTATTGAGACACGGTCCCATTACAAAATTGGGACACTGTCCCATTGTGCTATTAAAACGTGGTATCATTATACTATTGGGACACTATCCCGCTGTACTATTGGGACACTATCCCATTGTACTATTGGGACACTATTTCATTGTACTATTGGGACACTGTTCCATTATACTATTGGGGCACTGTCCCCTTGTACTGTTGGGACACTGCACCATTATACTATTGGGACACTGGCCCATTCGTACATTAGTACACTGCTCCATTTGAATGTTGGGACACCATCCTGTCAGGACATTTCGATTTGAATCTGGGGACATTGCCCCATTAAACACTGGGCTCACAATTTCATTTGAAAAAATGATTTTTGCAAACGAAGCACACTCATTCCGCTGCAAAAAAATTATACAATCATTTCTCCATAAACCGCTGCGATCGAGACCACCAATACAATATTGCCGATCAACGAACCCAACGGAATGCCAAAAAAAATAATCAACAACTTGAGAAATTGCGTTAGCGTTCTCCAAGTTTGACACTCCATTCCCCGTGTCAATTTGATAACATATGTATCCATGTTTTTAACTCGGCATAACTTCCGGGAATCTGTCGAGTTATAAAGGCATACATTCCCACAAGGCAATGCGATTTTATCTGAAAATAGTCGGTGGAAGAGGAGTTGAATGTTGTTGTGTAGCGCAAATAGGTGCGTTGACCGGTGGGCAGCGTGAGCTTTTGGTTTACGATGCAACCGAGTGACGTTTAATGCCTCGACGGTGCCCTTTGCAGCTATTCAATCCCCCTCCTCCCCCGCCCCCCCCCCTGTCCCCTTCGCACTATGCAATTTTTTTTTGCACATTTTTCCACCAAAGTCCCTTGACGGAGACTCCTTCCGAATGTAATCAAAGATAATTTATCTCCGAATTTTAACGCTTCATGTTGGACTATGGGGTAATCATTTTTTTTCCACCGCTGCCCTTCGACCGATGCGCTTTACACAGGTGTAAATCATGGATGACTGTCAAAGCCTGCATTTGTCAATAAAGTGGAGAAAATTATTTCAAGAAGTTATTAATGGGGCAGCGGTGATGTGTATGAGGAATTTTTCATTTTGCCATTTTTGAATGGCAGTCAGGTGTGAAAAGTGCTCGGCGCACAAATAAGTGATTTTTTTCGAGGTGCATATAGATATAAGACTATTATTCGATGGTTTGTTCGCTTATGTACTATCTAATTTTTAATTAGAGCAATATGCCAATTGGATCTTGGCCCCATTGTCCAATTGCAAAAGTGTCCTGATTCGCTATTGCCACGCAGATTTCAATGTAACGATTATCGTAACTTGAAATTGCGATATCGTCCCAAATTGAATTTGGGACAACGTGATTTTCATTGGAGCAAGATCTTGATCTCGGATTGGGTCTCCGAAGTGGCAATGAGAAAAATGTCCCAAATCGAAAATCTCTCAAGTTCCATTGGGGAAAATGGTCCAATTTCCTGTTAGGACCATGTCCCAATTCCTAGTCGGTGAAATGTGACAATTTCGAATGGAAAAAGTGCTAATTTCCGATTGGAAGAATGTCCCAATTCTCGATTGGGAGAATCTGCCGATTCTTCATTGGGAGACTATGGCAATTCAAAATTGGGATAGTGTCCCAATCTTCAATTGGGTGACTGTCCGAATTCTCACTTGGGCAGATAACCCAATTCCCCTTTCGCCGTTTATGTCCTAATTTCCACGCACATGTCCCAATGCTCGAGTGGGCAAAGATCCCGATGGGGAGAATGTTTCTACTTCTAATTGGGAAAATGTAACAACTTCTAACAAGAGAATGTGTCCCAATTTCCAAAAGGGGACTGCGTCCCATTTTTCGATGGGGAAATATGTCCCAATTCCTAATTGATATTATATTGCGGTTCCCAAAATATTTCAATTCCCAATTCGGAAAATGTCCCAATTCCCAACTGGAAAAATGTCCCAATTCCCAACTGGGAAAATGTCCCAATTTCAAATAGAGAAACCAGCCGAATTTCCAATTTACAAAGTGGCCCAATTTACAGTCAGGAAAATGTCCCTAATTGCCAAATCGGAAAAATGTCCCTAATTGCCAAATCGGAAAAATGTCCCAATTTCAAATCACGAAAATGTCCCAATTTTTAATTCAGAAAATGATGCCATTGTCAATCCGAGAAATGTCCCAATGTCTAATAAGGAAATGTCCCAATTCCCAAATGGTAAAATGTACCAATTTCCAATCCGGAAACTGGCCCAATTCCCAATCGCAAAAATATCCCAATTTCGGATCAGGAATATGTTTGAATTCCAAATCAGGAAGATATATGTCAATTTTCTATTACAGAATTGTCCAATTAAATAAGCCATTCGCAAATGTTCACTATGACCCTCACGCTAACTCAGCCCACTACCTTCATTCCGTATGACGCTACCCATCTCCCCTCCCCCTGATTCACCTACTCGTGGTGCACTCGTGCCTTTTATTCCGGAATTTTCAAGAGGACCAGAGTCATCATGTAGTGCGACGTCTAGGCCTCTCCCCTTGAGTCTCACGAGTCTCTCCAAGTGGATTCCCTTCTCGTCATCGCACAATCAGACGTCTTGAGGATTTCGTAGACGTGGGACCACCACTGCAGTCATTAACAACGGACAACACGTCACTTTTCCTACCTCAACTTGAACCCAACTTGTGAGAACGTGGAGTTGTAACTAATAAATTCCATTCGATGAAAAAAATGAAGAATCGTAATTGCTGCTTTGAGTGCTCTAACGTGTTATTCTGCCGTTAAAATTGGATAATACGTGTTATAACCACCAGCATTGCAGAGTGCATAAATGAAATAAATCAGGACTTTTCAGACAAATTCTTTCTTCGATTTCTCACCATCAAATTATGCGATTTTCGAAAAAACCTACCGTTCTCCAATTATAAAAAGCAGATGCATCTGATATCGATAAACTAACGATATATCTCAAAATTTTGTCACGCCGAAATGCGCGCGCAGCCGCGCCTTCGCTGACAATCGTAGTCTCTATCTCTATTTATTCCTATTCAAGAAAATTCAAGAAAGTACGTACACATAAATGAACATCGTTAGAGTCGAAATATCTCGGAAATTATGACATGCAAAACGTAATGGCGTTTTGTGGTGAAAATTGTAACAACGGATTAAAATCGAATATCGATATTTGCGATGTCGATTCGGGTTTAGTTTTCAAAAGTATGACAATTGTTCGAGTTGTCATAACTTATGTAGTTTTAGAAGTTTCGAGTGTTGTACTTATTCTGGCCAGTGTTGAACATTTTATATGTATGCGATAATTACAGAAAAAACAAAAAATGGTTGCTCCAAATTGGAAAAGTGAAAGCTCTCATTTTTTCGGAATCGATGATGCACAGTATGTTCAACTTCGGAAAAAAATGGTTTTTACCGAGGAAATTTTCACTTTTCTCGACGTTTAGCACCATCCTGACACGTTTTCAATGAAATGTCTGTGTGTGTATGTGTGTATGCGCATGTATGTACGTATGTGAGCATTTTTTTGTGACACGGTTTTTCCTGAACAGCTGGACCGAATTGGATTTGAATTTTTTTTTTTCAAAAATTACATCTAGCCGTTGCGGAGAGCGAAAAGGAGTGTCAAGTCTAAACCACAATTCCTTCAATTGTTATCAACAATTTCAATTGTTTAAAACGTTGTATTACAAAAACCATGGGAGATAGAGGAAAAAGTTTCCAACGAATGTTGTTCCCCACATGAAGATACATATTTTATGTTTAATGACTTTTTTCCATAATTGCGCTATTTTACGAGATATCGATAAAACATCGTAATAATCGATTAATAGTTGAATTTGCGTTACCGATATACAACTTGACTTCACACACACACAAACACCCACTATCGGGAAGATATAGATGCGACCCGCCGAGGGTCACACTCACATATCATTTGTTCTATTTTTATAATTATTTGGTCCAAACGTTCAAAATTTTTACTAGTTAAAAAAAATGGCAATATTCCTAAATAGTTAACTTGAAATTCCTACTAAATTTCAGAACACTGTTTCATAATATTTGAAAAGGACACCACTTGACCATACGGAAGAGTGATGAAACCCGTGTCGTATCGCCGCATCCCGGAAATCGCTCAAGATTCAACTTGGAGACAAATGAGACAATAGATAATCAAAGTGTCCGTCGACAATTCGTCAAATTCAATTTCTAACGACTCACTAAAAGCATTCCGAGATTAAAATCATAACGTCATTAAGAAGAACGAGGAGACAAAATTTACCTTAAAATAGAGATGTATGAGATTGAGAGTGTGTGTGTGTGTGTGTCACCAAAATTTTGATCTTATCATATATCAATTTCGGAAGATACAATGCAATTTACGTTAATAAAAAAGGAACAACAAACTCTATAAAATTCACAATTTCTCTTAATCATATAGAGTTTCGTTTTCTTTTGATTTCAGATGAAGTGACGAAGGTCGGACATGCCCTCTCTTCACCCTTACCAGAGATAAATCATGGGGCCCGAAAAAAAAAACGAAATCTCTCATGTTGATTTTCAAATTTTACTTAATGCCTCATCCGGCAAATGAAGTTGCACCGTGTACCCGCGCCTGTCAAATAAATATTCCTCGACGAAAACCACAAGTCGTCGCAAAATTTCATCGTCCCACACATATTGCAGCAATATATATTCACCGTAGCAAAATTCTCCATCATTGGTGTACCCCCGGCGAAACGAGTGGTGCAAATGCGTAGGCCCCTCCGAGGCACTTCACTCACTTTTAATATTTATTTTTTGCCTTATCCTTTTTTTTTCTCAGTCTTCATTCTTTTATCCTTCCATTTGTTTGTGCCCTGTGTCCACCGCTCTTCGCTGGAGAAATTAAACTGCTTCTTTCGGAGAATCGTGTGTCCGAGTGAACGAGAGAGATACATATAGGGTGTCCCGGAACTCGGCGATAGATCTTGAAAAATTTTCAATTTTTCTGGAAAATTATGGTAATGGCCTTGAATTTAAAAATTGTCCTTTCGCCACCTAATTGACCCTCCCCCAACGTGATAGTTTGATCGACTAAAGTCAACACCATTCGCACTGGATGGGTGCCCGTTCCCGCATTACCCATAATGTCCGCTGTCGCGGCGGACCCTGGAGGCGAATGCACTGAGAGAAAAATGTGGAATTCACAACTATAAAATATAGTGAAATAAGACCTTGACAGTTTTCCTCAGTTACCATCACTATTGAGATAGAGTGAAGAAGATTTTGCTACTTTTACCATCAAACCATACGCTTGTCAACTAAATTCACAATCGTTACCTCCTGAGAAACTAACATCACGAAATTCTCTCTTATTGCTCGGTCCCAATACCAAACCACCTCAACTACATTCACACAGTGATCAGTTTTTTGAACTTCTCGTTCAGTGAGTTCTAACTCACTAGCCAACAGAAATTGAGAGAAATGATCATGAAACTATATACTTGTTGGTCATGATAATAATCCCACAGACTAGTGTTTTATGATGACTTAGTGATTTACTTAGTAATGATGTAAGTAGAATTTACATCACTCCAGGACTAGTCTAATTTTAGGTCTCACAACTAAAGATTGTGTGATCGAGACGTCCCAATAAATTGAGTACTTTTTTTTTTTTTTTTTTTTTTATCTTTAACGCCTTCGATCCCTTATGGATATATGGGCGTGTGGTCCATACGCTGCACCGCATTCGCATGATAAGACACAGGAAACCACAGAAAACCTGTGTCGGTACAGGCGGCTACTCTATGAGTAACCTCCCGCTCATCAGACATTCCGAAAAAATTCTCGCCCTATATGGGGGATTTGAACCAGGTACCGAAGCGGCAGCGCTAAGACTGCGCGCTTAGTCCAAAATTGAGTACTGCGTCCAGTGTGTATTCGTGTTATGGTTACTACTCAAATACGGTGATGCTTCGTCCTATACATTGTAATACAGTTTCAGTAACGAAAGTTGAACCAAAATCATATTTGTTACCAACCATATTGTGTCCATTACCATGCCACCTCAACCCTCTGTAATTAGTTATCTCTACAGGTGAAATTTCTTGTGCGCGTAGAGAAGCCGCAAGACACACAGACATATACCCGCGTCATCTCTTGATTGATTGGAAACAATTCTGGAACTTCGTCATATCAGGAAGCTCAAAAGAGCGAATTGGCCTAACAGACTCCGCCATGAGTTACAGAACACCCTATATGTATGAAGATACTCAACTCTGGGTCTCTTTTACCTACCTTTTTATTTCTTCCTCGCCGGCGGTGTGTGTCATGCCCGGATATGAAGAAAGCACAAGGGATGGAGGTAATGCAGAATCAAGCCGCAGTGTGTGCGTTAAAAATGAACACATTCAGATTGAGATATGATTCAGTATAAATCATCGAGGAGCAGACTTACCGCATGATGCTTTATGCATTCACCCTACTTTTTTTCCCCACCCTCTGGCTTGTCCCTTCCATTGGAACACTGTATCTTGTGAATCGCTGTACATATGTTCACGTCGGGCAGATCAAATTCCATGTTTGCTGCACTTTTGCAGTCGATTCCAATCGTTGAGTTGCTTTTAAATGAGTTGGCAAACATTTTTGCTTTTTCCATATTCCGGGTTGTATTAACTCAATGGTCCCCTTTCTCGTCAAGCAATGTCAGACGCGTAGGGAGAAATGGCCTAGGTACTTGACCTCATTCCATTACCTCACTATTTCCGATTATTCAGTCTATTTTATCTTGTTGAAGAATGCATTCACTTTTTCCTTCATTTATCTTGGCATCTTTATGCAAGTTCAAATGCCGCAGCCAATTACAGAACATCGATATGTCACATACAGGGAATTCAATTCCAAGTATGGAAGGCAGCGAGGGAAACAAATCATGAAACGATGTGATGTATGGGAATCATATTGCGGATTCTGGACTTGTAATTTCGGTAACGTTGGGTGAGGTGGACTGTACAATTGAGAGTGGATAAAAAATTTTCCCGAGAGTGCGAGAGAAATGGATTGAGGGAATTTATTCCTCTCGTAGTTAACTGCCGTGTCCGGAAGTTAACTGTGAGAAAAAATGACGAATCACAGGTGCGATTTTCTGGGGTCACTCTCCACTTTCCACTGAGATGGTTTTCAGAACACCTTGTAAGGATATTCAACACGTATAGTCAAAACAAAAGTTTATGACGCTTTCTATAATTCGTTATATTTATCGCCAATAATTTTCAATTAATATTTTAATGCGTTAATTAGTTGAAGTGATAGCTATAGAAAAGTATTATATTGTATTTGATTTTGCGAATCAATATTATATTGTTTGAACAAATTAATGAAAAAAAATTTTAGTCAATCGCCATGAAATTTTTACCATCGTTTTATATCTGCTTCAATAGTAAATTTTTAAAATTTCAACAAATCTTTATATTTGCAACTGTATTTACAGAAATTTTTATTTTTCCCATAAGAGGCCGTGTTAATTGAGAACTTTGATAATTAATAATTACAAAACGGTGTTGTTAATCAATCTCAAATTTCATACAGGCATCTGTTACCGCTTCGAAAACATTATGTCAAAATTTCAAGCAATTCTTATATCTTCGCCAATATAGGTGGAATATCCTTAACTCTAGAGCGGTAGAAAACGGAGCCGCCGATAGATTCGGCGAATGTGAGGAACCGGAAGCGCCGGGGCAGAGCCGGATAGTGCGGCCCTCGACGGCCGATAAAACAGCATACACAACATGAGTAATGATCTGAAGTGGCTGGGGTGACGACATCTAAAAATTCGATAGTTAGTTGAGTACAAACAGTCTCATTGTGCATTTCACCTTCAATACCTTCACCTTTCATCAATAAATTTATCTTAGTTCTGCTTTAATCCTTTCGTTTCATTTCTTCTTTCAATGTAAGGTAAAATCCAACCATTCAACAACTATTTACAACGATCTGTTTTTCAGGTCTCTATGATGGTATTATCTTCGAATGTTCTGTCGTTCTCCAGATTCTTGGGCACATCGAGAAGCAGCCATAAACGTTGACTTTTTTTTTTAAATTATTCCGCATATCAGAGAATGAGCCAAACTACTATTGAGATCAGTTCATTGTGCTAAGACACCTATATTGCAGGTCACCTTTTGATTAACTCTAAAGCAGTTGCAAAGTAATACGTTCCGTCATAAAAAAATTCAGGATATCCGACGAACTTTATCCAACATGTAATCAGCTCGAAGTTTCATGAAAACGCTTCACTACAAAGTTTAATAACTCCGATTGCGTCGTTCGTTTCGAAGAAACCGTTCGCCCACATCCAGTTTTTTTAATACTACCCTGAACGACATCCGATTTATGTTTGCTGAAGGTTTCGGCTGATGAACTTATGTGGGAAACATAAATGACTAAGTATTCTGACAGTCAGTTCTTGGAGGTAGAAAAAGTAGGTGAGGACTACCTAAAAAAAAGGATAACTTCAATTCGGATCATTACAATACTTCCATTCGGAAACAAAATATCGAATGTACCAGCTAAGAATATCACCAACATTCCATGTTCCCTGCACTTTTATCCACGATCCGCGATTCCAATCGCTGCAGCACGATTACACGACATAGCTAGAATTTCCTATTTTTTTATATTCTTCATTTTATGCCACACCGATTTGGCATTTTCATATAGTCCATAAAATTGACGTAATATAAAGCACTCATTAGGCCACCTGCAACCACCAATGGTAGCTCTGCCTGGCAGAGAGCAAGTAGTCATTTGAGTCTGCTCTAAATAAAACAAAATTCTTTGGATTATTGATAACTGCAGAGGAGACACACCCATCCCTAAATGACACAAATTAGACATTCTTTGCTTTTTTTCTGACTGAATTACTTACTACCTCCAAAGAGTTTTTACAAAAAATATCCTAATGAATATCTCCGTCTTATCAATATTGATAAATTATGGAAATGGTCTGGAAGACGTAAGTGATCTGCATTTCTTCCCCCCCCCCCCCATGTCGTCAGACTCAATCAGGTTCCATCCTCCCTCCACTCTGATCTCTGCCTCCTTTTCCGTGCTCTTGTCACTCACCACTTATAACGTCCTTTTGTAACTATCTTTCTTCTTATGTACTATAATAAACTATTTGATAAAGAAAATTTTGTATACCTGTTGGGTTTTAATCTTCTACGAGAACGTAAGGAAGGGAATAAAGTATATTAAGCAGAACTAGATGAAGTTTATTGAATAAAAACGAAGTGTATCGAACAGAACTTAACTGAAAGAGTGCTGATAGTCAACTAACTCTATGAGGTGACCTCAGGTATTACTTGGCTACGAATTCATACCTCAGAAATAACCAAAAAAATAGAGATTTACAATGGTTCAGAACCCAAAACACATTTAGCAATATTTTCGGGATTGGGGGGCAATAAGTTTTATTAGCATACTTACAGAAAGGTACGCTCAAATCCGATAATTACAGCTAAAGGCACGTTCGCTCATTTCCTAATAAGAAACATTCAAAATACATAAAAATGGCTATACTGAAATTATAAACTCAATAATACCAATGATCACAGTGTCGAATAACTTCGAATAATTTATTCATGTTCACACTTACATTTCCTAGTGGTGTACAAAAGTGCTTAAGTAATATTGCGTTAATATTACGTTCGTTTTCTAACTTTGCAGTTTGTAAATTCCAGAAATCTGACCTGCACAGGACAATATTTGCAATATTTGCTACATCCAGATTGAATCGCCATGTAGCTATAGTTATGAGGATATTGGATGAGTGGAGACTAAATGATCACTCACGAATTCAAACACTTTAACACAATGTTTATTTTAAAAACAGTTTGTTTGGGGTTCTGGGATAAGGGAATACTGTTACATGATTTGAGAATATCTCCGACAAGATACTTCGCTTATGTGATGCGGTTGGATACCTTTGGGGAACTGATTTGGAAAATGGAAATTTGAGGGAAGTTGGGAAACTCGAAAAAAAGGGATGGGCTTTGAGGGAGGTGTGTATTTATTTTGATATTGCAAAAAAATTGATCAGTAGGATTTGACATGGATCGGTTAATTTCATGATTGGAGAAGTGAAATGAGAGGTGTAGACATATGGGAAGTAGGTGGAGAGTAACTTGTCCATCAGTATTAGGCCTTTACCCACATTGCAGCGGATCCAATCACCATAGGTGATGAGTGTCACAAAATATAATTCAGGGTCCTACCAATCAAGGAAATGCTTGGACTCCGAGTTATTTGCAAAAAAACCTGTTTTGGGAGTGGTTTTTAATTTGTTTCCACCTCTTGCCGAGAAATTTATTCTTTATGTCATCCACAAAGTGGTTTCTACCCTCAAAATAAATACTTGAAACGATTTCTAGGGTGACCTCATAAAACATATACGTCCGGACCTTCGTTGACTGGTCTATGAGAACTATATCCGAAGGAACGAGAGGGAATTTTCATGTTCCAGCTTGAAGAGAACCCTTCGCCGATGGTGAGAGTCAACCATGAAAACTCCACCAGATTCGCAGTGTATTCTGAAGAATGAGCCGGAGCAAATTTAAAAATAAGATGCTATGGGATCTTTCTGTCTCGACAAATAAAATAAAAAAATCCCCATGCTTTATGAACTCACTAGTCGATACAGTTATGTAGAATGAACATCGGTGGGGACATAGAGAAGAAAAAGATGAACTGGTGCGCTATGCTGGGACTGATACTATGTCGGGTCATTCGCAAGGCGATTTAATATAAATCGAGAAGACGAATGGCACGCGGTGTCTTGTGACTCAGGATGTGTATATCCCCACTCTGAATTCAACTTCCCCCCCCCCCCCCCCCCCCCCTAGGCGTACATGTATTTAAACAGGCGTTCAACATAATTCATCTACGACCGAGCTCTCTTCATCTCCGTCTCCTTTTCGCCTCTTTGTACCGGTATTTCTCGGGCTTTGTGCCGACACACTCGATCGCTTCCTCTTTATACATTTTCCTGAGGTTTATATCGGGTGTAGGTTTACCGAAGATTTTCAGGGTTTTATGCTGCATTGCACTGAGCCCGAGGATGTCCCAACGGTTATTGAGAATTCATATAAATGCTAATGGTGAATACAGCAATGGGGGAAACCGGTAATGGGAGGGGGAAGGTTCGCTTGATGGCCAATATTTTGCTATTCACGGGTGATATTGAAGGAGAAGCCCTTTTGGAATGTAGAAGGGGGGGGGGGATGGGTATTTCATTTTGTCCTGCGAGCAAAGCCCTTCGTGTCTTCCGGGTTTATTATTGTTCTTTATGGAGTCAACTTGCAGAAAATTGTGATGAGCAACGTAAATATTGGGTAAATAAGGCCGAATTCGTCCTTGCCCCCCCCGCCCCCTCTTCGGCGTCTCGTTGGGTTCTCGTCCGGCCGAGTGGAAGATATTCTCCGGAAGCCGGACGCGAACCCAGCACCTGTGATGTGGTAGGAAGAGACTATACATGAGTGCCGATTGTATGTGTGTGTGTGTGTCTGTATCCTGTTTATCTCTCTGTTTCTCTGTTTGTATTCACCCACAGGATCCGTCGGAAACGAAAGATACCGCGCGCCTATGGGGGACTCCCCCCACCCCCCTCCCGCTGGGGTTAGGCTCCCACCCGGTTTAGCGGTCTGATTAGTTATGGATTAGTAAGGACACGGACCAAGGACTACTAACATTGCCAGCAGCCACTGTGCGGACTACGCTGAGAGAAAAATGTAGAATTCACAACTATAAAATATACTGAAATAAGACCTTGACATTTTTCCTCAGTTACCATCACTATTGAGATAGAGTGAAGAAGGTTTTGCTACTTTTATCATCCAACCATACGCTTACCAACTAAATTCACAATCGTTACCTCGTGAGAAACTAACATCACGAAATTCTCTCTTATTGCTCGGTCCCAATACCGAACCACCTCAACTACATTCACACAGTGATCAGTTCTTTGAACTTCTCGTTCAGAGAGTTCTAACTCACTAGCCAACAGAAATAGATAGAAATGATCATGAAACTATATACTTATCGGTCATGATAATAATCCCACAGACTAGTGTTTTATGATGGCTTAGTGATCTACTTAGTAATGATGTACGTAGAATCTACATCACTCCAGGACTAGTCTAATTTTAGGTCTCACAACTAAAGATTGTGTGATCGAGACGTCCCAATAAATTGAGTACTGCGTCCAGTGTGTATTCGTGTTATGGTTACTACTCAAATACGGTGATGCTTCATCCTATACATTGTAATACAGTTTTAGTAACGAAAGTTGAACCAAAATCATATTTGTTACCAACCATATTGTGTCCATTACCATGCTACCTCAACGCTATGTTATTAGTTATCTTTACAGGTGAAATTTCTCTCAGTGTACACCAGGGAACCGACTGTGGGTGGGTGTGTGTGGGTTTGTTCAGATAATTTTTTCTGAATTCAGTTGCTGAATTCTTTGGAAAATTTCCAGATGCAAATTGATATTCAGAAATGAGTAATTTTCAAATCTGTACCATGAAAATTTTCTTAGATTGATGCTTATGCATTGTATGCCATAGGGAAAACAACTAAGGTGCGGGTTATCTCCAAGCTCGAGAATAAATGGCTGAGATCGAGAAAGTAGTCAGTGCCACTTGATATTGCCCGGTGTCTCTTTTGTTCGCCGCAAAGGATTTACTGTGCGTTCATGGTGGCTCCTATAGATAAATAGTCGTTTTTTTTCTATTCAAATGAAATTCACAGAAGTGCAGAATTCTCGTAAAAAATTGTCTCACGCATGGCAAAGTGGGGAAACAATGAAAAAAGGGGTGACCACTAGAGTGTGAGAAAAAAATTAATTTTAGGAAGATGATGGCTATTCAACGAGGTTTTGTTATTTTTATGATTTTTACGCGGAACAACAGCTGTGAGTTTCCAGCCGCTGATTATTTGGAGAACTTCAACTTTTGTACAATTTATCCTGCTCCAAAAGGGCATCATCGAGTTTTTATTTTTTTTTTCAAAAAGTAAAAAATTGAGGACGAAATTAATTTCAGGAAACAATTTCAAAATTTTTAGGATTTGCAAAAAAATTGAAAATTAAAAAAAAATATAATTCGTTAAAATTCCAGAAGTTAGGAAAATAAAAAATTAAAATATTAATGAAGTGCAATTTTTTCTATCAATGCACTTCGCCTAGTGAAACCCTTGCGTGGCCTCATTTCTCCGCCTCTTGCATTCTGCCTTGTATGTACCTCGAGAAAATTAATACTCAAGGTGTACGCGGTCATAAAGCTTCCCTGCGATCCGGTAATTACGTGGGGTTCGTATTATGCCCACCACAACCACCCCGGCTTCGATATGTACATCTGTACATGCCGTACATCATATGCAATGCCGAATGACTACAGCATAACTTTACGACACTTCTTGCGATCTCATGAGATCCGAAATGAACACTTGGAGCATTTACATTTTTCCATTTTTTATTCAACTTAATTATTCTACTTTTTCTGCATAGTATTATCGCGCTTTGCTTTTTTCCATATAAAAAAAATATTGAGAATAATTAAATACACTTCGTGATATAATGTTGGAAAGTAAGAGCATTAAACTACTTACAATGATGAGAAAAATTTGGTACATACACACACAAACACCCCCCCCCCCACACACACACCAATACACCCCCCCCCCCCCCCACAGCCACCCACCTACCCCCCCCACACACACCCATACATATACACCCATACACACACACCCATACACACACACACCCATACACAAGGGAGAAACCTAACTCCCGAAACCAAGGGTGCCAAGGGTGGGCTCCCTATAACAGCCTACATATTAAAGAAGAAACCATGGCCAGTACAACCATTGGAAAAATGATTACGGTGCAGGGGAGGGATACCCCAGTACCGGCGGGTGAGAGTGCCGAAGCAGGCTCGAGCTCGTCGAGATCCGACTACTGCAGCCCTCAAGAGGTGGACCACTTGGCCTCTGATGGGTCTACTACCCCAAGTGAAGAACTTCTGAAGAAAAGGCAAGCTGAAATGGTTAAGATTGATAACCTTTTAAAAGACTTGTTGGAGTATATCACTCCGAAGGCAAACGTTCACAAGCACATTAAGTTGCAAGTCAATAAGATGAAAAGCAGTTATGACCGTTTCGTGGCACTTGACAAAAAAGTGATCCCACAACCAATGGTGCAGACTGCTGACGCCCAAACTTCACCTCACCTAAGTGGGCAGCCGAAGAGAAAAGATATCTCACCTCTGGAGGAGAGAAAACTTCCACGACAGGTGAAAAGAAGGAAGGAAATGACCTTGGAGAACTCTGAGACTGCAAACTCAACCGAGGCCACGGAGAATGACCGAGTAGTTCGAAACCCTACTATCCAGAACGTTACCTCGGATACGGACGAAAGTTCCAGTTGGACAAAGATCCAAAGGCAGGGAAAAGTGGCGAAGACACACCAGAATCAGCCTCGGACGAAGAAGAAAGCAGTAATCCGCCCTGATGCGCTAATTATTCGTCCCACGGGGAAGGATACGTACGCTGAAATATTAGGACGTATAAAGAAAGACCAAGGTGTCTACGCGGCTAGCTCATGCGTGGACAAAATCCGTAAAACAGCCTCCGGAGATGTTCTTTTAATTCTAGCGAGAGGAAAGAAGGACGAAGGTGTTGAGCTGGAGAAGGCACTAGTTGGAGCCCTCCAAAACGAAGCTAAGGTGTTCAATAAGGGACCTCAACAGGAACTCGAAATCAAAGACCTCGATGACGTCACTACCAAAGAAGACATACTTGATGCCCTGAGGAAAGCTGATGGCGCAGATAGTGATATCTCATTGAGTGCCATCAAGTCTCTTCGCAAGGCCTACAGAGGAACACAATCTGCTACGGTGGTACTCCCTGACGCTACTGCAAGAAATATACTGAGTAAGGGTAGTAAAATACGAATAAGCCTGGTATATGCTCGCATCGTGACAGTGGTAAGGCCCATCAAATGCTTCAAGTGTTGGCACTACGAGCATCTTGCCGTCAATTGCAAGAGCTCCATTGACCGATCAGACCTGTGTTACAAATGCGGCGAAAAAGGGCACAGAAGCGCCGATTGTAAAGCGTCTCCAAAATGCGTTCTATGCGTAGAACTGGAGCCCACGAAAGACAATGCCCATGTAACTGGTAGTATCAAATGTCCAGTCTACCAGGGTGCACTCCAGAAGATCCGTACACAGTCATAGTGCGGGTGTTACAGGTGAACCTGGCTCACTGCACCACAGCACACGATCTGCTGACGCAGACGGTTCGGGACCTGAAAATTGATGTTGCCGTCATTTCGGAACCTTACAGGAACCTATATACCCAAAACTGGGTTACTGATACTAGCAATAAAGCCGTCATTTGGTCCTGCGGTGCTCTGCCGCTTGAAGCATATGACGGAGACCAACAGTCTGGATTCGTTGTGGCCAAGGTGAATGGTATCTATCTTTATAGCTGCTATGCACCACCAAGCCTTTGCTATGAAGACTTCACAGCATTCCTGGATAGACTCGTCGTGGATGCAAAACAGCATTCCCTAGTGGCAATTGCGGGAGACTTCAACTCTTGGGCAGTCGACTGGGGCAGCAAGGAGACGAATCAACGAGGACGGGCTTTACTGGAAGCCATGTCGGCCCTAGATGTTGTCCTATTGAACGATGGAATCAAACCGACATTTCGCAGAGGACAAGCGAGCTCATGTATAGATCTCACCTTCGTCAGCAGCAGCCTGATGAAAGGAAACTGTGCATGGGAAGTATCCGAGATCTACACTGCCAGTGATCATCAGGCAGTACTCTGGGAGGTGTCGGTTGATTGGAGATCCGCACCCACACCGGAAAGAACAAATGGAGTCGGCTGGAATGTGCGAAAATTTGACATTGCCACCTTCCTTATGGCACTGAAGACTGCCCGATTAGACAGTAAGAATGCCACAGGGAAAGCAGACGAAACCATGCGGAGAGTCACCGACGCCTGCGATGCCACTATGCCCAGGAAATTTAGTGGAAACCGACGGCCACCGGTGTATTGGTGGAGCGGTGAAATCGCGACCCTCCGCAGGGAATGTTTCGCAGCGAGGAGAGCTTGGCAACGCGCAAGGAAGAAGTCCAACCCCGAAAGTCTCGAAGTGGAGTTTAAAGCCGCTAAGCGTAAGCTTACTAAGGCCATAAAGCTTCGCAAACGAGACTGCTGGAACGAACTGTTGGAGGAAGTGGAGAAGGATCCTTGGGGCAGACCGTACAAGGTGGTTATGACGCGGCTCAAGAGCCAGCCGATGCCATCACCAACCTGTCCTAGGCTCCTGGAGAGAATTGTCTCAGTCTTATTCCCCCAGCAAATGAGTGTGACTGAAAAGCAGGTGGAGGGTGCTATTATCGACGGAATACCGCCGATTACAGCTGAGGAACTATTGCAGGCCTGTAGTAGAGTGGGCAACAACAAGGCCCCCGGTCTCGATGGTGTGCCAAATATAGCGTTGAAAGCCGCCATCAATGCAGCACCCGGCATGTTCCTCGAAATGTATAATACATGCATCCAGGAAGGTATTTTCCCCAGCAGATGGAAGCAACAGAGACTCGTGCTTATCGCCAAGGGGAAAAAGCCACCGGACGAGCCATCATCCAAGATCCTGGAACGCATTATACATCAGAGAATTGAGGCAGTGGTGGAACCCCTATTGGCCGAAGCTCAATACGGTTTCAGACGACGACGATCCACGTTGGATGCTATAGACCTGGTGGTCAAAACAGCAAAAAAAGCAATCGATGGCAGGCGATGGAAAGGAGGCACGAAGCAGTATTGCTTGGTTGTTACCCTGGACATCAAAAATGCTTTCAACTCGGTACGGTGGGATCCCATCCTCGCGGCATTGTCGAAGCTGCAAGTACCGGCATATTTGCAAAAGATGGTAGGTAATTACTTTACCGACAGAGTACTCAGATATGACACAGAGGTTGGTCCTAAAACATATAGGGTGACTGGGGGGGTACCTCAAGGCTCAGTGTTGGGTCCTCTTTTGTGGAATATCGTATATGACGACTTGCTCAAAATAGCATTACCGGCGGGGGCCAAACTAGTAGCTTTTGCGGATGACGTAGCGATAGTCATCGTGGGCAAACACCTTTCCACGCTCCAGCTCATTTTCGAGAATGTTTTTAACAAGATACGACAATGGATGGACTCGATTGGGTTACAACTTGCGGAGCATAAGACTGAGGCACTCCTCATTACGAGCCGGAAGAAAATAGAGACAATTACACTGCAAGTCGGTGAGCACGAAATAATTTCCCAGCCCTACATACGGTACCTGGGAATTATGATTGATGCCCGACTTAGTTTCAGACAGCAAGCTCAACATGCAAGCAGTAAGGCAGGAGCAGTGAAGACTGCTCTTGCAAGACTTATGCCAAATATTGGAGGGCCAAAACAGAGGAGAAGGCTCCTGCTATCATCAGTTGTCACGTCGGTATTAACATATGGTATTCCTATATGGAGTGATGCATTACGAAGCCAAGCATCTCGGCGGCAAATTGTTCCAGTCTACAGGCTGAGTGCCCTTAGAGTGGTCAGCGCATACCGCACAGTATCGAACGATGCTGTGTGTGTCATTGCTGGGATGCTACCTTTTGAAGTGCTAGCGGAAGAGCGTAGGCGACTCTACACACGCAAAACATCAACTGAGCTGAGCTCAGTGGAACTGAGGACAGAAGAACGAAACCACAGCATCCAGCGATGGCAGCTGCAGTGGGACGCCTCGAGCAAAGGCCGGTGGACTCACAGACTTATTCCGAAGCTAGATGTTTGGCTTGACCGATCACATGGACAAGTCAATTACTACCTAACCCAGATGCTCTCAGGACACGGGTGCTTTCGGGAATATCTTCACAAATTTAAGCATGAGGATTCTCCGGATTGCCCAAAGTGTCCGAGAATGAAGGAAAACGCGGAACATGTTCTCTTTACGTGTCCGCGTTTCGACGTCCAACGAGCTGTATGGGAAAATAGCGCAGGCAAACCCATCAACGGTGGAAATCTTGTGGAAGTTATGCTGTCATCAGAGGCGGCATGGAACGCGACAAGCGACTTCGCAATGGAGGTTTTGCAGGAGCTGCGCCGCGAGGAGCAGTTGCGGAAAAATCCAGAGTAACCGGAGGATCTTCTTACCGTCAACGAGCGGAAAGGATTCGCTACTGAGGAAGCCAAGGCTATCGTCCCCTACACAACGAAGTATTGCTCAGCAGATGTTCCGTCGTGTTCTGGGGACCAACCGAACTGTATTGTACGTGACAAGGGGTATTGTCCTTTGCACGTTATGTTTTATTTGTTAATTCTGTAAGTTTGTTTAATAAAGGAAAAAGTAAGAAAAAGAGGAAGGAAAGAGAAAGAAGGAAGTGTGAGGAAGGAGGTTGACTTCCTTCTTTCTCTTTTTCTTTCTAAAAAAAAAAAAAAAAAAAAAAAAAAAAAAAAAAAAAAAAAACACACACCCATACACACACACACACACACACACACCTTCACAGAGAGGCATGGATGGGTGTCTCATAGTCGCTTCTTGACGGAGTACTGAAGAGCAGTCAGGGTGGGAGTACAAACGAGTCACAGAAACCAAAAATAGACTCATGCGTGAGAGACACATACGAGTGCGGTTTATGAGAAGTTGTGAGAAATGATTGGATCTGGAAATTCAAAATATTCTATTATTATCTCAATAAACCGCAGAATTTCATGACCGGAAATATGGACCGCGAATTTAAAACTAAGATTGCGGAGATCTTCTGATGTGAAAAATGTGGAAGTTTCCATTTCCGTAAGGGCTGTTTTTATTTCTGGAAAACATATATCAAATTGTCCATATGTATTGTCATTTATGTAATTTGTTTGGAAAACGCGGAGTTCACATTGAAGATTCATTATTAAAATTCATAAATAGAGAGAGTGAAACAGAAGAAAAATGTGCATCTTAATTGAAATTTTACTCAGCTGGAAATTGCAATTTAGGTTTTTTCCCATTTGAAATCCACGTGCTCGGGGTATCAAGTCGATCGTAATTTCACGCGCTGCATACCGCTCGTCTGAGTCTAAGATTAAAGATTTTCAAAAATGTGGGAAAAGTTGGCGCGCTGTTTCTTTTTTCAAAATTTCGGAAAATTTTCTTGATACCATTTGTCGTACCTTCGAATCCTTTTTCTCATTACTTGGTCCCATTTCCCCTCACAACCTAAATAGCAATGCGGTCCATTAATTTCCCATGGCCCAATAATTATAAAAGCTACAGAGAACGGAAGCTGCACTGAGAGAAATTTCACCTGTAAAGATAACTAATTACAGAGGGCTGAGCTCACATGGTAATGGATACAATATGATTGGTAACAAATATGATTTTGGTTCAACTTTCATTACTGAAACTGTATTACAATGTATAGGACGAAGCATCACCGTATTTGAGTAGTAACCATAACACGAATACACACTGGACGCAGTACTCAATTTATTGGGACGTCCCGATCACACAATCTTTAGTTATGAGACCTAAAATTAGACTAGTCCTGGTGTGATGTAAATTCTACTTACATCATTACTAAGTAGATCACTAAGTCATCATAAAACACTAGTCTGCGGGATTATTATCATGACCAATAAGTATATAGTTTCATGATCATTTCTTTCAATTTCTGCTGGCTAGTGAGTTAGAACTCACTGAACGAGAAGTTCAAAAAACTGATCACTGTGTGAATGTAGTTGAGGTGGTTCGGTATTGGGACCGAGCAATAAGAGAGAATTTCGTGATGTTAGTTTCTCACGAGGTAACGATTGTGAATTTAGTTGACAAGCGTATGGTTGGATGGTAAAAGTAGCAAAATCTTCTTCACTCTATCTCAATAGTGATGGTAACTGAGGACAACTGTCAAGGTTTTATTTCACTATATTTTATAGTTGTGAATCCCACATTTTTCTCTGTGTGTATGGGGGGGGGGGGCGTCCATACGATGTTAGGCCGGGGGGTAATGGGACAGACGTGATTTCCTTTAATTTCCGATACGTCGCAACGTCTAAAAAAATTGCCACTTGAAGATGTATCTCTATGGCCCTGCTCACCCACCCCCAAAAGTCATCCAACAAATCCTCAACAATGGACCCCCAACACACGTATCCTTCTCCCCCAATTTACCTCTCGCTAATCCCCGCATAATAGAGCCTCGAAATTGATTTCTCACATCGGCCCGCAGCCATGTTTTCCCCATTTCCGTCCCAAAAAATGTTTGATATTATAAATCTCACCCGGGACACACCATACAATAAAGCACGGGCATATAAATTCCCGCCGCGAACCGTCCCCCATACACAGGGGGGGTACATACCGTTGGGTAACGAATGGGCCGTGTGTGGTTTCGACTATCCCTCGAGATATGACGCCACAGTGTCTTCCTCCCTCCTTCAACATAGCTTTATGGTGCGTATCTGCCTTTTTTCCGCGGTGACTCGCGGGGTCGTTTCAACCTTGTCTGTATAAGTTGCATGTGTGTTGCCGATGCGTCCCGATAGGGCGGGACACGGGCATAAACAATTGTGCACACTGGGCCTCGCCCCCTTCCAATGCCATGGAACCAGCAAAATAAAACTGTTCGATAAAGTGAGAAAAAAGCGTGGGGAAAAAATAAATGGAGAAAGAGGTGGAATTAAAAATCCTTGATAATAAATAAAGTGGCGATGGAGTTCGATGTTGGGGAATATGCGGGAAAATTATATTCTGGAGATTCAACGGAGATGGGTGAATGAATTGTTCTGAATGAAATTTTTTGCGACTGGGGATTGTACTCCTGACTGACCCTGAAAATTGAATGATTATCGCGCATATTAGGGTGTAGAAAATTTCAGGCTGGAAGTTGATGTTGTACCCTTTCATAAATTCATTTTCTGGCGTTGAATAGTTTAGTTAATTTTCAATCTTACTGCTCTATGAAACTTGGCGCTGTACGGGTCACCCCAGAGGTACGGTTTTAGTAAACTCGCATAGATACTCGTTTTATCCTGGGGTGTGCACGCCACACGAGTTCACGTGATATTTCAGCGAGCCGTAGGGGTCTAGGAAGTTTCCTGGGTTCTTCTGCCTCCCTGTAGCCGCCTTGAATGTTGCAAATGGCAGACTGGGCAAGAGAGACGTGCGCCAGTGTGCGGATGTTTGTTATTTATGCGTGTGCACCTCGACTCGGGTGGGAAACGCTCGTCTCCCTACATTATACCACCATTATGTGTATACATTACACCGCTGAATATCGATAAAGCATGGATTATCATTGGAATTGTTGAGCGCAAAGCACAAGACTGTATATCTGCATTCATGGACCATAAAAATACACAAATTGGGCTGCAATATTATGAGGATGTTGAACAATAGAAGTTAACAGAAAATATGAAAAATGGGAAGAAATCACTAAATTTCATGGATTATATGATTGCATATACAGGGTGTTCCAAAACTAACTTTATTGTTGAGGGGCGAAAAGAGGGCACAATTCCGAATTGAAAGTGCTTCTTCAACTTTTCTGTCTGACGCCCCGCCGTTACGTTCTCGAAGTTTGGAGTTGATCCGTTTGAACATTGCTTAGTCTACTCGACCAGTGCTTCCTGTCCTGAGGACGGTTCCAAGCTAATGAGCAGTCTGAAGAATTGTTCCACGTGAATGGGACGTTCTGGGAATTGGTACAGATGGGACTTCAATTGGAGAAACGGTTCCAGATGAAACCTCACCCACACACCCCCCCACCTACCCGCCCACCCATCTACCCACTCACCCACCTACAGAACCCAACCACCCACCTAGCCACTCACCTACCCACCCACGCACCTACCCACCCACCCGCCCGACCACCTACCCACCCACCCATTCACTCACCTCCCCCCCTACTTACCCACCCACCCACGCACCTACCCACTCACCCACCCACCCACCCGCCCGACCACCTACCCACCCACCCACTCACTCACCTCCCCCCCTACTCACCTCCCCCCCTACTCACCTACCCACCCACTCACCTACCCACCCACTCACCTACTCACCCACCCCCTCACCTACTCACCCACCCCCTCACCTACTCACCCACCCCCTCACCTACTCACCCACCCCCTCACCTACTCACCCACCCCCTCACCTACTCACCCACCCCCTCACCTACTCACCCACCCACTCACCTACTCACCCACCCACTCACCTACTCACCCACCCACTCACCTACTCACCCACCCACTCACCTACTCACCTACCCCCCGCCCCACACACACACACACACAGCACACATCGACTCAAAATTTGTTGGGGTTTATTTCCGTATACTCGAAAGACCAGTTAAAACAGCGAAGATCTGGCCCCGAGCTCGGGGTCATGACAATAATTCCTCAGAATCGGGAAATTAAGAACTCCAGTGGGATTTCAACGATAACAATCCCCAATTGTAGTTGTTGGTGTGTTATTTAGACCTGTAACCGAGTTTGGCTAGATGACAGTAGACCACGGTATTGGCCGCTTTTGAGGTGCATGAGTCGGCGCTTATGGGGCAAGAACAATGGCCGATTGGGGCCCGGTGTCGATGTCTAAAATCCAGGGGCAAACAAATAGCCAATTAAAATTCCGTGTGCTAAGGCAAACGCTCACTTACGTGTATACAGCGGTATAGAGAGGCATGCAAGGCCCCGGTACCTCGGCAGGCCCTTCGGGAACCAACCTCCCACCCCTCCTCCTCCTTCTTCCCCTCACCCTCCTCCCACCCCACCCCCCGCCTCCCACCCGCCCTACGTCCTTTGTAGTCCGACTTTTTCTCGCCATGTCGTTCACACGACGCCATTTACTCCCCTGGCTTCCTCAAAGTCCAAACGCGAATAAAAAGAGCGTAGAGGGAGTTACATGGATAATATATCAATGACACTCTTGTCAATAGTTTTTACGGGAATAATCTTATCCGTAGGTGTATCGATACATGCAACATTGTAAGAGGATCAATGGAATTTTTTTTTACTCACCGCCATCGCGCATCTTGCGGCTTATTAGCGAAAATCCGTCGAAATAAGGGAATATGATGCGCTGATCGCTATCACAAGTGTTTATTGGTGCTGGATCGTGGGGGCGATAACCGCGCATTCGATCGTATCTTTGGGGGAAATGAGGGGCATGAAAAAAAAATTGCAAGCAAGGAGGAGGCTTGAAACGGATTAGCAATGCTGGAGGTCAGCATTGGTTTTCCCGGTTGATGACGACATTTCGGCAGCTTCCCCATTGGTCCAGCTGTACGAGCAACTGCATTGAAAAAATTGTTTTTTTTTTGTTTTTTGAAAATTTGTGTACTTTTGTATTCCAACAAAATGAAAGTTGGTTTAGTTGAAATACAAATTATTCTGCAAAGCAGTTGATGAGAAAATTTGATGAGCTCATAGAGAGTAAATCTGATGAACTCGAACACGCTGAATTTTCATCGCAAATCTAAATGTCCACGTGTTGTAAAAAAAATTTATTCGATTGAATTAAATTACCCTATCGAAGTGCTTTTACACAAAACTCACCTGTCCTTATTAGCAGAAAACTTTCAAGATAAGTGAATATGATTCTCCGATCATTATCCGCTTGTTTATTGACATTTTGCTTGGAGCTGTGGCTGCGGGAAATCTGCGAGAAGCTTGATTTGCGGTGGGTATAACTCCTTTTAATTTGCCTCAACTATTTCATATATTTTTTTATCATTCAACGATAGGCATCGGGAGCAGATAATTGCACCACGTATTGCGTACATTATTGGATCGTATATTATTTGATGAGATTCAATATAAGTTTTGGTGTGAGCTCAGAGCATCGTTTGTATGGGGATAGGCTTGGGCTTTTGTGAGATTTTATCAAAGCAAGAGGCCAAAGAGAAAGAGGAAAAACCAATAAATGCTTCCACAAACGCTTTGAATTTTTTTTTGAAATTTTGGCAATTCTGCATCTGATTTTTTTATAACAAAATGTTTTATCTACGAGATATAAAGCACACGAAAATCACTCTGAGTTAATTTTCCGGATTGAACATTGCAAGATGTGTGATTTTCCTTCACTGCCAGTGGCGGGATTTCTGAGCGTTGAGGACACGCAATTTGCGACGACAAATGCGCGCGTGCGCAACGCCGCTGTTACTAGCCCAGGTGGGAATTGGCCATGCGATGAAGCTTGATCAAAGCTTGGACGAGGCTTGACTAAGATTCGCCAAAGCTGTGTTTTGAAGCCTCGGTTAATCTGCACAGAACATGCAAATGTAACACCAATCCCAGCTTAGAGAATAAGCTTCGTCCTAGCTTGGTTACGTACGTTAATACAAGCTTCGAACTTTGTCTTCATTCAAGCTTCGGACTTTATCTTGGTACAAGCCTCGAAATTCATTTTCGTCCAAGTTCCAATATTTCTCGTGGTCGAAGCATCGAAATTAATCTTGGTCCAAGCTACAAAATTTATCTTGGTTCAAACTTCGAAGATAGGAACATTGAGGTTAGACCAAGCTTAGTTGAACATTGGTTGCCAAGCTTGGGTTTAGGTGGTGCAGCAATCCTGGATTTATATAGGAATCAAATATTAAGCAGAGTTTCGCTGAAGCCGATAAATCGAAACGAGGTAAAATATGCTTCAATCCAGCTTAGTTCAACCTTAGTTCAGAAGCTTGGGTTTAGATAGTATGAGCAATCCGGGATTCATGCTTGTTAAAGCTAGGATTCAAAGCTAACAAAGCTGAGCTCGGCCCAAGCTTAGCACAACATAGTTTCTGATGCTTGGGTTTGGATGATTCTAGTAGGCTTGGATGTATGTATGTATCCAACATTGGACGCAGATTGGATTCTGCCTGTGAACCAACGCTAGGGACGCTAAGATTGAGCCAAGCTTGGCACAAGCTCGGCCAACAAAGCTTGCATATCTTTGATATAATTAAGCTTGGTTTGACCTAGGCTTACACATGGAATGAAGCTATGTCGCAGCTATCCAGTCCAAGCTTCGGCGTCGGATTTTTTACCTTTGCCAAATACAGCGGTAAAATACTTCGTTAGTTGCAACGCCTTCACGACGGAAGGGAAGGTAAAAAGTGGAGGGTTGGAACTAAACCACCACCCCTACTCTTTCGAGGCGATCGGCATCAGTTCCAGGAAGTTTACAGACACAAATAACATTTTACCTTCGATCTTCACATAATTTCGAATTTCACAACGACCGAATGTAAACAAAACACGACCACCGGTAACCCGCACGTGTTTAGGTGAATTGTGTGCGGCGGAGCGGAAGGGGGGGGGGGCACCCCGGTGGTGGAAAAAAGGGGCAAATGTTGCAACTAACGAAGGTCCAGTGTACTCAAAATTTTGAAGTTTGGGGAAGTTTGAAAGTACATACGGATAATTGGTATTTTTTTTTGGTAATTCTGAGTTTTAATTTTTTTCTCAAAAATTTTTTTTAATGATTTTCAAAAATTGCAAATCTTAATTTTTTAAAAATTCCAAAAATTCCAGATCTCCAAAATTGTTAAAATCGCGACGATCCCTAAACCTCATTCTGTCGTTACTTTAGCTCTTCATATTTTTATTATTCATCGATATTCATCTGTTGTGCATAATTGCAGCGCGTATTGCGTACATTATTGGCTCGTATATTATTTGAGGAGATTCAATATAAGTTTTGGTGTGAGCTCGCATCATTTGTATGGCTACCTATGGCTATGAGCTCGGGGTTTCGCGAGAGATTTTATCTGGGGCGAGAGGCAGTGCAGAATAACCTAAAAAAAAATGAATGGTTACAGCACGCATGCGCGATATCGCGCGATCTGATGAATGTGGGCGCGGGGTGGGGATTTGCTCCTCATTTTTGCAACGGTGATTATTAATATTAAAATTGAATGCCGGTGTCTGGGGCCCTCGTAGAACCCACGTGAGTTGTAAAAAATCGGCTCCGAGGGAGGGCCCTGGTGTTGTTGAACGGCTACGCGAGGTGAAGATCCCCATCGAAAAGCGCGCCATGGAAAAAATACGATGGCGCTTCCGATTATTATCGATACGCGCCGAGTCGATACATAAATTCTGGGGGTCCTTTATCCACTGTCTCAATGGTAATGCAATTCTGCTCACTTTCGCTGAGAGGATTTTTTGGGTGTAGCGGGCGGCGGGGGGGGGGGAGAGGGGGTGTTAATTGGGATGCGCTGAGAGAATTGCGATGGGAGGGGGGGGGGGGTGTCTCAATTATGGCGAGGGATCTATGGCTCGCGATGATAAATGCTAAGTCACATGAGCATACTAATAATAATTGTTATAAAGATGATAACCGCCTTAAGCTGTTCAGCTTCCGGATTTCCAATTCCGGAAATTAGTCTGTCAATGGGGATGAGTTTCCAAAATTTTGCGATTTTCAGATTTTTTTCAAATTTTGAAAATTCTGGAAATTTTTAAGAGCTTTCAAAATCCTTTAAAATGTGCATGAGCGGGTGGGTGGGTGGGGAGTGTGTGTGAGTGGGTGGGTGAGTGCGTGTGTGTGAGTGGGTGGGTGTGAGTGGGTGGGTGTGAGTAGGTCGGTGAGTGGATGGGTGTGTGTGAGTGGGTGGGTGTGTGTGAGTGGGTGGGTGGGTGTGTGTGAGTGGGTGGGTATGTGTGAGTGGGTGGGTGGGTGGATGTGTGAGTGGATGGGTGGGTGGGTGTGTATGCATATATATACATTCACATGGAAGCAACTTTTGCATCATACATGAATGAAAAAAAATCCAACGGATAATGAAATAAAAGCGACCGATATATGCATAACTATATGAGCAAGACTCGATTTCACATACAGGAACTGGTTACGGATAAACGACGGACCACCCGATTTGCTTTGGTGTAACCGGTGGACTAACGATGAGGGTACGTAATTAAGAGAATGTGTTGCGAGTTCACTTTCGATTGATTTTTTAATTGATTTCGAGAGATCGGGAAAAGGGATAGATAGCTTGGGATGGGCTGATTGGCTAATTGGAGACATTTTTTGAGACACGAATTGATGATAATAAAAGACAGTCTTTGGGTGAATTCTATTGGTTAGTGTGCATAGGCGCGAAATTACTGAGAAGTTTATCGGTGTCTTCATTCCCTCCATCGCCCTCTCAAAAAAGCGAATTGTTAGGAGAAGCAAATTTGAAATTTATAGAAAAATTCGGAATTTTTAAATCTTTGAAATTTCCGGAAGTTCCAAAAATTTTCATGCCCAGTATTTTCGTCAATTATGAAAATTATCAAATCTTTGATTTTTCGAAAAAAGAAAATTGAATTTTTCTATTTTCATTATTGAATTTGTTTATTTTTTCCTTTCCTGAATTTTGTATTTTGTGTTTACTGGTAATTTTTTTTTTCAAATTTCTTTCAAATTTTTGAATTTTGGCCTTTACTGAAATTCGGAATTGTAGAATTTTTTGAATCCACAATTTCCATTGCAATAAAAAGTCACTGCATGGTGAATATTCATCTCATTATTAATCTGAAAATAATTATCTGCAATTAACAAGTGGGAGCCATTAGGGTATGGCTCGATTACTAATTGCGGGCAGTTTTGAGGCACAGACTAATGCAAATAAAAGACGTTCATTAGTTGGGTTATGTCAGTTATTGTCGTTATGCAAGGAATTAGTGAATAGAGTTTTTTTATTTATTTATCAAGTGAATGGGGCTATCGATGGCATGATTGAGTCCTTTAGCAGTGGATGTGCATTCGAAAAATTCCAGTGCAACTAGAAAAAGAAAGAAGTGGTTCGTTCTTTGAATTGAGCCTTCATCGTAGACTTTCAAAGGTCAATAGGACCTTTCTCATAAAATTCCTTTTTTATAATTGTTTAAAATTTGTTAAATTTTCAAAGATTACAAATTTTTCAAAATGTCGTAGATTTTTGAAAATTTTCAAATTTTTGAATTTTTCGAAAGTTTCAATTTAAAAAAATGTTGAAACACTCAAAATTTGAATAATTAGAAAAATTTCGTAACCCGTCGGATTCTAATAAATTTTGACATTTTCAATAAAAATTTCCAAAATCTGAAAATAAAAAAAATCCAAATTGTGGACCAACTAAAAATATTCGAAAAAATCAGAATTTTCCAAAAAATGAAAAATATTAAAAAAAAAAAAAAAAAAAAAAGTCCGGACACTAGTTGCTCCCACGATAATCACGTAGTCAGGAAGTGTCGCTTGAGGCTACTAAGCATGCATTGCGAGTCTATCTGGCATTTTCCGCTGTCTAGAAAATTCCTTGATGCTGACTAGACAAAGATGGAGGGAGAGACCGGTGTCAATACTGATGCAAAATCCCGTGAAAGCTCCGATGAGTCACAGGTAAAAAATTGAATGGAATTTTTCCCTATCACTGGTAGATTCATTTTTCATGTTTATCCTGACTATGGGGTTCTATAGGGTGACAGGGGTCCGATAACCACAACGACGAAAAACGCTTTGATTACCAATCAGCTCAGCTCATGTGACGCGCATCCACATCGGCTGAAAGTATCAGTTGTGGGGACTGGAAGGACCGGCATGGCTTGCGCGATCGCTATCCTTATGCAAGTGAGTAAATCTGCCCTGTTAAAAATGTTTATAATTTTACAACTGTTAGATATCAGTGGTTATTGAGGGCTTAAATCATCAACTGCACAATATAAAAGTGGTTTTGTTTTATAGACTAGTCTCATGACTTGTTGCTCGCGAGAGAAATTTCACCTGTAAAGATAACTAATTACATAGGGCTGGGGTCGCATGGTAATGGATACAATATGGTTGGTAACAAATATGATTTTGGTTCAACTTTCGTTACTAAAACTGTAGTATAATGTATAGGACGAAGCATCACCGTATTTGAGTAGTCACCATAACACGAATACACACTGGACACAGACCACACACCCCCCCACCCACACACCCACACACACAGACCCACACCCACACACCTACCCGCCCACTCACACACACATACACCCACCTACCCACCCACACACACACTCACAGAGCGGCATGGATGGGTGTCCCGTAGTCTCTTCTTGACGGAGTACTGAAGAGCAGCCAGCGTGGGAGTACAAACGAGTCACAGAAACCAAAAATAGACTCATGCGTGAGAGACACATGCGAGTACAGTTTATGAGAAGTTGTGAGGAATGATTGGATCTGGAAATTCAAAATATTCTATTATTATCTCAATAAAGCGCAGAATTTCATGACCGGAAATATGGACCGCCAATTTAAAACTAAGATTGCGGAGATCTTCTGATGTGAAAAATGTGGAAGTTTCCATTTCCGTAAAGGGGAGCGATAAGGGCTGTTTTAATTTCTGGAAAAAATATATCAAATTGTCCACATGTATTGTCATTTATGTAATTTTGGAAACACGGAGTTCACATTGAAGATTCATTATTAAAATTCATAAATAGAGAGAGAGTGAAACAGAAGAAAAATGTGCATCTTAATTGCAATTTTACTCAGTTGGAAATTGCACTTTAGGTTTTTTCTTATTTTGAAATCCACGTGCTCGGGGTATCAAGTCGATCGTAATTTCACGCGCGGCATATCGCTCGTCTGAGTCTAAGATTAAAGATTTTCAAAAATGCGGGCAAAATTGTCGCGCTGTTTCTTTTTTCCAAATTTGGGAAAATTTTCTTGACACCATTTGCCGTAACTTCGAATCCTTTTTCTCATTACTTGGTCCCATTTCCCCTCACAACCTAAATAGCAACGCGGTCCATGAATTTCCCATGGCCCAATAATTATAAACGCTACAGAGAACGGAAGCTGCACTGAGAGAAATTTCACCTGTAAAGATAACTAATTACAGAGGGCTGAGCTCACATGGTAATGGATACAATATGGTTAGTAACAAATATGATTTTCGTTCAACTTTCGTTACTGAAACTGTAGTACAATGTATAGGACGAAGCATCAGTCTATTTGAGTAGTAACCATAACACGAATACACACTGGACGCAGTACTCAATTTATTGGGACGTCTCGATCACACAATCTTTAGTTATGAGACCTAAAATTAGACTAGTCCTGGAGCGATGTAGATTCTACGTACATCATTACTAAGTAGATCACTAAGTCATCATAAAACACTAGTCTGTGGGATTATTATCATGACCAATAAGTATATAGTTTCATGATCATTTCTATCTATTTCTGTTGGCTAGTGAGTTAGAACTCACTGAACGAGAAGTTCAAAAAACTGATCACTGTGTGAATGTAGTTGAGGTGGTTCGGTATTGGGACCGAGCAATAAGAGAGAATTTCGTGATGTTAGTTTCTCACGAGGTAACGAATGTGAATTTAGTTGACAAGCGTATGGTTGGATGGTAAAAGTAGCGAAATCTTCTTCACTCTATCTCAATTCTTATTATTTTTATTATTCTTCATTTTGTTATTATCGTTACACTTTCTTTTCTTCAATGCGTGACGTCACTACCTGCGGCTGCTGCTTGCGTATATCTGCATGATTTTTATTGCTTATTGTTTTATTTGCCTTTATTTTGTACTTTGAATCTGAATATTTTTGGAATGGCTCTGCTTACTGCGTAGGAACTAAATTTTGTTTTGTCACTAGTTTATGCTTAATTCTGCTTTTACTATGAAGCCTGCGGACGTTTCGTCCATGTTTTTTTCTTTGTACAACATAATGTGCAGTAATAAACGAATCAATCAATCAATCAATTAATTAATCAATCAATAGTGATGGTAACTGAGGAAAAGTGTCAAGGTCTTATTTCATTATATTCTATAGTTGTGAATCTCACATTTTTCTCTCAGTAGGCGGGGATCGTTACACCCCGATCCGCATATACGAGTAGGGGATATTCATATCCCCACATCGAGAACATTTGTCTCTCCCAATCCGGCATATGGCATCCCCGAATAGGAGACATTCCATTCGTAAATCGGGGATTGCTCACTCCTCAATCCAGAACCGAGCATTCCCTGATTCGATATTTCATCCCCGAGTACCCATAATTTATCATCCCAGATCCGGGAAATTTGGTTTCCCACAGCGACGACACTGCTTTCTGTGGTTTCCTGTGTCTTATCAGGCCAAGGCAGTGCGGTGTATTATCCACAAGCCCACATATCCTGAATAGATCGAAACCATTGAAGATAAAAGAAGAGCAATTCTACATAGTAATAGTCTCAAAATAAAGATTACGGAAAATCCCAAAAGTTCCGAGGACTTCTTCGCATCCGTGAATTTTAAAATATACTTTTCAAATTCTTAGATCCTTATTAATTTCCATCAGCAGTTCTAACCTTATTGAAGCATTCCACGGTTGTATGAAAAAATGACCTGTGAAAAAATAGCCGCAGAAAAAATAGCTTATAGAAAAAATAGTCGAAGAAAAAATAGCTTATGGAAAAAATAGACTTGAAAAAAATAGACCACGGAAAAAAAGATTTTGGACAAAAAAGACATCGAGAAAATTACGTCCAGGGTGCCAAAATGTTCTCCCCCAACGTGGGCCGCCCCACTCGGGTTTTTACATCACGATGGGGGGGGGGGGGGGGGTGGTTACAGGAACCCCCATTTGGAGTTCCCATGCTCGGGGGCGGCTATTTTTTCTTCGGCTATTTTTTCATTCGGCTATTTTTTCTATAAGCTATTTTTTCTTCGGCTATTTTTTCTATAAGCCATTTTTTCTGCCAACCGCATTCCACACTTACTTGAGTGATAGAATGCATATTTCGTATTAATGACAGATATATACGTAGAGTGGTACCTAGTGGTAAATCTAAAAGCGGCACACTGCAGGACCAGAAAATGTCACAAATTTCCGAGAGTTGCAAAAAATTGCAATGATATTAGAGACTTGAAAAATGCCAAGTATTTTGAGAATTTCATGTTACTATCGGTTGCACGCCTCAAACTGTCGATTATGGTCACCGGTAGGACCTGGGCGATTGCTATCCCGGTACAAGTATGTGGACTTTAGGGTGGGGGGGGGGGGGAAGGAATAGGGGAATACAAGGATTATGGACAATGCAAATGGGAGGGGGATAAAAATCGGGTAATTACCGCAATTAATCTGTCGGCAAATCCCACAGAGAATGGCGAGCGAGGTCTGCCTGATCGACAAGAATGCGGCACGAGCGGAGGCAGAGGCCGAGGACATCCGGCACGCTGGCATCTTCCTGGGGAATCCGATGGTCACTGGCACTGCCGGTAAGAATTCCCAAAAATTTTCTGGCATTTTCCCACAGAATTTTAGTATTTTCAAATTTATTTTTTTGGAAATTCTTATGACTTTGGATGGATGAAGTCAATAACTTACCGATATCTGCCGACCGTGGTATCTGCACGAACTTGCGCCCGACGCTATACCGTGAGAACTGTTGGAAATAGAAAAAGAATTATTCAACATGAAATGTGTAGAATCATGAACGGAGCAACATTTGTTCGACATTCTTTTCCTCATCTTCAATCGTTCTCGAAATACAGCGCTTGAACTTGAGACAGATCAATCTCGAACAAATAGATGACGAGATGTATGATTTATTTATTACACAGTAATAATTAACTGAAGAAGGTCCTTCCCAGGCGCGGCCTGGGCAAATGCTGCCAGGGCTCAAGTCTTCACTTACAAAATACTCAACAATTTTCCTTACAATTAGACAATTAAGTCGGCGCAAGCCAGTTTATCGGTCACTAACAACGCTTGCTCGACTCGACTCGGGGTGTGGGAAATTGAAAGACCCAAAAGACCAGAGAGAGGAAGAAAGAAACTCAACACATAAGGCAAAATTATAATAAATCTTCTATACTCACTTCAAATTGTCGACAATATTTATTCTATGAATTTTACAACTGCATCGGGATTTCGGGAATCGACTTTTCTCCCGTTCATAATTCATACGCTCAAGGATATTCAACCCGTATAGTCAAAACAAAAGTTTATGACCCTGTCTATAATTCGTTATATTTATCGTCAATAATTTTCTATCAATATTTCAATGCGTTAATTAGTTGAAGTGATGGCCATAGAAAATTATTATCTTGTATTTGATTTTGCGAATCAATATTATATTGTTTAAACAAATTAATGAAAACAAATTTTAGTCAATCGTCATGAAATTTTTACCATCGTTTCATATCTGCTTCAATAGTAAATTTTCAAAAATTCAACAAATTCGTACATTTTGAACTGTATTTACAGAAAGTTTATTTTTTCCATAAGAGGCCGTATTAATTGAGAAGTTTGATAATTAATAACTACAAAACGCTTCAAAAACATTATGTCAAAATTTCAAGCAATTCGTACATCTTCGCCAATATAGGTGGAATATCCTTAACACTAGACAACATACACAAGTTTATAGTTGAAGAATCCTGAACGCGCGCTGCATCACGATATACAACTTTTGAAGTAATAACAATTCTTTTCCGAAGTTGAACATACTGTGCATCATCGATTCCGAAAAAATGAGAGCTTTCAGTTTTCCAATTTGGAGCAACCATTTTTTGTTTTTTCTGTAATTATCGCATACATATAAAATGTTCAACATTGGACAGAATAAGTAAAACTCTCGAAACTTCTAAAACTACATAAGTTATGACAACTCGAACAATTGTTATACTTTTGAAAACTAAACCCGAATCGATATCGCAAATATCGACATTTGATTTTAATCCGTTGTTACAATTTTCGCCACAAAACGCCATTACGTTTTGCATGTCATAATTTCCGAGATATTTCGACTGTAACGATGTTCATTTATGTGTATGTATTTTCTTGAATTTTCTTGAATAGGAATAAATAGAGATAGAGACTATGATTGTCAACGATGGCGCGGCTGCGGGCGCATTTCGGCGTGACAAAATTTTGAGATATATCGTTTGTTTATCGATATCAGATGTATCTCCTTTTTATAATAGGTCCGCCGAGACAAGAGCACATCATCGCATGGCCTGTTGCCGGCTTGGGCCCGATGGTTACTCAAAATTTGGTTTTCGCATGCGCAATACAACATTGGCGTTCTTAATATATTTGAAACTGGTAGTTTTTTTTTTTTTTTTTTTTTTTTTATTAAGTAAGTATTAATCCTTGATAGGATTAATAATAATAATAACAATACGGTCTTTATTGCAAGAAATCTTACAAACGGCCATCGCCCTAGGGCCTTCAGCCAGTGATAGGATTATTTACAATCGTTGATACAGTGCTCAGGGTAAATTTACAATATTGCTGTATCTATGATAATTTTAAGAAAGTTAACATAGTCATATACAAATCCAGATAACTGAAACTGGTAAATATCGACTTAAAATGACAATCCTTAAAATGAATCCTTCCATTGGTTTCTAAACGTCCTCGATGGGCAGTAAAAAAAAATTCACAATTTTTGGAAAATTTTGAACATTTTCATTTTTTTGAGAAATTTGCAGTTCATGAAAATGTCCTTGTCTAAAAATTTTGGAAAAAATTTCAGTTTTCAAAAAGTACATAGAGGAAGTCAATGGCATTGTATAATACATTAATTGCGATAAAGCCAAACGAAACAATTCATGAACGATTCCATTGCCCCACCCCACCATCAAACGAACCCTCTACAACCTAACCTTTTTCTCTGGGCTATGCAAGTCTTATCTCCGAGAAAGCATTACGATTAATCTCGATCCCTCTAGCCATTGAAGTCCGTGCCCTCGGCGGTCTTGAAAAACGAGCGAATTCCCAGGTAAAACGTGAACCAGCACCTGACTCCTCCATTCCACCTGCGCTCGTTATAAGTTACCCAAAGTTGACAGTGTCCTGGCTATGGTTCTAATGATTGAAAATGACGCTACACCAAAATTCATTCGTGATCCAAACAGGCCGTTATGCTCGTCGACCTGACTATTCGCGTCTAGACGATGAGCGGAACGACCTCTAACTATGGACCTAAAAATGACGATAACAATACTATATTCCCATAATGGAATATAGCCTAATCTCCACCATACCTCGCAAGACGCATACTAGTGCAGTTGATTTAATGACTCGAATCTTAGCCGAATCTCTTGCCTTTTTCTTATACTCTGTTCTTTTGCTTTTTGCAAAGGCTAATAGCGTTTATTAACTTCTCGAAAGGGTAAGTTATTGTAATCACCCCAGAAATGAAATGTCTCAGAATCATGAAATTTCTACGTTTCTCGACGTTTCACATTCCTCCTCATACATTTTCAGCGCGGGTTATGTGTGTGTGTATGTGCGTCCGTATCCTTTTTGGATCCTCAACTTGGACACGTCTTCCGGTCCTCTGGTCATAGACCTCCAGCCGAATTAATCTACAGCTCTTCGGGTTGCTTAGCTATCAGCATCCTTTCATCCAAGGTCACACACTCTGTTCATCCGACGAATGGTAAGGCGATTCTTTCAAGAGACTCGGACGTTAAATGGCAATCTGTCTTCCCCAGTGTTTCACCTTGGGTTAACCTTCCTGGTGACTGAAGTGCTTGACGCCGAAATCTTCATAACGCCCACGTGCCACCCATCCACCTAACCATCTCAATCGATCTCGCGCCTCTACCTAGACAAAACGATGAAATTCCCACGTAAACCATCAACACCTGACTATCTTTCACCTGCATTTCTCCATTCACTCAAATGACAATATGTCTTTGAGTCTTTCACCCTGCGTTAGCCTTCGTGGTGACGCAAAGTACCTGAAGGTACTTACCTGAAATCCAAATCTTTATCATGACCGCATACTATCCATCCACCTAAGCACTTCGATTAATCTCGACCCCTCCAGCCATCTAGCTTTCCTCAGTGTTTCTTGAAAAATGACTAAATTCCCAGGTAAAACGTCACCTGACACCTGACTCCATTCCACCTGCGTTTTCCCATTGTCAGTGATTCAAACTCAAGAATGTTCATTCTCTCGACGGGCATTTTTTTATTCCACCCATTTCATCCCATCAACGGGTGCAGGATTGGTCGTTTTAACGGATCACGCTCAGCGCGTCGGGGGGGGGGAGGGGGAGGGAGGGCGTTATCTGCGTGGAAAAAGGCAGAAAGACAGCTCAGTGGCCAGGACACGATTCTTCAGACGACGAAGGGACACGCTCACCCGGTCCACGTCCCCCCCCCCCCCCCCCAACTCATTCTTCACTAATCTCGTCAGCCGATCTCTCACCAGTTGTTCATCTCGCTCAATTCTTATTCACCTCGTCTCCGGTCTTCAATTCCTGAAGAAAAGCCCAAGCGACAACGCGCTTTTATCTACTCCAATCGCCCTGGATGTCCGGATTATCCATTTTTTTTTTGTCTTTCCTTTGGACGCTGATCTGTTTATCCTGCGTTGACGAGAATTCTCAATCAGATGTCGTTGAAAAAAACATTGTCTAATCGCTTGATCTTAGGGCTTAATGTTTTGAGGAAATTTGGGAAATGTTTGTTCTTGGGGCACATTTTCACTCACCGTTTGTGGGTATTACACACTGTCTTGAGGGTTTTACGGCGGACAAACATGGAAGATCTTGGGTAAATGAACACATGTAGATTACGAAACACTCATTCTAGGAGAAGCTCAAGGGGAGGACAAGCGTGTTAGATCAACTCTTACATCAATTGGATAATTCAGCATTTCTGAGAGCGCCAGCAGCAGAAGGCAGCGCTGCACCACCAATTGTCCTCCATAAAAACATGCATTTTATGGTTCACGATTTTGCTAGCCTTCATGATTCAGCTGATAGGATGGTAACTCAACTTCCTAAAAAAAAAAAAAAAAAAAAAAAAAAAATTGTTCCCTCACCAGCATCGTTGATATAATCTAAAAATGGTAAAAAAAATTTGTTTTCACCCGCAAAAAATTATTGCGGAATTCGCGCCTATCTACCCATAAAATCTATCCTGTTTTTTTACCATTTACCATTTTTTCCATGTATCCACTTGCTTTTTCTAATTTATGCGAGATTGCTCGGTCGATGCAAAACCGAGTCCCAGGCCCCCTCAACCCCCCCCCCCCTTCCCACCCACCCATAACATCTTAATCTTTCTGACCTGTCATGCCCCAAGAGCCGTGCCAAATAAATTTGGGTATATCCGTAAAATTTCATTCACTTCCAAGAACACTGATTGCCTCTGTTTTTCTGTAGCAGGAAAATATAAACACATAAAGTGGGTACCTATCTCAATCAGTTCGTGACGAAAATGATGATTTCACGGTTGACAAGGTGAAGAAGTCAGTAACACAAAAGGCCAGGGAGATAAAAAAAACAAGAAAAAAATAAAAAACAAAAAGGAAAAAGAGGTTTAAGGAGGGATATTCTCGGAATGGGATTGTATACACACGATTTCTTTAACTGCTTCTCTCAAATACCGTTGGAAAGGGACATTAGAATATCTTAATCTCCTCGTGTCTTCATTAAGTCTACCTAGAGGTTTGCTCACTGTATTCGCATGACTCGAAAGGGCCACTCACAGTAACATTCGATAAGAGAATTATCGCTGATTTTCCAATGAGCTCGATTTCTGATTTCTGCAATTGGCCATTTCAGGGGATTTTAGGGGGCTATTATTGATTGGCCGAAATGAGGAAGTTTGGATAAATTTTTAAAAGTGGGAAGTTAGAGATTTTAGATTCCCAAATTCGAAATTTTAAATATCACTAAACGAGACCCTCGATGGGTCGCATCAATAACTTCCTGGTAGCCTGTGTGTGTGTGTGGGTGAGCTTTCAAAATCTTTGAAAATGTGTATGAGCGGGGGGGGGTGGGTGGGGAGTGTGTGTGAGTGGGTGGGTGGAGGTGTTTGTGAGTGGGTGGGGGTGTGGGTGCATGTGAGTGTGTGTGTGTGTGTGTGTGTGTGTAGCGACACACGTATGAAGTCAACTTGTATATCAGTTACACAAATTCGACTACTGATCGATTATTATGATTTTTTATTGATATCTCGTAAAATATGATGCCTAGCAAAAAAAGTAATAAAACCTTGAATATGTAGTTTCACGAGAGGAACAACTTTTGTTTGACACTTTTTCTCGTATCTGTCACCGTTCTCGAGATACAGCGTTATAAACAATTAAAATTGTTAATAACAATTGAACGGACGGTACAATTGCAAAAAGCACTCCTTTCAGACCTGGAGACTCAGGAGACGCGTCGATTAAAAAAAAAGTTAAATCGGTCCAGCAGTTTGAGAGGCAGCGTTCGCCAAAAAATGGATACTGCCGCACATACACACACACATAACCCGCGCTGAAAATGTATGAGGAGTATGTGAAACGTCGAGAAACGTAAAAATTTCATGATTCTGAAACATTTCATTTTCGGGGTGATCATAATAACTTACCCTATCGAGAAGTTAAACAGTTTTAAAACTAAAAATTGCATTCAATTATTTAATTTAATAACTAAAAAGATATTAAAAACCTTTTTACAATCAGAAATTTTAAACGACCTTGAAAATTTGAGCGATAATACCTTTGAACATACAGATATAACGATGGTGAAGGAATCAGCAGTGGTGATAATAGCTATTGGAGAGGTTGGTTCAGACGAGAAACCCAATATTCGGCACAACATCGAGATCTTCAGAAAGATTGTCCCAGCTATAGCTAAGTTCGCTTGTCGCGCGGTATTGCTTGTGGTAACCCAGCCCATTGATGTCATGGCCTACATCACCTGGAAGCTGTCAAAATTTCCGTCAAATCGAGTACTTGGGAGTGGCACTTTAGTCGATAGCGCAAGATTTCAGTTTTATCTGGCACAGCGACTTGGAGTCGCCAGCACGTCCATCAGCTGCATGAGCATTGGAGCACAGGGGGAAACTTCGGGTGAGGAAATTTCCTAATGTACCCCTGGAGTAACTCAACTCCATCATCTCGGAAATTTCAAATTCTAGAAACCCCGACTCATCTTTTGAGCATACAAAAATGATCGTCAACAAATTTTGAGTGTGTGTGTGTGTGTGTTCGTTAGTTTAGATTTATTAACTGTACATTGTGTCGTACAAAAAAATACATAACCAAACGGTCAAATAGCAATTCAGGCAGAAAAACTACATCATCCCGTACAGGGCAACCGGATACGGCCACACATCGGCCTAATCTCGACGCCGATATTACCGAGCCTCGCAACCAACATAGGCCGAAGTCACTGCCGATCCCTGGATGATAATACCGGGCCGACTATCGCCCCCTATACTCGGCCAACGCTCGGCACCAATGATGGCCCAATCTAGGGTACAGGAAATAGCCGAGGTTGATGCCGACCTTGTGACTAACGGTATCGATTGCATATAATCATCAAAAGTAAGGATTACAAAATAATATAGCTGCGTTTTCGGAGCTAATTATCATCTTGCTAGTGATCCCTTACCATTTTATATTGAAAAAAGCCCTTTATACGTTTTTTCCGCCCACCCTGGGAACCGAGCCCGGATCATTAGATTACCAACTCTGCGCGCTAACCACTTGGCTACCGCGGTAATTGCAATAACTCTACATCAAATGATTCATATATATTTCATTAACTTGATTTTCTATATGTGGATGTAGATTGAATAGAATAGCGTTATCAAATATTAAAGACACGCAGCAAGTTGACGAAAGTGACGTTTGATTTAATTCAAGTAGTTCTGGGACTTGGTTTGAGTTCGATTGACCGAAGCTTGGCGAATCGATGCTGGCCGACATATTGGCGGAGGCTAGTTCCACCGAAGTTTGGCGAAACAATGGTAGCCCTAGCGTTGGCCCAAGGTTGGGCAACCGAGCCTGGCAGGCCGACATATTGGCCGATGCTTGTTTTACCCAGCATCGAGTCGCCGATAGTGGCCAATACATTGGCCGCATCCGTAAGATCGGCAAGTCTTGCCCGGGATCTACAGCCGAAGAAACTAAGCATTGTAAATGGTCGATAGGATCCAGCAAGAAAATAATAGAAATGCCGAAAGAAGAATAGAAAGCAATGGAGTCAAAAAAACTTGGCCAGGCACTTAATAGAAGCCATGGTAGGACAGCCAGAAGTAACTGAAATGAAGAAATAATCAGAGCGCATTAGTCCCCACGTAATAGGGAAAAACGAAGCGTTAATTTGAAAGATAGGAGAGATGCAAGAGTACGGATGATAAGAGGAAGGGAATTCCAGAATATGTGTGTGTGTGTGTGTGTGGTCGAACTTTGATCCTAGATTTCTCTTAAATGGCTCACACCATTGACTAAATTTAGAAAGTCGCCCTGTATATATGTATATGGAGCATTCCCCGCCAAATTTACCACTTTGAAACCTCACCTAGTCTAATTCAGTTGATAGATTTTTTTCTCGATATTAGATGATGAAAAAAGCATCTCAATTTTTTTTTAGATTTTTTGATGTGAGACATATAATGCGGCGCTTGCGTTGGGAAAAAATTCTCGTTGAAACAGGCATTTCCAGTATAAATGTATACTCCACTGGTTACCCATCGCCCCCTCTCGATATTGAGATGCGCTACAGCGTTGCAAAAAAGTTTGAAAAGAATTGGAATTTTTGTTCTAAATTGGAAAAAAATTTGCTACAAGTTTGAAGAAATTTGGAGCCCTTTCCTAAAAATTTGAAAAAGAAAATTGGAAAAATTTACAAAAAACTTGGAAAAAGTTAGAACAAAATTGGAAAAATTTCTAATAATTAAAAAAAAAATGTGGAAAAATTTAGAAAATGTTTGGAACCATTTTTAAACAGTTTGCCATTTTTCTTTAATTTGAGAAAGTTTCGTGAAATTTTGGAAAAACTTTTCAAACATTTAAAAGAACTAAGTATTTGAAAATTTCCAATTTCTCGAGAAATCGTCAAAAATTTTGAATCAATTTAGATCAAAATTAGTGTTTCCATGTTTCACATCTACCAGGTCTCCCATGACGCCTCACTTTTTTTACTTTGTTAATCAACGTCTTTTGATCAATTTTTTAAATTTAATTTGCAATTGCCCCCAAACTTTCTGAGCCGTATTAAAAACGCTACTCCACATAGTTTATTTGTTATGATCGAAAAACCGTTTTTTAAATGTTTACTGCCAAGGACTGTCATGTACATCATCGAGTTCCTTCGATGACATCATATTTTTTGGTTCTCTGATGACGAATCTCTGGCATGGTTTCGCAAACAAATGATTTCATTTTTGTTCAGCACTTGTTTTCTATCTTCAATCACTCCGACGATAAGTAATATAAATAATCAAATTTGTTCATAATAATTAGGAAAAAATCTGAAAAAAAATTGGGATGCTTCTTTCATCATCTAGCATCGAGAAAAAAATATATGAACTGAATTAGACTGGATCAGGGTTCAAAGTGGTATATATATTGATCTCAGCACTGCCCATGACTCTTTCAAAGTTTTGGCAAATGCCAGGTAAAGCGTCTTCGAAATAAACTTATGATTTCCGCCTAACATTATTCTCCTCCAACCAATTTAGTTCCGGTGTGGTCAAGTGTCCACGTATCCGGCATGCGGCTTCGTGACATAAATCCGCGGATGGGTGAAACCAGTGATCCGGAGCGATGGTACGAGGTAACGAGAGCGATGAACGAGACAGAGTCTCGACTGAATGGTGAAAAGGGTGAGAACGGACCAAGCTGCTGGTGCCAAGGTATATGCACAGCGCAGATTGTCGATGCCATCCTGAGAAACACGAAGGTCGTAATCCCGGTCTCCACGTACATCCACGTAAGAATGTCCGGACTCTTGATCACGATCGATGAGTGATTCACTAGGTGGTGCGGCGCTTTCATTTCACCTTGTTACTCTTATTTTAACGATTCCAGAGCTGCATCCATGGCACCGACAAGGACGTCTACATGTCAGTACCGTGTGTTCTGGGAAGAGAAGGCGTTCATCACACTGTTAGACAGAAATTAACTGACCAGGAGAAGTCATGTGTACAGGCATGCGCTGATGCTATTCGCAATACACTGCGTGATTGCGGCATACTCCAGGAATCACGCGATGATGATGAGTCTGGCTAATTCCTTCGGCAACATTGACGATGGATTATTTTCAAAATTCAATCATTTGTAACTGATGTACATGTAAAAAAATACTCGCTGCGGGTATAGTACACAACCCATGTGGGGATCTAAATGGCTCCAATATGGGGATGTCAATATCTCCGATTTGGGGAGATGAGTCTCCCCCAAAATGTTGATATCACCGACTTGGCAATAAAAATATCTATGATTCTCGGATAAGGTATCCTCGAACCCCCAGGTTACATTAGTATCTCGGGATTATAGGTTCGGCCATAACAGCGTTCGGTTGGACCCGCGCTTAGCAGAAAAAAATACTTGAACAGTTCTCAGCGTGGGTTCAATCCTGTTGACGTCTCGCTTCCACTTCCGGACTGCGTATGAACTTGTCGGCGGATCATTGTAGGGTTAATAATGACCTATGTGATGAGGAATTAGGTGTGAGTGTGCGAGGGTGGGTGTAAATGAGAAAGTGGGATCTTTTCCATGTGACCATGTATGTTGTTTTATTCCCGTTTCAATGTTATTCAGAATATACCGCGACCCTTCCTAGCGAATGGAAACCCGCTTTATCCCAAACAGCATCCATTCAGTTTAAACTAAAGAACCCAATGTCCAATGAGCTGCTTCTTTTACAAAACTCGATTTTGGGCCTGCATCCGCATGGAAAGAAGGAGATTACGATGAGACATTAATTTAATAGTTTATCGCTCGAGTGTTGATGGCTGACTGTTTATTATGACACAGAGTACTGCACTGTTCCGAGCGCGAGGAACCGCTGCCGGCTTGACCTTGACATTCCGAGAACTGGAATGTTTTGGCACGGCCCGCTTTGTTTACATGCCATCTGACCTTGAAGACGTCCAAGTCCTTGGAACTGAATGTTGTAAGCGAACATGTAAACATGCAATTACAAATCGCCCAGGTGGGGAATTCGAAGCTTGAACGATGAGATCAATCTTGGTCCGACCTTCGATGCCGCAACTTGGACTTGATAGCTTAGACATAGCTTCATCCCATGTATAAGCCTAGATCAAACCAAGCTTGGTTATATCAAAGCTATCCAAGCTTTGTTAGTCCAGCGTGTGCCAAGCTTGGCTCAATCTTAGCGTCCCTAGCGTTGGTCCACAGGCAGAATCCAATGTACGTCCAATATTGGATACATACATACATCCAAGCTTGCTAGAATCATCCAAACCCAAGCTTCAAAAACCATGTTGTGCTAAGCTTGGTCCGAGTCCAGCTTTGCTAGCTTTGAATCTTAACTTTAACAAGCATGAATCCCTGATTGCTGATACCATCTAAACCCAAACTTTTGAAGTAAGGCTGAACTAAGCTGGGTCGAAGCATATTTTTCCTAGTTTCGATTTACCGGCTTCAGCGAAACTCTGCATAATGGTAGATTCATATATAGATCCAGGATTGCTGCACCACGTAAACTCAAGCTTGGAAACGAATATTCAACTAAGCTTGGTCCAACCTCAATGTTCCTATCTTCGAAGTTTGAACCAAGATACATTTTGTAGCTTGGACCAAGATTAATTTCGATGCCTCGACCACGAGAAACTTTGGAACTTGGACAAAAATGAATTTCGAGGCTTGTACCAAGATAAAGTCCGACGCTTGCATGAAGACAAAGTTCGAAGCTTGTATTAACCTACGTAACCAAACTAGGACGAAGCTTATTCTCTAAGCTGGGATTGGTGTTACATTCGCATGTTTTGCACAGATTGACCGAGGCTTCAAACCCCAGCTTTGACGACGATTAGTCAAGCCTCATCCAAGCTTTGATCAAGCTTGATCGCATGGTCAATTTCCACCTGGGCAGTACTGGAATTCCTTCGGTGAATTGCAAAATAAATATTGTGCTTCAAATTACCAAAATCCTTGATCTTGTGCAGCAGTTCCGCGACGATTCGCTGTCCCCTTAATTGAATTGTTCATCATTCCTTCAATTTCACGTTCCTATTCTTCCAGTACTGCATAATGCAACCTCAGATATTCCAAAAAAAAAATTGTAAAAACAGAGAAATACAATCGAAAACAATTCAATTCCACCGTAAAATAAATCAAATTAGTGAATGGTGAATGGAAAGCTAGCGGGTACAACCGGCAAGTTGGTTAAGTCTATCGGAAATGAGAATCTTAGTGGCTATACGTATGGCAGAGTCCTTTTGCCAATGGATGGAGAAACGGGGAATAAAGGAGGAAGAGATCGGGACACGCACCTGCGCGATAGAGCATCTGGCGATCGATCAGCCGAGCTATAGAACCGTTTCTTATTCCTTGTGGATAAAAATTGAGGGGGAAAAAAAATTCTAATAGGGATGATGATGATGATGATAAAAAAAAAATCCAAATAAATTGAAACGGCGGATCGATGGCCAGCGGAAATGAAAAATTCCGCTCGTGCCTATCAAGTGGCCTATGTCCAGTTGCAGAATGGACAGGTCATTATGCCTTAAGTCCTGTCTACTGATCACTCGGTATGGTTTCGTATGCTTCCTGCCCATTGTCAATCAGCTTGTCCACATTCGATGCAAAATTTTTTTACATGTCAATTCATCACCTACAAAAATAAAATTGAATTTTTTTTTTGCGCGTTCACGATCGCTGGACTGCTTATTGTTTAATACAACATATATATATATGGAGATATGTTGGTCGTGGTATAATTAACAATTCCCCACGCTATTAGAACTTATCGTTCAATTCGTTGAAGGTAGTTGGTTTGACACGTGAGTGTCACACGATGTCTTCCGGGTAAGTAAGAACGAGAATGGGAAGAAAATGTGGCTCCTCAATTCTAGATTTGCAGAAATGTCCGAATATTGTCGACGCCGAGAACTGTGTGGATATCAATCATAGGAAAGTATGAGTGTATCCGTAGATAGACTCAAATGTGCGATAACGGTCATAGAATTTGCTTTTGCATTTCCTGAATCGAAAAAGTAAAAATTTCTGTCGGCTCGATGTAGTCACTTTTATGTGTTCGATCCACAATTGTCAATTCCTTAACCTCATTCGATAACTCATAAACTGTTGCGCAAATTTTTGTCTGCTGAGCTGGTGAATTCCCGAAGAAAATGGAGAAAGCCGGAAACACAGCGACTTATCTTCTCGCGAATCAAGGTGATCAATTTCCGGATGTGCACCGTGTCAAGATTGCAGTAGTGGGCGCGGGAAATGTCGGAATTGCAGCAGCGCTTTCAATATTATTCCGAGTAAGGGATTTACGATTTTAAGATGCATGATAATTAATAACATTTTTTCATTGTCATTTAAAAAAAAAACGTCCACTTTCCAAAAAATTCAAACAGTTCAAAATTTTGAAAATCGCCCAAAGTTCAAAAAGTTACAAAATGCGCAATAACAATTCTAATAAATTTGCAGTAGTGCCCGATGTTAATATAAGAATGTCATCATAGCTATAGATTTTATTTCAACCAAACCTATCCACAATTTCAATATCTATCATCATCCCATCTCCAATCCTTCCAATCTCCTCAACATCTCCAATCTCCGCGGATAATCATGCGCGGTCGATGTTCAGAGGTAGCCACTGAAGTAATTCAATATAATTCCCTTCATGGCTGACCCAAATAGCCCGATCAAACGCCGTCTGCGCCAGAAATCTCCTGGGATAGGCCGTCAACATTTGACACAGGAGTCCTGTCATGACCATTAGTAATCCGAGCCTTACCAGCCTCCCAAACCCCGTTCCTCATCATTCTCCACGTTTAATACGTGACAAAATCTTTGAAGTATTTCCAAAGTTTCAAAATTTATACAGCTTCGAAGATCTCTCGGCAACATTGTGAAGTTTTAGTGTCTTTAATATTTAATTTTCTCATAATAAATTTAAAAATTGCTCAACTTTTGAAATCATTCCGAATTTTTTTTCCCAAATTTCACATTTTGTTTTCATTTTATCCAAATTCAAAAATTGTGTGAAATTTTTCCAAATGCCCCACATTTATTAGACCTTTCCCACTTTTCGTGAATTTGGGAATAGTTTCAAAATTTTCATTGTTTTTAACCAATAAAATTTATCAATGGTCGCGGAGTTGTACTGACGGTCATTGGTGGCGCAGTCGAAAAGTCTCGCGCCTGGCATGGTTTCCTTCCAACCCACTTGTTTCCGACAAATATCTTGAAATCCGAGAGAGATAGACAAATTTTGCTATAGACATTTTTTGTAGAGCTTAGCAATATCTATCATAAAGGATAGTATCAAAACTTCGATTCGGCCCTTAGATTTTGAGATATCGGATGAAAACCAACGAAATATGACAACCGCAGGAACGCACTTCTCACTTTACCCCCACTCCGTCAACCGAAGAGACCCGAGCGCAGCCGGTTGCGCCCGACTTAAGAGAATGTCACGCGGTGGTCGACCGTTTGCTTCCATATTTCGTTTCCTAATTTGCTAACAAATTTAGCTGAGTTAAAAGATACATCAGAAAAAAGGAAGTAAATTGAGGAATAGAAACAAAAATCTTTCGGGTATCTCTAATTTAGAAGGGTGTTTAGCAACTCAAAGAAGCTTGATCAAAGCTTGGACCAGGCTTGACTAAGATTCGCCAAAGCTGTGTTTCGAAGCCTCGGTCAATCTGTGCAGAACATGCGAATGTAACAAAAATCCCAGCTTAGAGAATAAGCTGCGTCCTGGCTTGGTTACGTAGGTTAATACAAGCTTCGAACTTTATCTTCATTCAAGCTTCGGACTTTATCTTGGTACAAGCCTCGAAATTCATTTTCGTCCAAGTTCCAAAGTTTCTCGTGGTCGAAGCATCGAAATTAATCTTGGGCCAAGCCACAAAATTCATCTTGGTTCAAACTTCGAAGATAGGAACATTGAGGTTGGGCCAAGCTTAGTTAAACATTCGTTTCCAAGGTTGGGTTTAGGTGGTGCAGCAATCCTGGATTGATATATGAATCCAAGATTAAGCAGAGTTTCGCTGAAGCCGGTAAATCGAAACTAGGAAAAATATGCTTCAATACAGTTTAGTTCAGCCTTAGTTCAGAAGCTTGGGTTTACATGGTATGAGCAATCCGGGATTCATGCTTGTTAAAGCTAAGATTCAAAGCCAGCAAAGCTGAGCTCGGACCAAGCTTAGCACAACATGGTTTCTGAAGCTTGGGTTTGGATGATTCTAGTAAGCTTGGATGTATGTACGTATGCAATATTGGACGTAGATTGGATTCTGCCTGTGGACCAACGCTAGGGACGCTAAGATTGAGCCAAGCTTGGCACAAGCTGGGCCAACAAAGCTTGGATATCTTTGATATAACTAAGCTTGGTTTGATCTAGGCTTACACATGGGATGAAGCTATGTCGAAGCTATTAAGCCCAAGCTTCGGCGTCGAAGGTCGGACCAAGATTGATCTCATCGTTCAAGCTTCGAATTCCCCACCTGGGATGAGGGTTAAAATTTTGAAAAAAATTCAAACTGGTCGTTGTAAAATCTTCTTATATCTTTGAATCGGATACTAGAAATTCCATAGGACATGACGACACAGGAGTCATTCTGCCAGGGCCATTAGTAACTGGAGACCTAATCTCCGTGCCGATTATCCACACACACACACTCAGAAACTACGTTTCATTTGGCTAAAGCCACGGAGGGAATTGGCGATAGCTATGGGTCTCGATTTACCCAGATACGAACTGAGTTGTTTGTTGCGAAAATGAGAAAACGGAGACGAAAACGCCCGAACAGGGAGGAGTCAGCTACTGAATTCGCGAGGGAGGGGGGGGGGGGGGTCATGTTAATGAACTTGGCGGGGAAATTGGACGCTGGAAGGATTGTCCAGCCCTTTGGACATGGACGTTACTATCGGATCGCAAGGCAAGCATTTACACGTCCAACGGGCGCACCCGCAGGGCGTTCTCTTAACTTTTTTTAGGGTTTCGAAACGAGATCGAGGGAATCCACTCGAAATTTAATTCTTACTGTAACGGTTTTCGTGGAGTTGTTTTAGGTGATAAATTTCTTTGGAATTTTTTTTCAGGAACTATTGAATTTTCGACGCTAAATTTGAAATTTTGAAATTTTCAAAATTTTCAAAATTTTCAAAATTTCAAATTTTCAAATTTTCAAAATTTCAAATTTTCAAATTTTCAAAATTTCAAAATTTCAAATTTTCAAAATTTCAAAATTTCAACTTGTCAAATTTTCAAATTTTCAAAATTTCAAATTTTCAAAATTTCAAAATTTCAACTTGTCAAAATTTCAAATTTTCAAATTTTCACAATTTCAAATTTTCACAATTTCAAATTTTCACAATTTCAAATTTTCAAAATTTCAAATTTTCAAAATTTCAAATTTTCAAAATTTCAAATTTTCAAAATTTCAAATTTTCAAAATTTCAAATTTTCAAAATTTCAAATTTTCAAAATTTCAAATTTTCAAAATTTCAAATTTTCAAAAATTTCAAAAGATCCAACCGTCTCAAAAACCTCCAAAAATTTTGAGAATGTTAAAACTGTATAAAATCTATAAAATCTCGACAGTCCATGGAGTTCAAAAATCGAGTAAATTTAAATACCTTTCAATTGGCGCCATTCCAAAAAATTTCCAATAGCAAAATTTTGGAATGACCTTCATTATAATTTTCTAAGAATACGCAAGGGTTGCCTGATGTGTATGCTCGTGTTATATATAATCCACATGTGATCGTGGACGCGCGATTCCGGTGGAGTGGAACTGGGTGGTATAATTTTTAGGTCGACTTCCGTCCGGTCCATCATTAAGGGGGTGGTACCAAATGTCGTGTACAAATGAGACAAAACGGATGCAAGGTAAGCAAACGGAACATCCTCGATATACTTACGCTAACGATCCGGGCCATTACTTCAGCCCTGTTTAATGGGACTTACGTGACTATTCCAGGGGGCCAATGACGATTGCTATGTGCGCATTATCAAATGAAAAATTAATTTTTTTCATGCAATGTTCGAGATAATTGAGGTTTCCAAAGAGAAATGAGCAAGTACATTAACCCATATTTATTGTTTGAAAATTTTCAAACCCCATAATTTTTTAATAACAGCTGCATTTTTTTAAAGTTTGGAACAATTTATTATTATTATTATTATTTTTTTTTTCTTAACAATCTTGATAGCTTTAAATTTAACACACAATATTCTAAACAAATTTCAAAACGTCAATTTACCATCTCTTCCCCTTCCCACAACCTACCAGAAAAAAATGAAGATAACCGAGGTTAACCCGCCTGTCACAAATTTCCCGTGTACCGCGCAATGTCTAAAATCGCGGAAATATTCTCTCCAAAAATATTCTGACCCCGGCAAAAAATGTCGCGCAATATCCCGGTGCCTTGATGAGGATTCCTCGAGATGCGGAAATGTTCAATCGCAGTGCCTGTTACCCAGTTTCTCGTCCGAGTCTGACAGAGCGAATCAACAGCATAATATCCAAGTATGACAAATGTTCATTGGCCTGTGCCGGCCGCACAATGCCTTGCGCGCCAATTTCCCGATTCTGCGCGCCGCGGCCACTATCTGCGCACGCGCCGATTCTCCCGCCATGCCCGCCATATCCGACACGTGGCTCGAAGCATGCTGCGAGTTCCTTGTCCCTGAATGACGTGCAATGTCGCTCGAAGCCCTATAAGGTGCCCCTGGCAGTGCCGGGCCCTAATTTGCAGCGATACCTGTCCACAAAAACCGCTTGTCCGTCACTGAGAGGTCGCCTGATGCTGTATGAGAGCCAAGTAACCCCCAAATGTCCAATAATGCTGACACCCAACAAGATCCCATTGTTTTGTCAGTGCAAAAAAGGGCTCGGCCCTAACCTACAAAACCCCTGCGCCACCCCTCGCAAATACTGCAACACCGGGAGGACACACCAACCGCCATTTTCTTCGTCGAAACTGGAGCGGGAGTTCTATAGTAGATTCGCGAGGACACCATTTTTCTATTGCGACTGATAGCGAGCAAGCCGCAACGGCCTTGGCGCGTTCAGGTGATTATAGGGCTGTTTTTGATGTGAAACATCTAATGCCGCGGGTGGGCTCGGAAAAATTTGCTCTCGGGATAGGCAACTTTCCGTGACAAAAATCTATAGATATACTCCACTGCTTATCCATCACTCCCCTCTCTGCCATCGACGCAAAGGCGATGCGCGCACGTTGTATGTACATATCAGGATACGCTACAGCGTTTCAAGAAAATTTGAAGAGAATCGGAAATTTTTGTTAACAAATTAGAAAATTTTTGAAACAACTTCTCAAAAATTTTGACATAGTTTTAAAAAATTTTGAAGATGTGGAAAAAATTTGAAAATTTTCCATGAATTTTGAAAAATTCTAGAAATGTTTGGGAAATTTAGAAAAATGTTGAAAAAATTGGAAAAATCTTTGGGAAAAAATTTTTTTTCCAAAAAATTTGGAAAAATTAGCAAAAACTTGCAGAATAATTGACAACGAAATTGGAAAATTTTTGCAAGAATTCAGAAAAATTTCGAAAAAATTTGCAATTTTTGTTTTAAATTGAAAAAATTTTGCTACAAGTTTGAAGAAACATGGAGCACTTTTCTAAAAATGTGAAAAAAAATAATTGGAAAGATTTACAAAAAACGTGGAGAAAGTTAGAACAAAATTGGAAAAAAATTCTAATAATTTTGAAAAAACTGTGGGAAAATTTAGAAAAAGTTTGGGATAATTTTTAAACACGTTGCAATTTTTTTTTTAATTTGAAAAAGTTTGTGAAATTTTGGAAAAATGTTTCAAACATTCAACAGAACGGAGTGTTTTGAATCAATTTTGGATCAATTTAGATCAAAATTAGTGTTTCCATGTTTCACATCTACCAGGTGTCCCATGACGCCTCAGTTTTCTTTTATTGGAAAAAATTAGCAAATTCTGAAACAAAAAAAAATGTACAATAAATTTTCTTCCCAATCTCCCATTTTTCTCACCACGTAGCTCTCTAAATGATTTCAATTGTCCATAACGCTTTAACGCCGAACCGGTTAAAGATACGAAAAAAGTCAGCGAACACAAAATATGTATTTTTTCATAAGGAACAATATTTATTCGACACGTTTTTGCGTATCTATAATATTTCGTGAGATACAACGTTATAAACAATTGAAATTATTAATAACAATAGGAACCAGCAGATATATATGGACCAAAAACTGGTCAGCTCTAAGTTACGGCAAGACGCTTCGATTGCGTCATACAGGACCTTGATCGGATAATTTGTTCCCGACAAATCGTTCCGGGAAATTTTTGGTTACATACCTACATCGGCACACACACACACACACACACACACACACACACACAGAGACATTTTGTTTTGAATAGTCTAGCAAGGTCAGAAATACCATGGAACATGGAGATCTGATGGAAAATCGATTTTTCATTTTCGGGGGCAAAACAATAATTTCCCCTATCGGGAAGTTAAAAAAAGATGCAAAAATTATTAACATTTTTTCTGCAACTGTGTGTAATTGTCATAATTTTCCAAACTCAAATTGCCCGATACTTTTGATAAACACCCGAGTGAATTAGCCTGGAAGGACATACGCTCAATATTCATTCGGATTTTTTTGTGTCACTCTCATCAGGGACCCGCGGACAGGAATTACAAGTAGAGTGGTCCCCCTGGGGCACCATCGATTAGACTTATTACACGTGGCCGCATGTTCCCCATGGTAAAAAAAAAGTGCTCCAAGATGGCACAAAAAATCAAGCAAGATGGGGAAAAAAAGTCAGAACGCACATGCTTCATGCATATAGGTAACTACATATATATGTGGAGCTAAGATGCACGACGCGTTACAAGGGCCGCTACCGAATCCTTGGATTGCATGCTCGTTTGAAATTCTGTAATGAATGGCCGACAGTTCGTGCCGTTGAAAACACACGTAACGATCGGCAGTGGGTACGATCGGTGCCCACAGCGGGAGTGCCACAGCAGGAGAAACTGAGGAGGATGGAGGATACGTTAAAAGTGGACCGGGAAAAATACGAATGGCAAGAGCATGGTCCAGGGGGGCCACAGGACGTGTAATTACTCAGGAATGAATTATTGCATCGCGTTACATCCGAGGAACCAGGCTGCTTGATGTGGCACTCAGCCACATTCACGCATATATATATATATATGTATGCAGATCATTCCAAAACTTATGCATTCATGGAGATTTTAACGTTTTCCCACCCCTTACATTTTCACATTTTGGTGAAATTTTTCGAATTTTTGGAACTTGAAAAAAATTCCAAACCGTCAAAAAATTTTCGGCCAAAAAAATCTGACATCTCTAGAAGTTTGGGGTACTTTTAGAATTTTGTAACATTTAAAATTTTCCCGTTTTTAAAATATGCCTCTTCACCTACCCAGAAAATTAGCATAGAAATGAATAACTGGACCTGCCCTTATTTTTCCAGCGTCTGGCATCTGAGCTAGTGTTGATAGATGCGAACGAGGGGCTTGCGAGGGCAGAGGCTGAGGATATCAGTCACGCGGGTGCCTTCCTGGGTAATCCCAAGATTGTTGGGACCAAAGGTGAGTGAGTCATGGTGAGTTACATGAGAGCCCCAACGCAAGTTGAGAGGTCAAAGTTGCGAAAGAGCTCTCGCGCGAGAATACCGCATATCGTGGTGGTAAGATGAAGCCATAAGCGGTAATGTTAACCTGTCCAGATTACAGTGCGGCCCGAGATGCGGCCGTCTGCATCATCACCGCAGGTGGCAGACAAGAAGATCATCAACAGGCCAGTGAAATGCTCAGTGGTAATCTCGATATATTCAAGAGTGTTATTCCGAGTATTTGCAAGTATGCGCCGAATAGTGTGTTAATCATCGTCACAAGCCCAGGTAAAAGTTGAATTTCGAAAAAAAAAATTCAAAATTAGAAAACAACTAGTGACGTAAATCAATGGGACCCATAACAGGATCATCCAGACTCACTCACTCACCCACCCACCCACTCACCTACCCATCTATCCATCTACTGACCACCACCCAGCTACCCATACCCACCCACTTACCCATACCCACCCACCCACCTACCCACCTACCCACACTGACCCACCCACCCACTCACACTCGTCCACCCACCAACTCACACTCACTTACCTACCCATCTACCCACCCACACACACCCACACCCACTCACCCACACCCACATCCACTCACACTCACCCACCCATCCACCCATCCACTCACACCCACCCACCCACCCACTCACACCCACCCACCCACCCACCCACCCATTCACACTCACCCACCCACTCACACTCGCCCACCCACCCACGCACGCACACACACGCACACACACATATCGAACATTGAAATAATAGTCACAGGAAGAAAAAAAAGCTAGTGAAAGATTTCAAGGGCATCGAAAGTTTTTGAAAGTTGGAAAAAATGCACAATTCAGAACATTGTACAAGTAAAAAAAATGATTGAGTTATCGGTGCCTGCAACGTCACCGCAGGTGGTAGACGCATGATCATTAACAGACTAGCGAAAGACTCAGTCGTAATCTTGATATATTCACAAGTACTATTCCGAGCATTTGCGAGCATACTCCGCATAGTCATTCAATCATCGTGACGAGCCCATATGAACCATCGCTCATTTCATTCAAGTCAACCCTTCCAGTATAAGACCTCTGTGACGCAAAATCTTGTATTGGCTGGCCATGCTGATGACTCTACAATGAAAGATTCCGGACTTGGGGACAAAACATGTTCAAATCGGGAATGTGTATATCCGCGAATTGAGAGCAAAAGTTACGACAATTTGCTCAATAAATAGAAACGTTCGGCGGGAGCGGCACTCTGCTCATGGCGCGACCTCTCCAAAGTTAACATTGCAATTTTCGAATTTTGTGGATCGTTCAAACGAAACAAAATTTTGAAGAAAAACTTCTTTCAATCTTCGAAGTTGTTGGACTGATTTCGAAATTTCACTCAACTTTTTTTTTTCATAATGAAAGAAAACTTTAATATGGCAATACGCCGAACACGAAAGCGAAACTTATAAAGACCTCTTTTGCAATCCTCTTTTATGTCATTTCAGTCGATATCCTTTCATACGTGGCCCTGAAGCTCTCCGGCTTCCCGCCCAATCGTGTGATGGGCCTTGGTACCTTTCTGGATAGTTGCAGATTCCAGTACTTTATTGGTGAGAAACTGGGAATATCACCAAACTGTATCCAGGCTCTTATAATCGGTGAAAACAGTCCTACATCAGGTAACTAATCCTTGGGCGGTTGCGCGACGGTCGCTAACAGTTCGAAAAATTTCACATATTTCAATAACAGCAAATCTTTTGAATTTTGTTGAAATTTTTGAAATTTTTGAAATTTTTGAAATTTTTGAAATTTTTGAAATTTTTGAAATTTTTTTTTTTTTTTTAATTTATTTAAAGTGCTGAAATCTATAAGTGAGATTTATGTACACTGTCAGTTACAATTATAATATTGAGAATTTACAGTTTCGTGAATAACAATATTCTAACAATCAATGGTCTGGCTTGCCCTTTAATTTCAGAATTTCTTAAGAATTTACATATTTCTTCGATATATTTATGGTCAGCTGCATCTGCAAATTTTTGTGGCGTGTAGGGGGGAGAGCACGTTGACGTTCTTAGATTAGTTGTATGTATGTATGTATTTTTGAAATTTTTGAAATTTTTGCAATTTTTGCAATTTTGAAGTTTTAGAAATTTTTAACAGTTTCAAAATTTCTGAAATTTTTTAAATTTTTAAAATTTTTGAAAATTTTGAAATTTTTGCAATTTTTGCAATTTTGAAGTTTTAGAAATTTTTAAAAGTTTTGAAATTTTTGAAATTATTGAAATTTTTAAAATTTTTGAAATTTTTGAAATTTTTGAAATTTTTGAAATTTTTGAAATTTTTGAAATTTTTGAAATTTTTGAAATTTTTGAAATTTTTGAAATTTTTGAAATTTTTGAAATTTTTGAAATTTTTGAAATTTTTGAAATTTTTGAAATTTTTGAAATTTTTGAAATTTTTGAAATTTTTGAAATTTCTGAAATTTTTGAAATTTTTGAAATTTTTGGAATTTTTTAATTTTTTAAAATTCTGTTTATGAAAAATGGAAAACTAAAAAAAAAAGCGAAAATTGCTAAAAACCCGCGTATTCTCAACACTTCAATAATTCCCGAAATTTCAAAATTAATAAAAAAAAGCGTTTGTGAAAAAGGGTGAAAACAGTTTTACATCAGATAATTAAAACACAGTACACCGAGATAGAGTAAATCACTCTAAATTATGCATAAATTTTCCGAGTGCCCGTGTGGTCTGCGGTCTCGGTGATGGGAATGCAGCTAAAGGACATAAACAGAGAGATTGGTAGCAGAACGGACCCGGAGGGATGGAACGAAGTGCACAATAAAGTTGTTGCTAGCAATGAAGAGCTCACGCGAAAAAAGTGTAACAAATGGGCTGCTGGTGTATGTGTCGCTGAGATTGTTGATGCTGTTGTTAGGAATACCAGCGTCTGCATGACAGTATCGACATTCATCAAGGTATCCAAATGTTCTCCATAAAACTAGCTAGTCTCATATTTTTCTCCAAATTTTTCATACTCAAAATTCTGCTAATTCTTTCCCTAAATTTTCAAAAAAAAATTCAAATCCTTCAAAGTATTCCGCCAACTTGTTCAAATTTTCCAAATAGTCCAATTATTGAAAGTTTATAAAAAAGAAAAGTTTGAAAAACTTTGCACATCTCGAAGGACTTTTCACATGTTGGATTTTGTGAAACGTATTTACGGTCAAAATGCAACTACCTCTATATTGGCTCATTACCTGCCCGTCCGGAAGGGACGATTCAATTGCTTTATGGTTCTTTCCAGAAAGTGTAGAAAAAGTGGGAAAATACTTTCAATAAGTTTTTCCCAAATGAGGATCTCGAGCCTTATGGCAAATAGAGGGTGGAGGTAATGGCGCATGGGGTGGGAACTATATTTGAGTCCCAGGTATACAAAATAATCACCAATAGTTGAGGTGTGAAACGGTTAGACTTGTACAAATCTCTGTACTGAGCACACGTACCTTCTGATTAAGTAGAGTCAAGTATTTTGAATAAATAGTTGAGTTGCTTTTATATATTCTTGTTTCCTTTTTATTTAACCTCATAATCCAATATCACACAACTCTCATTATTGATTAAAGGGATGCAAACACGGCCTTGAGAAGGACATCTTCATGTCGCTACCGTGCATCATCGGTAGAAATGGAGTTCAATCCTACATTAGGCACCTCTACACTCAGGAAGAACAGGAGTTGACCACGTCCTCCTGCAGGTCCATCTACGAAGCGCAGAAATCCATTTTGGGAAGCTTGGAGTAGTCACTATTTTTTCCTGTAAACATTACCGTCTGTCAACCAAAATTGCCACAATCGAAAAAACTGATAAACAATCTTCCGAGTGAATTTCCCTTTGCAAATGGGGATCGAATGCATGTTTCAGCGTTGCGCATTTTCTATTGTAACTTTAACCGCACAATTTTTAATGATCGATTTTTCTATCACTCTCCTTTTTACACTGGAAATATTATTTTTAAGTTAGAAGATCGCGATATCTCGTAAGGTATGGGAGTTAGGAAGAAAAGTCATATAACATAAAATGTGGATATTTGTCAGAGGAACAACATTCATTTGACACTTTTTTTTCTATCTGCAATCGTTATCGTGATAGAGCGTTATGAGCAATAGAAATTTATGGTAAAAATTGGATGAGGAGTCGTGGAGCAATTTTTCTATTTGCACACACAAACACACACAAAAGTGAGGGCAATAGGCCTTATGGGACGGACCAACAAAATTGCGAAAATTGTATTCATTTGCCAGGATGAGCCTCGCTATGGGGAGCATCGCCATGAGCGCGCATTTCGCGACATAACCATGGCATTTTCATCCTGAGTGATTCATTATATCAGCAAGTAACGAATGTGGCCGCGGGCTGGTGACGTGCACAACGGCTTCATCTTGGCACTCGTTTAAAAAGGGTCGAATAAAAGACCGGGGATGAGGGAGAAAGAAGGAAGCATGAGATTGCGAGTGCAACGGGAGCATAAAAGGTGTGGAAGCAAGGAGAACGTTTGGGAGGCGAAACATTTGGCTTACTCCAACACATTGAGCGAACACACATGTGCGAGGGCTTCCGAGAGAGGCGACTGGGCCCATTTTTCTGTATTATCTCGATGACGCGTCCCCGGGACCATAATTTATGAAAAAAGAAAAATAAACTCAGGACGCTCCGATCGCACTCGGTAATGACATAATTCCCCTCAGCGCTCCGCCTCAATTTCTTTCGGACAAATATTTTTTTTTTTTTTCTTTTTTTCTCGACACTTTTTCGCAGGCATGTACAGCACATTCTGCATGAGTCGACAATATTTTTTTTCAATGTTTAATATTTTTAATTTTGGGAATTTCCAATATCCCGACACTGAGCAATTGCTGTAACAACCACAAATTCGAAAATCGGATATTTCTACATCACTGATCCCAAAAATTGAGAAAAACTAGTAGGATGAAAGCGTGTGTCCCCGTTGGGAGCACACACAAAGCTTCCCGATTTGTAATTTCTGTTTGCCATTCCTACATTTTCCGATACGTCAATTAAATGTTCAAAAACTGATTTCAGAAAAAAATACTAGTGTGGGTAAATCAGTGTGACCCGTGAGGTCCACACCGAATATTTGCAAATTTGAGAGTTTTAAACTATCCCATTTATCTAGCAGATAACTATGAATATTTGACAGCCGTATAGTCAGGGTGACGACGAGAATTATTCGCATTACTGGAGTGGGAGTGAGACGCCAATAGCGGTGCGAAGGCTCGAGGGTTAAACCCGTCATACCTCCTTAATAACGACAAATATGGACAAAAGTGATAAGAAATTGAAAATGCATTTCCACTTACAGAGCAAGTTCTGTTTAATACTTTTTGCCGTATCTCTTACCGTTTTTGCAATAGAGCGTTCTAAACAATTCAATTGTTAATAATAAAAAACTGCTCGGTCAATTAAAACCTCGATGACCCAGATCGTTCGACGCGTTCGTGAGAAATCGGTAACAAAAAATTCCCATTCCACACATACAAACATCCACACACACAAACAATTGTTCAGAATCCGACGGGAAGCATTATGGTGAACTTAAAACGCTAGTTACGAAGCGAAAAAAAAACATCGTTCGGCCCATTACAATACCTTCCCGAAAAATCGGTTAAAAAAGTTAAAAGTGCGCTAAAATTGAGTAATACTCATTGCATAACTTTTCCCATAATTAATTTCAATTTCGCAATGCCCCAAAAATTAGTAAGGGTAGCACTGACGTCAGCTCATACCTATATATAGTCAATACATCGACTTTTGAATCAAATTGTGGGGACACGCAGTAGGTGCTGTTAATTACCCATTCCACTTCATCCGTAAGTGCCTAATGCCCTCGCCGGGAGTCTCAATGTTGAAAAAAAAGGAAAGAATAAAAAAAAAAATTAAAAAACTACCATCGAGAGTGCGAACGGGGAGAAATCGAGGGGGAAAGCCTCGTAAAACTGCGAGTATATACACAGACTCGGCACTCGCATATCCAAGGACTTACCTGGCTTTTCTTTATCTCGTTCGTACGCTCACCTAAGGACTCTCCGGGGCCCTGATTGAGTTACGATTTAATTAGGCCGCACACAGCCATATCAGTAATTAAGATATCTGGTAATCAACGAGACCCCACGCTACCTCGCTCACTCTCCCTCTTTATTTCCCGTGTTTATTCCACTTTACGTCATGCTCATTTTTAACTTTAATTCCGATGGTCTATTCATCGATGAAATCACTGTGTCCCTTCCGATTGGATGAAAAATAAATGGTACATTTTGGATATAAAGTGGCATTATTCAATTATCTATATATTCTCTCATTCTTTTATCAGAAAATTTTTGCACACACACACACACACACACACAGAGGCAAGTACGCGTCCAGTGCCCCCGCCACGTAGATTATTCTGAACCCTGCAACAACTGCGCGCTGACAGAGTCAAGCGCGTCGCACGAGTGGGAGCGAGACGCCAACAGCAGTGCCACCACGCGAGGATTAAAACCACGATACCTCCTTAATTACGCACATCAGAATAAAAGTCATTCGACATAAAATGTGTATTTTTGCATCAAGAACAATTTTGGTGATTACACTTCGTGCGCTATTTTCAACGGTTACGGCGATAGAGCGTTATAAACAATGGAAATCGTTTTTACGAGGAGATAATTTTTGCCTCCTCGAATCGCTCACTTATTTGAATGTTATTTTTTTCCGTCAATTATTTAGAGTAATTCCGCCGTCGGAGTCATATTTTTTCCAAGGAATCATGTGTTGTAGCCGTTTTTTTCTTTTTGCATACACAAATTTCAACAAAAAAAATGTGTACGTAAAAATAATGAAAAATGAGCAAATTAATTAATGAGTACTAATTGATTTTTGGATTATAATTGATACCATATTGTGATCGGTAATTCTTTGGTTGGACCTTGGGAGTCCCCACCCTCATCCCATTTTTTTTTTCGTTTTTTTTCTGAAGGGTGTGATGTTAGTGACGAGTCAGTGAATTCGAGAAGTGGAATTGATCCCGTGAAATCTGCAAAGCTGCGGGCTACCCACATAACTCAGACGTCCCACGTTTTTTAAAAAAAAAATTTTTCCACCAATTTTTTTTCTGTGTCTATTATCATTCAGCCCGTTACCCGGATCGTATAATCATGAAACTCAGACGTAGAATGAAGTGTTTGGATGAAAATAACATGGGACCTAACGACGCTGGGATCAAGAGATGCTGGGGGAGTTAATCCTTTATACTTGCGTTTTGATTTCAGAACAGAATACGTCGCAATGGCTCTCGTTAGATGTCTAGAGTTATAAAAGTTGTGGTTGAGAGGGGATTTTCGGAAGATTAAGGGGATCCAGGGGACACTTATTAAGACGTGTATTTTGGGGTCATAACTGAAAATAGCTTCTGTGAATTAGATCTTTTTGCTCAACAAGGCAAAACTTTGGGTTGGTGCCGGCGAAATTGCATTCTTTCATACGAATCAATTTTTTTTTTTGTGTAAAAGGATTTTTTGGAACTTTCAATATAGAAATGTCTCAATTAACGGTGGCAGATAATACCCGGGTGGGAATTGACCATGCGATGAAACTTGATCAAAGCTTGGACGAGGGTTGAACAAGCTTGGCGAAAGCTGTGTTGAAGCCTCGGTCAATCTGTGCAGAACATGCGAATGTAACACCAATCCCAGCTTAAAGAATAAGCTTCGTCCTAGCTTGGCTACGTAGGTTAATACAAGCTTCGAATTTTATCTTCATTCAAGCTTCGGGCTTTATCTTGTTACAAGCCTCGAAATTAATCTCGGTCCAAGCTACAAAAATTATCTTGGGTCAAACTTCGAAGATAGGAACATTGAAGTTGGACCAAGCTTAGATATCTTTGATATATCTTTGATATATCCAAGCAACAAAGCTTGGATATCTTTGATATAACTAAGCTTGGTTTGATCTAGGCTTATACATGGGATGAAGCTATGTCGAAGCTATCAAGTCATTCAAATCTCAAGATCGGTTTTTCTTGTTGGAAGTTACATATGTTTTGATTTTAACCGAATAGGGGCATACTAAGCATGAAAGAACAAAAAGGTAGGGAGTTTTATAATGATTATTATTGATGGAATCACCCAGAATAATAAATGAGACCAAGTCGGTCTTTTTCTAAATCCAAATGATGTTCACGGGACATTGGAAAACAATTTAACAATACTATATAATTGTCAATTCACGACGTTTCGATTTATTTCAAATCTTCATCAGGTTCTGAAACAAAACAAGAAATGAAGGAGCAAAGATTAAAGTTAGTTACACACTTAACCTCATACTGGCATGAATAGATAGATAGATAGATAGATAGATAGAATATATACAATAAAATTTGAATCGAAAAAACAAATATATTGCACTGTAAATACCTTTTTGACACTCAGTGCGTGAAGCCGGTTTTCACGCACGCTTCGCGTGCGCAAAAACCCGCCCACGCCCTTCCTGTCAAAAAACAATGTTCGTTACTCGGGCAAAAAAACTTTTTCGGCGATTGTGAATGCAATCCTCGGCTTCGCCTCGGACTGCAACATCACAATCGCCAAATAGTACTTTTCGTAACAAGGGCATTAAAAACTTTTTTGGCGATTGTGATGTTGCAGTCCGAGGCGAAGCCGAGGATTGCATTTACAATCGCCGAAAAAGTTTTTTTGCCCGAGTAACGAACATTGTTTTTTGACAGGAAGGGCGTGGGCGGGTTTTCGCGCACGCGAAGCGTGCGTGAAAACAGGCTTCACGCACTGAGTGTCAAAAAAAGTTTTTTATGCCCTTGTTACGAAAAGTACTATGACGGACTATAGTATGTTGTCACAAGTACTCCTAGTTATATAAATAGTTATGATACTAGTGATACTAGTGATATAAATAGTTATATAATTTTTCTAAATATTAGGTTTTTTCATGTAGTGAATCACTTCTTAAACCGATAGGTCGGTCAATTCATTTCTAATTATATTTGGGAAGGTACAAAAAGTGATCAGTTGAAGAATCAATATATTATGAACATTGAAATATTGGCGAAATAGTTTCAACAGTCTCCGTTGGGTATAGCAGGTGCTATTGTTATCGAGACGCACAGTAAGTCCTTAGTATGCTACTCATTTCTAATTACCAATAGTGATGTTTTTCTCGATTGCCATGCCAGTGATGAAGTAAAACTCCATGAAATCCGGAAACCTTCTGTAATTTCTTTGATTTGTCCAAATGGTCCCGTTCCTTATTTTTCTGTTTAATTCGGATACTAAACTTCTGATGTGGACGCACAGATATATGTAGTCATTTTCGAAAGAAAAGCACCTATATTTTACCATATATGAAAAAAAAATGATAAATTTGCTTCTTACATTGAAAAACTTGAATATCTCGAAAATTAGAAACATCCATGTGGGCCCTTTTCATTTGGACGCACACTTATAGTCGGGGTTTCCCCATTTTTTCCAGTGGACAAATTCCCAGATTCAGAATCTGGTCGGGCAGGAGTGCTTAGAAAAATTGTTCGTGAAAAAAATTGTCGTCGAAGAAATTTTTGATTTGGAAACTGATTCCTGCAACCAAAGGGCCCAAAAATTGAGCGGCCTCAAAATTTCATCTCGCCACTCCCAAACTTTTTTCTCCACGTGACAACCTCTTCTCGAGAACAAAATCCGCCGTCGGTGTCATTCTCCTCTTGACCCTCTCACACTGCTGTCACCATTCTTGTTTGGTGAGCCCCGTGTGAATGCCGGTCTCCTTTTTCCCCCTTCCCAAGTGCATTGTTACGAAACATTCAAGTGTGAATGAATAACATGGCGCGGAGGATGAGGGAGCTGCGAAAATGAATGCGGTGTGATGTTTGTTTTGAGTTGTACGCAGGTAAAACGCCTATTGTCTGTGCTCGACGACAGTCTACACCGCCGGCGACGAAATAAACTGCTATATTTTATTCGTGATCCTCAGGCACGTCTACGGGCGAGGCCCCGTTCTCAATTGGCAAAAGGTCTAACGTGGTCTCATACGAAAATTGAAACGCGCCAGCGTTTCAGCGCGCCAAAAACATGAACATAAAAGTTGGTGTTGTTTATGAAATTCCTTGTAAAAATTGTAGTGAAAGTTACAGAAGTGCAACTGAAAAGGACAATGTCAGAATATATCGATAATCTCGCAATATCTTGTTTTGTCATACCGATATGCGCGCGCAACCGCGCCTTCGCTGCCAGTCGTAGTCGCTGCCTCTATAGAAAGGGAAGGGACCGAAGAACATATTGATGTATATCGGAATTATCGATCGACGTAAGATAGCAACCGACGCGCCACCAGGCAACCCGGAGGAAAAGAGAAATGCGCGTGGGACGCACGCGCAGCCGGACTCGTAACGAAAAATATTATTCGCCACTAGACGAAATAGATTTCGCCATAAGACCCTAAAGAAATTTCTGAATAATTTGGCCACTCGAGGTCGAGTATTGAACGTGTAAAGATCTTCCTCGCAGTACATCTTTTAGTGGATAGAACTGTTAAATTTGGCCAAAGTCGAAAAAAATTACATTGACTTTTTCGAGCCAAACTCAACGGTGCAGTCTTCTAGGGATTCCAATTGGATAGTATAGACGCGCAGGTGGCCAAAAGTGCGATTTTAAAAAATTGAAGTTGGCCTTCCCATAAGACCCCAATGTTAGATTTGACCAAAATCGAAAAAAAATAATTTGACTTTTAGAAATAATTGAAATTATTACTAACAATTGAAAGGGTTGGCTGGCGCGAAAATGGAAGGGGAACTTTCGGCTTCAAATGGCATGCTTTATCGACAGGTAAAATAAAAACTATCAGTTTTGGGACATTCTGTATATGCAAATATGGGGGATTCCAGGCCAAATTTACCACTTTGAAACCTGACCTTGTGTAACTCAATTCAGATTTGTTTTCTCGATGCTAGATGATGAAAAACGCATTTTTTTCAGATTTTTTTGTTAATAAACGTTTTTTAAATAATTTTTTAAAGTCACTCGCCTAAGTGTAAAATTCTGAAAAAATTCACAACGATAGGGAATTTAGAAACAAAATTTTTGAGCTATATTGGAAAATGGTATTCCTGATAGATTATTTGTCATGGTCAAATACCGTTTTTCAAATATTTACTGCCAAGCACTGTCATGTACATCATCAAGTGCATATTATGATGTCATAATTTTTAGGTCGGTTATGGCAAATCTTTAACGGATGTATTTGTGAAAAGTTGTTAAAAATTGAGAAATTGGAATAGTTTACGCATCGGAAACCTTGCAAACCTGTAAATAACTTTATTTTTTTATTGAAAAAAGTAACTTTTAATCTTTATTCATAGCAGATGAGAAAAATGTTGGTAATTATGGACATTTACGTAAGACGCAAGGTTTAAATCTGGGTGCTCAACGTCCTTTTTTTCCAAACCACTTGACCGGTTATTAAATCCAGAAGAAATTGCGATTCTCTTTGAGATTCCTCGCAATACGAACCAGTTTTTAATAATCCCCAAATTTCCAAAATGAGCTGGATACCTCAGGTGCCTCGTAAAACATGAACGAAAACATCCGACGTCGAGTAATTAATAACAACCCAATTATGAATTGTGAATGCCATTATTTACTAATGAATTTATAGGAAATTGAGGTCGCAATGAATTTATGGAATCGAACGGCCCGGAATAATCGCCCGCCGAACTATTTTGCGAGATTGGAAGAACGGGGAAATTTAAAGTGATTTGAATTTCCAAGATCTGAAATTTTGCAAAACTAAAAAACTGAGAATTTTGAATTTTTTTTTTAAGTTTTTCTAATTTTCAATATTTTGGAATATCTTGAGGTTTCAAATTGTTTTGAACATTTTCCAAATTTGAGAAAATTTCATGAATTTGGAAATTTCATGAATTTGGAAATTTCAAAAAAATTGAAAATTCCGAGCATTTTAGTAAAAATCGAAAATTTTACAAACTCCTATTTTTAGAAATTCACAATATTGAAAGAAAAATTTTGAAAAAATCTTTAGAAATTTTCGGGGTTTAAAAATTTGGCGAAGATGAAAAATTACAAAAATTTGAGAAAAAAATTTCAAACATTTTGGAAATGTGAATTCGTTCAATACCAAATTTAAAAAAAAATCATCCAGCATTATCATTTTCTCTCTCTCCCCAGAATATCATCTCTCAGGATTAATGAGCGCGTTGAAAAAAAACGCAGAAACAAGTGTCCAAATTCCCGGTCGCTGATGAAGACATTAGCGGTTTTTCTTGCGTTACTTGAACACTCGCCAAGCCCTCATCGTGGCTAATGGAGTAGGAGATAATTTCGAGAATATTATAAATACAATGAAAACTGAATTTACTCAAGCTTCAAAGTTTTTGGTATTTTAATTATTCATTAAAAATCTCGAAAGATTAAAATTTCTCAAATTTTCAAAATTTCCAAAATTTCTCAAATTTTCAAAATTTCTCAAATTTTCGAAATTTCTCAAATTTTCAAAATTTCTCAAATTTTCAAAATTTCTCAAATTTTCAAAATTTTTCAAATTTTCAAAATTTCTCAAATTTTCAAAATTTCTCAAATTTTCAAAATTTCTCAAATTTTCAAAATTTCTCAAATTTTCAAAATTTCTCAAATTTTGAAAATTTCTCAAATTTTCAAAGTTTCTCAAAGTTTCAAAATTTCTCAAATTTTCAAAATTTTCCCAATTTTCAAAACTTTTCCAATTTTCAAAATTTTTCCAATTTTCAAAATTTTTCCAATTTTCAAAATTTTTCCAATTTTCAAAATTTTTCCAATTTTCAAAATTTTTCAAATTTTCACAAGTTTGAATTTTTTGAAAATTTTGTAAAACTTAAAAACAATTTGAAAGTTCTTCAAATTCCTTCTTTGTAAATTGCTTTTTACACAATTTTAGCCCTTCGTTTTTTAGTGAACAAATGCCCTCAATCGTCGAAATCAGTCTTATTTATTTCGCGGTCGTTCAGGTCATTTTGCATAAAGTATATCACGCGAGGGCATTAGCGGTGCGAGTGGTTAAAGCTAACCATCCAATCCCCCTCAATACCTATTTTTCTTCTGCGACCCACTCTCATTTTTATTTATTTCCTCATTTACTCATTCACTTATGTTTTTTATTAGCAATTCGAAAACCTCTTTTTCTCACCTACGGGCGGTTTCTTCTCCTGTACAGGAACAAGTGGTGAACGGGAATTCAGGCTTATCGCCGAGTCGATTAGCCACGATGAGGGCTCACCAAGTTTTCAAAGAAGGTAAGAAAAGCCGCTAATGTCTTCATCAGCGAACGGGAATTTGGAAATCTTTATAAATCGAAATTGAAGGAAAAAATGGAATTTTTGAATATTTTTGAGAATTTCGAGTTTAAACATCTTCAAAAATTCAGAAAATTTTGATGATTTTGAAAATCTTGAGTTTTGAAAATTTTGAAAATTTGAGACATTTTGAAAATTTGGAAAAATTTGAAAATTTTAATAATTTTGAAAATTTTGAAAATTTTGAAAATTTTGAAAATTTCGAAAATTTTGAAAATTTCTAAAATTTTGAAAATTTTGAAAATTTTGAAAATTTTGAAAATTTTGAAAATTTTGAAAATTTTGAAAATTTTGAAAATTTTGAAAATTTTGAAAATTTTGAAAATTTTGAAAATTTTGAAAATTCTGAAAATTTTGAAAATTTTGAAAATTTTGAAAATTTTGAAAATTTTGAAAATTTTGAAAATTTTGAGAATTTTGAAAATTTTAAAAATTTTGAAAATTTTGAAAACTGAAAATTTTGAAAATTTCGAAAATTTCGAAAATTTTGAAAATTTCGAAAATTTTGAAAATTTTGAAAATTTCGAAAATTTTGAAAATTTCGAAAATTTTGAAAATTTCGAAAATTTTGAAAATTTTGAAAATTTTGAAAATTTTGAAAATTTTGAAAATTTTGAAAATTTTGAAAATTTTGAAAATTTTGAAAATTTTGAAAATTTTGAAAATTTTGAAAATTTTGAAAATTTTGAAAATTTTGAAAAATTTAAAAAGTATTGAAATTTAGAAAAATATCAAAATTTCGAAAATTCCGAAAAATTTCTAAAATCTTGAAAATTTTAAAAATTTTGAAAATTTTGAGAATTTTGAAAATTTTAAAAATTTTGAAAATTTTGAAAACTTCGAAAATTTCGAAAATTTTGGAAATTGTTTTGAAAGTTCTGAAATTTGCCAGGTAATTAAAAAAAAAACGTTAAACAACTCCCACCACTAATATTCCCGAGCCATATGCTGTATGCAAAACGACCCCAGCGACCGCAGGACTCGTTTTGACGATTAAGATTTCCCCCCGTTGTGCGCATGAATTTACATAGGTGTAGGGTGAGTGTGGCGCCCGTTTTCATGGAATATATGAGCGAGATGGGAACGCACAGAAGTGACGAATCGTGGGGATTACTTCCTCATTCTTGCGCGGCGGGGGCTCTCTTCAGAAGGAGCACTCTCTACTGGCCTAATTCATTTTTGGTGGTGAGAGGCAATTTATTGGATATTACACCTGATTGAGCTCTATCAGCCGTCATCAACACCTCATATTTTCGGGTATTCTCTATGACGAAGAAATGTGGAGGGAAAATTAGGAACTTTCCAAGAAAATCCCTAGACACCCCCTCCCCCCCCTCCCTCCCTGGTAACTGCTGCCCAAAATTACGAATGGAGTACCAAATTACAGCACCGTCCAATTATCTCAATTAAGACGTTATCGCACAGCCCCCAAATGCCATTTTTCCCCAAACACGCCATCCAAACATTCACTCCCCCCCCCCCCCCCCCCCCCACCCACCCACCGGGCCCCCACCTTTACAATGTAATTCATAGTGCGTACGTGTCACCTTGCGACCCGAAATTGTCCGTGATAAAAATTTACCGAAAATATATCCTACCCCCCCCCCCCCCCGCCCCACCCCGTAAGTACCACCCGAAATTAAGAATAAAGTACCAAAAGAACCGAGACACGTTTGCGATGGTGCGTGACGTGACGCGCGCCTGTGGTTGCACGGTAAATTACAGCCGGACTCTGTGTACGCCGAAGAATCCGGTCGCAAAGGGGGTATTTCCAACTAAACTTTCCACAAGGCGCGACGCGGCGCTCAACCCCCCCTATCGGTAGGTCGCATCTCCATGACAAATACTGGCAGGACCTCGCGCGGACTCCAGATAATAATCTCAGTTTCACCGCCACCAACCAGGTAACCAGATAAATGGTGACCAAGTATAATGCCCTCGTCCACTATATAATGTCTGAAGGGGCCCCTTGAAACTTTTTTTTTTTTCAATCCTCCTATTAACTCGGTCATGTGGTGGGGGGGGGGGGGGGGGGGGGGAGGGGGGATTTCGAACACCTTCTTCAGGGGTACTTTGGGAAAATTAATGACAATTTAGGACGCCATTTGTGTAGTAATGCAAAATGTATTTTCTTGCTCATGTGCTCCAAATGTTTAACTTAAATTTTTTTTAAAGTAAGTATATGAGAAGAGGGGATGATGGATAGGTTAATCACTAGCTTCGCTACTGCTAATGCAGAATTTGGGCTGTCGTATCCTGTAATGAAGAGCTTCCGGCTTAATTCCTCCCACCAAAATGTACTTTCCTCTCGATGTCTTGATGATTGTCTTCATAGCGATCCCCAATTTGAGAACTTCAATTACTTGCTTTTTCGTTTCCCCTTCATTGAGCCTAGTGTGCCTCATTACGTAACGTACGATCTCGCGGAGCCTGGCTCCATCGTCCGGATGAATTGACTGGAGAGGGGATGAGGAATTCCCCCCCATTGCGCTTTATTGTACCTAGTGTAAAACAAAACAATATTCAAGTAGTTTTCGAAATTTCAAAAAATAACTAAATTTTGTGTTGAAAACTAATTATGTCCTTTTAAATTTAGTTACCTTTTTTTCATTTCTACACACACACACCCACACATACAAACCCACCCACCCACACCCACACATAGCTACCCACTCACCCACCTACCCAAACCCACTCACCCACCAACAGCCATACCCACACCCACACCTACCCACCCACACACGCACACACACCTACTCACCCACATAAGCACACACACCGAAACACCCGCCTACACAAACCCACCCGCTCACCCACCTACCCACCCACCCAATCACACACGCCCATCTATCCAGTCACCCACTCACACACCACCACCCACTTATTTTCAAAAATTATTTTCGTATCCATAAAAAAATACACACCTACAAATACACACACACACACACACACACACACACACACACACACACATGTGAGAATAGTCGGGGCTTTGGCGTAGTGGTAGAGTATCTGCCTACTACTCCGAAGGTCCTAGGTTCGCGCCCGGCCGCCGGAGAATATTTTTTCAAAATATTTTCTTATGGATTCCGACCGAAGCAGGAACTTCCGTGTGTGCTATCGGCGGTACCCACAAAATGAGACCGCCCGGCCGAGCGGGAACCTAACCCGACACAGGGGGGGGGGGTGGGTTCCATGATAGGCGCCGGCCATCGTAGCACAGGGGTTTCTGGAGGTTTACCCTGTGTTTAGAAATACGATGGCCTAAAAATGGCGAAAGTCGGCCCCAGCCGCATGGGTGGGTGTCCGGTACGCCCCCTGACGGAATGCTTACACGGCCGCTACCGGGGGCGTACAAGTGAGAGGGACGGAGAAAAAAAAACACATGTGAGAATGATGCCAAACACGGAGAAAAGAGAAAATTCCATGTCCATTGAGGGTTAACCCTTCTAATTATCGGGTCATTACGATAACTGCCCGAAAAACGGAAGATGACAGATAAATATGTGAAATATAAATAAGAATATGTAAAATGGCACATACCACACCTATACAAAATGTATAATGTTAAGCAGAACGTTTTACTTGATCTACAAAATTATGAAAAACTGGTCCATCACGTGATGATCTTAAGGAGTTTATGTGCATACCGCTTACCTGATGCAGATATTAATCCATAATTGAGACAGAGTGACAGCTGCAGCGCTCTACGACACCGCGAATCGCCCCGCGGGCTATGATAAACAATGCTTGGGAAAATAAATAAAATCACTGAATGGGGATAAGAAAAAAAAATGGGAGCGTAAAGGGTTAGGAAATGTTCAAATGAAAGACGCCGACGAGTCGAACGTGCGTTCGTCTTCGCCGAGAATCGAAGGCCCGTCACGCTGAGAAGAAGTATCGACTCGCGATGGACGAGATGTATATATATGTATATAGGAGAGCAATGTGGAGTAGACGATAATTAGTGAGCCATCGGGAGCCCATGTCGGCTGTCGTTTAAGTTATAGCTCGATTCGTTAAGTCGGATAACGGATTTTCTCAGGTGGAAAAAAGGGTCAAAAAAATCTTGAGATTTTTGAAAATTATGGGAATTTTAAACGTTTCCAAATCTGGAAAATTTTTGAAAATTTTCGACAATATGGAAAATTTTGGAAAGTTTGGAAAATTTTGGAAAATTTTGGGAAATTTTGAAAAATTTTGGAAAATTTTGAAAAATTGTTTTTGAATTTGATTTTGAAAATTTCAAACTTTTGTAAATTGAAGAAAAAATGGAGAATTTTCTAAATGATAAAATATTTTGAAAATTTCAAAAATTTTAAAAAATTCCAAAATTCCACAGAAACTCAAAGCACAAAAAATTGAAGCAGAAAAAATTAGATCATTAAAGTGGTCGACTGGCTTAAGTCATAAGCTACGCGAACAATTCCGGAAGGGTCGATGAGGGTTCACTGGAGACCCCAATTAACGTAAATTGCATTTACAAGAACTTATATTCCAATACCAAAGTACGATGATGAAAACATTGAAAACAGTGTCAATAGAAAATCACAATATTAATGGGTTCGGTTTCGCGCAATAGTCAGACTTTTTCCAAGGACTCTACATCCGCCTAAGTCCACTTCTTGCTCTTTCTTCACTCTTTGTTCCAAAGTAGTTACTGAGACAAAACCGCAGTCTGACAATTTCATGGGAAACCTACAAAATTTGAAAAAAACTTCCCGATTTGTAATTTCTGTTTGCCATCCCTACATTTTCCGATACGTCAATTAAATGTTCAAAGACTGATTTCAGAAAAAAATACTAGTGTGGGTAAATCAGTGTGACCCGTGAGGTCCACACCGAAAATTTGCAAATTTGAGAATTTTAAACTATCCCATTTATCAAGCAGATAATTATGAATATTTGACTAGCCGCATAGTCAGCGTGAGGACGAGAATTATTCGCATTACTGGAGTGGGAGTGAGACGCCAATAGCGGTGCGCACGCTCGAGGGTCAAACCCGTCATACCTCCTTAATGACGACAAATATGGAAAAAAGTGATAAGAAATTGAATATGCATTTCCACTTACAGAGCAAGTTCTGTTTAATACTTTTTGCCGTATCTCTTACCGTTTTTGCAATAGAGCGTTCTAAACAATTCAATTGTTAATAATAAAAAACTGCTCGGTCAATTTAAACCTCGATGACCCAGATCGTTCGACGCATTCGTGAGAAATCGGTAACAAAAAATTTCGATTCCACACATACAAACATACACACTCACAGACATTTCTTCGGAATCCAACGGGAAGAATTTTGGTATACTTAAGGATATTCCACCTATATCGGCGAAGATGTACGAATTGCTTGAAATTTTGACATAATGTTTTTGAAGCGATAACAGATTCCTGTATGAAATTTGAAATTGATTCACAACACCGTTTTGTAGTTATTAATTATCAAACTTCTCAATTAACACGGCCTCTCATGGGAAAAATAAAAATTTCTGTAAATACAGTTCAAAATGTACAAATTTGTTGAAATTTTGAAAATTTACTATTGAAGCAGATGTAAAACGATGGTAAAAATTTCATGACGATTGACTAAAATTTTTTTTCATTAATTTGTTTAAACAATATAATATTGATTCGCAAAATCAAATACTATACAATAATTTTCTATGGCTATCACTTCAACTAATTAACGCATTGAAATATTAATTGAAAATTATTGGCGATAAATATAACGAATTATAGAAAGGGTCATAAACTTTTGTTTTGACTATACCGGTTGAATATCCTTAAAACACCCGAAAAATCGAGAATTTAAAAATTTCCACAATTCTGGAAACGTTAATAATTTTTCAAACTTCGAGATTGCCAAAGCCAAGGCTTCCCGTTTTTTCCCCGGTCTCCAAACTCGGAAATTATTTTTAAAATCTACTCAATAACATCTTGGTATCCAATTGGAGGATCCCTGAAAAAGGCCGAATGGTTATTTTTTATTTACTCGAGGAGCGGATAGGAAAATTGAGGGTCAGGTGATTTCTCGATAGCGCTGTCTTAATTGAAGGGGACTCGGTGAGCTTCGGTAACGTATAATTATCACCGCTACAACAAGACCGAGAATGTGGCGGCTCGAGCGAGAATAAAGACATTATTCCACTCGTTTTCTTATGACTTCCCTACTAATCCCTTTTTTTCAACTCTCTCTCTCTCTCTCATCCTACACTTGTCTTCCCTCCATCGACCACTACCGGAAGTCAGCCATCTTTCCCAGCTTTCTGGTTTCTTTCTCTTGTAATTTTCTACTTAGTACAGGTTCATGTCCATCCCTCATCCAAGTATCCTAGAATTAATACATTAACTGTGTATTTTAATTTCACTAAATTACGGGTTTTTGCATTCGAGAAAATTATGACACTGAATATATGAGCAATTATAGAGTACGGGTAAGGCAGACCTCAGATATGCTCAGTGTTTTGCCAACGGAAAATACAACAATTGCAGTAACGTGAAAAATCTCCGGAATTCCGAGAATTGAAAGGCAATTTTTGAACGCTGAATCGCTTCATTTGATCATTTAAGCTGGCTTGTCACCAAAAAAAGGGTTTTTTTCTTCAACATTTTTGGAGTCGATGGATTTGATTCGCTTTTCCACACATACACACACACCCACCCACCTACGCTCACCCACTCACCCACTTACATACACCCACCAACTCACCTACATACAGCCACCCACCCACCCACCTACGCTCACCCACCCACTTACATACACCCACCCACTCACCTACATACATCCACCCACTCACCTACATACACCCACCCACCCACCTGCATACACCCACCCACCCACTTACATACACCCACCCACGCACCTACATACAGCCACCCACCCAGCTACATACACCCACCCACTTACATACACCCACCCACCGACTTACATACACCCACCCACCCACCTAGATACACCCACCACCCACCCACTTGCATACACCCACCAACCCACCCACCTACATACACCCACCCACCCACCTACATACACCCACCCACCCACCTACATACACCCACCCACCCACTTACATACAGCCACCCACCCACCCACTTTCAGACACCCACTCACTTACATACGCCCACCCACCCACCTACACACACACATATGCATATAGGCGTACTCAAAATTAGTCAGGGATCATCTTCGTATACTCGGAATTTTTCCAATTATACCAGTTCCTATTGACAAAACTTTTGGATGACTACATCTTACACCATTGCCCACAGGTTGAAGACCTCGAGCGCATTTCTTTAACTCATAGACACATTTTCTTTCCCTGACAGTGAGGTCAGCCTGAACGGACCCTTTTTTTCCTATCAGAACGTAACTTCCTGTCACAAAGAATGCAGTTTGTCCTCCAATGACTCCAATGTGACAGCTATTATGCTGATGTTACTCCCATTGTTCTCCGCCCAGTGCTTTAGCGGTAACGTGCCGCGCCGGCCGACAACGGTGGTCGCATGGTGAGCGCTGCGCCGGCTGATGTATTTTTCAACGTAACGAAAAATTATTACTCCAGCGCATCCACCAATTGACTCTCAATGCAGGTCCTCAAACTCAAAAATAAACAAAAAAGTTTCGGGGGTTTCCAAAGGAATGAAAAACTACTTACCATATCGCCAGTGATCTGAGTGGAAACTGAAACCTGTCATTCCCTATGGAACATAAAATCCCTCAATAAATTTCTACCAATCCCCAATTACCCCTTTCGGTAAAAACGCGGAAAATCATGGAGAATCCGCGGAACAGCCACAATTTCATTGAAGCCGGTAAATACCCTGCTGTGGCCGGCCCCATGATTAAGCAGTTTCAGGGAATCCTTGAGAAAAAATTGCACTGTGAAATTGTGCTCGTTTAAGAGATTGAAAAAAAAATGAAAAAATCCGAATTTTGAGGATTGTGGAATTGGAAACAAAACAAAACTTTGGAGATGCCACGATGAAGAAATCGAAGGGAGTTTGGAGAATCATTAGCAGCTTCAAAAAACAGGGAGGCGCCATGGGACACCTGGTAGATGTGCAGCATGAAAACACTAATTTTCAGCGAAAGTGATCCAAAATTTTCGTCGATTTCTCGAGAATTATTGGAAATTTTCAAATACTCAGTTCTTTTGAATGTTTGGAAAGTTTTGTCAAAATTGTACAAAATTTTCCCAAATTTTCCAAACATTTCCAAACATTTCCAAACATTTCCAAAATTTCCCCAATTTTCTTCAAAATTTTTCTATTTTTTTTTTTCAAAATTTTTTCAAATTTTTTCAAAATTGTTGCAAATTTTTCCTACTCTTTTCCACAGTTTTTCAAAGTTGTTAGAATTTTCTTTCCAATTTTTTTGTCATTTTTTTTTCAAATTTTTAGAAAATTACTCTAAATTTCGTCGAACTTTTAGCAAAAATTTTTCCATTAAAAAAAAAACAAGTTTTTTTCAAAATTCTTCTGAATTCTTACAAAAACTTTCCAATATTGTTGTAAATTTTTTACGATTTTTCCAAAATGAGCCAAATTTCTTCCGTAATTTTTCAAAATTTTTCAACTATTTTTCCAAAATTTTTGAAACGCTGCAACGTATCTTGATATGTACATACAACTTGTGCGCATCGCTTTGCGTCGATGGCAAAGAGGGGAGGATGGGTAAGCAGTGGAGTATATCTATATATATTTGTCAAGGAAATTGCCTATCCCGAGAGCAAATTTGTCCGATCCCATGCGCCGCATTAGATGTTTCACATAAAAAATTGACAAATTTCAGAAATTTTAACGGTCAGAAATGAAAACCGCGGGAAAGTTCTAAAAATTTCAAAATCGGCAACGCGTAAAAAATGTCAAAAACCGCGGAAAACCGGGAAAAACCGCGAATAATCCGCGGCAAGTTCACTGAAGCCGGTAAACTGGGCCCCATAATTAACCAGACTTTCCCAGAATCCCTGCACAAATTCCGTATTTACCCAGCGAAAAGTGCGCCGTAAAAGCGCCTGAGAAAAAGAGCGGCGCTTCATTAATTCCCGAGAAATGGAATTTCAAAAAAATGATACGACAAAAAGAGGGAAAAATAAGTGGAGCGTCACGCGACGTGGCGAAGGGGGAGAAATCTTTGCGGCTCGAATGAACTCGTCACTAATAGCGCCGACGCGCTCCGAATTAAGTGATCCGCACGTATTAAAGTTTTACACGTGAGTTATGAAAGCGAATGTATATTTTGACGACTCATTCTCTTGTGACAGGCGGCACGAACAAACGATTCATTACGAGCTCGACCAAATAAAAAATCATCTTTAATTGAGTGAACGGCTTCTGAGTAGCGCATTGTCGAGATGAGCCGCTTCAGAGACTCCGAAATAGATAACACCGCGACTGACTCTAAACGCTAAGCGAAAATTTCATTTAAGTTTGGCCATCAATTTTCGGTTATAAATATATCAAATGGCCAAGTGATACGGAAATGACACGTGCAGTTAGTGCCAATTTTGAACCCTTTTATGGGATTTTCTCATTCGAAACAATTTTCCAATTTTTCACGCACCTAAAATTTTTTTCTAAATTTTGTATATTGTTGAAAGTTAAAAAATTTTTTCATATTGTTTACTCAAATTTTTGAATGTTTAGCTTTGTTATAAGTGTCTTTGAGCATTGGGGAACATTGTTTTTTGCAAAATCCAATGGCTTCAAGGACCTGAAAATGAGAATTGGTGATTCTTAATTTGAGAGTTCCAAGGTCTTAATTTGAAGCTTTGAGAGCCTTAATTGAGATTTCCAGAAGCTGCATTTGAAAATTCATGAGTCTTAAGCTGAGACTTCCGCAGTCTTATTTTGAGACTTTACGAGTCTTAATTTGAGACTTCAGAAGTCTTAATTTGAGACTTTACGAGTCTTAATTTGAGACATTACGAGTCTTAATTTGAGACCTAGCGGGTCTTAATTTGAGACTTGACGAGTCTTAATTTGAGACATTACGTGTCCTCATTTGGGACATTACGAGTCTTAATTTAAGACCTAACGGATCTTAATTTGAGACTTCACGAGTCTTAATTTGAGACTTCATGGTTCTTAATTTGAGACATTACGAGTCTTAATTTGAGACCTAACGGGTCTTAATTTGAGTCTTCACCAGTCTTAATTTGAGACATTACGAGTCTTAATTTGAGATCTACCGGGTCTTAATTTGAGATTTCACGAGTCTTAATTTGAGACTTTACGAGTCTTAATTTGACACCTAACGGATCTCAATTTGAGACTTCACGAGTCTTAACTTGACACCTGAGAAGTCTCAATATGAGACCTCACGAGTCTTAATTTGAGATTTTGCAAGTCTTAAACTGAGCCTTTTAAAGTCTTAACTCGAGACTTCGAGAATCTTAATTTAAGGTTTCAAGAATCTTGATTTGAGGCATCAAGGGTCTCAATTTGATCCCTTCCGAATCTTGATGTGAGGCTTGAAGAGTCTCAATTCCAGACGAGCACCTGTATTCGGAACTTAACGATATTGACGTCAGACTTACAGTTGTCACTTGAACTTCCCAAAGTCTTAATTTGAGACATCACTCAGGTAAGTGTTGAGAAAAGTGTGGAACATAGGTTTTGGGCAAATGCAATTGCGCAATCTTCTAGTACAGTGTGAAGATTGCTTACGGTAGGTTAAAGAGCCGTAGAACAGCGAGTTCTACACACACGTGGATGGCCGAAGAGATATCTTGGCGCTTGAGGATCCGTTGCAGTCATATATCACGAGTGTTGTTATTAGCCCCACGGCCTGTGGAGCCGTCACGCGGCTCTGTGATCGGTGGCGGGACACAAGAATCATTATACCGGCATCAGCAAGTTTACACGACTGTCCAACAAAAGCAAAAACCGGATAAACATGTAGTTTGTAAAAAAAATACTCAATGAACGATTGCCAAGTGATGAAATAACTATTCACTAATCATTAAAATTATGAATTATGCAAGCTGAGAATAATCGATATATAGGTGGTAAAAAATATTTGGGTCAACAATGCTATTCTAATCCTTACAATTGCAGAAAAAAATAGCAATATTTAATTAAATTAATTTATTAGTGCTTATGGGATACCTGGAGTGCAACCCAGGTGGGGAATTCAAAGCTTGAACGATGAGATCAATCTTGGTCCGACCTTCGATGCCGCAGCTTGGACTTGATAGCTTCGCCACAGCTTCCTCCCATGTATAAGCCTAGATCACACCAAGCTTAGTTATATCAAAGATATCCAAGCTTGGTTGGCCCAGCTTGTGCCAAGCTTGGCCCAATCTTAGCGTCCCTAGCGTTGGTCCACAGGCAGAATCCAATCTACGTCCAATATTGGATACATACACACATCCAAGCTTACTAGAATCATCCAAAGCCAAGCTTCAGAAACCATGTTGTGCTAAGCTTGGTCCGAGCTCAGCTTTGTTAGCTTTGAATCTTAGCTTTAACAAGCATGAATCCCGGATTGCTCATACCATCTAAACCCAAGCTTCTGAACTAAGCTGGATTGAAGCATATTTTTCCTAGTTTCGATTTACCGGCTTCAGCAAAACTCTGCTTAGTATTGGATTCATATATAAATCCAGGATTGCTGCACCCCCTAAACCAAGCTTGGAAACGAATGTTCAACTAAGCTTGGTCCAACCTCAATGTTCCTATCTTCGAAGTTTGAACCAAGATAAATTTTGTAGCTTGGACCAAGATTAATTCCGATGCTTCGACCACGAGAAACTTTGGAACTTGGACGAAAATGAATTTCGAGGCTTGTGCCAAGATAAAGTCTGAAGCTTGAATGAAAATAAAGTTCGAAGCTTGTATTAACCTACGTAACCAAGCTAGGACGAAGTTTATTCTCTAAGCTGGCATTGGTGTTACATTCGCATGTTCTGCACAGATTGACCGAGGCGTCAAAACACAACTTTGGCGAATCTTAGTCAAGACTCGTCCAAGCTTTGATCAAGCTTCATCGCATGGTCAATTCCCACCTGGGATGGTGCTTATTATTTTTCCCATCATCTTGTGATTTGGTGGGAAAGAAAAATTGTGCAAACATCTCCAAATGTGGTATTTTTAGCCAACCGAAGAGCATTTTCTAAGACTTGCCGAAAATGTGAAGATCTGTTGGTCCCCGGGGAGTCCCCTGGCAAAAATTCCAAATAATTCACTGTCAATGCTGCTGGCTTGAGCTTCGAGACCCCCAGAAATAATTGCGTCTACAGTGATATGATGGGAACGAAAAATTCGCGGTATGCGAGAAACTGCGTGGCGTAGGGAGGCGAGTGTCTGGGGAGTACACGAGAAAGGTGGATACAGGAACGCGAGAAATAAGTCTTCGCGTTGGGTGTAGGGCGGAGGAGGTTACGGTTGCAGTACGGGGAGCAATGGTAGCGCGTGAAAGCCGAGCCGCAAGAAAATACGAATAGGGAGGGCCACCCTGCATCGAAGATTACCATAAACACTCCTTGGTAGCAACGCCATGCTTCCAACTTTCTTATGTGAACCGTGAGCACAAGCCGCTTATGTATACACATGTAAATCCCCATGTTTTAGATCTTATTCCGTCTTATTTCGTATTATTCAAGCTATTTCGTCTTACTCACGGCGTAACCCGAGGGAAAACTCGGCACAAGGGGAAAAGGCTTCGTCGGGCACTCCGCAAATTTTAGCATTTTAAAAGTTCTGAATATTTCGAAAAAATTCAACATTTCAAGCACGCTTAAAATTTTAAAAAATCAGAAATTCCAAAAATGAAATGGAAAAATATAATTTTAAGAATAAATAGCGGGACCTCAAAAACTGAAGGACAACTGTGACAATCATGGAAATTGGTGACCTTAGAATTTGCCTCATCCTTCAACTCGCCATGTGTGTGTGTGTGTGTGTGTGTGTGTGTGTGTGGGTGGGTGTGGGTGGGTGTGGGTGGGTGTGGGTGGGTGTGAGTGGGTGTGGGTGGGTGTGGGTGGGTGGGTGGGTGTGGGTGGGTGGGTGGGTGGGTGTGGGTGGGTGGGTGGGTGTGAGTGAGTGGGTGGGTGGGTGCGAGTGGGTGGGTGTGAGTAGGTGGCTGCCGACTTATTCTGCCTCATTTTTTCATATATACCACGTAATCTCCCGGAAAAGTGTGCATCGTGAAAAAGTTCTTAGAGTTACTCGGCTTGGATTTGGCCGTAGGCAAAGCCCCGCACCCAGCGTCGCGTGATACTGTTTGCAGTCTTTGAAACACCGGGGAATCGATTCGCGGACGGCTGAGCTGTTAACCCCCGAGGCAGAGGGCAAATGTATGGATAGCATCTCCCGGGAAATGGACCAGAAAAATAAAAGGCGGGAAAAGCCGACAGTAATGAGCGAGTAGAGTGTTGCTGTGAAGTAAGCGACGAAGAAAAAAAATTGATAAAAATTACCCTTCCGTTTGGTGAAGCTGCAGTTTGCGCTATTTTTGATGTTCAGAAATACGTTAAACGGTACTAACTGAGCAGGGCATTTCATTCTCCGTGTCTACAGGATTATGGCCAAATGTTAGCCTGCTGAAAGTGGAAATTATTTGAGTGTAGTAATTTTTCAATTGAGGCATAGTAAATTTTACGTGACGGACCAGTAATTTTTAAGGAACTGCCCATAACCACCTCTCCACATTACGTGAGTGTGACCCTCGACGGGTCGCGTCGATAACTTCCCCATAATCTGTGTGTGTGTGTGTGTGTGTGTTACGCAAATTCGACTATTGATCGATTATCATGATTTTTTATCGATATCTCGTAAAATATGATGCCTAGCAAAAAAAGTAATAAAACATAAAATATGTAGTTTCATGAGAGGAACAACTTTTGTTAGGCACTTTTTCTCATATCTGTCACCGTTCTCGAGATACAGCGTTATGAACAATTGAAATTGTTAATCACAATTGAACGGATGGTACAATAGCAAAAACACTCCTTTCAGACCTGGGGACTTAGGAAACGCACCGATTAAAAAAAACAAAGTGAGGCGTCGTCGGACACCTGGTAGACGTGCAACATGGAATCACCAATTTTGATCCAAAATTTTGGGCGATTTCTGGAGAACTTGGAAATTTTCAAATACTCAGTTCTTTTGAATGTTTGAAAAGTTTTGCCAAAATTTCACAAAACTTTCTCAAATTTTCAAAAAAATTGCAAATTGTTTAAAAATTGTCCCAAATATTTTCTAAATTTTTCCCCAGTTTTTAAAACTATTGCATTTTCTTTCCAATTTTGTTCTAACTTTTTCCAAGTTTTTTGTAAATCTGTCCATTTTTTTTCTTTTCAAATTTTTAGAAAAGCGCTCCAAATTTCTTCAAACTTGTACCAAATTTTTTTCAATTTAAAACAAAAATTGCAGCTTCTTTCAAAGTTCGTCTGAATTCTTGCAAAACTTTTCCAATTTTGTTGTCAATTTTTTTGTAGGTTTTTGCTAATTTTTCCAAATTTTTCTAGAATGAGCCAAATTTTTTCTAAAATCTTTCCAGATTTTTCAAAAAAAAATTTTTCCCGGAAGATTTTTCCAATTTTTTCAACATTTTTCCAAATTTCCCAAACATTTCCAACATTTTTCAAATTTTTTCGAAACGCTGTGGCGTGTCTCGATATGTCCATACAACTTGTGCGCATCACCTTTGCGTCGATGGCAGAGAGGGGGCAATGGGCAATCAGTACAGTATATCTATATATACATTTGTACTGGAAATGCCTGTTCCAGTCAGAATTTTTTCCGAACGCAAGCGCCGCATTAGATGTTTCACATCAAAAAGTTGAATCGGTCCAGAAGCTCCAGAGGAACCGTTCGCCAAAAAAAGGATACGGACGCACATATACACACAAAATGTGAAAGAGCTATATATAGCCGTTTGAAAATTCCCAGGAAAAATCCTATGAAATGCTGTAAGAAACGACTATTATTTCCCATAAGAATCATCGATGGAAGAGTGGTCGAGAGAATTTCGTGCTCTCATTTACTCCTTTAAGGACAATCGAAGTGTTTCGCAATGTCAGGTGTCTGCGCATAGGAAACTCGATAGGCTTTATGGGGACATGAGTGCCTGGAGGAAATAGTGCGAATGGTGTTTATGGCAATTGGAAAAATTGGAGGCATACCTAAGCAGTGGCCATTATTTTTGCCGTATCTCAGCGAATCTTATAGTCGCAACTGCGCGGTATGCACATGGTGAATACCTATCGGGCGCTGTGTGACAGCCACGGGTGCTCCCGATTGTACAATCCTCGCCTTTCTAATTCAAGTCGACTCCATACAATTTACGGGGGTGCATGTGGTAGGCAAATGCGTCGGACATTTTCACTAACCAATGTGAGCATTTCGAAATATTAAAAAAAAAAAAAAAAAAAAAAATGCATAATTTGTAATGATTTGTAATGATGATTGCTCTAGTCCTTAGGGGGTTGGTTGCCTCAGGACTATAAAAAAAAAAAAAAAAAAAAAAAAAAATATTCACAATTTCAGAAATTTAAAAATTTTAAAACTGCAAAATTCTGAAACTTCATAATTTCAGGAAATTTAATATAAACAAAAACTGGAAGCTTGACAAGATTGGAAAACCCCAAAAATTTTGGAAAGTTGACAAACTGGAAAAGAGACGTCACTGAATTTCAAAATAAATCTCAATATTGGTTTTCGCTCACACCCTCAACTATCACGAATCTCTCATTTCATTAGTACATCTCAATGAGTACCGGAAGTACAGGGAATGTGCGGGAAGACGATAACTCTTATCTGTTAATTCTGTCGATGGAGCTGTACACCTCGCAATTTCCTTTTCGTTGTCTTCTCCCAGAAGGTTATCTTGCGGAATGCTTCCAACAAGCCCAGTATTTCGTCCCCTTATCGATCGTTGCGTGACCTCAACTCCAAATGGCCCATTCACTTCCTCATATATATTTATTTACTAAGTGGTATTCATTCGTCCCACTATTGTCTTCTGGATTGAGTAACATTACGATAATACAAAATTTTCTTCTTTCACTGGGGGTGTATGTGTATCTGTTTGCATGTGTGATGTGGTGCACTAATGATCGTGTACATATGTATGTGTGTACGTCAAGCTGTGTGTGTGTGTGTTTGTGTGTTTGTCTGTGGGTGGGTGAATAAGTGAGTGGGTGGGTGGGTAGGTGAGTGGGTGGGTGGATAACTGAGTGAGTAAGTGGGTGGGTTAGTCGGTAAGTGAATGTGTGGGTGGCTGGCTGAGTGAGTAAGTGGGTGGGTGGGTGAGTGGGTAAGCGGGTGGGTGGGTGAATGGGTAAGTGGGTGGGTGAATAAGTGAGTGGGTGGGTGGATAAGTGAGTGGGTAAGTGGGTGGGTTAGTGGGTAAGTGAATGGGTGGGTGGCTGGCTGAGTGAGTAAGTGGGTGGGTGGGTGAGTGGGTAAGCGGGTGGGTGGGTGAATGGGTAAGTGGGTGGGTGAATAAGTGAGTGGGTGGGTGGATAAGTGAGTGGGTAAGTGGGTGGGTTAGTGGGTAAGTGAATGGGTGGGTGGCTGGCTGAGTGAGTAAGTGGGTGGGTGGGTGAGTGGGTAAGCGGGTGAGTGGGTGAATGGGTAAGTGGGTGGGTGAATAAGTGAGTGGGTGGGTGGATAAGTGAGTGGGTAAGTGGGTAAGTGAATGAGTGGGTGGCTGAGTGAGTAAGTGGGTGGGTGGGTAAGCGGCTGGGTGGGTGAGTGGGTAGATGGGTAAGTGGGTGGGTGAGTGGGTAGATGGGTAAGTGACTGGGTGAGTAGGTGAATGGGCGGGTAGGTGGGTAGGTAGGTGTAAGTGGGTGGGTGGGTGGCTGGAGTAGGTGGATAAATGCGTGGGTGATTGGTTGGAGCAGGTGGGTGTAAGTGGGTGGGTGGGTGTAGGTGACTGTGTGTTCAATAATATTTCTTTGTGGAACCTCTCATCAATAGAATAATCCAATTTAAGAACAAGGGTTATAACCGAAAAGGGTCACACCCACATCCATTTATCGATTTTTGCACAACCTCAATTCCAGATGCCCCATTCACTTTCTCATATTCATTTATTTACTCAATGAATCTCATTCATCCCACTATTGTCTCTGTGGATTCATTAGTCTTTTCTGACACCATAGTTTGTTTAGTCTAGTATTGCGTAATCAAGAATCGAATTACAGAGCGGTGTGATGAAATAATTGTACGACTGATTAATTGTCTATCATGATATTTATTGGCGAAATGTAAACGTTACGAGGAAGTCATTTGACGTTATCCCTCTGCGTGGGAGATAAGTTTCATGAAAAAACAAACTCAATGCTTGAAACTTGAAATATTTGGTATTTGAATATTTTGCTAAATTTCTGAGATATTTGTTGAATTTGCAGGATTATAAAAAATCATTTTGTATTTTCCCCTGGAGGCAATTTGTTTAAATAATGGAGATGGAGGTTAAGGCGCTAAGAATTGCATACACTTCGGATCGTCAGGAGTAATTCAGCTTGCCCAAATTACCCCCATCGGTAAACACCCCTGAAAAAAAATAGGGGTTGATTACGGTGCTCCGAAGAGCATCTCAAGCCATCGACTCCCATCACACACAATTTTTCCCAATGCCAAAATAAGCAATATAAATGGGTGAATGAAATAATCTACATAGCCCATTAAAACCAAAAGGATCTCACGAGGAATCCCCGAGTGAAAGCTGCCGGGAGTGCTTTGAGCTCGATGAACTTGGTTGGAAAAATTGCCAGCGATGCGGATAGGTTTGAAAAGCGACAAAAAAAAGGCGCCCCTCCGAAGAATGTGCATGTGCAGTTGTGTTGGGTGGAATTGCGCGTATGGGAGGCTAAACATATATTGCATATATATATGGATATAAGAGTCGCGCGGAACGCGATAGTACTCGCGGTGCTTAGGATAATCTGTGTAAGTGCGTATATATTTTACGTGACGTTATGAGTACGCATCGGTTAACCGTATGACTCGGCTTGCACATGTACAACTCCCCCCCCCCCCTCCCACCCCCCACCCGGTTTATTTATTTATTTCATTCTTGCACATTCACGGAGTTTCTGCTGCACATGCTTAATGCCAGCCTACAAATCAACTGGGATAGGGGGCCATTTCATCTTCCACTCAATTACACGGTTATCACTTGTTTATTATTGTCCACCGTCAAATTATCGCTAATGCACATCAATTAATTGCGGTGCCTGTACTCACGTTATTGCGCTATAAACAATATTTCAGGGCGATGCGAGGCCATTAAATATTTATTCGTGGGGAGAGGATTTGCCAGGTGCGCTTTTCATTTTTCTTCGACTTTGGGGATGCGCAGAAAATTTGCAATTTTTTTTTTCAATTTTTGCAACTCTTTGAATTTTTTTTTTTTAATTTTTTTTTTGTTTTTTTCGTAAGGTTTCAAGAATTTTTGCGAAGAAGGGAAAGTTGACTCCAGGTTCTTTTCATGATTTTTTTTTTTTTTTTTTTTTATTTAAAAAATTTGGAAATTTTGAGAATTTGAATTTTGGCAATTTTTGAAATTTTTATTTTTATTATTGTGACAAGTTTTCAATATTGAAGATTTTTTGGAGTTGATCATATTATTCATAGTTTGAAATTTTTTTTTCGATATTTCGAAGTTTGGGAACTTTTCGAAATTTCTTGTCGACCACTCAGTTTTATGGGTATCAATTGTTTATTATTGTCCACCATCAAATAATGGCTGAAGCACATCACTTAATTGCGGTGCCTGTGCTTTCACGTTATTGCACTATAAACAATATTTCAGAGCCATGGGAGGCCATCAAATATTTATTCGTATGGGGAGGATTTCCAGGTGCATTCTTTATTTTTCTTGAATTTCGGAAATTTTAAAAATTTTCCAAAAAATTGAATTTTGGATTTTTCCCCTATCGGAAAGTTAATTATAATCACTCCGAAAATGAAATGTCTCAGAGTCACGAAATTTTTACGTTTCTCGACGTTGCACATGCTCCCGATACATTTTCGGAGCGGGTCATGTGTGTGTGTGTGTGTGCGTCCGTATCCTTTTTTTGGCGAACGGCTCCGCTTAAACTGCTGGACCGATTTAACTTGTTTGTTTAATCGACGCGTCTCCTGAGTCTCCAGGTCCGAAAGGAGTGTTTTTGCAATTGTACCATCCCTTCAATTGTTATTAACAATTTCAATTGTTCATAACGCTGTATCTCGAGAACGGTGACAGATATGAGAAAAAGTGCCTAACGAAAGTTGTTCCTCTCATGAAACTACATATTTCATGTTTTATTACTTTTTGTGCTAGGGATCATATTTTACGAGATATCAATGAAAAATCATAATAATCGATCAATAGTCGAATTTGCGTAACTGATATACAACTTGACTTCATACGTGAATCGGCACACACACACACAAACTATCAGGAAGTTATCGATGCCACCCGTCGAGGGTCACATTCACGTCCCGTTTATTTAAATTTTATTACATTTTTTCAAATTAAATTAACTTTTATTAAATTAAATTAAAAATGGCAATTAATTAAAAAACCAAAACTCTTCACCAAAAATTGCAAATTGATTTTCTGTCTATCTCGAGGGAATAAATAATATTTATTCAAGGTTTCGCCGCTAATCCAATGAATTTATCTTTTATAATATCCGGTATTAGGTGATAGATTTATAGTTCAGGTTCCCCATTTAAGTTATTTTTGGAAGCAACTAATATTAATTCTGTCCGACAGGAAAATGACAAAAGTAGGGAAAAAAAAAGGAAAATAAGATCGATTGTTGTCGATTATAATCGAAGAGAAGCGGTAGTTAAAGGGAGAAAATTCTGGGACGATCATGGTGGCATCCATTTGTCCACTCTCTAGGCATTTCGGTATTTCCCGTCGCACCAGATCCCCAATCACGATAATGCTTGAATAAAAAAGTAAGAAACACGCAGAACATGGTATCATGAAGCCGTTGCTTGCTGGAACAACAGCGACATTAATTTAAGTCTAATTTATGGAGGTGAGAAATTGAAAACGGACATTCAAAACCAAAATCTGGAAACATGAAAGCGTAAATCGACGAGACATTAATATGCAAATACGTGAATTTGTTGGATAGTAGGATGGATGGCCTAAGAAATGTCGGTGATTGATCGGGCCTCATATCTAGGTGTGGGTGTGGGTGGGTGGGTGGGTGGGTGGGTGGGCGTGGGTGTGGGTGGGTGTGGGTGTTGGTGGGTGGGTGGGTGGGTGGGTGTGGGTGGGTGGGTGGGCGTATATAGGTGGGTGGGTGGGTGTGTTGGTGTGTGTATGTGAGTGGGTGATTGTGAGTGGGTGGTTGTGAGTGGGTGGGTGTGAGTGGGTGGTTGTGAGTGGGTGGGTGAGTGGGTGAGTGAGTGAGTGGGTGGGTGAGTGAGTGGGTCTGTGGGTGTCGGTAGGTGGGTGGGTCGGCCAAATATCCCCAACTGCGCAAATGGACTGGAAAGACAACACCTCCATCTAACCGATATCACAATGATCATCGATCGAGCCCAAAGGAAAGAAAAACCAAAAGGAAAAAATTGGATCGAGAAGCATATCAGGACTGAATAAATATTGACCCAAAACACTTCACGATGTCCGTTATTAAAATCGAATTACTCGATGCGATCGATAACGAAACAATTAAAAGAAGAATTAATTTAGTGGCCCATACACCAGGAGGAGGCCCACCGGATAATCGAATCTCTCTCCTCATTTATTTTTTCTTTTTACCCAGCATCCTTCGGCCATTGAGGTGGCCGTAATTCACCAGCGGAAAACCGCCACTCGACGATCGCATCGCGCTCCATGGACCGAGAGGCTGAGGAACGAGATAAAACAAGGAAAAAAACATGGTATGAAGAGGGGCTTTCGGGGTCTACGGTAGCCAATAAGTCCTTGCAAGGTGCTCCCTTACATAATAATGATAATACATTTTGTTTTTTATTTTTTTCCGATTTTTCGAGTATTTAATTTTTTTTTTAATTTCAGAAATTGTGGAACTTTTGAAAACTTTTGAAATTTTTAAAATTTTTGAAATTTTTGAAATTTTTGAAATTTTTGAAATTTTTGAAATTTTTGAAATTTTTGAAATTTTTGAAATTTTTGAAGTTTTTGAAATTTTTGAAATGTTTGAAATTTTTGAAATTTTTGAAATTTTTAAAATTTTTGAAATTTTTGAAATTTTTGAAATTTTTGAAATTTTTGAAATTTTTGAAATTTTTGAAATTTTTGAAATTTTTGAAATTTTTGAAATTTTTGAAATTTTTGAAATTTTTGAAATTTTTGAAATTTTTGAAATTTTTGAAATTTTTGAAATTTTTGAAATTTTTGAAATTTTTGAAATTTTTGAAATTTTTGAAATTTTTGAAATTTTTGAAATTTTTGAAATTTTTGAAATTTTTGAAATTTTGAAATTTTTGAAATTTTTGAAATTTTTGAAATTTTTGAAATTTTTGAAATTTTTGAAATTTTTGAAATTTTTGAAATTTTTGAAATTTTTGAAATTTTTGAAATTTTTGAAATTTTTGAAATTTTTGAAATTTTTGAAATTTTTGAAATTTTTGAAATTTTTGAAATTTTTGAAATTTTTGAAATTTTTGAAATTTTTGAAATTTTTGAAATTTTTGAAATTTTTGAAATTTTTGAAATTTTTGAAATTTTTGAAATTTTTAAAATTTTTGAAATTTTTGAAATTTTTGAAATTTTTAAAATTTTGGAAATTTCTGAAATTTTTGAAATTTTTGAAATTTCTGAAATTTTTGAAATTTTTGAAATTTCTGAAATTTTTGAAATTTTTGAAATTTTTGAAATTTTTGAAAATCTTGAATTGTTATAACTGCCAACATTCAGTTATTCAATGATTTTTGTCCATTTTCCCGTCGAGAAAATTTGAGAGAAAATCCCTCAACTGATAAAACCCATGAGCACTTCATTAGAATTCCTTCCCCCATCTACCACTTAAAAACTGTCACGTAAGGATCGGATCATGTGCCACGAGCCGAGCGACCGACCGCACCGAAGACAAAACACACAGAACAGGGGTTCGAAAGCACCTAGTCAAAGGGCCCTTGCAATGGCTGCTCCCTTAATCAAAATTTTTGAAATTACTAAAATTTCGCTTTTTTTTCGAAATTTTCCATAGCGTTTCGTTGAATCGCCCTCCTTCACGCACACACCCACCCACGGCCAGCCCCCTCCCTGTCCCCCAAATTTCAATCGGCAAAGTATTACTTTAGACCATAAAGGGTCAAATCCCTCATTTTTTATTCCTTGTATCCCGTGTCATGAAGCTCCAAAAATACCGACAGAAAATAAACAAAATCCTGAACCCTCCCCCCCCCCCCCGGCCGACGAAAAAAAAAAAAACGTAGTTGACAATCGCCGTGATAAACTCAGCGACACCCCAAAATTTCATTAATCCGAATTATCGTACGAGGGTCCCCCCACAAAGGGCCTGTCGATCACTCGCCCCCACTAGCATTATATTAAGATTTCCAATCAAACCCCAATCATCTCAGCATACGATTTGCAATTCATCCATCAGCTTGCTCAGCTTGCGGTCCCCAGAAAAATGCCCGGGCCCCTCACGAGATCAAGCCCATAAAGTGTACATAATGTACCTACATTGTGCATACATCCACACACAATTCGATAACCAAGAGAATGAGCAAAAGGGACGTAATACCCAACATCTGTGATTCACATAATGCTATACCTAATGAAACATCGCCCTATGTTTACTTCAATTATCCCGTAATCAGATTAATCAGCCACTTGAGTCACTGCGAAAAATCGATGGCTGACTAGGGGGGAAAAAAGTCCAAGAGAAAACCTCTCATGATTTTTCATAGGCTCGTAAATTCTTACCTTACCGATTTTTCGATTCGTAACTGGGGTTTTAAGTATACCAAAATGCGCCCCGTTGAATTCTCAACATGTGTGTGTGTGTGTATGTTTGTATGTGTGGAATCGGAATTTTTTGTTACCGATTTCTCACGAACGGGTAGAACGATCTGGGTCATCGAGGTTTAAATTGACCGAGCAGTTTTTTATTATTAACAATTGAATTGTTCAGAACGCTCTATTGCAAAAACGGTAAGAGATACGGCAAAAAGTATTAAACAGAACTTGCTCTGTAAGTGGAAATGCATATTCAATTTCTTATCACTTTTTTTCATATTTGTCGTCATTAAGGAGGTATGACGGGTTTGACCCTCGAGCATGCGCACCGCTATTGGCGTCTCACTCCCACTCCAGCAACGCGAATAATTCTCGTCGTTACCCTGACTATGCGACTAGTCAAATATTCATAATTATCTGCTTGATAAATGGGATAGTTTAAAATTCTCAAATTTGCAAATTTTCGGTGTGGACCTCACGGGTCCCACTGATTTACCCACACTAGTATTTTTTCTGACATCAGTCTTTACCATTTAATTGACGTATCGAAAAGTGTAGGAATGACAAACAGAAATTACAAATCGGGAAGTTTTGTTTGTGTTCCGCAAGTTTTCCACCAACTTCGACTGTCCCGCAATTTTTCCCCCTCTCCAAACTTTCAAAATCTGTAAAATCCGCAAGAAAAAAATGTTTAAACAAAACCAAAAAAAAAAAAAACACAAATTGTCTCATCCTCCCCCAGCTAATGCAGTGGTCCAGCGCGCAGCATCCCGCCTCGCCATTCCTCAAAACATTAATGAACCATCGTCCCACATTACCCCAATTACCCCCTAATCAGATTAATCAGCCACTCAAGTCACTGCGGAAAATCAATAATACGAGATTAGAGGTGATAACGAAACTCGTAAATACAAACCCATCGCCACCTTCCGATCTTCATCTTCGTCGTCTCGTGTGCGTTGCTCTCCGAAGACTGTCCAATGTGTTCACCATGTCTCTCTCACTCCATGTCCCTCCGTCTGAGATCATCGGTCTCCCTCTCCCTCCCCCCCCCCCCCGCCCACCCCCAATCATCTGTTTCTCTCTCTCCTTCACTCGCCACCCCAAGCGTGTCCTAGCCGTCCACGCATTCTATCTCACTCTCTCTCACGCGTGCGTGCCCAGTGTTTAAGGGGCTCATAGCGCGGTGGAGGGCCCCCGTTGACTCGCCAAGTCAGTTTCAACTCAGTGTGCCTCAGACCGGCCCGGCGAGCGCTTCGTATGCGCTCCCAACTCCACCACCCCTTCACTATTTTTTTTTCACAAAAAAAAAAAATTATTCTAAAAAATGTGTCAAAATTGTGGAAAAAAAATTCTTACCAAAAAGCAATGTTTTTGCAATTTTTCACCTCAATTTTAACCCATCGACATACCATCAACATTAGGACGACATCGATACCACATTAGTTCGGCAATGAAAAAATTTGGCCCGGGCATGACTATATACATATATATATATATGCTAGTGAAATACTATAACATTTTTTTTGTTTTCTTTTTCGCATCTGCCGATTGATCGCATGGACCTAAGTATAGGTCAATTTTAGGGAAAAATTGATTGTTGCGATTTTGGTAATTTTGATGATGTGCATTAGTGAATTTAGGTGGAATTTTATGAATGAGAAAATTCCAGTGAATTATTGGGGTGTATAGTGCTTCCCGGAATTTTGTTGTGAGTACAGGAGTGATTCATTAAGTTCATTCATAAAATTTTATCAGTGACTTCGACGACGGGTAGACGATGTTGGCCGGTGGTCGATTTGAGCGACCTCGGCGTCGCCAACAACCGACCCTCGATAAAATTGAGGGTAGAGTCTGAATTTTGAAACTCGTGTGAGTGAAGTGATTTTTTTTAAGTGTCACAGCGTTGGAATGTGGCTGGGGGCTGTTCAAGTAGTGGATTAAGCTGTGCAACAGATTGTTTTGGTTGGTATTTTGTGTTTTGGGGCGGTTTTGAGAAGGCGTTTAGTGAGACAAGTGCAGAATGGATGACCTAAGTGTGAGTAAATTATTAATGTTTTTGTGTTTTGAGGTCGTTTATGGGTAACAGACGATGTCTTGTGTGCACAAGATATTTTCGACAACATGTCGACATAGTATAGACACGTCAACAGAATGTCAACAACATATCGACAGAATTTCGTGATTATATCGACTTGATGTCGACAAGATGCCGACAAGATGTCGACAACATGCCGACAAAATGTCGACAACATGACGACAAGATGCCGACAACATGTCGACAACATAACGACAACATGTTGACATGATATCGACAATATGTCGACATGATATCGACAACATATCAACATGATATCGACAACATATCGACCAAAATCCATTGGCGATAATATAGCGAAAAGCACGTATGCAACCCACAGCATAAATACTATACTATATATACATCGACATATTCGCGACAATATATAGACAAACACAGATCTGAAACGACATATTGGCGACATTATAGTCGACGACACATATATTGAACGATATTGGCCATATCTCTGCGACAACACTTCTGGGATAACATCGTCGCGACAACATCTGATCAAATGGTCGACAGTCGATCGACAGACAATCAAAGACTCGATAGTTGACAGGGGCTCTCAGCTTTAATTGTTCGACTGCAGGCCGGCTGACGGTCCATCGAATGAACTAAATATGCGATCAAGTGATCTGACAAATTGTCGACTTGTCGTCGACTGGTCGTCGATTAGTCGTTACATACGATTTTCAAATTCCATTGTGATCACGACGATGACAAATAGTAAGAGTATGATCTGTTCAATATGGGTTGTATAATGGAATTGTCGTGCAAATGTTGACCAAATGTCGAACGACTGTCGGTCGATTGTCGCCGATACTGTTGTTTCGGGTGAGACAGCTGTTGTCCAACTGTCACATAACCGATGTACAAATAACGTAAATTTGTTGCATAGTTGCGTAATTGTTGGTCATTGGTTGAACTAACTGTCTATAGATAAATTCATCCTTCCAAAAGCATGCACATGTTCCCGTTTCATAAACAAAAACAAAGAGTAAAAACGACAATTTGGTAATGGATATTAACTTACGTTGGTCCATTTGTCGCTCCGGCATTCTGTGAATGTGAGGAAAAAAGTTGACTTTACGGACGGAAAGCCGAGATGGAGAAATTGCGTAGTTGAAGGAAAAAAGTGAGATTTACGCGAGGTATTGCCGCGTTTCCGACAATTTGCGGTATAATTTTAGGAGAGCGTTTTCGGCTTTTGGATTTCAGCGATAATTTTGTCAACGCATCAATCTACCCGTCGAATCTTCACCAACAGCATATCGAAGGCATGACAATTCCTGAACAACCGACTTGCTTGATTCAATCATTTTTCCGATTTCGGAGAATCTATTGGAATCCGCGACATCGATCCATTTCCACTTTCAATGTTTATAACGTTCTGGTGCCTGAACGCTTACAGATAGCGCAAGAGTGCTAATAACCAAAGTTATTCGTTATGCAAAAATACACATTTTATGTCAAATGAATTTTCTTCTAATTTGCATAATTAGGGAGGTATCGTGGGGTAAAAGCCCCGAGCGGTCACCCTACCGCACATGTTCGCTAACGTCACGCTCACCGTGCGAACAGTACGGTTGATAATGATCTATTTGATAAGTGACTAAATTAGAAATTGGAAAATTTCCATACTGTTAGAGTTGTTTGACCACAAATTTTTTGCACCCTGGAAAAATAACGACATCAAGATTTTTTTTACCCTCATAATACCCGAAATAAAGGGTTTTGACGGCCGCGACAATTGAGATTTGCAAAGACTTCTTATGCAATACTTTCTCCTTGGCCTCCCCCGCTGGCGCTATTGCACCGACGCGACGTTGTGGACAATGAGAGGGCGATTGCTCATTGTTGTTGATATTAACGCGTCGCGGCATAAATCTTCGTTTACCTCGCATTCACGTAGTATCCGTGATTCAACCGTAATACTCGCTATTTCCCGCCCCCCCCCCGTCTCAGTTCATAGAACTCCCATGCATGTACCCATAACTGGACACACACACACACACATACACCCCGATAGATACACCTATGGAGATATAAGTATATGCACATACATACGGACATGCATATGCATGAGGAAATATATATGAACATACACATGTGTAGAAAATATGTATACCATGAACTACGCCCCATTGAAGCATTATGAAATTTTTAGTATTTAATTGCATAATGGCACGCGTATGTATAGATAAAAACGGAAATAGTAAATCCCCTCTTATCATGAGATAAGTAGGTTCCTGGAGGGCAGGTAGTGTAATAAATCAATGGTATGTACAAACTAGTGTTCATACGTATACACATACATGTACACCTACATGTATAGATACACTTACGCATATATCTACATATACACTTACAGATACACCCACGCTCACACATACATATACACATACACCTACATATACACATACACCTACACATACACATACACCTACACATACACCTACACATATACCTACACATATACCTACACATACACCTACACATACACCTACACATACACCTACGCATACACCTACACCTACACATACACATACATGTAGATGTATAGATGCACACCACTCATTTTGCTAATCATCGACATATTTTCCGACGCCTTTATTTCCCATAAGTTCAATCTTCTCCACGCACTCCGAATACCACACAACCTGGGCCCGATTTATGTATCCTAAATGTACATAAGTCGCTCGTCGAGCACCAATATTTAATCGATTTTATCGTTCATCGAAAAGAGCTCAACCAACACATACAATCAGGGTGGAAAAAAATAGGATCATTTATAAATTTTTTTTCTTACGCAATTTAGTCGCATGAATTGTTCTAGATATGTAGGAGAATTCCTAGGGAGGGAGATTTGGGGAACTGATTTCTTTTTCAAATTGTAATTTTCAAGCATAATTTGTGTTTCACCACGAAAATCAAGGAAATGGAAATAGAGAAAATGCTTTTAAACATGATCTCGCAGTATAATTCATGAGGCTGCAGATGACAGGCATATGTTTAGTCTGATTCCTGGCTAGTCGAAAGTTCTCTTCAAATACAAAATTATCATGTCCGAAGTTTTATGTACTGACTCGGGTAATGTGTATGCCTTGTGATAATGATCTACTATAATAAATTTGAATGTGTTGTTTTCTCTCAGTATTCCTATGGACCTATTCTTATGCTCTGAGAGCTTGATAACGCGTTTAGTGACAAATAGTCAACATTTTTTGTAACTTCTCGATAGGGTAAGTTATTGTAATCACCCCGAAAATCAAATGTCTCACAATCATGAAATTTTTCCTTTTCTCAACGTTTCACATGCTCCTGTTGCATTTTCAGCGCGGGTCATATGTGTATGTGTGTGTGCGTCCGTATTCTTTTTTCGGCGAAGGCTTCATCTTAAACTGCTGGACCGATTTAACTTTTTTTGTAATCGACGCGTCTCCTGAATCTCCAGGTTTGAAAGGAGTGTTTTTGCAATTGTACCATCCGTTCAATTGTTATTAACAATTTCAATTGTTTATAACGCTGTATCTCGAGAACGGTGACAGATACGAAAAAAAGTGTTCAACAAAAGTTGTTCCTCTCGTGAAACTACATATTTTATGTTTTATTACTGTTTTTGGTAGGAATCATATTTTACGAGATATCGATAAAAAATCATAATAATTGATCAATAGTCGAATTTGCGTAACTGATATACAAGTTGATTTCATACGTGTATCGTCACATACATACGCACTCATACCCACCCACCACCCACCCACCCCCCCCCCCACCCACCACCCACCTACCCACCTACCCACCCACCCACCCACCCACCTACCCACCCCACCCACCTACCCACCCACCCACCCACCTACCCACCCCACCCACCTACCCACCCACCCCACCCACCACCCACCTGCCCACCTACCCACCTACCCACACACTCACCCACACCCCCCCCCCCCCACACACACACACACACACGCGCAATCCGGAAAAGTGGGATGTTATTTCCGAAATCGGCGATATTCTATCTCATCCGCAATTCCAAACACACCCGGTCATCGATTCAGCTTTATTCTATCTAACTCTGAAATATTCCATCTGCAATTCAGTGCAATTATCCTCCAAATCACTTTTTGTGGATTACCCCCGAGTCTCGCATATTTTGATTTTTTATTTGTACGTGGACATACAATTGCTTATGCAAGACTTAGCTTTGGTACCGCACAAAGGGCGGAATGCACGAGTGCACGGCCACGCATCGTCACGGATAACGCGCGGTCTTCATTAAACCTAACCTCTTTGCGTGATCCGCGGCCATTAAGCCGCCCGAACCGGCCTACAACTAATTTGTACTGTAAATGAGATCCTGGGACCCTCACCCTTCTCAACCAATCTCCCCCTCCGTCGCTCCCTCCCCTCCCCCCCCCCCCCTCCCAACCCAATCACTTGAGAGGACCATCGTGACGTCCGGATCACCCTGAAATTTCGTAATGCACGCACTCCTCCCCCCCCCCCCTCCCCTCCCCTCACCCCAATCTCTTTGTCAAGCATTATCACGAAATTACATTAATTTTTTGGGCATTTTCAAGCCATTCAAGGGTGATTGATGGGGTTATGATTATCGGGTGGCCATGCACTTTTTACAAGTCTTATTGAAAATTATATTCTTCTTTTTTTCGCCTTTCAGTTTTTTTTAATTTTGCACAAAAAATTGCGTGAGAGGATGATATCGGGTTGCAGATAATTTTAAGTCAATCAAAATTTTGAAAGTGATTTTTTTTTGGCGGGAAACAAAACGGTGGACATACTTGTTCTCCAGCTCACACACACATACACACACACACACACACCCACACCCACCCATACACCCCCCCCCCCACACACCCATACACCCCTCCCCCCCCCCCACCCATACCCCCCCCCCCCCACACACACACACACCTCAGCGAATAAAATGCGGCAAAAAATTTTAAATATTTTCCAACGTTACCCCAAATAAAAAAAAAAATGAAAACAAATATGAAATTTTCAAAACAACTGTGCACAATCGCCTTTCTCCCCAACACTCCACATTTTTATTTCCCGTCGTGGTGTTTTTAAGGGGGAGAATCTAAAAGGGAAAGTAGCTCGTATAAAAACGTGTCGATCCCTCTGCCGATGTAAGTGCAGAATAAACCGAGGGATTCGTTGTGTTGTATTCGTAAATCTCTGAAAATCCTATACAGCAGCCTGGGCGAGACACAAATGCGCCCTGAATTCCGATTCGAAACGAGAGAGAAGCAGAAAAAAAAAACACCGCGCCCCTTCTTGTTTATTTATTTAAACCCGTTGTTTTGCCCCTTTTTTGCAAGCGAGTTTCTTTCCACCTTTCGGTTTCATCGGCCGCCCGAAGGTTTTTCAAACGCCCGACTTTACGCGCCTTTTTTTCGCCGCCCCTTTTTCTCCCCACGCGACCGCGCACACCACCCAGGCGTTCCGGCATTTTGTGAATCACCCTAAAAACAAGACAAAAGGTGAAAAAAAATGCATATATATATGGTCAAAGTGTAGACCAGGTGTGATAAATTTACGTCGTGAATCTAACACTTGAATTGTGAATTTTACCCTCAATTTTTACTCTTATTTTACCCACTGTTCCTTCATCTCTAGGTGTTTTTGCCGTGGAATGCATTTTTTACCGCCCTTTTTGCGATTTATTAAAGAGCGAGGCGCTCGCGCAAGGAGCCGTCCTTTTTCACAAATGGACATTTATTTAAAACCACTGGCTTTGCTCTCTATAACACACACAACCTTCGCTGGTTCTCTCGTGTGGTACAGTGTTGCGCCATTGCGGAAAGAAATATGTAAATTGCGCGGGGGGGGGGGGGGGAGGGGGAATTTATTTGTTGGGTACACAGTGGCGACACAAGCCCATGGTGAGGAAAAAAAGGGAATTTGTTACGTAGGCTCAAATGTGGACACTCAAGTGGGTTTTCTGGCGACAGTCGAAATAAACGGGACGTGAGTGTGTGTGTGTATGTTCTTTTATTGTGGTGGGTGGATGGGTATGTTTGGTTAATGGTGGGGGGGGGGGGGGGAGGGTATGTGTGGGTGTGTGGTTATGTGGGTGGGTGGGTGGCTATGTGGGTCTGTGGATGGTGGGGGGGGGGGGGGGGGGGGTATGTGTGGGTATGTGGGTGGGTGGGTATGTGGGGGGGGGGGTGATTAAGTGGGTGGGTCTGTGGGTATGTGGGTGGGTGGGTGGCTATGTGGGTGGGTGGCTATGTGGGTGGGGGGGCGTATGTGTGGGTGGGGGGGGGGGGGTATGTGTGGGTGGGGGGGGGGTATGTGTGGGTGGGGGGGGGGTATGTGTAGGTGGGTGATTACAATAACTTCTCCTATCGGAAAGTTAAAAATTCTGTATTTCACTACAGAAATTGGAAATTGGAAAACTAACTAACTAAAATCACGGGGATATTGTCCCGGTTCAAGCTTAAACCAGTGTCCCAATGGAAATTTGGGACATTACGCCGAAGAATCAGACGCCTTGTCTATGTGAATTTTTTTGTTCTCCATGTTCAAAGATGACTTCTCCCTATGGTAAAAGTTGCTTTAGCCTTTTAGGACCACCTGCATCATTTTCTCCAACATGGAAAAATGAACGACAAGGACACGCGAGTGCAGTTATGCGCTCGGTTAGTATATTCATCTCCGGAATATTAAAGTGACTCCGTGTGTCGCCTCTTAAGCGTTCTCACCGGTGTATAATATCGTGGCGATACGTAATCGCTCTCTATATCCTTAATAATCGTTTCTTGGCGTTTTGACTGGACGTATTCCACCGGCGTTACCCATCCCTAATGACCCAAGTATTAATAAAAATGTTGCAAGTCGAAAGAAGAAAAAAAAACATACAAAATAAGGTGGAGGAAAAAAAAACGTTAAATTCTCATTTGATAAATTTTTCGCGTTACCCCCGGCATTGAGAAATGAGTGCATCGCGATAATCCCACCTTGATTACTTACTCCTTCGGCTTTAATCGCAACCAAAACTGATGATCGTGAAAATTGAGGGGAAACAATTTGAAGTTGGCTCAGCAATCCTCGTTCATTAAGGATTAATTAAAAAATAATTATGGCCAATGTGAGTAATGAACTTCGCTTCCGCTTATCTATAAATTGCATAAGAACTAATGATTCAAAGTAGAATTTCATCAATACAAAATCGACCTTCCTGGTGTAAAAACACTGCGAATTGCAACTCTACCGCACAATAATCGAGAGATCGAATGGACCAATGAAATGTCTATTTAAGATAGTGTCCCATTGGAAAATGGGTACAGTGGCATAATTTGGGACGTCGTCTCATATGAACGTCAGATCGCTATTGTGGCCCAAAATTGGGACAACCCAGTTGAAAATTCACTAACAATACCAATTATCACTCAAACACCATTATGTCCCAAAATTGGGACATTGTCCATTTTTGGGACACTTGTCAATTTTGGGACGCTGTCTCATTTTTGGACACACTATTGCGTCGGTCAGCGACAGGGACACTGTCACGTTCGGAGAGTGGGCCATCAGATAGATATATACCTTGAATCTTGTTTGTGTGTGTGTGTGTGTGTACTGTTATTAAATTGACTTATTCACTGATCATCATTCATTAAGGCTTCATTACAAAATTGTTATGATCAATCTCACTAATGAACATCGAGTACTTTCTCCCTCAGAAAACAGTCGGGTCATATACCCTATTCAATTTGTAATCAACAAACAACATTTCCTTGTACCAAGACCGCAAAATTATTGACTCTATCAAGCTTGAAATTACAACGTAAAATTCTATGCTCTCTGTAATTACAATTTTTACCGCCTGGTATCTGTGATATTGTCCCATTTCTAAACTGGGCCATTGATCTATTTGCACGTTGGGTAATTGTCCCAATTGCATCAGTCACAAATTTGAAAAATGGGACATTCTCGTACTCGAAACTTGGGCCATCTTCACATTCAAATAACAGAGCATTTGCATATTGTATAGTTGGAAACACTCGATGGTCCAAAATTGGGACATCCCCCAAAATGGGACGCTCTTATAATTGGAAAATTGGGACATTCTTGAAAGTTGGGAGATCCCCGAGAATTTTACCACAGAAGAAATTTGATCAAATTGAACAGATTGGAATACTGTCCCATTAGAAACTTGGGACACTGCTCCATTTGTAAATGGGTTTACAAAAAGTTATAATCAGTCTAATTAATGAACATTGGCCATTTCCTTCAAGAAATCACTCGGTTCAAAGGCCGTCGGTAATTTGTAATCGCCCAACAACTCCCCCTCTCCATCTCCACCCCCCCCCCTCATTCCTTCTACGACCGCGAAATTATTGATTCTATCATGTATGAAATTAAGACGTAAAATCTTATGCTCTGTGTAATCTCGCCTTTTACCGTGAAGTTCACATACACACAAATGCCGCGCGGTACACGTGTTTCTTACTCGCGGGCCCCAATGCGGTAAAAAAACATACCGCGGTGGACGCGGTTCAGCAACGATCGATTCAACCGCGAAAAGAAATAAAAACAGAGGGAGAGAGGAAGAGGAAAAAAAATGGAGGAAATAAAATCAAGTCACGCTTTCATTCATGTGTATAAATACCCGAATTTATAAATTTAGGATCAGGCTATTTCGTCATTGGAAGGCCGTTGTGGAAATTTAGTAATTTTTGGAAATTGCTTGATTCACTTTTCGCGAGATTTTATCCTATTTTCTTGTTTTTTACTATTATACCTGTGATTGGTATATATATATATATGTGTGTGTGTGTGGGTGGTAGGTGGGAAGGTGGGAAGATGAGTGGGTGGGTGGGTGGGTGGGTGGGTGGTGGGTGGTCGGTGGGAGGGTCGGTGGGTGGGTAGATGGGTGAGTGGGTGGGCGGGTGAGTGGGTGGGTGTATGGAAGGGTGGGAGGATCGGTCGGTGGGTGGGTGGGTGTGTGTGTGTTGCTCAAATTTCTCATATAGTAAAAATTGTCAAAAATTTCGATTCGAAATTTTTCGAAATTTTGAAGATTCTGAAAAATGGGAATTAAGCAAAAATAAATCAGAGAATTCTAAATTAATTTGAATACCCACACGTCACTCTTAAAAACTAAATTGCCTGCGAAATATCTCACCCCACAATCAGCGATTATTCTTCATGGAACGTTAGAAATTCAACTTAATTAACCTTCTGATCAGAAACTAATTGCTGGCTAGTATGAAGTGATAGCGAAGCTTAGGCTGTGATTATCATCGCTACATCGTTAACGGGTCTCTATGTACGTCTTATCCGGTTCAGTGCAAATGAAACACCCTAAAACATTGAAAATCCTCAAAGTCTTGGAAAATCTCTTCATACTAAAATTTTTGAAAATCTTCAAAAAAATTTCAACAATGTCAAAAATTTCCCAAATTTCTAAAAAAATTCTAAGTATCAAAATTTTTAATTTTTCAAAAACTGCTAAAAATTTTCGAAAACAAAAGTTCCAAATTTTTTAACTTTGAAAAATCATGAATGAAGAAATTTCAAAAGCTCCCAAAATGTCCAATAATTTCCAAAGAAGCCGAAACCTTATGAAAATTCAGAAATAAAAAATGAACGTGAAAACCTCAACTTAATTAACCTTCCGATCAGAAGCTAATTGCTGGCAACTAGGAAGCGATACCGTAGCGCTATATGCGCCTTAGCTCGTGATTACCATCGCCACATCGCTGACGGGGTCCCTGTATGTTGCCCCTCGTCCCGTCGAGTGGTCCATCGTGGATGAGGAGGCCCACACTACATAAACTCCCAAGCGCATCATCTACTCCCAGAGAGCACTCCCAGGAGATCGCCACGAGCAACGCGCTAGTCACTCATATACAAGAGGGCCCACTCTCTCGCGAGTTTGTTGATGGTAACGATGGAGGAGTGTGCACATTCCTGCCGCGTTTATTATCATCTGGCTCCATCCACCGCGAATTATTAGATGCCCCGTTCTATCCGTTATTCGAGATTATTTAAACATTTTTTTATTCCGCAACTTATAGAGTTATTACCGGGGGTCGTCAAGCTATTCATACAGATTTTCTACGATAACGTAGTTGATCTTCTCAATTTCCCGGAACTCCGTGACTCATCCTACAGTTGTTGAGATAATCTGGAAATTTTTGGCTTCTCTGTAACTTCCTAAATGGTTCGACAATTTTGTACACGGAGAGAAATTTCACCTGTAAAGATAACTAATTACACAGGGCTGAGGTAGCATGGTAATGGACACAATATGGTTGGTAACAAATATGATTTTGGTTAAACTTTCGTTACTAAAACTGTATTACAATGTATAGGATGAAGCATCACCGTATTTGAGTAGTAACCATAACACGAATACACACTGGACGCAGTACTCAATTTATTGGGACGTCTCGATCACACAATCTTTAGTTATGAGACCTAAAATTAGACTAGTCCTGGAGTGATGTAAATTCTACTTACATCATTACTAAGTAGATCACTAAGTCATCATAAAACACTAGTCTGTGGGATTATTATCATGACCAATAAGTATATAGTTTCATGATCATTTCTCTCAATTTCTGTTGGCCAGTGAGTTAGAACTCACTGAACGAGAAGTTCAAAAAACTGATGACTGTGTGAATGTAGTTGAGGTGGTTCGGTATTGGGACCGAGCAATAAGAGAGAATTTCGTGATGTTAGTTTCTTACGAGGTAACGATTGTGAATTTAGGTGACAAGCGTATGGTTTGATGGTAAAAGTAGCAAAATCTTCTTCAGTTCATCTCAATAGTGATGGTAACTAAGGAAAATTATTGGATATTCATACAGCTGTCTCATTGACTATGCGCTATAACGGCTATACTTTGACATATTGTTTAAAAGTTGAAAATGCCCATAATTAGGGATACCGTACGGAAGCTGCATCAATTCTGGAATGGACCACCAACTTGGTCAAGTCCGCTATATCACTGTCGTGATTCAAAATATAAACGGTGAATTCTGAATTCGACTCTTTCAAACTCCTAGCTTGGGACTTTTGTAGTTTGACTTTGGATTTTTGAGTACTAAACCTCAGACTTTAAATTGGAAATTTGAGACAAAAATTTTTAGTTTGGAGATATATTGAACGTCTTCGTTTGAGACGGAAATGTCTTAATTTGAGTCTCCTAAAGTGCCAATTTGTGAATCAAAAGTCTCAATTTGCGAGCCAAAAGTCTCAATTTGAGAGTTCAAAGCCTTAGTTTGAGAGGGAAAAGTCTTGAGACTCAAAAGCTCCAATTTCGAACGCAAATGTCTGAAGTTGGAACCCAAAATTTTGGACCCTGAGTACTGTTCTCTTTTTTACTTCAACAAGTCTGGCAGCGCGTGCTTCGCACGCTTATTTCCTTCTTCCGCCGCACTGACTGGTGGCGCGTCGGTGTCCGTCTTACGCTTTTCGATAATTTCGATATACATCGTTATTTTCTTTGGTCTCTCCTTTTTACTATACTAGTTCCCTGCGGGCGGCCGCTACGCGGTCACATATCGTTCCTGATTCGTTTTAGAGTTCGATTTCGATTGTGTCATCGATAATTGAGACTCTCGTCTCCGACTTTTGAGTTTTCGAATTGGATACTCGATTCATTTTCCTAGTCGAAGCTCGCATTTATTTATATAGATACTCTTGATTCTTGATCATGAAACATTGTTCGTTTTAAGAACATCGTGAAAAGTCCGAAAAGTCAAAATACAATGAAGAATAATCAGGTAAAAAGATTGGTATCAGCCACCTATCGAGTCGCCCCGTGGGCTCGATAATTTCGAGTGTTTACGAGGCAAAGTTTGTGTTTATAAGAGGGCGGGAGACGTTTTTACGGAGTTTTTACGAGCGTTATTATTTTGTGGTGCGGCGAAACAAAACCGACGGGTCCCGTGTATCCCCAAATTCTTGAAACGAGAAATTAAGCGTAGACGCGCGCCAGGCGAACCAGATTTTCGTGATTCTCCTACACCCCCCCCCCCCTCTCCCGCGCCCTCGTTAGGCCAACGTGTAAACCAATTTCTAGTCCGAGAATTTCCTTGGAACGATCTTCTACTCAGAATTGCTTGGAGGGGTGGGGGGGGGGGGGCTTAAACAAAAACAGGAAATCTCATTGTTTGCTTTTTTAGGGAGGAGTTTCGACAGTTACGCACATGTGTTCTGCATTTTGGGGAATTTTGAGAAATCAGGGGAATGCGTTTTGAATTTTTTTTTATTTTTTTTGAATTTTTGTAATGTTTAAATTTTTGAATTTTTTAAAATTTTTGAAAAAAAATTTTTTCTCTCATTATGAGGTGGTCTCCTCTACAAAACCCAGAATTGTATATTCTATTAAGATTTTTTAAATATTTCGAATTTTTGGGATTACAAAAATTTTGTAGTTTTTAACATTTCTGAGAATTTTTTAAGAAATATCCCCATGCTTCCGTCATATATCTGACTTTACCGTACATCTACGGTAAATTCCAGATAGGGGTTACTTATGGTAAAACTTGCCGTGGACCGTGTGCAGTCCGAACCGATCTTCTTCTCTATGAACATGGAGTGACAAAGAGGAGGGGGGGAGGGGGGGGGGCTTTAAACGAAAACAAGGAATTTCATTGTATGCTGTTTTAGGGAGGAGTTTGGACACTTGGGTACATGTGTTCCGAATACTCGGATATTCTGATAAATCGACAGACTATCGGCTTAGGAGAAAATAGGGTTTTTGTACAGATTCTAAGGGAGAAAAAAAGGGGGATTTATGTGCACTCGTATTGGTTTGCTCCCCATAAAAGTACAATAAATTTTCAAATCTACGTTTCCTTTTTACGATAATAAGAAAACGAAAGAGAAATTGAGTTTTGTAACTTTATATTTTTATCATTTTTATGATTCGTGAATTGTCTGAATATTTTGCAATTTTACAATTTTGTAAATTTTTCATATTTTCTAGATTCGTAGTTTTTCAAATTTTTTGAGTTGCGAAGTTCTTTGAAATTGCGGAAAACATTTGAAACCGGAGGTTTCTTTTTATATTTTTGGTAAAAATAAATATCGTGTGCTTGTGTTTATGCGCATGCGTATAACTGTCTAGCTGTGTGTGTGTGAAAGCATGTTTTCCGAACAGCACGGTGAACCTATTGTTGAAACGTTCGCATAACATCCAAAAACACCCTCCATACTCCTTCCTCGGACATTTCCCCGGCTAGTGACTCGATACACACTGGAGAGAGGCACCGAGTGGCGTAATCGACACCCTTGAGCCCCACGAGAGTTAAAGCCCTGTGAGACGGCTCTCGAGTTGCCCACAAGCCCTTGGAGTGTTCCGTGTAAACGCAAGTAAAACTGGATGAAAGGGGGACCTGTGCACATATATATCTATATATATATGTATCGAGAGCTGTGAGAAAGGGAGAAAAATGGGAGGATGGAGGAGCTCAAATAGTATTTGGAGATGGGCATTATCTCCCTCGGGGCACCAACGTCGTTTACTCAGACGCGGTGTCCCTTTCATCCACCGCTTTTTCCAATTTTTCAATCCCTCCGTTCCCATTCAGACACGACAAAATGACTCAGTTACAAGCGGTGTTGACAGTTATACCGTTTTTAGTTATTCAATGGGGGAATTTATGACGTATTCTCTAGGTTTGGTCGAGGCATTGGATGCATTAGCCAGCCTCTGTTAGGAGTTGTGCGGTCAACTGCACTTGCAATGACATTAAAAGAGGAAAGTAATTACTTTGGAATTTCAACCACTGTGGCGCACTTTTGAAAAGCAATTTTGCAAGTAGTGGTGGAGCAGTCGTGAGCCAAATCGCGGAAGTTGGGAAAGGGAGAGAGGGAAGGGATCGTTTTTAAGTAGATACGTGAATAGGATGGCACACACACACACACACACACACACACACAGCCACCCACCCACCCACTCATATACACACCGACCCACCCAGTCATACACACGCCCACCCACCTACCCACATACACAACCACCCACCCACCCACATACGCAAGCACCCACCCGCCCACATACACATCCACCCACCTATTCACCCATATAGACTCACACCCACCCACCTACCCATATACACACCCACCCACCTACCCATATACACCCACACCCACCCACCCATATACACAGCCACACCCACCCACCCAGATATACATCCACACCCATCCACCCACCTATATACCTACCCACACCCACCCACCCATATACACACTCACACCCACCCACCCATATACACACCCACACCCACCCACCCATATACACACCCACCCACCCATATACACACTCACACCCACCCACCCACCCGTATACACACCCACACCCACCCACCCACCCGTATACACACCCACACCGACCCACCCATATACACACTCACACTCACCCACCCACCCGTATACACACGCACACCCACTCACCCATATACACACCCACCCACCCGTATACACACCCACACCCACCCGCCCGTATACACACCCACACCCACCCACCCATATACACACTCACACCCACACTCACCCACCCATAGATCCACACCACCTACCCTTCCATCCGCCCACCCACCCATACATACATCCACCGACCCACCCACCCAACCGCTCACGCTCACACACAATTGCAGAATTTCCAATTTTTCAGATTTTCAATTATATACGTCTTTCACATTTGCCAAATTCCAAAAATTGATTAGTTTTTTGCGAAATCATCAGTGTGTCATCGAATTTAGCTTTAATAAGGATTTGGTCATTAAATTTCCTGAATTGGCAATTGCTCGTCAGCGTGGCGCATCTTACACGGAAATTACAAACGGTTAAGCCACTCAGCTCTATGTCTTCTTTTCACCGTATAACTGTACAACCGAAGCATGCAACTATGAGCTAAAAGTTTATGGCAAAGCGTTTTGCCGGGAAAACTGTGGGGGTTGAATGTTTGTTGACCCCTTGAAATTACATTATTTCGATCTTGCGTTATGATGTATTTATTTTGCACCCGGGAGATTGAAAGTACCGGTACACATGGCGTGAATCGGCTTAAACTCATTAAGCGAATTACAGGGATGATGCAAAAATGCCTTAAGTTATGGAAAGGCGAATGGTGAGTTTGAGGTACTTTCGCAAATTAACAATTTTTCGTAATTTGGTAATTTTTGACGTCATTGATTTTTTCAAATCTGATATTTCTGAAATTTTTGATCTTTTTGAAAATTTTGACATTTTTGAGAATTTTGAAATTTTTGAAGATTTGGAAATTTTTGAAAATGTAGAAATTTTGAAAATTTTGAAAATTTTGGAAATTTGGATAATTTGGAGAATTTTGAAACTTTTGAAAATTTTAAAAATTTTGAAAATTTTGAAAATTTTGAAAATTTTGGAAATTTTGAAAATTTTCAAAAGTTTTAAAATTTTCCAAATTTTCCAAATTTCCAAAATGTCCAAAATTTTCAAAATTGTCAAAATTTTCAAAATTTTCAAAATTTTCAAAATTTTCAAAATTTTCAAAATTTTCAAAATTTTCAAAATTTTCAAAATTTTCAAAATTTTCAAAATTTTCAAAATTTTCAAAATTTTCAAAATTTTCAAAACTTTCAAAATTTTCAAAACTTTCAAAATTTTCAAAATTTTCCAAATTTCCAAATTTTCCAAATTTCCAAATTTTCCAAATTTTCCAAATTTTCTAAATTTTCCAAATTTTCCAAATTTTCCAAATTTCCAAAATTTTGAAAATTTTGCAAATTTTGAAACTTTTGAGAATTTAAAATTTTTTTTAAACACATTTTTCGAAAATTAGGCAGATGTGATTTTTTTCTTCAAATTTAAAATTCGGTCAAATTTAAAATTCGACTTTAATTTTCGAACGAAACTAACCGAACTGCCCCGTTTTTTTATGTGTAGATCTTGCGTAAACTACAAGAAGATAATTATTAGGAAGGCCCGTCTCAGGCACCCATTGATTTACTAGCGTAACTTTCGCAGGGTTCTTCTATTTTCATTCGGAAGGATAATCGCTTTCAGATGCAAATCACTGACAGATGGGCCCGCAGTGGGAAGTCAATTCTTAATAAAGATATCACCCATATATATATATATACTTCTCAAAGTAATTGCCGCTTTTATTATCATTTCATCTACCCGCATTTTTTGGGAAGGATGAAAGCGCGTGAAATATGGCCCCCGCCAGAGGCAAAAATATTCGGAATATTTTTTTTCCAAACTCCACGGAATGTCAAATTATCTTCACAATCAGATTTTTGCAATGTCCTCAGAGTTTTTAATTACTGAGATATATTGTGGGCGCTGGAACACTTTTACGGGAAGAATTTACATTTTTGGCTACCCACCATTGAAATTACCATAAAATATAAGAAAATGGCTCGCAATTTTGCCTTTATAGCGATGTTTACAATATATACCACCCATGCGTATGCTTAAATATAGACAAGTATGTGTAGATATATAGGAAATTGATATAGATTCAAATTTCCCGCTCAGCACGAGTTGGGCTGCGCGTGGTGCGCACGCGCATCTCCTTTTTCCGCCGCGCTGACTGGTGGCGCGTCGGTTCTAGTCTTACGCGCTTCGATAATTGCGATATACAGCGCGATTTTCGTTGGTTTCTCCTTCTTACTATCGAGATTGCCCATGAACCAAGTTATCGCTGCGGTTCTCCTGGATGAATAGCAACAGAACGGTGCGGCATTTATTCTGTACCGAGTGTTTTGAGTTTATCGAACCGTGGGTTGGACCGGCAGCCCGGGTGTCACACCAACAACCAATAGCATTTGGTTCGGCATTATTGGATTATTTTTGCTACTTATTTTTCACACACACAAGATGCACCCGTAGATCCGCTCCTTCTGAAAATTGATTAATTGTATTGATTTCATTAGCAACAGCTTGCAATAGCTCACTAACTATGCGAGATAGCGTAAAAACTCATACAACGTAAAATATGCATTTTTACACGTAGAGCAACTTTCGTCCTGCATATTTTTTTGTCTCCAACGGTTCTCCCGAAAGAGCATTATAAACAAATAAATAATTCGATTACACGTCCCAATCAAAAAGCTAAACTACAAACCTTTGTAGACTTCGTTTTCAATGTTTCATAAATTTGAAATTCACCTTAAAGCGTAAAAATGATTTTTTTCAGTTACGGGGGCAAAATAATAAGTTCCATCGGTGAGTTAATAAATAGATGTTGCACGGTGGGACACTGGCCAAAACCCCAGAGGCGAAACCCAGGCGACGTCGAATGCCGGTGTGTCCAACTATGTGCTCACCGTCTTCGCGACTTTCCCAATTCCCATGCAAATCAGTCAATTTATTTTCGCCGAGACGCTGGGGCTCAGAACGATTAGGTTAATGTGACCTCCCTGCGTCGGCGAGCCTCCTTCCGCGCTCCTCTTTTTTCCCCCCATTTTTTTATTTTTTCTTTTCCATCCATTTTTCCCTCCTGCTTTCTCAAATACGAATCTATCCGTTGCGCGGATCACCTGCATAATGTCATCCCTGATTAACCGATGGCGAGAGGAATCGCGAGTCGCTCGTTAAAAATCGATAAGGCGCTTCTGCATCTCACTCTCATTTGCCTTCTTTTTTTTCCGCTTAATTACCATACACGAGTCGCCTTCCTGTTCAATCAACAGAATCATCGATATGTCATCTAGAGGACTACCAGATCTGGAATATAAAATGGCGGGTGGGAAAAAGCTTGGACGGGGCTTGACTAAGCTTCGCCGAAGCTGTGTTTTGAAGCCTCGGTCAATCTGTGCAGAACATGCGAATGTAACACGAATCCCAGCTTAGAGAATAAGCTTCGTCCGAGCTTGGTTACGTATGTTAATACAAGCTTCGAACTTCATCTTCATTCAAGTTTCGGACTTTATCTTGGTACAAGCCTCGAAATTCATTTTCGTCCAAGTTCCAAAGTTTCTCGTGGTCGAAGCATCGAAATTAATGTTGGCCCAAGCTACAAAATTTAGCTTGGTTCAAACTTCGAAGATAGGAACATTGAGGTTGGACCAAGCTTAGTTGAACATTTGTTTCCAAGCTTGGATTTAGGTGGTGCAGCAATCCTGGGTTTATATATGAATCCAATCTTAAGCAGAGTTTCGCTGAAGCCGGTAAATCGAAACTAGGAAAAATATGCTTCAATCCAGCTTAGTTCAACCTTAGTTCAGAAGCTTGGGTTTAGATGGTATGAGCAATCCGGGATTCATACTTGTTAAAGCTAAGATTCAAAGCTAACAAAGCTGAGCTCGGACCAAGCTTAGCACAACATGGTTTTTGAAGCTTGGGTTTGGATGATTCAAGCAAGCTTGGATGTATGAATGTATCCAATATTGGACGTAGATTGGATTCTGCCTGTGGACCAACGCTAGGGACGCTAACATTGAGCCAAGCTTGGCACAACGTGGCCAACAACGCTTGGATATTTTTGATATAACTAAGCTTGGTTTCATCTAGGCTTATACATGGGATGAAGCTATGTCGAAGCTATCAAGCAAAAGCTTCGGCATCGAAGGTCGGAGCAAGATTGATCTCATCGTTCAAGCTTCGAATTCCCCATCTGGGATACATCTATGAATTTAATTATCAAGTTTGTGCTCTTGACAAAATTTCAAAAATCTCCAACAATAAAATAAAAATTGAACGCTTTTGGAAAAAATAACCAAAAATTTTTTTTCCGAAAATATACACACATACACATACACACACGTGTAGACAACACAATATGTTGGCAAAGTTGCACAAGTGACGCTGGAATTTTTCCAGCATTTTGATGGAATAAGTCCCTCTTTGAAAAATTTCAAATACATAAAACAAACCAGTCCCATAAACATTAATTGGAAATAAAAAAAAAAATACACTGAACGAATTAAATTTGTTTCAGGAATTAAATTTATTTCGTAATTTTCCGAATTCCACTCTGTTTTATTTGCAATAAACAAAATTTATTGTTTATTACTTCCCAAAATCAACCTCGAATCATCTCCGAAAAGTACCACCGACCCCCCTCTCCCCCCCCCCCCCCCAGATTTTGTCCCCCGTTTTTCGCCAAATTTTGGACAACTCACGAGCAAGAATCAGCTCGAGATTTCCGGAAGATTGCATCTTCAATACAATGTTGTTGGTCATTACAAGAAACTTGGGGGCTGAAGTACCGCGGAATCTCTCGTTTGTCGAATTAAAGTTCCATCCAATGATTTCCCTGGAATCGAGTAAACGCCCAAGCCGCACCATGGCGGTGGGTCCACTGATGATTTTTTATTTGTCTTCTACCTGTTCGCATTTTTTTCGCATTTACGAAATTAATGTGTATTGAACTTACCACAGCGCGCACCTGTATATGTGTGTGTGTGTGTGTGTGTTTCTGTTTTTTTGTCTTACCCTTCTCTATTGGCCTACAGGAATCGCCGTGGGCCCTGGCTTTGTGGGGCCATACTGCTAAGACGACTACCCACCCAACGCGACCAGCGCCGAATTTCGCCATTCAAGCCATTACATTTTGTAATTATATAGTAAAACTCGCGGAAAACCTGCGTTATACAATAGTGGGCGCGGATGATGGAGGTCTTCCCTCCTCCTCCCCCTTGGGTCAGGTTGGCTTCCCGTCCGGCCTAGCGGAGTAATACATATGGAAACATCTTGTGGAACATTCTCCAGAGACCGTGTGTGGGTGTGTGGGTAGGTGAGCGTGGGTGGGTGTGTGGGTAGGTGAACGTGGGTGGATGCGTGTAGGTGGACCGGCGGGGGTAGGTGGGTCGGTGGATGTGAGTAGGTGGGTGTAGGTGGGAGTAGGGGGTGGGTGGGTGGGTAGGTGGGTGAGTGGGTGGGTGCGTGTAGGTGAACCGGCAGGGGTAGGTGGGTCGGTGGACGTGAGTAGGTGGGTGGGTGAGTGGGTGGGAAGGTGAGTGGGTGGGTGGGTGAGTGGGTGGGTGAGTAAGTGGGTCAGTGGCTGGGTAGGTGTAGGTAGGTCGGTGAGTGGGTGGGTAGGTGGTTGTCGGTGGGTGGGTGGGTGTCGGTGAGTGGGTGGGTAAGTGTAGGTGGGTGGATGTAAGTGGGTTGGCGGTATTATCGGGTCCGGCATACCATTCGCTATGCGCGATAATTTTAGATTTTAGGATAAAATTGAATGAGATTCCCTGCTTCCGTATCATCTGTGTAATATTCCTCAACTATTTCATATTTTCAAATTTGAATCTGAAACGGAATCTTTCGTTTGTCAAATTAAAAGTCCCACTCGATGATTTCCCTGGAATCGAGCAAACTCGCGGACCGCACCATGGCGGTGGGTCCACTGATGATTTTTTAGTTGTCTTCTCTCTGTTCGCATTTTTTCGTGGGACACTTCAAGGTCCCGCATGACGTCGCCCCCCTGGCGAGGGTGGGTTGAGAAGCTTCCAGGGAGTATCGAATTGCTGGCGCTCCTTAATTCTACTCACCACCCGTTGACCAGCGCCAAAATTCCCTTCTTATGCTGATGCACGCTTTATATGTTGTATTGTTGATGCTGGGGTGCCGCATGGTTCAGTATCTTTGGCCGTTGGTGGTAAAAGGGCCCAGGTTGTCGATCGACTTATGCTTGAGCGTACAAGTGTTCCCGTGGTAAATGAAACTATTGCGTCTCAGCATCTCAACTGGAGGTCAATATTTTTCATCTCAAACGAACGACGAGAAAAGGGCCCATTTGGTCGGTCCATTAGGATCAACGAAATTCTCGAAATCCTCGAATCACTCGGTTTGCTCAAATTTCACGAAATATTTTTTATATGAATGTGGATGCCGTGTGTATTGGTGCGCGGGATCGATTCGTGAGGAGCGACGCTCCCGCAGTGAGCGGCTGTAGGCACTCTGGCCCAGTCGGAGGAGAGGAACCAATATCAAATGTGCGATCGAGTGTGTAAGTGCGAGTCGGGCCACCAGCAGAGCCCGGGGACCACCGCCGGCGCTGGGCCAACGCGGGGCCCACTCACCGAGGCAACGCGAAGTCACTCGGTGTCAGACAGGGACGCAACTAGTCGTCCAATGATCAGGGACGCGCTCTGAGGGGCCCCCCTGAGAAACCGAGGACAAGAGATAAAATGATGAAAAAGGAAAAACGGAAGACAGAATCTGGAGTCCTTTTATTCTCCATGTTTCTCGTTTGGGCTCTCTTGACGACATTCTTTTTAGAGGTAGGGGAATTAATTGTGCGATTCATTAGGGAGCTTAACGCTTTTACGGGGAGATGTATTTTCATCCGATTTCTTTTTATTTTTGCCTGCGGAATTTCTGGAGGGACAAAAATTCGATAGTTAGAAATAGTAATTACGAGACAAAATTTCATTAACTTTAGTTTGCAAGAAAATTCAATATCTCAAGACTGATTCAGAATATGGAGTAATGCAAGTTATTTTAGTTCATAGGCTATGAGCATCGGTTATTATTAAGGCTCTAATTGTTACGAATTCATCACTGGACAGGGATATCGCAGAAGAAACAGATGTGCAGGCTTCCCGTGGCTTTGCATTGTGTGAGTGGGAGAGAGACACCAACAGCAGTGCGGCCACGCGAGGGTTGACCCCACGCTACCTCCTTAATTATGCAAATTAGAGAAAATGTTATTTGACATAAAATGTGTATTTTTGTATGAGGAATAACTTTGGTTATTATCATTCTTTCGTTATCTCTAACCGTTCGGCCGAAAATCGATACCCGCCATGTGAAAATTGTCCAAACTATAACAATTATCTGAACTCATAAAATCCCCCAAAATGTGTGAAAGCCTAGTTTGATATCCAGATGACAACCAGTGAGGAATTTATCGTTAGGCTCGTAAACCCCAAAAGTCTGGTCAAAATGCCCGCCCCCATTGTACAACTCTCCCCCGAGCTTCTCCTCACGATAAATCACGAGGAATGTGACAATTAAAGTCACCATCCCCCAGAAATTTTCAATGACCAGTATCGAATACTTGTAAACACATTTCATACACGGCTTTCCCCATTGTACATTATTTTGTCCGAATTTTATTTGCGGCTGTTGTGCCCCCACATGCCCCACGTGCCCCGGGATGGGGCGAGGCCAAATGAGTCATTAATCACATTAATATCTCAACGAACAAAAGGAGTGCAATACGATTGTGGGGGTGTTGGAGAAAACTGACAGTAATGCATTTTGGAAAGCCGTGCGTGGATAATTTCCCCTGGAATCAACGCTCCATGCCAGATGTATTGGCGTACATCCCCCTCGTGACTTTAGTGGAGCGTGGAGGAAAATACTTGGTGAAATTCAAGCAACAAACATCATTTTTTTTTACTGTTGAAAAATGAAGTTTTTACCATTTTTTTTTTGTTTTTTTTTTGAAAATTTTACCCATTTTCCAGTTTTTATATTTTATTTCGATGTTTTTTTATAGATGTGTCCAGTCCGATTTTTTTTTAAATCATCACGCATCCATGTATATATACACATATGTACATGTACATATATATGTACATATGTACATATATACATATGTACATATACATATACATATACATAATACATATACATAATACATATACATAATACATATACATAATACATATACATAATACATATACATAATACATATACATAATACATATACATAATACATATACATAATACATATACATAATACATATACATAATACATATACATAATACATATACATAATACATATACATAATACATATACATAATACATATACATAATACATATACATAATACATATACATAATACATATACATAATACATATACATAATACATATACATAATACATATACATAATACATATACATAATACATATACATAATACATATACATAATACATATACATAATACATATACATAATACATATACATAATACATATACATAATACATATACATAATACATATACATAATACATAATACATATACATTTTCTGTATACATATATATACATATATATATTCCTTTAAAAAAAAAAACTATTCTTGAATTCCGACAAATATTTTTCCCGATGACTAGATGGGGAATTATGTCAGAGGGTCCGCGGATTAATCCCCCGCGATTCGACAGGCCGCACTCGTCACGGCGGATCGATGGGTCGATACAAAAGCGAAAGTAAGATGACACAAAGACATGCAGTGGAATAAAAAAAAAAACACGTCACGAATCGGGTATGGATCCCGAGCATCGGAGACACGGCTTTTGTGTCACGCAAGAGAAATCATTGGATGCATTCAGAGAAATGTTTTGTTGGGTGTCTAATTGACACCTGGGACGTGCTACGGAATAGATGGAAAACTCTATCTCTCCACATGCGCCACCTGGAACATTTGGCGGATGTTCCAGGGTAGGGTTACAAATACGCATTTTTAGGGTGTTCTCCAATTTTTCGATATTTCTGGAGCATTCGAAAATTTTTTTGAAAATTGAAAAAAAAAACTTTCGACGGAATTTTGAGAGTTGGAATATTTGGAAAATTTTTAGATTTTTTTTTTTTTTTTTTTTTGAAAATTTTTTGAGTCAAAAATAAAAGAAAGGTCCCCATTATGTATATATGACGGTCATTAGATAACGTCATAATTCCGTCATGAGTCGAAAGTTGTCACATTAGCATTCGACCACGCTGCGACCACCATATGGCGTCCCAGCATTGGGCAAAATTTTTTCACAACCCCATTTGGATATTTATGAACTCGTAAGTTGAAGTTTAACCCCTTGTGGCACTGTATTCCATACGTGACCGAGGAGTTTTTCTTCTCCACAAGAATTATTTTGGCTTATACAATGGCCGAGGTCTTGGAGGTATAGGTTGTCAAGCGGATGAAAGAGGCACCTGGAATGATGCATTAAGGTTAGTTTGGTGAAAAGGATAACAAAAAGTGGAGTTAATCAATTACTGAATTATTGTTCAGTGAATCATGGGCTTAGCTATTCTTGAAGAAATGGAAGGTTGTGGGTTTTTGAGCCTTTGGCAGTCGCATCTCTACGCCGTACGCATCATGAGCGCTGCGCTCGGCAATCCAAATTTCCATTCTGAGGAAAAAAATTGCTATTATATGAGATCCATTACTGATCCCCAATATCCCATTGTAGCGCGAATTTACCATGCGATGAAGCTTGATTAAAGCTTGGACAAAGCTTGCCTAAGCTTCGCTAAAGCTGTGTTTTAAAGCCTCGGTCAATCTTTGCAGAACACGCGAGTGTAACACCAGTCCCAGCTTAGAGAATAAGCTTCGTCCTAGCTTGGTTACGTAGGTTAATACAAGCTTCGAACTTTATCTTCATTCAAGCTTCGGACTTTATCTTGGTACAAGCCTCGAAATTCATTTTCGTCCAAGTTCCAAAGTTTCTCGTGGTCGAAGCATCGAAATTAATCTTGGTCCAAGCTACAAAATTTATCTTGGTTCAAACTTCGAAGATAGGAACATTGAGGTTGGACCAAGCTTAGTTGAACATTCGTTTCCAAGCTTGGGTTTAGGTGGTGCAGCAATCCTGGATTTATATATGAATCCAATCTTAAGCAGAGTTTCGCTGAAGCCAGTAAATCGAAACTAGGAAAAATATGCTTCAATCCAGCTTAGTTCAACCTTAGTTCAGAAGCTTGGGTTTAGATGGTATGAGCAATCCGGGATTCATGCTTGTTAAAGCTAAGATTCAAAGCTAACAAAGCTGAGCTCGGACCAAGCTTAGCACAACATGGTTTCTGAAGCTTGGCTTCGGATGATTCTAGTAAGCTTGGATGTATGTATGGATCCAATATTGGACGTAGTTTGGATTCTGCCTGTGAACCAACGCTAGGGACGCTAAGATTGGGCCAAGCTTGGCACAAGCTGGGCCAACCAAGCTTGGATATCTTTGATATAACTAAGTTTGGTTTGATCTAGGCTTATGCATGGGATGAAGCTATGTCGAAGCTATCAAGTCCAAGCTTCGGCTTCGAAGGTCGGGGCAAGATTTATCTCATCGTTCAAGCTTAGAATTCACCACTTGGTAATACGCAAATATAGAGGTAGTCGTATTTTGACCGAATATAAATTTTCACAAAATCCAACACATATCCCGCATCAAGGGAACTCCGACTTGATCGAGTACGTCGAATACCGAATGACCGATATTCGGATTTTATACCCATTGCGTAATATACCCAATCCTGGTATAACGCTCGGCGATGGGGTTTCATCCAATCACTCCATCAACATTTGATCAATCATCAAACCTGACTTGATGACATACTCATCTAAATTTGACTAGGGTTCCAAGTTGTCACTGCTTATATTTTTAATGTCCCATATCCTCCGAATAAATTGACTTGACACATGTTGCAAATTTGAAACCACATGGCCGAGCAGTGTATAAATAATCTATGAGCGACTAATTCGACCACCTGGAGTTCGCGTAAAAAAGGCACATCCAAAAATAATACAATTTGCTGGTTGTATCGAGTTACACCCTTTATTCCGATAAATCTCGCGTCAATGGTAGCTAGGGAACTTAGGTGGCCAGTGGGAGAGAGGAGAGACATCTCACAAAGACTCAGTCGAGTACATCATGTGGAATGACAGCGGGACGTGCCACAAATGTTTCAATCCACTCAACCCTATACCGTTTCCCACTGGCACAATGACACGGGGAAAAAAAGCACGTGCGGCACGTGCTTACCTCGACATTATGTTTTAACCCCCGGCCCCCACATGGCGGGTCCAGATAATGGGAGAGCGTCAGTCTCGGCACAATGAGGGGCTGTCACTTTTGACAAGTGTCACATTTCGACAGATTTCAGAATTGTCTCATTTAAATTTTGATATTTTACCAATTTTTCTTCTTTGCAATTATTGTCATACTAATAATTTTTTTTAATTTTCCAAATTTTGCAAATTGGGTAACTATCATTTTGTGGATTTTGTAAATTTGATTGAGTTTTTAGTTTACATGAATTTTTTGAACTGATTATTAACTTCCCGATTTAGGGAAGTTATTGTAATGACCCCGATAATGAAGTGTCTCAGAAATCGAAAAGTTTCACTTTTCTCGACGTTTCACATCATTCCGACAAACTTTAGATGAGGGTTCTGTGTGTGTGTGGGTGTGTGTGTTCGTATGTGAGTGATTATTTGAGAAACGGTTCCCGGTAAACGGCTCGATCGATTTGTTTCTCCTTTGACAAAAAATGACCTCAGACTGATGTCCAGAGCCAAAAGCCGTGTCAATGTTGAAAAAACATTCCTTCAATTGTTATTAACAATTTTAATTATTTAAAACGCTCTATCGCGAGAACCGTTACAGATAGAAGAAAAAGTGTATAATGAATGTTATTCCTCATACGAAAATACACACATAATGTTTTATGACTTTTTTTCATAACTTTCATAGCTCAGGACATATCACTGGTTAACAATTTTAATTGCTATATCGCTCTATTATACGAAGAGTAAGAGTTAGACGGAAAAGTTCTGAATAAAAGTTGTTCCCCATGTAGAAACATACATTTTTTGTTTCATGTATTTTTTTGTAACACCCATAATTAAGGCGATAGCGTTTAATTTATCCCAAATTTTCAACACACACACACACACACACACATAGAGCTCTTCTTCAAAGTGGAAATGTAGAAATTTGACGGAGCCCCGATTTTCCTTTTTCGAAACTAAAGCCATAACTCCCATAAGAAAGTCAAAAATCATGTGATCAATGTGATAAAAGTTCTTTGGAAATTTCGAGTCAACATCATCATTTGCGTTTTCCTCATTGAATACTTTAAAGTGTATCGTGGATTGTGGGACTCATGGTTTGCGAACCGGGACTCCACTCAACGCGGGATGAAGACGTCCCGACGTTCGTGGCAGCTCAAGGTCTTCCACTTTCCCCCACCCCGCATCCTTTTCCTCTCGAGTTGAGCCCCCCCCCCCTCCCACCGCCCTAAAAACTGCGGTATATACTCGCTCAAGTTCTCATTATAAAAAGCGTGCACTAAAACTATCATGGCGGAGGCCCAAGCAATAAACATCCTCGTTGCCCAAATTTATTGAATAATTTCAGAATTTTGGAAAATTGAAAAGAAAACTGACAATTTTAAAAATAGCAAAAATATTTTTTGAAAATTAAAAATACTTTTTTGTGTATTGTAAAAATTGGGAGATCAAAAAATTTCAAAACCTAAGAAAGAAAATGACAGCAGGATTGAGATCGCAATGCGAAGCGCGAACGTTTGCCCGGCAAAATGAACCGGTTGCGCATGCGCACTCATAATTCGTCCATTACTGTTTTGCAGAATTTCAGATATTCCAATTGTCAAACTTGTATATTTTTAAAAAATTTCAAAATTGAATTCTTCTAAAATAAAACTTGTGAAAATCCATAAAATTTCAAAAAAGCCCGAAAATTGCGAAATATTTTTGAAATTTTCAAAAGTCAAAACAATGAAAGACGAAGCGCAATCGCCGTAGAACTAGTTGGAGTGCGAAAGGAGAGAGGGAGATAGTAAGATCGATGGTGAGCGCGAAACAAAGCGAGCGCGAAAGATTGGGCGGGAAAAAAGAGCCAACGGACTAAAATAATAGGTTGCGCCTGCGCGCTCATTAACCTTTATACCCTAGCAGCACTGGCCGCCCCAAGTACCGCCAATCTTCCTGCCTCGGCCCCAACTTTCCTGCGTATTTATAAGATACATATATAGGGATACCACCTTGTGGATGAGATTGCCGGGGATAATATGTACACATTCACGTGCATAACGCGTGTTTGTTCTAACCACCATTTTGCCTGATTTTTCAAACTTCTTTTATTATTTCATACTCGTGTGAAAGGAGTGGGATAAGGGCAAGTTTTTTTTCATTGATACGTTCGGAATATCAGTATTTTCGCGGCCTTCATATAGACACATAATGTGCAATCCGTAAAAACAGCAATTTTTTTTTCAATCGTAATCGTATTCAATGCAAACTTTGAGCGCTTGCGCTAAAGCCCCCCCCCCTCCCGCCCCCCGCTCAGGGATGGAAAAAATTTCGGATCCGCGATTTCTGTCTAACATTTTTATGAAAATGGTATGAAAATGATTTTCAAACAAAAAAAATGAAATTTTAATTTTTCAAATTTTTTAAAATCTTCAAATTTTGTCAAATTTTTAACAATTGGTTAAAAAAAATTCCAATTCTTCTCAAAAAATTTTGAAACGCTGCAGCGTATCCTGATATGTACAGAAAACTTGTGCGCATTGCCTTGGCGTCGATGGCAGAGAGGGGACGATGCGTAAGCACTGGAGTATATCTATATACATTTGTCATGGAAATTGCCTATCCCGAACGCAACCTTTTCTGATCCCATGCGCCGTATTGAATGCTTCACATCAAAAACCATAATCCGCAAATTCGGAAATGCTTATAATGTTTTTTTTTTAAAAAGTCCACACACGCACACATAGTCACATGCAGAACTATAGATATACTATAAAATTTATAGAATAAAAAATTAACACGTCCTGAATTATCACCCGCATTTGTCATATTTAGCGTTGTCAATCAACTTCAAATTTTTTTGGTTATGTCCGAGGCGCGAAATTCTTGACTGTGTACTTTTTTTGAAATTTTATCTTTTATTTGGTTCTACTCGACAAATATCCTCAAAGCGTGTCTGGAGGTCGCGCTGGGGTTTCGTAGGCCTTGGTATGGGATCAGGCTTTTATTGACGCAGCGCCACCCAGAATGTGTAAATTTTCACATCTTGAGGCTTTTTTGGAGGCACGAAAAGTCGGACTAATGATTGGCCGTTGAGTGGGAAACTATTGTACGCGCGATTGGACATGGATGGGGATTTCGTGGACAATGTGTTGAATACCTTGGGCTTATGGGGTCCGTTGTCCCCAGCTCTATTTTCCCGAGATTGGAGTGAAAGGTCCTCTCGCTTGAAATTCCAATTTTTAATTTTTGAAGGCGACAAATTTTACAGAGCTTTGAGTTTTTTTACTTGAAGCTTGGACCTCGTTATCCGCATTTTTACACTAATTTATTTAAACGTTTAACTGGTAGTAAAAATTGTGCGAAACACGCGGAAAAATTTCAGGCTCTTCCGTAATTTTTCCGGGAATTACATAACTTTTTTGGTAGAGTAATGTTGACTCTCTGAATACCGCTGACCACACACGGCTTACCTATATCTTATCTCCAGGTTCGTTTGCCGAGAACTCCCCTATCTGTGTGCAATCCGAACGGAGGAATGAGGATTTGACCGATTTTCGGGGCCAACAAGCTCTCTCCCCGACGTGTCTGATAAGATGGCTTGTTCAAATATTTGCAGATAAAAATTGAAGCATTCCTATTTGATGTGTTTTGAGCGTTTCCGGTGTTCCTTGGTATGGAGCACTATCGGAAATTTGGAGATTGCAGCGAGTTTTGTGTACACATATATATATATATGTGTGTGTGTGTGTGCAGAAGAAAAATCGAGAATAGCGAGCTTACTATGTTTTGTCAAACAATCTTCTGGAAGTGTGACAAAATTTCAAGGAATTGCTGGAAAAATTCCGGAAATTGAATCTTGGTATACAGCGGAAATCTCGGTTCCATATGATGCGAGAGAGTAGCGAATATTTTCCCCGAGATTAGGTTATGCAACTTGCGATGAGAATATTCGTTTCATTTCCTAAGGAAAGTGCCATTTTGACATTGTTGTGATTTTTCTTTGCCACTTTTGGCTCGCATTCTTTTCTTCAATTATCCTTTTTTTATCTCTGATGATTTGTGGTTTTCAACTTCTAACTCATCAGCGGTCGCGGCGTTCTTTAAGCGCGCATTAAAAGAATCCTCTTATATGTTGTTTTGGGATCATAGGTCGAAATGTGTGTGTGTGTGTGAGTAGGTGGGTGCGTGTGAGTGGGTATGTGGGTGGGTGGGTGAGTAAGTGGCTGGGTGTGTGGGTGGGTGAGTAGGTAGATGAGTCGGTGAGTGGGTGGGTGGGTGAGTGGGGGGGTGGGTAGGTGGGTGGGTGAGTAGGTGGGTCGGTGAGTAAGTGGGTGGGTAGTAAGTTGAGTAGGTGGATGGGCGGGTGAGTAAGTAGGTGGGTAGGTGAGTAGATGAGTGGGTCGGTGAGTAAGTGGGTGGGTCGGCGGGTGAGTAGGTGGGTGGGTGGATGGGCAGGTGAGTAGGTGGATGTGTGGGTGGGTGAGTAAGTAGGTGAGTAGGTGAGTAGATGAGTGGGTGAATGAGTAGGGGGGTGAGTACGTTAGTGGGTGGGGGGGGGGGTGAGTAGGTGGATGGGTGTGTGTAAGTGAGTGCGTGGATGGTTGTACGTGAGTGAGGGGTGGGTGGGTGGAATAGTTTTATCCTTTGATAAAACCATTCCAAAGAAAAAACTGTTAAATTTTCAAGCTGTTAAGGTGTAAGAATAGTATATTTCGATACAAGTGCGATTGGGTTTTCACGAGTGCGAAGTTGAAAAACCCTATCCCACATATGTGTCGAACGGTGGTTTTTGATAGTGATGTTTATGCTCAGCGAGTGCCGAACTAGTGAATTGTCGTTTACGAGTAAACGAAAAGACTTTTCACTATTTTTCTTTTATGGTTTAGACACAATAAATCTTGAATTACAATCTGTCCCGATTTACTGACTATGCTCAATGGGACATAGGTCATTAATGGAATTTTAACATTTCGAGGGGCACTATAAATCGGCATTTTCAGACGGTTACCCTGTAAACTTCAAGTATAAAAAGGTAATAAAAATCTGTCGATTGAAACGTCAGTTTCCGACACCTCAAACGCTTTTTTTCCCCTCCTCGAAAAACGGCTCTCTCGCCTTTTCGAACGTCTCAAATTCGATACGGTGTGGCCCCCCCGTTACGGTCACGAATGTTTCCCCGAATGCACCAAAATACATAATATATGGGAACTCCCAGGTGACAAGATCCCACTTCACTCAACATTTCCCAGACCCCCCCCCCCCCCCCCCACCTCCCCCGACCACTCATTTTTTAAATGAATTTTCAGAAAAATTTTTCAGAAAAATAAATTCCAAAAATTTGAAAAGTGTCTAAAATACCAAAAATATCAGACACTCCAAAAATTTCTCAATAGTGATTCCAAAATTTGCCGAAAAAAATCAAAATAAAAAAAAAATTGTCATAAAATTTTTTAATCCTCCACCCCCCCCCTTCCCGCCCCTTTTTTTGAACAGTGTGGTCTCACTGCGTTTCGACGACAGCTTATGGTGGGGACAGCTTATACCCATACGTTTAATGTATCGGGCCCAAGTGATGTCCGCGAGAAGGGGGGGGGGAGGGGGAAGCTTAAACGTCGGAGTTCTCGGTGAACGACGTGTTTATGCTTTTAAAAAACACGGCCTGCCCAGACCGAATATGTCACAGTGCGCGGCCCTTTAGTGGGATTATCCCGTGCATTTTTTAATGTTTAAAAGCCTCCCTCCTTCCCACTTCCCGCCCCCCGCAACCCGCACTTCCATGTTCTCACCTTGAGAAGACAAGTCCAGTGGATCGCAATACAGGTGGTGAAAATATCGCTCAATCAATTTTTTAGCAGATTAGACAAATAAGTCGGGAAAAAAGACCAAAGCCCGTGAGACATTTCCCCATTTTTTCAATCTCTTCATCCACTTATTCATGCACAATTACGTTCTAAAAATAAACCGACGTATGTCTTTCCACAAAACGAAAATAACATACTTTTTAAAATTTAGACTCTAGGGATCGAACCCATAATTTCGCAATTTTTGGTGAAAGGGTGCGAAATTAGATCGGTGATATCTCCGAAGGTTCGGGAGTTAGGGAAAAAGTCATAAAAGATAAAGTGTGCGTTTCCATGTGAGGAACAATATTTGTTCAACACTTTTTTTTCTATATTCAACCGTTCTCCCGACACCGAGTCATAACCAATTAAAATTGTTGATGAGTTGAAGTATGTGTTTTCTTGAGAAGAATCTCCTCGCCATGTGTAACGGGCAACGAAATTGCATGTCCCGACGACGTTTTGGTGTCGAAAGTCGCGGCGAGGTCGCCGCGAGCTCCTTGCGACATCCCGGCGACATCCTCGCGACATGCCCACGACATTCGAATGTCGCGGTGCCCGCGACGATTTGTACTAGCGGAGATGTCCTCAAATTTCTCTAATCTTCCACAATATTGGGCCTGAACTATACCTGCTTCAGTAATTTCAATCATTGATTTTAACACAATTAAATCAGTACAATTAATGAGTCTAGAATAAATCAACAACTGAAATCTAGAATTAATGATTGCGTATTCAATTCGTGATTATTTTTTTAAATTATGGCCAGGAATTCAATCAGTTATTTCAATACCTGAATTGATGGTTATGAAATTGATCAGCAATGGAAGCTTCACAATCACGAAGATAAGTTCAATTAATCACTCAAGATTCTTAATACTGATTATGAAATTCATTAGAAAATCGTGAATTTTAAATTCATGAATGAATAATAATTTTTGAAATTGAAACTCACATTCGTAAGGATAAATTAAGAAATCATAAAATACAAAACATAAAATTGGATATTGGGAAAAAATTTTCAATTATACAATTTGGAAATCACAGAAAATTTGTGATTTGATTTTTAACGCGATTTTTTTCCTGTTGCTCGGTGAAGTACATACACCTTTTCTTCTCCGAATTCGCGAGTTGAGCCAATTCTACGGACTAATCGATCCTTTCTCTTGCCATTTTGCTCCAAGGTCACGCCAAGAAATTAAAGACTTGTGTCGTTAATATCCCATGACTAATTACGGGATTTCATTTGAGTAAAAAAAAATAGCAGGCAGTGAAAGCGGGAAAAAGCGGATGAATCACGGATGAATCGGCGCAAATGCGTCACGTGGAATTCGATCGATTCTCGCGATTGGTCGCGCTACGGGCCAGTAGCGCGAGATGATCGCAGCCAGCCGTGAATTTTTGGAAGTGTTGAAGTTTATGAAATTCTGAAAATTCCCCAAACCCCGCAGTTTTTTATCTTTTCGAAGTTTTGGATGTTGTTTAAATTTTTCTATTTTGAAATTTACTAAATGTGAAATTTTGAAAATTTGAAAATTTGAAAATTTGAAAATTTGAAAATTTGAAAATTTGAAAATTTGAAAATTTGAAAATTTGAAAATTTGAAAATTTAAAAATTTGAAAATTTGAAAATTTGAAATTTTGAAAATTTGAAATTTTGAAAAGTTAAAATGTTGAAAATTTGAAATTTTGAAAATTTGAAAATTTGAAAATTTGAAAATTTGAAAATTTGAAAATTTGAAAATTTGAAAATTTGAAAATTTGAAAATTTGAAATTTTGAAATTTTGAAAATTTGAAATTTTGAAATTTTGAAAATTTGAAATTTTGAAAATTTGAAATTTTGAAAATTTGAAATTTCGAAAATTTGAAAATTTGAAAATTTGAAATTTTGAAATTTTGAAAATTCGAAATTTTAAAAATTTGAAATTTTGAAAAGGTGAAATTTTTCAAACTTGCAATTTTCCAAATTTGAAAATGCTCAAAATTTCAGGACCTTTGCATTCTTCCTTGCAAATTCTATGTATTTTGTCTTTTTCAAAAACAAGATTCCGCAATTTCAAAAATGTCGAATTAATTTCTCATATATAATTGTCAATTACATAATAATTCCACCTGTTTTTGCAATTTTCTAAAGGCTTGAAAATCTTGAGCAGCTGAAAATTGCTTGACATTAAAAATACTTTCAGTATTTTTGTAAATATAATAAAATCGATCGAGCCCTCGATTGACCGCGCTACGATCCAGTAGCCCCAGATGACCGCATTCAGGCATGCTCAGCACAAAAGGCCAAAAAAGGATAAGAGAGAAGGAGAAACTGCGAATTTTCGGTGCCGCTCGCCTTATCCGTACGCAAAGCCAACGGTCCCCCTCGGGACAGATTTATCACCCAGAGTTTGGACTGAGCGAGATATCATCTAATACTTTCGCCCCTCCCCCCCCCCCCCCTTCGGGCTCTTATACCCTTTCGGTCCAGGGCTACTCACGAATTTCATTTTACTGATTGCACATTTTCGACCGATTTCTTGATATTAGATCATTTATTTCAAGATTCCCATTTTGTTCACTTACGTCTTTATTTTTTTTTTTTTCATTTTTTTTGAATTTTCTACAATTCCTAAAATTTCACAATTTTTGTTTCCAGAATTTTGAAAATATACAAAATTAGCAGTTTCTAAAAATTGATCAGAGATCGTCAAAATCGTCTCTTTTTCCCCCTCTTTCCTCTCTTTCCTTTCTTAATTTTTCGTCTTCCTCTTTTGGCTTCAATATATATACAGAGTAACTTCGTAGATGAATAGTCCCTCCACTCCCATCTCTTCCTTTTCTCTCCACTCCACAGAATGAGGAATAACTCGACTAGACTTTACCTTGTCTCTATTTTAGGCGAGCTATGGAGATTTCCCGTCGAGATTGTTTCCCCTCGATTTCTCTGAGGAGTTGATGAATGGAAGTGCTAACAAGAGGTTGGCGCTTTTTTTTCCAAGTCGTTAATAATTCCCAGCCGTCACTGCTATCATTTTTCACGAGGAGAAATGCAGATTGAGTGTTGGGAGCAGGGGTCCCCAGTAATCATTACATTTCCGAAGTATTACGACTTGATTACATGGCTTTTTAACCGATGAAATATTATCGTTCTGTAATTAATAATCGACCAATTTTTCGGTATTTCATTTATCAAAATGATTGAATAAATCCGAACAATCTCGGATTATATCAAACCATCGTATCCGGCAAATATTGTCACCATATCCTCTAAAACAATCAATTTAAACGGTCATGCCAAATAGTAAACGGCGATTGACCTGCGAGGTCCGTCTGCTCCATGCTGCTGAGCTAATCTTTGATAGCTGTAAGTTGAAATTCCCTTTAATAACAAAATGAAAATACACTGAAGTTGATACACAAAAGTCTTAGATTGAACACGTCGATACCGATTCGGATTCTACAACGCAATTCGTCCATTGCCTCCACAGTGAGGACATCGTCAAAAGACGTCAACAAGATGAAGTGGTTGTAGTTGGTGGAGGGGATGAACGCGGCTCTATTAGACAAAGAGGTGGTCACATTGTCAATCAAGTGGCGGCTCGAGTGTCAAAGGTGAAAAGTCACCGATCATCGAGGCGTCGGTCACCGTCGTAAAACTTCGGTGTTTAACCGAACAGTCTACAACTAATGGATCTATTCTAGGTGTTAAAGGTGAGATTATGACGAACCTATCTAAACACCCTGAAGGATGGGTCCCACCCTCTTGACAATTCGACGCACTTAATGTGGTGTAATCGGCAGCGAAAGTTCAAAATGTGCTACAGAAAACTGAATAACTTTGGCTGCCATCAGGGATGTCGGATATTCATGCGAATGAGACATCGCATGCCCGTCTGCTCTAATAAACCTCTAAAGTACTACACCATAAGTAAACCTCTACGCAATCCCCATGTGCAGAGGATTCGTGGAGGACCCGAGGAAAAAGAAAAAGCAAGCGAAACGGAAAAAATGCAAGACTCGTGACAGCGTATAATCTGCAAGTCGAAGGCAAAATAACAGGTTTCCGTTTTGCTTCAACCCGGCCCTGAGACCTTGTCGCCCCCTCTCGCATGTGTTATATTTTATGCGTGTAACTACGCGGCATGCAGCTCTCAGTATCATCGAAAAATAGTCAATTTAATGGGAGAAGAAACGAGAGTACCATTCCTCCTGACCATGTCTCATCCATACTCTCAAAATGGTAAAACGACATTGGCCAAATGGCAATGCAAAGCATTCATGTAAACGAGGTAGATGCAACAGCAAGGGTTGCCCCAATCCAATTTTCATTGGGATGAAAGTCAGATGATGAGGGCTAGATCATCCGGCGCAGATCCGATCCAAGTCACCCGAAAATTTGTGTGGTTCACATCGAAAAACCGTACTGACCTTCTTAACATTGATCAGCTTGGAGAACAGCTTCGGTGAGCGCGCGAATTGTATTGATTTGAACCACCACGAAGAACGCAAGCATCCAGCTTGAAGGATGAACTCATCCAATTCGCAGAACGAGCTGGTCCAACTCGCAGAATCAACTGATGCAATTCGGGGAACGACCTGATATAACTCCAAGAACCCAGAGACTCATCGAACTCCGAGTATGGGCCAATCTAATTCGGAGAAGACCGTTACAATTCGGCTGTCATATGAATCAAACTGATCAATGAACTGACCGTTCTTCGGTTGGACCTGATAGAGTCCTCAACTGACGATCTGAATCCACACCAACGCAAATTTTTCCGTCATCACCGAATCCGTTCCCGGAGGGCCGGGAAAGCTTTGGTAAACCGACCTTATTCGACCTGATTAAGGATCGTAACCACACGTAGGCCTGATTTGACAGTCATATCGATCGAAGCTGTTCGGATCTCTCCCAATGGTCCCGATCGTCTCCCTTCAGCAAACAGCTGCAAATCGAGGATTACTCAATGGATCATTTCATCACAACTGGTAATTCCAATCCAATGAAACCCAAGGAAGGAACTACGTTTCTTCCTTGGCACCGAAGATAAACAAACTCGCATCCCAGTTCTTTGTGCGGGGGATGCTCTGCTGCAGAAGACAGAACTCGATGACCAAATTAGAATCCCAGATCAACATGTTACCCTCTTGATTGAACCTCCACAAGCCTCCATCCGGTACCTTCTGGTGTCTTCATCTGGAAAGAGCACGTTCAACCAGCAGGTGGCCATTGAAATGGCGAAACATTAATTTTTGATTGTACTGGACTAGAGTAGTTAGACCTCCAGCTACAGCAATACCTGAGCAAAAAAATAGTCAATTTGATAAAGGACGATACGGGGGAGTTCCATCCGTCTTGGCAGTGTCTCATCAATGCTCTTAAAATGGTAAAACAACATGGTCCAAATGGAAATGCAAAGGACGCAAACGAGGGCTAAGGATAAGAAAAAAAAAGGAAGCATTGCAGCCCCAGAGTTTGCTCCATTAAGTGCCCCCTCCACTCGGCATTGTTGTCCCTCAAACGTCCGATTGTCCGTATTTCTATGGGGTCATTAGAGCCAGCCCCGGATCAACCTGTCTATCCATTGTGACAACACTACCGTTCGAGATTGAGGGGGAAGTGACGAGCTAAAGACACCAGAGTGCCTCCAGGCTAGTATATATAGCTGGTACTCCGCGGTGTGCATAATGTAGCGCTGAATACGGGGGACAGTACAGGGAAAAAAAAGTCGGCGTGTTTAACAGACTTTTACATTCAGAGAAAAAAGAAGGTTTTTACTTGTTGGAAATGTAAAAAGAAGGGGACTCGGATTTCAAAATATTTTTTTTTAGGATTTATTTTTTGTGAAAACGCATCGCGTGTGTTGGGGAAACATGCGCCAGGTGCTTGTCAACTTTGAAGGGGACAACTAGATCTGGATGTTGCGGACAGTTTTTTTTTTCATTGGCTGAGAGGTACTTTTAGAAGTACTTTTAGGATGAAAGAAAATCGCCCGATTTTTTTCTAGGTGCAAAAAAAGATGTAAGGAAGTATTATGCCCTTCATTTTGTTTGGACTCGTAATCTGTATTACAGTCAACGCCCCCACCAGAGCACGTCCCACAAGTTGATGGATCCCTATAGTCAGTATCGTCATGACCCCACCACTGACTATCTCCTCAAGTGCCGCCCCCCCACCACTGTGCAAATGGTCCCGCGTGACTTTGAATGCTACCTCACTGCGCTTACTAGCATCCGGGAGTGGGAGAAGTAGGGGAGGGTCACTTGTGGGACAGTGCGATGGAGCGTGCGGTCCCGCGGAGTGCACTAGTGGGAGAGCCGACTGTACTGCTCAAGGGTACCAGAAGTTCAATATAAAAGTCTTGTGTGAATCCGCCACACTTCCCCTTTCCAACCCTTTCCTCACCGATAATGATGATACATATGATAACGGACCCCAAAATAATTGAAGAGATCACGTATTTCGATCAGTGGTCAAACCATCGTGATTCACCTGGCGTGACTCGGTACTTCTTCGAGTTGAATCACCTCGCAATCCACCTTGGTTAACTTCAAAAATTGAACTGTTCCAACTCGAGAAACGAACTGATCCAAAACGATTTGTTTCAACTGGTCGAAACGTACTGGATCGATACTCTCTTTTTTCATTCTCAATGATTATCCCTTCGAATTCGCCTGAAAGCACTTGCCATGGTATAGCCCGCCCAATAAACTTGCAACGGCAGTGAAAAATTTTTTGTCACGCGAATCCCGGAGATAACGCGCAAAGAAACGTGTAAACAGGCGTATATCATGCAGCTCTGGTAAGTCTCTGGGGGTCGCCGGCTTTTCAGCGTAAAGGAACGGGGACGACGGGTGTATAATCTTCGGTTCGTGCGAGAGGCTGAACAAAAAAAAAAAAAAAAAAAAAAAGAAGCGCCCAAGAAGTGGGCACGGATGGAAGAATGGAGTATTGCCGTGTGTGGGTTAGGTAGAAGAGGGAGAGGTTAGCTGCGGATGCGAGACACTTGAGAGTAGAGTGAGACAGTGAGAAGCGCAGGGTTAGGACGAGAAATCGGTGGGGATAAAGGTAGATCGCGGATTGAGTCATTATGCTCGGGGAGGAGCTGGAGACCACAGGCCTCGATACTACGGAGAGAAAACCAACGGATACATCCACACGGACATGATCATCCAGTTGTCGTATTCTTGATTTCCTCCAGAAATTACCGTGAAATCATCCAGGAGAAGCAGGTTGAACAAGGCTAGGTTCGCACTTATTACTATTGAGTTTGAAATTTTTAAGCGATTTTATATTTTGAATGTTCTGGAAGACCCTTAGGCGTCTTCATTGCAGGATCCGTGAATTAGTTTGCTTCAAGTATGGTCATAAAGATTAATGAACCCCAATGCATTTTGATATTCTGCACATGTTCCATTTCCTGACTCATTGTACAACTCTTAATAAATTTCCCACTCTGAAGACAAATTTTTAACTTTCCGATAGAGAAGTTATTGTATGTGTCTGTGTGTGTGTGTGTATGTTTGTATGTATGTGCCCTGAATTTTGGTCAATGATTTCTCACGAATGGATACACCAATCGAAGCCATCGAGGTCTCAATCGATGTGTCTTCATGTAGTTCAGCCTTGATTAGTTTTTAATGGATATTGGTTCAGAATATATATTGTTATTAATAATTTCGACTGTTCATAACGCTAGATCTCGTAAACGGTTGGAGTTAGGGAAACAATTTGTTGACATAAGTTGTTCCTCATACAAAGATCCACATTTAATGTTTATTGACTTTTTCCCATAATGTGCATAATTAAGGTGGTAGAGCCGTTGGAAAAAAATAATTCATGTGATGCGTGCATGACTGGAGACTAGATGTCGGCGGCGATCGCAAAAATCGGTCTCTGCAAGTATACATGGACCGACTCAGAATATAATACTTGTATATCATTTTTGTGTATCAATGCTGCCAGGAACGTGAAGTCGAGTCAAGCCGGAGATACGGACTTATTGAACTTCTTCAACGTAGTTGTTGTATATTCGTGGGTTTAAAATGCTTCAATAAGACTCAAAGGCTTCAATCAGCTGTTTCCAAGAGTTCTCCCTCAAGGTCTCCGACGGCTTGCCTGGTTTCGTAGACAGCCCCAAAGGAAAGGTTGATTCAGGTAACGAAATTCAAATCAGTCTGGCCTTGGAGACCAATGGTAGAAGTGGGATATGGATCTTACAATATTACAAAATTGTGGAACAATTCTGTTGTAAGAGAAAAATATATGCCAAATGAGGGTCTCAGTAGCGGTACATGTGCAAATAATTTGAGAGGAAGCCGCTGTGAACCGGAAATCGCAGATCGAAGAATTCCCGAAGTATGATCCAAAGTTCACTTGCTGAGTGTTCTGAGTAAAACATGTCGATAATTCATATTGGAAATAATCTCTGCAACTATTTTCCCGAATTCACGGATAGATTTTGAAGCTAACTTGCGCCAAAATGCTAAGTCCGCTCTCCTCCCTTTGCCTTCATCCACCTCAATCCTCATCTCCATCCAATCCGATTTGTCTTAAGTCCCCATAACCACCTGAATCGCCTTTTTTTTCTTTTACATCAGTTTGTTTTACTTACCTCGTAAACTGCCGGACGCACCTCAGGGGAAATCGCCTGTAGATTAAGACGTTGAATACGCCCTTTTAAATGGAGTGTCCAAGCACTCCACCGGCTGATAACAACAATCTTGAATTTCAATCCCACCCTATAAATTCCAATTCACATTGGGGAACTAGTTTTGCCGTATGATAAATGAAAAACAAGCAAATGGGGGTGAGGGAATTGGGAATTTTTTTTGTTACCTGATGTGGGTTACGCGGCCGAGTCCGCGGGACGCCCGACGGGGATCGATGGCTCGGCCGAACGTGACAGGTCACTTTTGCTTGTGACTTGGCAGAAACAAGTCGATTCAAAATGAATTAGTTGTGTGTCTAAGCTACATCTAAAACTCATGAGGGAAATTGATGGAAACATATAACGACAATCAGGAGAAACCGATTTTTCTAAAGTGCTTACGGAAAGTCGGTCTAACTCTAGGGCCACACCTGCTCATTGACATTGCGTTCATTCCGATCGGAACTTCTATTTTGAATGACGATTTCACTGAATGTTCTGGTGGATCGAGAAGATTTAGTGAATGCTGTATTTGGATGAGAGTGAGACAGTGATTCTGTTGACGGATACTCTCATCTTCCGATGAGACCTCAACCTGACATCAAAACGTCACAATGGAACCTTGGGACTTGATGGAACCATATGGTTACACCTGCAGTTATCGAAGAGCTATTCACCACTCAATTTGAGAGTACTGTGGCGACCATTATCGCACATTTGGGTCTATCTACGAATGCTATGATACTTTCCTATCATTGACATACGCACAGTTCTCGGCGTCCTCAATATTCGGACACTTCCGCAAAAACTAGAATTGAGGAGCCACATTTTCTCCCATTTTCGCTCTCACTTGCCCGGAAGACATTGTGTAATACTCACGTGCCAAAGCAGCTAATCTTCAACGTATTAAACGACATATACTAATAACGTGTGGGACTGTTAACTATACCGCAACCAACATATCCCCACAGTACCATTACTGATTACTGAATTTACCAACTTATTGGTATTATGGATGTAATGATGGTTTCTGAATGCTTTTATGACTCCATACATTTTCCTGATTGCAAGACGTCTTGGTATAGCCCCGAGAAATTTTATCTCGATGATGTCACAGCACAGGAAGCTCCAGTCTGAAACCTACCTATATAGTGGAATTATCTCCCATTCTTTCCTGATAAAGATGATTTCTTCATTAAGTGATGCCATGCTTGCCTCCTGGCATGGATGGTCTAAACCTGACATCTAACATTCATGATGGAACCTTGGAAATTGATGGAAACACACCTGCAGTTGTCCTCCCTCGGAATTAGTGGGTCGCTGGTTTTCGCCGGAATAAAGGCGCCGCGGACGAGCTCTAGATTGGTAGAAACACGAGAAGGAGCGACTGAAAGAGTCGTTAGCCAAACTAGCTGCACGTCGGGGGCACGCGCAGGTGTTTAGCTCAGGGCATAAATTTTTTTATACCATCGCTGATTTCCCCACATCCCTCCGATTTTTATCCCCGTGTGACTCTAACGAGAGCCCAGGATCAGCCGGTCTATTGAGTTCAGGTCCAGATACAAGCGTTCCTAGAAGCCGATATCCAGCACTCTGATACCTTAGCTACCAAGTTTTTATTCAGATTTTTATACCTCCCTATCGTGCAACCTGCACGAATAATTTACTTTCTTACCTGCTTCATTTTATCCCGACTTATAATTTGTGTCGTTGATCAAATTCACCGCAAAATATACACCAAAAGACCAGACAGGGGATGCCAATCAATTAACTGCAATCCCAATGGAATGAGTTTAATGAGCTGCCTTCAAAAATAAACTATGCGACCGGTATACGTGAAACTATCAGAATCAGGTTTGGTGGACTGTTAGACTCTCACCTCCGCAGCGACAACCTATGCAGGCAAAAGCAACGCATAGATGATGATGGAGAATCAAAGGATCAGTGAGAAGGATTCGGTCTGATGTCGGTGACAGCCTTGGTCAGATTCAACTCTTCACCCGAAAGTATCTTTCCGGCCAAAATATTTGGATGAAAAGTCATTGCTGTTGTGGAAATTGAAAACTCGACATCACATAAGTTTTAGGGATTGCCTGTTCGAATTGTATATTCGAAACACCGACTCAGTTGGTCTGTTTCTGGCATCAGTGGCATGAGCACCAAAAACTGCTTGTAGTGAATAAACATAACTTTAATATTGTCGCTTCTACAACTACACAAGTGTCACGCTTATTCAAATGACGTGAACAATTGAAGCACCGCAACCCGCTGTTCTATATGTGGCTGTCGGCGTTCGACTGAATCTTCCAAGTTTCCCATAATGCAATTAAGAAGGAACCAAGTGGCGAGCGAGATGGTTACATTGTACACCTCTCGTCAGGTACGAGTGGACCCGCACCTCCATGAGAGTTTTACGGCGTATGCGAAGAATTTACGAGCCACCGGCATCAACTACACATCGTGGTACCTGAGAAATAGCTTCTCGAGTGAATACCGGAGTGCAAATATCTCGACGTATTCGCAGGAAAGAGGAATTGGGTGATGAATGGAGAATTGGGAGGAAGTTACTGGGGTTACAGTTGGAATTTCCCCTGGCTAAATCGCAAAGTCTTTGACCTGAAGGGAAGCGAATAAATTTCACATTTGTTGTTGCGAGAGTTTATAAAATTCATATATGTATAGTTTAAATGGGGCGATGGTGGCTCCCAGTATCGATGACTCATTAGTGTGACCCAGGGCCACCATTTCGATGCCTCCAGGCTCCTAAATTTAGAGGCGCAATGGTGACTACTTTCCTTGCATGTCCATTTCGCTACTAAATTTGGTATATACTTCTAACAGCACACGCTTGACACAAAGAAATCAATATTCGAGAGACCAGTTCGGGTCTTACGGCAGTTCAGAGTGCGTGGACCTCCTCGGAGCGTTACACTTTTTATGTCCGTAATATGTAGTTGTGTTCATTTCTATTATTATTCATTAAATATTTTCAATTTAACATGTTTAGAGGGAAGATTTGGGTTGATGGAAAAGCTCCTCAGAAAATTTTCCCAAGCAAGAAGCAGAGGTAAAAATCAAATTCCACCGAATTACCTTGCCAACCTAACATTTTTCTTCCATCGCAAAATTAAATTCCTCGAATTTTCTCAAGACCTCAGAGTCAAAAGAAATCACGTGCTCACATCCGTTAAACTTTCGCCCTGTGAAGAATACAATTCAGATACGGCATGATTGGGTGGGGCGAGGGTGGGAGGGGGGGGGGGGGGGTGGGAGGCTCATCCACCCGTGAATTTCAATGTCCATGCAAACGCAAACGGCGGCCAGTACGGCTGTCAATTATCCATTATATACGGCCCCAGGGACCGCTCAAACCCATCCCTTTAACGACCTCTCAAACTCGAATCGCGCGTCCACGAAAAGTGAGTCGGACAGGGGAGTGCGCGAGACTGGGCAAAAATAAACTAGTACAAAAGGGTGAAGGTGAGTTGAGTCAAGCGACGAAATCCCATAGAATCGCTCCTTAAAGTACTACCTTAAAAGTTTGAGATGCATTTCAAACTGTTTTTGAGTACATCAAATCCTAACCTCCGGACTCCTTGAAATTTTCGGCAAGTTCTTCCCGCGGCAAAGTCTCTAGGATAAGACAAGGTGACTAAATCTTTGGAAAATTAACTTCTATAAAATCTTCTCCATTGCAAAAAAATTACCAGTCGATTTCCCATGCTCATTAATTCCGCAATTTACGAAAAAAAAAAACATTTCTCGCTAGTGAGCTAATAAGCCCACACCTCCGTAGCACTTCTCAACTGCACATGTCGGAACTGTAAAATTTTATACATCATCTCAACTCGAATCCTTTCCACTTCTCCACCCATGAACCTGCGCCTCGTAAAAGTCAACACGCAATAATTATAAATGGAGCTTGGGGGATAACAAGGACGCGGATGAATTCTTCCTCGTTATTTCTCATCGGCCCAGACGTCACAAATCAAATGTCGAGTAGTGGCCATTCCCTGAGGCCCACCCCAGGGGGTGCACCACGAAAAATTCTCGCTTACCCACCAGATGTCGCCGGAATTTTGCCGAACATTTCTTTCACCATGCAATAGCAATCAGATGCAATTGTCATCGTCAATTACCGGATTGTCTCCATTCTGTGCTTATGTCCCTTCATCATGATATCCATATCCATGGTCTCGTTGAGTGTTCATCATATAAGGACCACAACTAACAGGTGACCTTAAAAATTTCAAGCCAAATGATCCAAAGGTACCTTTGCAAGGAACCAAATCAACTGTCACAATCAATTACCTGATTGTCTTCATTGCGCTCGAATATTTCTCGAGTATGATACCCATATCCACATGTCCACCATGACATTGATGGATAACAGAAAAGCATGTGAATGCCAGTGGAATATTACATATGTGCTGAGTCAGGCGCTGCATGAAGAAGTGAAAATTGTGCTGCATGAATCTCAACAACAGCTCTTTAATTACGCTGATATCACGGTAATTAAGCCGATCAATGCACCCCATTGTCAGGAATTTCTCCATCTGCGTGGGCCCTACCCTCGGAGGCGCCTTGCTTGACACTACAAAGGCTCCCTCGATTTCAAAATGAAGAGAGAAGTGGCCAATGAGCAAGAAAAATAATGTCAAAATCCACTAGTCACTGGCACGGTAAGCGTAAACAGTGACTGAGAACTTCAATTTCGCTAGTATTATTCTTCCATCATAGCTTGATCGAATCATCGTAGAGATTCATGGAGATTTGAGAATCTCGGATTGACGTAATTCAGATGGGAGAATTGTATTTGTCCAGATTCTCATCATGATTCCAACAGCTTTCATTCGTTTGACGAACGGTAATACTATACTTGACCTAATGGAGAGCCAAATGAGTGGTCCAGAAAGAAGTATTTAATTCTTATATAAAATGAACAAGGAACAATCGACAGATCGACATGAAAGCCGATTAGATGCGAGTTATCGATTGTTTTGCGACTGACATCGAGAAATCGACACAAAATACATGAATTCTCATGAGCGACACTTGTGTAATGCGTACGCACAATTTGCGATTGACGTTTGCGCAGAAACATTTTTACTTCTGCGCGGCTACAAGGCATGCGCACTGTGGTCCCGCGCGATAGTTACGTACTCTGAGTGTCTTAACTGTCTTTTCGTCCAGGCACGTCCTCGACTAAACGTGTTGTTTGTGCATCGTCGACTTCATCCACCACTAATCCTTCCTAAAAATGACCAACCATGTCATGGCAGCGGCCATTACACTAATTTCAATTGTCATGGGCTCTCATGTGGCCCGGCATACTGTTTTCGTTCATCTTCAGTCTGATTGGCTTTGAAATGTGCGTCGCCATGTTCCTCTTCGCGTGGGCTCATATTTTAAATTCAAAAAATTTACAATTTCATTTTTCCAATTCTAAAATTCGAATTGACGTTGAAATTTTTTTTTTTCAAATTCAAATTCCCACGCAAACATTTATATCCATTTTTAAATTCAATTTAAAAGAATCAAAATCAAACTCAAATTTAACTATTACAAAAATTGAAAATCAAAATATTTCAAATTTCATTTCAAACTCCAAATCATCCAAATAAGAAAAAAGTTCATGTGAAAAGCTGGTCAACGTCCCGGCCGCTTGCGGCCGGGGTGGCGTTAGTTATAGAAAAATAATACGAGTATAGTAAGAACACGTAGGGAGGCACGTAGTGCTCATTTCTACAGTCCAAAGACAACTACTTCTCGATACAATTGAGGTACAACGCATTACCCATCCAACACCCAAACAACATGCATTACAGGACTTTAATCTACCTGAGTTTATTACAACTTTCCTTCAATAAAACACTAAACCAATACTGCGACAAGCAGGCGCTTACTTTCAGGTAGAAAACTGCGATAATCTGTAGTTCTATACAAGTCAGAAACACTCAAATTACCTTCAAACTAACAAATATATTCACGTAGAAATAGAATATTCAACATCCTGGCACCAGGATGCTTCTTTCGGTACGGAAGTGTCGACACAGCCAGGCTCTAATACGGATTCATCGGCGAACGCAACTTTCGTACACGATACGGATCTGCAAGGTGCGGCCTTAAACCGAGGAATATAATGCTCATTGCGCACTGTATTCGGTGGTTTAAACCATGTGAAAGCTTCCCGAACGTCTAGCTATGTCCTAGATTGGATTGCAGCGTGCATGTGAAAAATTTGACCTCTTGTTTGTCAATTTTCAAGCGTTCGTATGCCGATCTCCAGGGCCCTCGATCTATGTAAAAGAATATGATGTCGATTGTCTCATCGAAGACGCCTTACTCTCTATCTATGAAGAATCCTTATTATGGACAGGTTCATCTTCATATTCTGTTGAATCACTATCTCAATCTCTTCGTTGACTGAAACCTGAGAATTCACGGTTGGTCCAGAGCCTATTCCTCGAAGTCATGCTTACATCAGTCATTCCAATAAATTCACATCCACTTGTTCACGGACCACATGGTAACAATAAAACATCCGTTACCTTCATTTTTCGTCAATCCTGAAACACTTCAATTTGGTGGTGATGTTGGGAGGACAACATTTGTCCATTGGGGGGAATAAAATTTTCATCTCATTTCTATCTTTCCTGAGATTCAACAGCTGAGTTATAGAATCGTATTAGATAATATAAATACAACGACGGACATAATTGAATTACATTATGGATAATAACATTTGCTCCTCATCTATTTAGGTTAGTATAACCCCCCCCCCCCCTCCAACTCGATTGGTATTGATAATCGCACTAGCTTCAAGATCATACAAAACTTTGTGAGCTTCGAAAAAATGAAGAATTATAATTTTAAAAAAATTGTGAAGTAGAACAAAAAAACAAAAATAAAAAAAAACAAAATAACAAAAAACAAAATTAAAAAAAAAACAAAATAAAAAATCACAAAAAAATGAGGGAAGAAAAAACAACATTTAAAAAAAAAAAAAATAGGAAAAAAATAAAATTTTGAAATAAAATAAAAAAAAAATGAAATAAAAAATAAAAGTTGTAAATTTTGAAAGGCCAAGAAGGTTGAAAGTTAAAAAAAAATAAAGAGTTTTTGAACAGTTGTTCAGACACACCCACACGCTAACTCAAAATTGCATACAAATAGCTTCTCAAAATCGGGAAGTTAAAGAATAAGTCAAACTAGTTTTCCAAAGGGAACCATAATTTTGATCAAATTTGTTTCACCATGTAGCGTACAGTCGAGAAAAGGGCTTTTGTTAGGATCATTAACTACCTCCACAAGTTTCTCTTTTCTCAAGCTCACAAAGCTTGTTTCCCCCATTCTGCTGCGTTTTAGGTTTACGATGTACCATGTTTTCCCAAAGTTTGACGGTTGGGCAACATCTCCCCTAAATTCCAACCTTTGCCGTCGGCAGTTCTTGAGGTATGTTCAAAATCAGACGTCCCAGTTGTATAGTTTTTTCTCTTGTATGAGGGAATATGAAGCCTCCATTAGTTGAATGTTTGTTCAGGACCCTGTGTGGTCTTTTTAATGAAAAAAAGGGGGGGGGGAGAAAAAATGTTAAGCAAACAGAATGTTTGACTTTTTGGCGTCAACCGAGCATCTCAGGGACCCATTTCTCATCCGCCGATTCTCCATGTTTGTGTATGTTTATGCTTCAAATGAATGTTTATACCTAAAGTTAATTACTTCCTGTGCGCGTTGCCGATGGCGGTGCACCATTTATTCGACACACTTTTGGGTATCTATAATATTTCGTGAGATACAGCGTTACAAGCAATTGAAATTGTTAATAACAATATAAGCTAGCAGACACATATGGACCAAAAACGAAACTTCTTAACGAAAATAAACTTTGTTTTTGCAGATGACAACATCAACGGCAAATCCGACAGTGAGCCCCGATGATATCAACTGGTTCGCGGGAATAGCTGAAGAGGAGCTTCTGTATTACACGAGTAACGATGTGGACTCGTTGTGGGCCGTCATTGGGAGCTTTGTTCCACCTCCTCCAAGACCACCTTATCTACCGGAGGAGGGCATCGCTACGGATGGCCTAACCACCTGTGATCTATGTACCTGGGCACTGCGTAATGACAGGCACTTATCTTTCTCCCTGGATGGCACACTAGGTGAGTTTACAATTTTTCTTTCTTAATCTAGGTGCAGAAATTTTATGAATCTCGTTTCACCGTAACCTATTTATATACCTGAGCTGGCCGCTAGGTGATTGTTACCCGTTACCTTCGTTAGTTGCAACACGTGTACGACAGTAGGGGAGGTAAAACTTGGAGCGTTGCAACTAAAGGGTTATCCCCACTCTTTCGAGACTCTCGGCGTCAATTTCCGGAAGTTTACAGAGACAAATGATATTTTGCTTTCAATCTTCACATAATTTCGAAAACAAAACCGACGGTAAACCGCGCGTATTTTGGCGAATTGGGCGCGAAGGAGTGGGGCAACGCCTCGGCACTGCAAAAAATAGCAGAGGCAAATGTTGCAACTAGCGAGGGTTGTACCTAATGAATGTTGCAACTAGCGAATGTCGCAATTAACGAAGGTTAGAACTAACAAAAGTTGCAACTAGCGAATGTAGTAACTAACTACGTTGCAACTAACGAAGGTCCACTGCATTTCTTGATAGGCAAGTTGCAAAAAATCTAATGAGCATCTATCTTCAATTCTGAGCTATAGCAGACCCAACCTCGATAAATGCATTCACCTCGTTCTAATACTTCGATAGAGAATTTATCTTATCATCAGAACCAATAGACTTTGCCTTTAACCATTTGAAAAAAATGACGTAATGCAACTGTCAAATTTATCAGATGGTGAAAATTGATGGTCATTTTCACATGATTAGTTCAGTAATGACGATGAAATTCTATCCCATGAGAAAGAACGGGAAAAATCGGCTTTGGGATAAAAAGGACACTCGAGACCATTGTTTTCCGTCATTTTTGTTTGCATAACAAATACAAGGACCATTCTAACGAGTGCATTGGACTTTGCTCTGGCATCGGAGACTTTGAAAGGCACTCATATTGACTATGATTATTTGACAATGGGAAACATGCAGGAGCGTTTGGACCATCTGGAAAAGTGCTATCATGGGCTTTGATATTTCCGATTTTTCTGGAAAAAATTGAGATGAACTCGGTTGAAATCCCTTGATATTTCGGAACCTAAGGGACACAGCAAAATTTTTTCTCAACCTTTTTTGTAGGTCTCGCTCTTCTGAACAAAAAACTTTGACATCCACATTCCCCTATCGTTCACAGTTTTCGAGATATTTCACAAAAATCGGATGAGAAAGCGCGCCAAGTGAATTAACCACTTTACTATCAATTTAATCCATAAATTATTCACAAATCAATTCGCTTTTAATGCACGTACAAATGGGACTCGAATCCAAACGAGTTTCTACATATCTCAAATACGTTTACATATCTCTAACTTCTCCATTGGTTTAATTTCATTTCCTCGAAACAAAACGGCAGGTTTTCAGAAAGCAAACGAATCGCATCATGAATTAAGGGGATTTTTTTTCCGACATTTTTTTATTTAGTAAAAAAATATATTCTTACGAAACGGAATAATCTAAAGGCAGGCCTTCTGCAGATAGGTTTTTCACCTTAAATGATATCAGAATTACTGTAAGAGTTTAAAGAACGTCTGAGGAAGATTTAATGTCTGCACAGGGACATTATCCACACCACCCCCCCCGAGATCTTTCAGTCTCGTCTGTTTATTTTTAAAATTAAAAATAGTTCCAAGCGTCAGTTCTGAGCTTTGAAATTCGGAAATTATAGTGATTCATAGCTTGAAGCAAAGTTACATTTGTGTGTGTGTGCTAACATTTCTGAATAATATCTAGCAAGATCAATTTTGGTACTATATATGTGTATATGGTGGAGGTATGGCGGGTGGGTGGATGGGTGTAAGTAGGTAGGTGGGTGGGTGGTTGTAAGTAGGTAGGTGAGTGGATGGTTGTAGGTAAGCGGGTGGGTGTAGGTAAGTGAGTGGGTGGGTGGGTGTCTGTAAGTAGGTAGGTGAGTGGGTGGTCGTAGGTAAGTGGGTGGGTGTAGGTAAGTGATTGGGTGGGTTGATCAATGGGTGGGTGGGTGGTTGTAAGTAGGTAGGTAAGTGGGTGGGTGTAGGTAAGTGGGTGGGTGTAAGTAAGTGGGTGGGTGTAGGTAAGTGGGTGGCTGGGTTGGTCAATGGGCGGGTGGGTGACTGTAAGTAGGTAGGTGAGTGGGTGGTTGTAGGTAAGTGGGTGGGTGTAGGTAAGTGGGTGAGTGTAGGTAGGTGGATTGGTGTAGGTAGGTGGGTGGGTGTAAGTAAGTAGGTAGGTGGGTGGGTGGGTGTAGATAAGTAGGTGGATAGGTGTAGGTAGGTCAGTGGGCGAGTGGGTTGGTCAATGGGTGGGTGGGGGGTGGGCAAGTGGGTTGGCGTATACTATCGCTGTTAAAAATAAATAATGTTCAACACATATAGGTTTCCTCGTATATGCGTGTGTGTTGCTATTTCAATTCCTGTATGTTTGTATGTGTCTAAAAAATTTGTTTATTTCCTTGAAAATCGTAGAATTTGTGAGAACTTGGGTAACATTTTCGTCCCGCGGAATCATCAAATTATAAATCAAACAAGCAGATAAGGATTTTAGAAACGAGAGGTGGAACCTGGGTCGTAGAATTGTGGAAGGGAGTGTGGAGCACCACATCCGGTGTTACATCCACCAATGGTGGTGCGTGATGGTACCACTATGGCGGACTCACACGAAACTCAACTTGGCACCCGTTGTTTCCGCTCATTTCGCAGCCCCACCCACTGATTTTACTTTTGTGATATTACTTTTTTTTCATGCCTGTGTTCCTTTAACATCACGCCCATCCCATGGGGAACATATAACACACCTTTTTTCCGTATTTGTTATCTCTGGAAGTTTTCCCCACGTTTTCTATTTCTCACAATTTGTCACTTTTTTGTCCCCAAATGGATAATTTTTTTTTTGTCATTTCTCAATTTTCCAAATTTTGGACAATTTTTAACATTTTTTTCAGATGGTTAAAATTTGAATACATTAATGGCGGGAAATAACGAGATTTAAATTGCTCGAAATTTTTTAATTAAGAAAAAAATGAATTTTTCTTCGCTCCAAAAAGCGGTTTTTTTCTTCGAAGAGCAATTTCTGAAATGAAGTCGGATACAAAAATTTCTCCAACTTCGAGGGCAACGCGGATTTTCAATGTATCTTTAGATCGAAACTATTCCACCGTAATTGCGAAGTAATTTTTTTCACCCCATAAACTGCGCGTAAATATTCCCAACGTAACATGGCAATTATCACTGTAGTCCTCACCCCTCTCTGTGTAAAACAAATAGCACAGATAATTAGATTCACGCATAATAAATTTTCGCTGGCCAGACGCGCCTTATGAGCCATGAAGAGGACTATTTTGGTTCCTAAATGAGACATGGTGCCGCGAAATTGAGAATACACATGAGGAAACTTTGCAACCATAATCGCTCGGCATAATTTACGTTCGAATTTTTTATTTTTTCAAAATTTTGAAAATAACAAACAAAAACTTTTTGCACCTTAAAAATTTTAGGAATTCAAAAGAAAATCAAATTTTGGTTTTGGAAAATTCTCACATTTTTTGGTGGATTTTCCCAAATTTTCTACATCATTGAAAATTCCCGAAATTTCTTAGATTTTTAATTTTCTTCGGAATTTCTCAAAAAAATTACATTTTGAAAATTTCATAATTTTTTTGTTTGAAATCGTTGAGATTCTATAAATTTTGAGATTTTTGCAAATTAAAAAAATTTAAGAAAAATTAAAATTGTGCTATTTTTCTGCAATTTTGGAACATTTCAGACTACAAATATTTCAAGAATTTCAAAAATTACAAAATTTTCAAGCTCTTTAAAAATTGTAAAAACGTCGCGAAATGGTCAAAATTTCCAAAAAAAAATTACAAATAAGGAATCCGCTTTATCTCTACAATTTCCTAAGCGTTCCATCCGCAATCCCAGCAATAATTATCACCTGTTAATTCCTCTACAAATGCTAGGAAGCATAAATTCACCTGAGCCATAAAAATCGCATAATCACACATCTAAATCAAGCACTTCACTTTCCACGCGGTGGAAAAAGACTACAGCCACTACAATGTAGTCAACCGCGAGAATGGAAATAAGATAAGTCGGCGAGGGCTCTTGAGGTAGAACATAGCAATCATCGCGTCACTCCTCAGATGTGAGCTCACGCTGGAATAATTACAAGATCACACCTCAAGCAAAGAGCCACCACCTCTTCATATAACTCGTTCGCGCGTCTGCATCTCTCGATCTCTCGCGTTGCATTCACCCGCTGGGAAATAAAAATTTATTCAAATCTACCCCATCCCCTCAGCCTCCCACACATGCCCTTCACATAGAATGAAGTTAAAAAAAAATTTAGTGATTTTTTATATTAACTGCAACACACACACACACAATTGTGTTTGGCAACTTGACAATTTTAGAACTTTTGGAAAATTTGGAAGCTTCTGAGGTGAATCTTGAAAGATCCACCCCCCCCCCCTACTCACCCCCCCACCAACCCACACGACCACCCATCTACACATCTAGTCACCTACCCACCCGCTTGCGCGCCCATCCGGCCACCCACCCACTCACCCGCCCACCCACTCACCCGCCCACCCACTCACCCGCCCACCCACTCACCCGCCCACCCAAACACACACCCACCCGCCCACCCAAACACACACCCACCCGCCCACCCAAGCACACCCGCCCACCCAAGCACATCCACCCACCCAATCACACACCCGCCCATCCACCCCTTTACACACCCACCCACCCACCCACACACAGACACACCCATCCAGCCGTCCACCCACCCACTCACCCGCCCACCCAACCACTCACCCGCCCACCCAACCACACACCCACCCAACCACCCACTTCTGCACACCCACACACCCACACACCATACATATAAAACATTTGTCCTTGCTGAACATATATACTTTGCGCCCCCCTCCCCCCCCCCCCCCCCCGCCCAAGCCCACCAGATAAAAAAAAATTCATGAAGTCATTCCCCTCCGCCGAATTTATCATTTCCACCAATATTATGTGCCCGTATTTATTTATTTCCCTTACGGCAATTCAGTAATTGAAAAATTTGCTGCACCCGTGGGTTATTTCTCACAATTCTTATGAAAAAATCAGTTTTCCGGGACGTATTGCGGATTTCAAATTGAGTCTATTTTCTTCAACCCATGTATATTTGTAGATATACATATTTATCTATATATATACATATATGTCGTGTGCGACCCTCCACCAATACAAGCACTGTAGATAAAAAAAAAATTCATGAAGTCATCCCCCTCCGCCGAATTTATCATTTCCGCCAATATCTTACACCCTTTTTTATTTATTTTCCTTATGGGAATTCAGTAAGCGAAAATTTGCTGTACCCGTGTGTTGTCTCTCGTGATGCTTATCGGGTACCTGCCGAAGCTTGTATATCGTTAGAGAAAACCACTCAGGGCGCAAGGGAAAAAAAGGGAGAAACAAAGGGGGGGGGGGGAGATGTGAAATAAAATGAGCCTACCTGGAACGTAGTAACAAGCTCTCTTCCACCTTTTATCTTCCTCGTTATTATTTCTTTTCTTTATTGCCTGACTCTGTCTTCTTCCTTTTCTCACCTCCGCACTACTGGAAATTCTCCCCTTTTTGTTTGTTTATTTATCCGTTATCTTCACCCCCCCCCCCCCCGTCCCCCCGGTACCGTGCTACTCTGTTTCTGGAGGGATTCATGTGCACTTGATACAGGAGCCTACCCTCCGTTCCTACGTAAATTAATTCACATTTCGAATAGTTTTGCATAGGTCCCAAAATTTTTGAAATTTCCAAAAATTCTTTTTTGAAAAATGCTTGAAAATATCTTTTCCGAAAATTAATAGGTTATTGAAATGTGTGAAAGTCTCTGTTTTTAATTTTTCAAAATTTTCAAAATTTCCGAAATTTTGAAAAATTTCCGAAATTTTCAAAATTTTCAAAATTTTCAAATTTTCAAAATTTCAAAATTTTTCAAAATTTTTCAAAATTCTTCAAAATTTCAAAATTTTCAAAATTTTCAGAATTTTCAAATTATCCAAATTTTCAAAATTCCAAAATTTTCAAATTTTTAAAATTTCCGAATTTTCAAAATTTTTAAATTTTCAAAATTTCTAAATTTCCAAAATTTCTAAATTTCCAAAATTTCTAAATTTCCAAAATTTCTAAATTTCCAAAATTTCTAAATTTCCAAAATTTCTAAATTTCCAAAATTTCTAAATTTCCAAAATTTCTAAATTTCCAAAATTTCTAAATTTTCAAAATCCCTCACTTTCAAAAGTTTCAAAATCCTCCATTTTTCACAAAATTTTTAATTTTTAACGTCACAACTAAAGCTCAATCTGATTATTTCATTTCACCATCTCTTCCTTTCCTCATTTCTGCACTACTGGAAATTCTCCCCGATTTATTTTTTTATTCATTTATTCGTTATCGCTGTGGCCCCACTCCGCTACTCGCTTTCTTAAAGTATTCTCGCCTGTTCTGCACGGTGTAAACGAGATCGGGAAACAGTGTAGTGAGCTCTTGAATACATATAATGCCTCCGTGAAACCCAAAAATCTTCTCTGTTGCCCAGTTGCCGGGATGCCACGGCGAAAAGTTATCTCGAAACGGATCTCGGGTCTTCCGTGGATTTATCGTTTGGCTGTCCGCTGGCCAAGCCATGGCTACGCGTAGAGGGGCACTCTGCGTGAAACGCAGGTACATATACCATTGCGTGTACGAGATGCTACCGAACGATTGGATTAGCTTAAAAAACGGCAGAGCGCCAAACTAGTTGTTTGTTTTCAGCGATGCGAGTGTTTTTTTTTCAATTCTGTGGCGTTTATATGGCGTAAAAAATTTGTTGCGTTCATCCAGGATGAAGATTAGTGTAGTGAAAAGGCGGTTAATGAGAATTTTGCATACACACACACCCGCCCACCCATCCACCCACTCCCTCCCACCCACACAGACCCATACTAACACTCCCACTCACCCACCCTCTCACCCACCCACTCACCCTCCCACCGACACAGACCCATAGTCACACTCCCACTCACCCACCCACCGATATTCGCACGCCCACCCCCCCCCCCCCCCCCCACCCACTCATACACAGACACCTACCCAGCCACCCACCCATACACAGACACCCACCCATACTCAGACACCCACCCACCCACACGCACACACACACATATATATATGCACACATATATATATAATGCGTGTGCGAAACTCACCCCCCCCCCTCCGCTCAGAGTATTCGCTCACTCAGTATAACAAAAATTACCATTGCTGAAATAAACCTGAAAGTTGCAAATTGGTAAAACAATGAAATATTTATTTTCTGTTCTCATTTTTCCATTAATCAATAGAATTTCGGAATTTAATCGTATAATAATGAGGTGTTTAAACAGCACTTTAGTCACTGAAGAGCCGTCGATTGTTCCGTCGGTCTGATGTGCTACGAGTGGAGCTGTCACTTCATCAGTGCCCCCACCTCCAATCGCCTTTAATCGATAATTCAGTAGATGGGGTGACGGATAATTCAATCATGACGAGGTGAACCCCACCTAACATCGAGATTCCAATTTTTTTACCGAGTTGATCGACCGCAGGGTCATCAGATTGCCATCGGCCATTGTTACATCCTGATTCAGGCTTTGTCGTTGCCCGATATGATACACTTTCATACACTTTTTGTGATCAATTGGGCGCGTTACGCTCCATCAACTGCAGACATTTTCCGTAGGCTATTCACAAATTCAATGGCACAATGACACTGAAAATGATTCCATCAGTTTAAAATCACTCATTTCACACAATTTTTCTACAGAGCCAGTACAGCGGAACCCCGTTAATATAGCGCTCGCGGGGGAAATAGGGGAAGTGAATTCGGAGAACGCCACTCTATTTATTACCCCCACCACGCGCTGACGCCCAGCGTCAGTCCTTGGAAATCGCATCGGCGAAATGAAAACAAACTTATTGAAATTTCATTGTCCGACCAAAGTTTCGTAAAAGAAACGACTTTACAAATTTTCATTCATCGTGATTTTCCTTCAGTTACGGGATGAACAATGTAGTGCCCTCTGGGCGATATGTTGGTTGATTTAAACTATATAAATGTTATACAATTTGGGAAGAAGACGGATTCCATTGGCATTGTCGGAAAGGATCCTAAATGTCTGCATTTATTTTGTAAATCCTTTACAATTACAAGTTATCCATTGAGTTATTGTTTCGTTTAAGGATATTCCACCTATATTGGCGAAGATATAAGAATTGCTTGAAATTTTGACATAATGTTTTTGAAGCGGTAACAGATGCCTGTATGAAATTTGAGATTGATTCACAACACCGTTTTGTAGTTATTAATTATCAAAGTTCTCAATTAACACGACCTCTTAAGGGAAAAATAAAAATTTCTGTAAATACAGTTCAAAATATAGAAATTTGTTGAAATTTGGAAAATTTACTATTGAAGCAGATATAAAACGATGGTAAAAATTTCATGGCGATTGCCTAAAATTTTTTCTATTAATTTGTTTAAACAATATAAAATTGATTCGCAAAATCAAATACAATATAATAATTTCCTATAGCTATCACTTCCACTAATTAACGCATTGAAATATTAATTGAAAATTATTGGCGATAGATATAAAGAATTATAGAAAGGATCATAAACTTGTGTTTTGGCTATACGTGTTGAATATCCTTAATTGCCCGTTGGTATTGTTAATAGGTTCTATTTAATTGGCCTCTGCGGTCACTCATTTGGAGTGTAGTAGATAAAACAATGAGTCTCTTTTCGATAGTTCTAACTAACTGTATTTTAATTATTAAGAGTGTACACGTAAAATCTACTTGATATGGAGCAATGCAAAGTTAGTGACAAGAATGAGGACCGATGTGTCAACTGTTGCTTGGTCAATGACGGAATGTCGCCCCTTGTCCTGCCCATTCAGTCCATGATCGCTTGCGGGTCTCTTCAGGCCCGTCGGTCGGGGGTGCCAGGGAATCGTTGGTCCTTGTCTCTACAGTAACTATCCTTATCACACCCGCACAAATCGGAATGAAAAAATCATACTGCTTCAGGAAGCTAAAATTGTGTCAGTTGAGTCATAAATTTGAAATTTTTCAATTCTAAATATAGTTTATTCCGACGTTTCGGTCCTACGTTTATGACCATCTTCAGGAATAATGTTGGTATTATGTTATATCTAACAATGTGTTTCGACATTCCATCGTGAGGTTACCAAGGTATTTCGTAGAATCACGTTATCCATTAAGTCAATCAATTGAAAACAAATGTTCAACGAATAAAATGGTAGAATGAAAATGCACAATCAAGAAATCGCATACGGGATTAGTATGCTAGAATCAAGTATATATTTTTTTCCCGTGCACATTATGCACAATGTAAGAAAAAGTTTGTGTGATCGACTGAGCGTTCCGCTTCATTGAGACCAGACGCATATTTTCTATAATGGCCGGTTTCTATCGCGTGCCAGACGCAGATTGACTCGTTCCTGTCGCTGACTATATCGACGATTGAGGGCTGCTCAGGTGTCGGCGACTTTTGAACGGCCAACATGGAAATGGGCCGGAATTGGGTGCGGAACGATTAGGAAAGTTTCTCGTGCGGCAGATCGCTGGAGCATGGGGGCAATTGCGTAATGATTTATGGGAATTGTGACAGTCGTCATTTATAATGTGAGACCAGTTGAGCCTGACATTTAGGAGGGTTTTGTATCATTGTAAAAATGAGATTATGGACAGCTCAATGGGGAGTTGGTAATGGGGATTGACGGTTTTTTAGACACTTCTTGGATTGTTTCAGGCTGCAGATGCAATTCACCGACTACCAGGGGTCGCTTCCCGATTTGTTTTTCTCTCAAATGTATTTGCATTTTGTTGAGAATATGATATAGACTTGTGAAAAGTAGTTAACAACGAATATTTATTGAAAGTTAAATTGTCTTACAAGTTCAGATACACTTTTTTTTTTAATTAACTTCCCGATCTAGGGAAGTTATCGTAATGACCCCGAAAATGAAAAGTGACAGATCGATGAAATTTTCACGTTTCTCGACGTTTTGCATCATTCTGAAGTGATTTCAGAGAAGTGTCTGTATGTGTGTGTGTTCGTCCGTATGTGGCAAAATTTTTAGTTTACGTGTTCTCGGAAACGGATCGTGCGATCCGATTAATTTTTTTTTCAATCGTTGCGTCTTCGTGTAACTTAGAGCTGATTAGATTTTTGATCGAATCCATCGAGTAGTTCCCCTGTTTTTGAGAAATTCATGTCGAGCAAAAATCGCTAATAGTGATAATCAATGTTCATTCATACAAGAATGTTGTAATCCAGGTACTCAATGTCACACTTGAAAGATATAAGCATATTTTATAACTGATCAAATTTTGAGTAAAAGTGATCCAGTACTTATATTGTTATTAACAATGTCAATTGTTTATAATGTTCCACTGCATAAACTATTAGAGTTAGCGCAAAATTCATATAAGAAAAGTTGTTTGCCATATAAAAATACGTATTTTATGTAGAATGCCTTTTTTCGATAATTTGCATAATTAAGGAGGTATAGCAATCTCCACAATTATGTATGTAATAAGTGAACGAATGGCCCCAGCGCTGTCATGACGGTCCCAATCGAAGCGTTTTCATGCAAAATCGAGCGGATCACATTTTGGATGGCATTTGTGCAGTATATGCAATGTTATTAGCAATTCCAATTGTTTATGCTGTTCCACTGGGTAAAATATTAAAGTTTTTGTTTTGCAGCCGCATCCTTATTGGCGTCTCACTCTCACTCAAGTAACACGCATAAGTCTCATCCTCATGCTCACCATGCGTCTACTCAAGTATTCATAATTATCTGCTTCATAAATGAGTCAGTTTGGAATTCTCAAATAGGCATATTTTCGTTATGATAATAACAGGGGTCACACTGATTAACCGTAGTATAGTGGAGAAGAATAAATTCAGTAGGTTGTGCTGGAAAACCAAATCGGGAAGTTTTGTTTGTGCCCCGCGTGGGGCACACACATGCACACACCACTAATTTCCTTTTTTTAATTACGTTGAATTTTAGTATTGAATACTACGCGATGACGGGCTGTGAGTATAATACAACGCCAACACGTATTCCACCTAAACTGTTGATCTCCTAAGGAATTCCGCAGGATTAAATGATTTATGTTTAAGTGAGCGGAGGACGTGGGCTGAAGAGTAGCAAGTAGCTGATAAATGCACTCCCTAAATCACCGAGTTTAATTGGGTCTCCCAATCCAAAACGAAGTGTGGACCTCTGCCGCAGGTGTTCTGCGTGAGAAACCCTCGAATATCGTTCAGTTGGCTGTTTTTCGGGGGGGGGGGGGGGGGCTCCTAAAAAAATAAATCCAAGATTAATATATCGTCTGGCTTTCTCTATCTACATGAGTTACTTGCCACGCGGTAAATGGAAGTTTTTGAAATATTCGAAATCATAAATTCGAATTTATAGTTATTATTAATCCGGGATTAGCATCTTTTTGACGTCAACGTCGTCAAGGCGCCCACTAAACCCGGTATGAAAATTCGAAATTAAAAAATTATGTTTCACAACTTTAAGTTGGTGGATTATCGGTTTCTCCAAAAATTCTAATGGACAAATCTCCAAGTTTTGATAATCGCTGATCCTCCAAGATTTTTTGCTCTCAAATAAAAAAAGATTCCAAGGCCTTTGTGGTCTCGACACGAGAAATCGAATTTTCTGACACGTCTCAGCGCCTACTGTTGGTCCCATCGCGTTGTTCTCCCACCGGGGAATCCCCGACTTTCGTGTACCCCTCTTGCTTAAGCTTTTCTCTTACTACTTCATTCCAGCTCGCTTCCTTGTCTCACTGCGGGAGATATGATCGATAAGTTTTCGTGTTAGAGTCTTATCGGCAGGCGCGTTGCAAGTTGTTATGTTAACGTCAGATGTGCATGCGCCACTAGCCAATGGTGAGCCAATGAGACGATGAGAGACGTTTTCATTTCGAGTACTCATCCTCACTCATTCGTGTTCTGTCAGTGTTAATTCAAAGTTATGTCTCGTCTTCTGTCGATTCAGGGGGAATTTATTCCCTTTCAATGGGCATTTCATGCTTTACCGTTGCTTTGTAATCATCTGTATGTCACGGGCTAACTCAATTTGAGAGTTCAACTAGTGGGATGCATGAGTGTGCGCTACTATGGGCGAAAATATAACTTCAATGGGCGAAATGAGTTGTTCATTTGTGAGAGACCTGGGATGAAAATGTTCGCGACGCACACACACACACACACACACACACACACACAGATCTACACGTCCGTACTTACACACACATCCATACACCCATTAACTCACCCACCCTCACACACACACACCCACTCACCCACCTACACATCCTTACACACACACATACACATCTACACGACCTTACACACAGACCCATTCATTCACTCACTCAGCCACACACACACACACACCTACACAGCCTTACTTACACACACACACATACACATCTACACGGCCTTACACACACACACACCCATCCATGCAGTCACTCAACCACCCACACATACACATATTTACACCCACACACACACACCCACACACACATATGCTTCTTTGAAAATATTTTTGAATTCCTTCAAATGCCCTCAAACGTAGAGAGATCATGTAAAATCGGTTTGTCAAATTCGGAAAATTCAGAATTTTTCCTATCGGAAAATTAATAATCCATATCTATATTGTCATCAGAAAAATCCGACGAAAGAAATATTTTTTGCTAAATGTGATGAAGGTAGACTGGTGGGTGAGGATCGTGAAGACGGTGGGTGGTGTTTACATGCGGCCCAAGCCGACAATTCGTGCATGGTCCGGGATAATTAGCTATAGCGATGGCTTGTATCTGTGATCGAATACGTGGGTGGTTCCCCGGATCCCTTTACCCCCCTCCCCCCGCCCCAATACACCTCACCTCCGGACCCTGTCTCGAAGTGCAATTAGTCGAGAATCACTCGTTATATCGTGCGAAAGTCAAGAATATAAAAGAGATTGTCGGATTTGGCGTAAGCAATAAATTCGAAGTTTCAACTTTTTTTTTTAATCTGAGTTATTTTGGAAAAATGTTTCGCAGAAATTTCGAAACTCTTGAAATTCTCTCCCCCCCCCCCACACACACACACACACATGCACAAACACCTACACACAGACGAGATAAGGAAGCGTCAAGAAAAATGAAAATATCGTGAAAATTTCACAGGCACTTAAGAAATTCGAAAACTGCGCATTTCTCTTGACATCTGCATTAAATAGTCTTCCCAGAAATTCCTCGGAGGAATTTCCTAATGCACTTGCCTCGTTAACTTTCTTTCGTGGCACTGAAAAGTAACAGCTACGGTATACAGGCACTTCACAATGTAATTATACGATTGGATACCCCCAGTCGTACACTTTATTTCGCGGAGGTGAATTAACACCGGACCTTCAAGTCCTCTTCTACACGCCAGCTGTGCTTAGAAAATACCGCAGAATGAGTGATACTTGAAGATATCTTGTAATTGTCAAAGTACCGCCATACATCATAGGAAAGAAGTTGAACTTTGTAAAGCTCACTTTTAAATGACTAACGCATTTTCCGCCATTTTTTTTTGCATCAATTTTTTCGCTCAATTCCGCTCGATTTTTCATGCATTGAATTTTTTTCTTCATGCAACAGAAGTATGCAACGGAAGTGCTCACCGGAAGTGGGTAACGGAAGTGAGCAACAGAAGTGCGCATCGGAAGTACGTAACGGAAGTGGGTAACGGAAGTGAGCAACAGAAGTGGGTAACGGAAGTGAGCAACAGAAGTGCGTAATGGAAGTGCGCGCCGGAAGTGCGTACCGGAAGTGAGCAACAGAAGTGCGTACCGGAAGTGCGCGCCGGAAGTGGGTAACGGAAGTGAGCAACAGAAGTGGGCAACGGAAGTGAGCAACAGAAGTGAGTGCCGGAAGTGCGTAATGGAAGTGCGTACCGGAAGTGAGCAACAGAAGTGCGTACGGGAAGTGCATAACGGAAGTGCGCGCCGGAAGTGCGTACCGGAAGTGGGTAACGGAAGTGAGCAACAGAAGTGCGTACCGGAAGTGGGTAACGGAAGTGAGCAACAGAAGTGCGTACCGGAAGTGCGCGCCAGAAGTGGGTAACGGAAGTGAGCAACAGAAGTGCGTAACGGAAGTGCGCAACGGAAGTGAGTAACGGAAGTTCGTAACCAAAGTGCGCAACGGCAAACGCTACCAACTAAAGAGATCGAATTATCTATACCACAAACAAAAAATTTCTCATCGCCATAATATGTCAACTTCCGCCCATACAATTCCCATTTCCATCGCCATTTTCTACCTCACCCCTAAACTTGATGCAAAAAAAAAGCAACAATTTACTCAAAAAATTTAATGATAAAAATTCTTACAAGTACATTGTCGTGAGTATTAAACTGTAGGCGGCATTTGTATAGCCTCAAAACGATCGTTTGCAAGTTTTGTTGGACTTTTGAAAACCCCCGCGGCGACTCTTGGTTAACAGTGGGGTATAGCGGCGCCAATTATCTCACTGGTAGTTTACCACTATTTCCTCGTGCCAGTAAAGGACGACTTATTTACGGTATACTCGCCATGTCACATTCATAGTAACTACCCTGCGGTTGTCTGTGCATTTTACACCTGCCGCAGTGTTACATTGCATTCTACAGGATACCCATGGAATTTAAATATCATTGAAGTGTTTCTAATCCGTTTATTTTCCTTGTTGGCTCGTTGCTGAGGCACCTGGTGAGTTCGGTTGGATTCCTGTTATGGATTTAGTCTTATTTATCCAAATCCGGCCATTGTGTAGCGGTCTTCAATTAAAAACTCTCCAAAATAGAAGACAATCCTTCAACTTTTTAACCAACGTTTCGAACACTCTAGGTGCTTCTCTTCAGGGTTATATTTATCATTTGTTACAAAATAAACAGCCATTAACATTCTGACATCCCAGGTGGGGGATTCGAAGCTTGAACGATGAGATCAATCTTGGTCCGACCTTCGATGCCGAAGCTTGGGCTTGATAGCTTCGACATAGCTTCATCCCATGTATAAGCCTAGATCAAACCAAGCTTAGTTATATCAAAGATATCCAAGCTTTGTTGGCCCAGCTTGTGCCAAGCTTGGCTCAATCTTAGCGTCCCTAGCGTTGGTCCACAGGCAGAATCCAATCTATGTCCAATATTGGATACATACATACATACAAGCCTACTAGAATCATCCAAAGCCAAGCTTCAGAAACCATGTTGTGCTAAGCTTGGTCCGAGCTCAGCTTTGTTAGCTTTGAATCTTAGCTTTAACAAGCATGAATCCCGGATTGCTCATACCATCTAAACCCAAGCTTCTGAACTAAGGTTGAACTAAGCTGGATTGAAGCATATTTTTCCCAGTTTCGATTTACCGGCTTCAGCGGAACTCTGCTTAATATTGGATTCATATATAAATCCAGGATTGCTGCACCACCTAAATCCAAGCTTGGAAACGAATGTTCAACTAAGCTTGGTCCAACCTCAATGTTCCTATCTTCGAAGTTTGAACCAAGATAAATTTTGTAGCTTGGACCAAGATTAATTTCGATGCTTCGACCACGAGAAACTTTGGAACTTGGACGAAAATGAATTTCGAGGCTTATACCAAGATAAAGTCCGAAGCTTGAATGAAGATAAAGTTTGAAGCTTGTATTAACCTACGTAACCAAGCTAGGACGAAGCTTATTCTCTAAGCTAGGATTGGTGTTACATTCGCATGTTCTGCACAGATTGACCGAGACTTCAAAACACAGCTTTGGCGAAGCTTAGTCAAGCCTCGTTCAAGCTTTGATCGAGCTTCGTCGCATGGTCAATTTCCACCTGGGATATAAGAATCTCACAAGACTTTGATTAAATCAATGATCCCTCATGAACAGTATTCTAAAATGTATGAAATGTAATAATTTCAAATTGAAAAATTAGAAATATAATCACAGTGTTTGGTTTTGGCTTACCTTAATCTACACCAACTACTCATTTTAAAATTGGAAGTTCATCAATCCTTATATATAATTGAGAGCTTGGACCACAAATCGAATAAAAATCGCAATAAATCGATTATCGAAAAAAAACTCGATTATCGAAGAAAAATCTCGATTATCGATACCATGATAAAAATTGAAATGGAAATGCATGTCGCCGCGTAGCGGCCACCGGCAAGGAACTAGTCCTATTATAAAAAAGACAATGTCAGAATCTCGAAATATCTCTAACGCTGTCACGCTGAAATGCGCGCGCAACCGCTCCGTTGACAATTGTAGTCTCTATCTCTCTCTGTCCTTATCCTTATATATAATTGAGAGCTTCGACCACAAATCGAATGAGAATCGCAATAAATCGATTATCGAAGAAAAAACTCGATTATCGAAAAAAATTTCGATTATCGATGCTATTATAAAAATTGAAATCGAAATGGCATTGGGAAATGCATGTGGCCGCGTGGCGGCCACCGGCAAGGAACTATTATATATAAATGAGAGCTTCGACTCGCAAATTAAATCGATTATCGAAATCGAACTCGAAATCAGACAGCGAGCAGCATGTGGCCGCGTAGCGGCCACCGTATGAACTAGTAAAATAAAAGTGAAGTAATCAAGTTAAGAGAAATTTTGTCACTATTTTGAGAAATTTCTCTAGCAACTTACTTTGATATTATGAAAATTTGCGGGACATGTAGATTCCCTTCTTCGAGTATCGGATACATGTGGAATTTAAATATAATTGGAGTGGTTCTAACCCGTTTACTTATGTTACTTCGTTTTTTGCAGAAGCACCTGGAGAGTTCGGCTGGGTCCTGACGCTCATTATCGTGTCGCTTATATCGGCCGCAATCGGGGCTGTAGTTATGGTCACCCTGCTCCACTGCAGAAGGTAATTTTTCCATTTAATTTAAAACATCCACAACAAAATTAACTCGACAAAATTTTTGAAAATGTCTAAGCTAATAAGAAAAATTGACTCATTCTAGATTTGAAAAACTTGGAAAATCCCAGATTTCATATTTTCGTATACTACCTTAAGTTCTTAAGGGGGCTTTTTTACAGAGCTCATGTGCCTCGACAAAAAACTCTATATAAAGATTTTGACGGTTCTCTTAGGTCCTTAGATATTGAAGAACTCAGCGAACTATCCCATCGTCAATTTATCATTTTACAATGGTATCCCATAATGCCCCCCCCCCCCTGAAAATTACCAATGACAAATGTGCACCAATTGTCTCTGCCTGAATGTTGCCACATCCAATAATTGGACTCTCAATTATCTGTTTCAGAATGAAGAGCGCCGGTGGCAGAGGTAAGACATCGATTAAGAAAACGTCAAATAGTCCATTGAGTTCCCAGGTCCTTCATACTTTCCAATTACCCGACCTAGCGATCTCTCATACGTGGCTACCGATAAAGATCCAATGATTATCTGTGTCGACAATCAGCCGTACTCTCAAATGCTCTGTCTCCTACGGTGTACATAAATCTCGCACGGAAATTGCCAGCTTAAGATGAAAAATCGATTCCTTGGGGGGGGGGGGGGGGGGGGGGGGGGGGGGGGACATCAAGGTGTAAAGTTCACGAGGACAGTGACATTTGCCCCCGAAAATGAAAAATCGATTTCCCATCAGATCAAGAAACAAAATGTCTGTATGTGTATGTGTGTGTGTGTGTGTGTGTGTGTGTGTGTGTGTGTGTCGATGTACATATGTAACCAAAAATTTCCCGGACCGATTTCTCGTGAACAAATTATCCGATCGAGGTCCTGTATGACGCAATCGAAGCGTCTTGCCGTAACTTAGAGCTCATTAATTTTTGCTCCATATATGTCTGCTGGTTTCTATTGTTATTAACAATTTCAATTGTTTCTAACGCTGTATCTCACGAAATATTATAGATACGCAAAAATGTGTCGAATAAATGTTGTTCCTTATAAAAAAATCCATATTTTGTGTCCTCTGACTTTTTTCGTATCTTCAACCGTTTTGGCGTTAGTGCGTTATAAACAATGGAAATCATTTAGGGAGCTCTGTGGTGAGAAAGATGAGAGATTGGAAAGAAAGTACACACACACACGCAGACATCGGGAAGTTATAATTTTGGCCTGCGGAGGATCAAACTGACAGTCCATTTATTTCAAAAGTGGTCGCAACAATTAGCCATAATGTCCTCTTGGCAAGAATGAAAAATATGATGGGATATTAATTGGGACCCTCAATTTGGAGTCATGATGTCATATAACCGCTATGGCTAATTTCTCTATACCTATGGGGTGCATTGCATGCGCGTAGAGTAAGGTAAGGCCGCTACCACTTAAATTACGCAAGCCAATTAAGCCCCAATCAATCCGCCGATCTTTGGCATCTTAGCGTAGTTCTACCTTTGGGGACCGTCTGTGTACATTATAGTGATGGTAAACGCTTGTGGCCCACTCTTGGGGAGATCGCGGGCCTAAGCAATTGATATTGAGCCTGGGGAATGATTCACGGTGATTCATCGTGAATTAAGTGGGATTAAATTGTGGTGAAATTGTTGGAAAGACATGTTTACAGGCACGGGTAGGAATGGACAGATATCAAGAGAAACCACGTGACGTCGGAACCAATCCAAAGTAATGTTTGGTTTATCCGAAATAAAATAATTTTAGCTATGGATCGCTCACATTTGTAATTATAATCATATGTCGAAATATGAAGGAGGCTAATTTTTTTTACAAAATCTTAAAAATATCGAACGTGGGCGAGTGGGTTGGTGGGTGGGTGTGAGTGGGTGGGTGGTTGGGTGAGTGAGTGGGTGGGTAAGTGGGTGGGTGGGTGAGTGGGTAGGTAGGTGGGTGGGTGGGTAGGTAGGTAGGTGGGTGGGTGGGTAGGTAGGTGAGTGGGTGGGTGGGTGAGTGGATGGGAGGGTGAGTGGGTGGGTGGTTGGGTGAGTGAGTGGGTAGGTGGGTGAGTGGGTGGGTGAGTGGGTAGGTAGGTGGGTGGGTGGGTGGGTAGGTAGGTGAGTGGGTGGGTGGGTGAGTGGATGGGAGGGTGAGTGGGTGGGAGGGTGAGTGGGTGGGTGGTTAGGTGAGTGAGTGGGTAGGTGGGTGAGTGGGTAGGTGGGTGAGTGGGTAGGTAGGTGGGTGGGTGGGTGGGTAGGTAGGTGGGTGGGTGGGTAGGTAGGTGAGTGGGTAGGTAGGTGAGTGGGTGGGTGGCTGAGTGGGTGGGTGGCTGAGTGGGTGGGTGGCTGAGTGGGTAGGTAGGTGAGTGGGTGGGAGGGTGAGTGGGGAAACTTTTTGAATTTCAAAATCCTCAAAACCCGCGAAAGTTTGAAAGATTTGAAAAAAACATGGAGAAGATGGGAAGGGGTCGAGGAATTGATTGGCGTTTAATTAGTTGGCGTAATGGAAGCGGTAGTATTATACATCGACGATGTAAAACAAGCCATGGGTCTCGAATAAGAGAGAGGGCCGTATTCAACAAGTAGACTAACTGATCTCGAGGAGAGAGAGGAGAGACAGGCGACACAGTGGACAGTGAAACGCGTCTAATTAACTTTCCGATTTGAAATCAACCGTGCCTTCGGTGGCTGATAGCATCAGCGCTGGCGTCGTGGCGTACGTGCGCCTGCCACACGAGATACATATACACCAAGACGGGCTTTTTGCTCCTCCATTTTTCTATGTGCTCCCTACTTTTCCGTCTCCAGCATACAGCGCCGAATTAATTATCCGACACTCCAATAACAACGCACAGAATGTCCCAGAATTCAAAAAAATGATAATACCAAAAAAAAATCCGAAAATTCACATCGAAGATCACACATCTTTTTTCCAAAATTTTCAGAGTTTTGGCGTGCAACAGCCGACGGTGTCTAAAATTCCAAGTTTTTGCGAAATAAACAGTTTAAAGTTTTCAAAATTATGAAATTTTTAGGAAGTTTCTAAATCCTCATAAAATCTTTAGTTTTGAAAATTTCAAAAATTTCAGAAATTTTAAAAATTTCAAAAATTTGAATAATTTCAAAAAGTTCAAAAATTTGCAAATTTTCAAAAAATTCAAAAATTTCAAAAAGTTCAAAAAATTCAAAAATTTCAACAAATTTGAAAATTTCAAAAATTTCAAAAATTTCAAAAATTTCAAAAATTTCAAAAATTTCAAAAATTTCAAAAATTTCAAAAATTTCAAAAATGTCAAAAATTTCAAAAATTTCAAAAATTTCAAAAATTTCAAAAATTTCAAAAATTTCAAAAATTCCAAAAATTTCAAAAATTCCAAAAATTTCAAAAATTTCAAAAAGTTCAAAAATTTCAAAAAATTTAAAAATTTCAAAAAATTTGAAAATGTCAAAAATTTTGAAAATTTCATAAATTTCAAAAAGTTCAAAAAGTTCAAAAATTTCAAGAATTTCAAAACTTTAAAAATCCTAAATATATCAAAAATTTCTGGCACACATGATATAAAATTTTAACAGTTACGTAAAAAAGGAGAAAATTTTTAATGCTCAATTTGTCACGTCCACTTAATTGTGACAATTCACGGGCATGACAAAATATCGTACTTAAAGAAACAGTTTTGGGATCTAAAATGTCATTGCATCAATTAATCCCCACGGATCATGATGCTAGAAAACCGAAAAAAATTCCCTCACTCTTTCTACAAAATTCAGAAATTGTAAAAAAAACCCACATTTTAATTGAGCTCACAAAGTATAATATAGAAAACTTTGACGCAATGTTGAAGAATCATCCTCTGATCCTCCTCCTTTCCTTAATTATGATATTTCCCAGGGATGACAAAATGGCATAATTAACTGAACAGTTTTGGGGTTTAAGACAAACATGATGATTCCATGGAAAAATTTTCCAGCAATGAAGAACAGGTTTCTCACGCTTCCTTCCTTAATCACTTCATCGAAAAACTTGTTTTCTTAAATTATGATCAATTTACTAAGAGATTTAATTTTCCCGGACAAGTACCTTAATTCTTCTGCACATTCATTAATTTGAAAAATATTCATCATTATTTTCTTGTTCACGTTAAAAATTTTAAACCTTAGAAATTTTTTTTCTATGAGTTGCAAATTTTTTTTAAAAATAAAAAAAAATCACATTGAAACTCCGATTGAAAAATATTTTTACTATGAATTATTCCAAAACTTATTGGAACAATTTTAATATTGAAAAAATTTTAAACAGTCTTACAAGTGCGCTCTCCCGGTCTTGGAATGCTTATTAAGAAACTTTTGCTCATGCATCGTACTTGCCGCATATATTCAATTTCCCTAGAAAACTTGAACAATTTTTCCATAAATTCACCATCAAAAATATTCACAACATACTTCAAGAAGAAAAATTTTTGCACCTCAGACTATTTCCACGCAAATTGATTCCCCGCACCCATGCATATTGAAATATGTAAATGAACATACATATTGCACGCTTGTCTAGTATTTTTTGAAAATGAGCGATTTTACAGAATTTGAAAGTTTTATCAATTTCATAAATTGCAGAAAATGTAAAACAAAAATTAGGAATTTCAAATTTTTTTAGTCATTCAATTTTAAGAGCCCATTTTTTTTTTATTTTCATAAATTTAAAAACTAAAGATTTTTTTTTTCAATCCCAAAAATTTTTTTCAGGACTTTTTCAAAATTTTTTCAAACTTCTTCCAAATTTTTTTCAAAGTTTTTTCAAACTGTTCCAAATTTTTCAAAACTTTTTCAAACCTCTGCAAAATTTTCTCAAACTGTTCCAAATTTTTATCAAAATTCGCCAAAATTTTGTCGAATTTTTCCAAAATGTTTCCCAAAACCTTCTCCAAATTTTCAAAATATCGAAATCTGAAGAAACTGGAAGCCTTGCCAAATGTCCATTAAGAAATTACGAAATTGTCAGAAAATTGCCTCCGCGAATTGACCCCCCCCCCCCCCCCCCTTCCCCATACATATTAAAATATGCAAGTGAGGACAGATATTGGACGCTTGCATTTTAGTGTTTACAATTTTTTTTGCATTCCTGTGGAGCGGCTCCTGTGATCTACAAAATCCAGTCTGGATGTCTCGATGACATGAGCACAATGGGGGGACGCGAAGTTGGAAGAGGCGGAATAAAGCCAGTGGGGTGAGATGGTCCCTCGGCATCTCTTTTTCATATACCCGAGTATGTCATAATGCCTCGGGGGGCATACGTATGTAAAGAAACGGGTAAATATGCTGGGACCATATCAAAATTCCGAATATCAAGCCCACCTTTTTCCAGTGCTTCAATGCATTAAAATTTTCCGATGTTTTTAACCCGTCAACGATCGCAGCACTCTTCCAACGTTCTTTATTTCTTAATGTCCAGGAGAAAAAAAAAAAATTTCTAATGCGTAAACTACTTCTCAAGCTTTTCAGGATTTTTCAAATTCTCAAAATTAAAAAATAATGAACTTAAAAATAAAAAAAAATCCAAACATTAATAAAGTGGATGTACATATGACCCTCGACGGGTCCCATCATAAACTTCCCGATGTGTTAGTCTGTATGTGTGTGTACGTGTGTTGAAAATTTGGGACAAATTAAACGCTATCGCCTTAATTATGAGTGTTACAAAAAAACTCATGAAACAAAAAATGTATGTTTCTACATGGGGAACAACTTTTATTCAGAACTTTTCCGTCTAACTCTTACTCTTCGTATAATAGAGCGATATAACAATTAAAATTGTTAACCCGTGATATGTCCTGAGCTATGAAAGTTATGAAAAAAAGTCATAAACCATTATGTGTGTATTTTTGTATGAGGAATAACATTCACTATATACTTTTTCTCCTATCTGTAACGGTTCTCGCGATGGAGCGTTTTAAATAATTAAAATTGTTAATAACAATTGAAGGAATTGTTTTTCAACATTGACACTCCTTTGCGCCCTGGACATCAGTCTGAGGTAATTTTGTGCCAAAGGAGAAACAAATCGATCGAGCCGTTCACCGGGAACCGTTTCTCAAATAATCACTCACATACGAACACACACACCCACACACACGCAGAACCCTCGTCTAAAATTTGTCAGAATGATGTGAAACGTCGAGAAAAGTGAAAATTTTCCATTTCTGAGACACTTCATTATCGGGGTCATTACAATAACTTCCCTAAATCGGGTTAAAAATTCCCAAAGCTTCCAAAAAATTCCGAAATTGGTCGATGTGGAATAAAGCCAATGGGTCGGATAGTTGTTCCATCTTTTTTTAATACGCTTTTTTTAATATGTATATGTCATAATGCCTCGGGGTATACGTATGTAAAGGAATGGGTAAATACGCTGGGAGCATATCAGAATTCCGGATATCTACCCTCACCTGGCACTTGAGCAGCTTCGTCCCTCGGCGTCCCTCCCCCCTCCCCCCCGCCCCTTTCGGAGCCCGCAGTATTGGCTTGAGACAGGTTACGGATAAAAAAATTGTACGTATAAGTTCAACGGTCGCGTCAAAAAATATGACATGGGGTGAAATTTGAGGAGCCCCTCCCACCCAAAAACAGAAATCCAGCCTAATTTCCCCTATAACCGCTCCTCCATGCCATCGATCTTTGTGATAAATAACGGACCCCAATCTCCTTTTGTCTCATTGTTCAATTGGAGATTTTTAGTCGTGTAATATATTTGAAATTTCAACTTCGTTTGATATGGTTTGTGTATCAGCCGTAAGTTATCCAGGTACACGTTGCTACTCACCCGAGCATTTTGGGCAACGTATCAATAGTCAGTCGTTCACGTGTGCTCGAATGGAATAGACCATTCAACTCATTTTGTAAGAAATGAAGTGAATAAAACGAATGATTATCCTGGCACCATGCCTACACGAGTTTTGTTTATTCATTTCCATTTTGTTGAACTGTTCGAGATGACTACAGTCGGATGCATAAACAGCTCGTGTGATTCCAATTTTTCAGGTCTATAACTATAACTATATCTATGGCTTTCATATTCCATTTTTTTACTTATTTAATTGGCTCAAAAATTCCGCGCCAGTCGGTTACGAATTCCCCGTGAAACCTCTTGGTGCATTGTGGATCTGAAAGAATTGGTTAAAACGCATCTGGTTCCTTTCTTTAGGTCAATTTTTCGTCATACTGTCCATAAAATCCCGTTTTACGGACGCGAGGTTGAGCTTTGTAGACCCAGTATGAAGAAAAATTCAGTTCGTTACACGGCCGTAAACACTTTTTTGTCTCGTGTGTTTACATACCTCGGCTTCGCCTCGGTCTGCAAATAGACACTCGCCAAATAGTATATTTCCAGGCTGTCATTTTGGGGATTTTTGCTCGCGCAAAGTTTGCGCTCGAGGCGAAGCCGAGAGCAGGCAATGGCGCGAGCAAAAAGTCCCCAGAATGACAGCGTGGACAACATTTTTCCGTAGTGACTTTTACTTTTCCAAGTTCGGAACAGGGCTAATACCAATTCCCGAACGAGGAAAAGTACAAGGCAGTACGGAAAAATTGTTTTTCTGCCCTCCGGCCAGAAAGCGGTAAATTTCGGGCCGCTGCGCTAAACGAAGTTACCGCTTCCCGGCTTCGTCGAGCAGAAAAATAGTATCAAAAAATTTTTCTTTCCATCCGCGCCGGAACGGAAAATGATATTCTAACCACACGAGGTACAAAAAAAAGGACCGTCAATCGTGTAATTACCAACCTCACTTACAACTCGGCTGGTAATTGCACACGCCACTGAGGATTTTTATTTTTCGTTCCTAGGCTAGAAAGAGAGTATTACTATTCTGGTAATTTTTATTGAGTCCTTCGCTGTGTGCATGATAAGAATTCGCGGGTTCCACTTTCATTTGATTATCCAATGCCCGAAATTTCCTATATCTGATCTCTGGATTTGATTCTACAGGCGGATGCTGTGGCGTAGGCGTTGATGAGGCAAATTCTCAAGAGCCCGTGAACTCGGGGGCTGGCGGAGTTGCCGGAGGCGGTGGAGTATCAGTCATACCGGATAGACCGCCATTAGAACTTGACAAGTTACCCCCTTATCACGATGTCACACCCACCCCTGGTAAGTTTTTGATGAATTGCCGGTGTAATCTAGTCGCGAATTGAAGGGATCTCTTGATTTGAGATATATCATTTCTAGGCTTGATTTCGGAAGCTTAGCATCTTTGACAAGAATTGCTATTTCCATCTGATTTTTAACTTGCCGATAGGGGAAGTTATTGTTTTGCCCCCGAAAATGAAAAATCGATTTTCCATCAGATCTCCACGTTTCATGGTATTTCTGACCTTTCCAGACTGTTTTAAACAACATGTATGTATGTGTGTGTGTGTGTGTGTGTGTGCCGATGTACGTATGCAACCAAAAATTTCCCGGAACGATTTCTCGTGAACAAATTATCCGATCGAGAGCTCAATAGATTTTGCTCCATATATGTCTGCTGGTTTCTATTGTTATTAACAATTTCAATTGCTTATAACGCTGTATCTCACGAAATACTATAGATATGCAAAGACGTGTCGAATAAATGTTGTTCCTTATAAAAAAATACATATTTTGTGTTCTTTGATTTTTTTCGTATCTTTAACCATTTCGGCGTTAGAGCGTTATAAACAATTGAAATTATTTGGAGAGCTCTATGGTGAGAAAAATGAGAGATTGGAAAGAAAGTACACACGAACACGCAAGCATCGGGAAGTTATAAATTTGGCTCGCGGTAATTACCTTAAATTAATCAAGAATTTCCAATTTTTTGGAGGCCGAAATAAAACTGTGTTGTTTGTTCGTCCCAAATTACTAGGACGATGATAATGAAATCCCCTCATTCCACAGATCACTACTACATTGCCCCATAAACCGAATCTCTGTAAATCCTGAATCCCGCCCCAACAAAAAAAAAACCAAATTGCCGTACCCTTAATCTAATTGCAAGCCGTAATGCATGGAACTAGCTGGGTTTACGTCCTAACGACCGTCCAGCTTGGGTTAACAAAGTTCCGGAAAAATTCAAAGTTTCAAAATAAGCAAAAGTTTCCGAAATTCCAAAAAAAAAATCGAAATCAGAATTTGAAAAAATTGAAAAAAACGACAAAATTTTCAGAAGAATCCAGAATTGATTATTATATTCATTATTATTATTTCGATTTTGATAATCCCGGAAAAGCACAAACATAACTACCTCAACACTTTCAGAAATTCATCAAATTTCAAAGCTTCCAAAGAAACCGGAAGTGGAAGCCAGACTCGAAATTTTTTAAATATTCTTAAGATAATAATAATGATAATAATGATGCGTATTTATTTTAGCCTCAAGCTACTTCTGCATGTACAATTACATAATATATTCCATATACAATCCAACAAGTATATATATATATATATATATATATATATATATACGATAACAAACTTATATAGCTCCACTTTTCATTTCTTCTCTTAAGTGTCTTTTAAACAATGTTAACGATCTCGCATTTTTAGTCTCGAAAATAAGTCTCTCTTTTTAATTTATCAAACACATCGAGCTCATAGTAATCAATTGTTCTTTCCGCATTTCTAGTTCTCTTCCTCGATTTCACCAATTCATTTTTATTTCCAGTATAGCTACGTCCATGTCTTCTAACCACTTTTGTCAGATATTGGCTTTCCGACAGAATTGTCAGAAAGATTGAAAATTGTTAAAAAATTTCCCCCTCACATTTTCGCTGGAAACTCATAAAAATCTCCTCAATGGCTCTGCTCCAAATGCCTCTGCCCCTCAAAACCGTCTGCCTAACTCGAACCACTACTTTCAGGTCATAACGTATGGTCGTGGCTGGGTTCCCGTCGCGGGGGTGGTGCAGCTGGTGTGGTAACAACCCCCCTGAGTCTTCCTCAGCATCGTTGTGCCATTAATTTGCCAGCTGAGAATCACTACACCCACATGCAGACCGACGAAGCGCTGTACGCTGAATTGGATTCGCAAACAGCGAGTTACGCCAGTGATCTACAATTGCAATTGCGCGGTAGTTCTACCTACGACGACGGCACAACACCAGGTGACGATGACGAGTACCACGAATTAGATGCAGCTCGTCTTCATCGAAGATACTCAACAAGTGATAACGATACCCTAAAGAGGGACTCAATCAGAACGCGACATAGTCAAAGGTTAAAGGAGCCCGATTACGAGATGTACGAGAATGGCCCGACCCCAATGGTACCACTGCCAAATCACCATCATCATATGCAGAATCACAGAAGTAGTGATGTTAATCCCTCTTACCAAAATACCGGATATACCGGTAGTGATAATGAACCAGACGGACCGTTTCTTAGTAGCGCACCAAGTAGTGCTTACTACAGTGATTTGAGCTCAAATTCCGCGAATCAGCACTCCAATTTACCGGTCCTAACGACCCCCATCAATCAGGACCATGGACAGTACAGATTAGCGGCTATTAACGAGACCACAACACCCTCGGACTACATCTGATGACGATGGCAATAGACTCTTGAGGAAAAATAATGTACATTTAGCGGCTTATGTGAGATAGGCGCGGAACCGCATGCGGACTTCAAAAGAGACACTCACTTTTCTAGGATATCTTGAAATCTGAGAGCCATAGCGAGGTGGAATCTTGTATTGTAGATGTTACTGTTCTCTGCAAAAAAAGTTCTACCAAAGTTCTGGTATCCGTTTGTAGATTTTGAGAGAACTGACGAAAGGTAGAACGCTGTGGAAGTTTGGTTAGTTCCAAATGCAAATGGCGGGTGTGCGCATGCGCAGAACTCACGTGATATCTACACTGCGCATATGTCAGAAATCTGACGCTAACCTTAAACAATTCCATCGCTCGAGAAGTGAATAGTAATTTTCGATGACTGATGGAAAAGTCATAACATCGTACTAAGCAAATTGAAGGTGTCTAGGGAAAGGAAATTTCAGTGAAGCGTTTTTGACTTTAGGCTCTATCAGCAAAAATGTCACCGCGACTTTTACGAGTGCAAATAACGGTTGAAATAAAATTCGAACGACGTAGCACTTATAGATTAGCGGCTATTGACCAATCTACAATGTCCTCGATCTACATCTGATGATCATGCAGATCCTTCTTTTTCTCTCGAGCGAACACGATGTATGTTCAGCGCCATACGTGGAATCAAAGGGAAACTATTGTCAAAATTAGAGAAGAGCTCGCTCGTTTTCGCGGGAAATTGTAGAACTTCAATTCTACAGTTTATTGTAGAGTGTAACCCCCACAGAAAAGTTTGTATTGAGATTTTGATGCGTCTAATGATTTTTTAGAAATCCCCCGAAAACTAGGGAGTTATGGGACATTGGTTAGAATGAGATGTGCGAGTTGGTTGTGCGCATGCGCATATCTTCCAATTTTTTTAAACGAAATTGACCATTTTCCCAATTTTCAAATTTTGAGCATTTCAAAATTACTTTTAAAAACAGGAAAAAATGTCTCGTGCATACAGATGGGAGCGATCTTGTGAGAGGGAAAGAAAAATTGTGAATAAGTCATCAAAGGCTCATAATGTAACTGTAACACGTCACTTTTTTCATTTTTTTTTTTTGTCTAGACAGTTCGAATTGCTATCTCGTGCCACCCTTTGTATGATTAACATCAAGCGGCACACGAGAAGCCTACCATTGCCAAAATTTGCACGAGTTCGAATCTGATGAAGTTATTTTCTGGGAACAGGTGTTTTGTAATTCGACGTCCGCAACTCGTAGCCCCTTAGGGACTTATTCCTCGTTCGCTCCTTTCTTCCTACCTTTTTCCGTTTTTTTTTTTTTCATTTTTTTTCCAAACATTTTAACCAGCCATGTTCAATGGATCCAAACTTTTTCGTAATTTTTTTTTCGAGAGCTCTTTTGCATTTTTTGCACTCGTTTTTTTAGGAGTTTCTATATATAAATTCGGGATTTTTTAACTTTCTGATGGTCTTTAAATTTTTTACATGTTCGATTTTTTCTAATTTTTCAAATGCATCAAAACTGAGAATTTACAAAATCTTTAAAAGTTCAATCTTAAAATTTTAATGCCGGATTTTTTTTTTATTTCAAAATTACAAAAGAAAGAAAAAAAAAATCTGCGAAATGCAAAGTTTGCAATTGGCCATGTAAATGCCCGTTTCACATATCGATTGACCGTTCTCGGGATATCATTAACGTCCCCCTGGTACATATCCTGTGTACGTGGATCTGAGACAGTTCGCCTCCATACTTACACCAAGTTTAATTTATTAGGGACGCGCAAGCCGTGGCATGAGACACTGTGGGTGCCTGTGTGTTGCTCCTTTTTTTTTCTCCTCGGCTCTTCTTTTTAATTTCATCATCAATGTGTGCGAGTGTGAAAGACAAAGAGGCGCAACAGATGCAACAATGCGCACAGAGCCCAGCGGCCACAGAGTAATTAATTGCGGCTCTCGCGGTCACAATGCGCAGATGAGGAGGAAAGGGCGGACGAAGAAGCGGCCCGAGAGGCAACGCATTATTCAAGCCCCAAAGAATCTTGCGAGGGCTTTTTGCTGGGGATAAATAAATAGCAATGAGCAACATCTTTTATTTATTGTGATTTTTTTTGATGATTCCGGACTATCTGTGGAAAAAAAAATTAAATGAGAATTTTTTTTTTCAAATTTTGGATTTATCCAAAATTCACAATTTTGAGCAATCTTTTCTTGGGCATTTTTCACAATTCCAAAATTCGTAAAAAACTTAAATTTTCTGAGTTTAAAAAAATTGAAAAAACTTGAAATTTTGAAAACTTTCAAATCCTCAAAAAACTTTTTTCATTTATTTTGCGAAAAGTGAAAAATGTCCAGAAATCCAACCGCATCAATTTTTCTTCCCAGATACCGAAAAAAAAAAATGAAAAACTTGCTTTATTAGAGTCCTACGTTCACTAGTGATATATGTAAATGAAAGATGCTTTTCGTTATTACATAAAACGAAACATAAATTATTAATTTCTAGTAATTTAATTTAAAAAGTATTCTATTGTAAAAAAATGCTTGACTACGAATTGCACAAATTACTTATATCATATTATATACAGACACCATAAAAAATGGCGACTCGTACTTTTAAGACTGTACATATTGAGACATTATTCGTCACTTTCTGTAAATTATTTATGAGAAATGAGGTTTACTTGTGATGAGAGAGATTGTATCCATCTTGTCAACTGCATATGTAAATGTTCTGGATAATTCTATCTGAAATTGAAAACGCATATCAGAGCAATATTTCAAAGGGGACGTGAAAAGCCCAAGAAAAACGTGAACACTTGAAAAGGAAAAAAATTATAACTCTCACGAAAGAATTATGAAAAAAATTGTTCCATTCAAAATTTCGTTTTTATATGCTATTATTTTTTAGACGTAACCTATTTTTGCTGCACTAATTAAATGTCCTTAAATTCAGACTGTTGTCGATGTACTTTAATATAGACGAACTCAACAACAGGTTGCGCGCGCATATCCAAGGGGCATCACTGCGAGTCACGTGACCGTGTAAAATTATTAATTCTCTTCTTATCATTTTTCTTTTAACTATAAAAAGCAATTTGAAAAGTTACCATCCGAATTGCAACATAACTACATGCATAATTATTTATTTATGCATCAAAATTTACGAATTTTCCAGTCTGGTCGCACTAATTTAAATTTCGTTAACGCGCGAACGCAGTTAAAGATGCGCGCGCATCGCCACAGGTCACTCAAGGTCACGTGATCTTTTAAAACTGTGCAACTTCCTTCTTTTATTTCTCGTTGTGCAAAACAGAGATTTACGGATAAAAGAAAATTTTTCAAACAACACAATCCTTACCCCATAGTGCGATTAGGGGTAGAATTTTTCTGGCATTTTTCTCTCGGTTCGTGAATCACCATCTCGTGGGAATTAAAGACGAAAAAAAAATGGCGAAAAAAGAAGGGGGGGGGGTCCAGGCGGGGGAGGGGGATTACCGCAAATTGAGATTCCAGGGGGAATTTTTTGAACGAGCCCAAGCGCAATATAATAGCCATATACATTGGGTAGTAGGTGGAGTATGTGCATCGACTCTTGTGGCCTCGTGCGCCCGTACCCGCCCTAGCATCTTTCTTTTCCTGTGTTTCACGGGCGGGATATATAAATTATACATGTAAATATACGGGCGGCGAGGGACTCGGTCAAGATCGAACAGACTGATATCGAGATATGTGTTGGCGCGACCCCCGTACATGTCTACCCCTCTTTGCACTCTTGTGTGTGAAGGCAAGTGTTAGCGTGCTTTTGTAATCTCTGTATTTTTGATTTTTTTTGAATTTTCCAATTTTTTACTTTTTATAACTCTCAGAAATCTTGGATTTTATCTTAAATTTTCAAATTGTATGACATTTGAGGAATTTTAAATATGGCCATTTTCGAGATTTTGGAAATTTTTTTTTGGTATATTTCGAAATTTTGTTTGGAATTTTTAATTTTTTTCAAATTTTCTATACATTAAAAAATTTTGAATTGCGGTATTCTTCAAGAATTAGAAGATTCTTGGAATTTGTCAAAAAATTTCAATGTTTATAATGGTTAAGAATTCAAAAAATTTGAAAATGCTTTTTCCCGGTATTTCAAATAATGGCGGGAATTTCACACCCCCCAAAATTGTCCTATACACTGTGAGGCAATGTGTAAATTCCCAAAATCAATCGCAAAAATGTGTGAAAAATCACCAAAAAATATATCATAAATTATACATGTAAATATATGGCTAGGGACTTGGTCAAGATCGAACCGACTGATATCGAGATATGTGTTGGCGCGACCCCCGTACATGTCTACCCTTCCTTACTTCTTGTACTTCACGCACAAGCTATGTCGACTTTTTGTTCAATTCCCCCCCCCCCCCCCCATCGCCGCCCCTAAGCCCCCAAGCACGTTGAATAGTCCACCGAAATTGCACATTCCGTCCCTTCGAAAGTCAATAAACATAATTCGAGAGTATGTAAATTTTTAAGAGAGTTCTGAAAATTATTCATGAAGCATTTCACAACAACGACATACCAACTTAACTTGTAAATTCGAACTTAATTCAAAATACTTTTATTTGACGAATTTTTTCGGGTGACAACTTTTTTCGTGTGATCATTTTTTTCATGTAGACTAGTTCCTTGCCGGTTCCTGTTGAAAACTGTCTGTTTTCGAGTTCAATGTCGACAATCGATCTATTTTCCTGATCGAAGCTCTCATTTATATATAAGGACAGAGAGAGACAGACACTACGACTGTCAACGGAGCGGTTGCGCGCGCATATCAGTGTGACAGACTTCGAGATATTTCGACATTCTGACATTGTCGTTTTCATAATTCCATAATTCCAAGCTCGAATGCGCGCCGAATTACAATTTCATATTTGAAGTAACAATACAGTTTCCGAAGTTGAAAATTTCCGATCGTAACTTTGAAAATGCTTAAAATTTGGTATAAGACAAAAATTGCATACTTCAAATAAGTTTCTATTTAAAACCCAAAATTTCAAAATTTCGAACTTTTTTACAATAACTTCGATGCGCAAAAATCGATCATAATTACGTGAAACTGTCAGATTGACTGATAATTACTTGGGCATGACAAGCATAACTAATGATAATCGAAAATGAGCCACGGACTAATGACCCTTTTTTGCGATTTATCAATTTTCATCTTCAATAATGAGATGACTCATGTTTATTCTGCTTATGTGTGTAAGTCACGTATGAAAAAACCCCATGAGATTCCCATAGAATGTCGTATGGGGTTTTCCATAAAATTCCCATAGAAATTCATATCCGTCTGTCTCTTAAAAGACTAAAGTCTGTCAGAAATGGCATAAAACAAAATCTGCGAAAATCTAATGGGAAATTATCCATAGAAAAATTGCATGAAAAAAAAAAATTCCCCATAATAAAATAGCAAAAAATTTCTGCAAAAAAATTAATAGAATGCAAACCCCATAAAATTTTTCCATGCACGAAAAAAAAATGCCAATGTATGATGTAATGTTGGCTGCTCTTCGGTGTTACTGAGGTAATGAAGATAGTTTTTCCAAGTGAGATGTATGAAATGTAATAAATTAGAAAAAAAATTATTGAAAATATATATTGTGTAGATGACTAGCTGGAAACATAAGCCGTGGAGACCCTTATCACCCTGCTTGTACATAGAAGCAGTTATATCATAAACAATGTGCCAGAATATTAAAAAACGTAATCGATTGTACCTTGTCGCAATAATTATCACTAGACTGTTATTTCTGACACAACACCGAGTGTAGATCACCACGAGATTAATGTTTATGCTGCTCATCGGGCAGAGGGCAATATAATTGCTCTATTTAACTAGGCAGAAAAAAAATATAAAGTGATTGTAAATAAGGAAGAGAATAAAGATTTTTCGTAACATATAAAATTTCGTAAATTTTTTATATCAATCGTTGAATTTCCCTCCTTTTTCCCCCACTCCTTCATCGTCAAATACTATACATATTAAGAAAATAAAAATCGCATATGGAACATTTGAAATTTTTGAAGAATCGAATTTCAAAAATGTCACAATCTCAGAAATTTTCAGTTTCAAAAATTTTAAATTTTGAAAATCTGCAATCGTCTCAAAGACTTCCAAAATATTAAAAACATTTGAGAAATTTCCAATTTCGTTTTTACTTAAATAATTGTAGTAATTTTTAAATATTCATAAAATTCAGTTTTTAATTCAGTGATTAGTGATTTAGTGAAATTAATTACTAAAAATGACAACAGCACCCTTAAATAAATAACCAAATCTTTCAATGACGCTCTGTATATTTTCCATTTTCTTTCAATGCTGAATAATTAATTATAAATATAATTTCTTTCATAACTACAGCGTATGATACAGAGAGAAGATATAGTATATCGTCGCTTAAATTCGCAAAAAAAAAGGAAAAACTCTTCATCCAGCATCCCTATTTTTCCTTTCATTTTAGTCATTAAAAAATATCCATTTAACCTCGGCTATCATTCTCTCAATTGACTCGAAAAAACTAATCATCCCAATTGTCAGCAAAGAATAATACCTCTTATTAAAATCCACTCAATTTCCATTTTCCATAACGTAAGCTCGATTTTTTGCGTATGCGTTAATTGCGAGGGTAAATGCACGAGGAGAAGGAAAAAGAGGGATATCACTTTGTAATTACAAGTATGTTTGATATTCCGAGCGATAATGACAAGGGAAAACAAAATTAACATGATGATAAAAGAGCCTACATGATAAATAGACAAAATTCTCCTGGCGAGTCACGTACCAATGAGCTTTTGTTGCTTTTTTTGTCGTTCAGAAAATAGTAATTAAAAAATAAATATCTCACTGGATCATTTGTCGTCGTAATAAATTTTTAACGCTTTTTCGCGCCTTGAGTATTCGCCGTGAAGTCTGTTTCTGGCTACTCTTCTAGGTCCTTGAGTTAGTGTGTTGCGCACAACCTTTCGAGATTCATCTTCCATCTCCATTCTCCACGCCTCCTCTGACTTCCACGACGCCTTCTCCGAATCGTCTCTGAAATTGAAAAATTCATCAGTTAATGAAAATTAAGGTTTTTGAGATTCTAAAAAAAATAAAAATTTTGGAAATTGTTGATTATTGCAATTTCCAAAAGTTTGCAAATTTCGTATTCTTAAAAATTTTGACTTCTTGACATTTTCCATCTTCCCTTTTTTTAATTTTTTTCAATCTCCAATATTGTTACTTTTTTCCAATTGTTGAAATTTCATGTAAAAAATTTGTGATTTTTTTTCAATATTTATGACGTTTTAAATTCTTCTTTTTCATCAATTATGGGAATTACAAAACGGTTTGGATCTTGCAAAATTTTCAAAATTCAATAACAACAACTGCAGAAGCTTCCCAAAAACCCAGATATTTTTACAATACCTGTAGATAATAATAGCACCGTCAAAGAAACTGTCGAGGGGAGGTTGAAGCGCATTGGAGAACCAAGAGTAGCTTGACCCAAAACTATTACCCGGCCACTTGCCCTTGGCTAATTGTAGACGTTCCATAGGAATACCCGAGATCTCAACAATTTTCCTACAAAGTTCATCAAAAGATTTTTCCTCAAGTACGATTTCCTTGACAGCTCCCATGGGGCCGTCAGCCGTGGACATTCTGACAACCATAAGGACAGTTTGGCTGGCAAAACGAACAGGCTCATCCTCTTCAAGTTCCTGGATGAAAAGTTCTTGTGAAGTAAACGCAATATCCCTGATTATCTGATCATCCAGAAGAACTTTCGAGGGAATCAGATGTTGCTTTATCCTTAGCCTACACCTCTCAAAAGCAATTTTCTCTCCATTGTTCTTCTGAAGTTCCCTCAAAAGTTGCTTTTTAACTGTTGCCACAGTTGCATCCTTGGATATAGTGGACTCGAAAAGCTCTAGCATGACAACCCCATCGTACAGTTCCATACCGAAGACCTTAACCCGAAATTCGTTGGGCTTTAAAACACCCAACTCGAGGTCGTTAGACCCCAGCTTAATACTAATATTCTGGCCATCTTTCCAGTGTCTCAAAGTAGACCGAATTCGGCAATCCCGATCGCCGAAGTCACTTTGATGTACCACCACCTTGAAATTCTCAACGGAAACCCCCACAAAGGGCTCAAGGTGATTCTTGAACGAGCTCAAGCTCATTCGTTTGTCCACCATGACTCGCAAGTGTCTTTTATCAGACTTTTGATATGGGGTTGCCCTGAAGAAGTACGTTTCTGTGTCGTCGACCATGTCCCAGTTGTCGTCTTTGGGTGTACGACTGCTATGCGAACCCTCCTCCATGGGAACCAGACCCACCTAGAGAGTAGAATAAGTTAGTGCTCACGTTTTTTTTTTTTTTTTCATTGCGAAGGGGTCGTAGAAAATTGTAATATTGAGTAATCGTGAAATCAAAAATCGTGATATGATTTATTGTTCATTCGTCAATTATCGTCATCCATTTATTGCTTGATCAGATTAGTCAGATAACATTGGGAAGTTACACATGCATATACACAGAATATTTTTTGACGTTCTGTTAATTTATTAACTTCCCGATCTAGGGAATTTATTGTAATGACCCCGAAAATGAAAAGTGCCGGATCGATGAAATTTTTACGTTTCTCGACGTTTTACATCATCCTGAAGTGATTTCAGAGAAGTGTCTGTATGTGTGTGTGGGTGTGTGTGTTCGTCCGTACGTGGCAAAATTTTTCGTTTACATTTTCTCGGAAACGGATCGTGCGATTCGATTCATTTTTTTCCAATCGTTGCGTCTCCGTGCAACTTAGAGCTGATTAGATTTTTGATCGAATCCCTCGAGTAGTTTTCCCTATTTTTGAGAAATTCATGTTGAGCAAAAATCGAAAATAGTGATAATGAATGTTCATTCACACAAAAATGGTGTAATCCAGGTACTCAGTTGAAAGATATAAGCATATTTTATAACTGATCAAATTTTGAGTATAAGTGGTCCAGTACTTATATTGTTATTAACAATGTCAATTGTTTATAATGTTCTACTGCATAAACTATTAGAGTTAGCGCAAAATTCATATAAGAAAAGTTGTTTGCCATATAAAAATACGTATTTTATGTAGAATGCCTTTTTTCGATAATTTGCATAATTAAGGAGGTATAGCAGTCTCCACAATTATGTATGTAATAAGTGAACGAATGGGCCCAGCGCTGTCATGACGGTCCCAATCGAAGCGTTTTCATGCAAAATCGAGCGGATCACATTTTGGATGGCATTTGTGCAGTATATGCAATGTTATTAGCAATTTCAATAGTTTATACTGTTCCACTGGGTAAAATATTAAAGTTTTTGTTTTGCAGCCGCATCCTTATTGGCGTCTCACTCTCACTCAAGTAACACGCATAAGTCTCATCCTCATGCTCACCATGCGTCTACTCAAGTATTCATAATTATCTGCTTCATAAATGAGTCAGTTTGGAATTCTCAAATAGGCATATTTTCGTTATGATAATAACAGGGGCCACACTGATTAACCATAGTATATTGGCGAAGAATAAATTTAGTAAGTTGTGCTGAAAAACCAAATAGGGAAGTTTTGTTTGTGCCCCGAGTGGGGCACACACATGCACACACCACTAGTTAAGTTTCACGCGTTTTACATATCCTGGTCAGTGTTGACAAATTTCATATGTACGCGATAATTACAGAAAAAACGAAAATGTTCGGCACCAAATTGCAAAATTGAAAGCTCTCATTTTTTTCGGAATCACTGATTAACAGGATCTTCAACTTCGAAAAATATATTGTTCCTTCAAATACCAAATTGCAATTCAAAATTACAATTCTTATAATAAAAAAATCTCAAAAAAATCCTCACCTCATCGTCCTCGGAGGCATTCCCAACAAGTGTCCTATCGCTATCGCTAAGACTGCTATCCTCGCTATTGCTCTGCTCCTGCGCTTCGTGAGAATCTTCAGCATCGCCACCCTGGACCACTGGAGGTGGCACCCAGCTCCAGTCGGCCTGGCCTTCTTCCCCCTTCTTACACCCCGTCGCTTTCTCCACCTCCTTCCCACTCACTTCACCCTTACTTTCCCCACCGCACTCCCTCTGCCTCTTTCCCGCACTCTCTTCCTCGCTCAACAACTGAATATTAAACTCATCCAACGCCTCCTTACTCGTATCCGGCAATTCCGCATCCAAACAAAGTATGGAGTTCAATTTTTGTTGAATTTCCGCAACAATAGTGTTATTGGGCCCCGAACTATCGATCCTCAAGTTATTGCTTGCTGAAACAAAAACTCTAACTCCACTCGTAAAACCCTCACTAGCAAGGTGGCCATTATCATTAGCAATAAGTGTTTTGTGCCACGGATCTGTAAAGATAACCATCAAATTATCTGGATCCAAGTTGAGAATCTTTCCCACTTGTTGCTTGTACTCCTTAACCGTTTGAGTTTCCGTAGCACGAACATAAATGGACCCATCAAGTATCTCCTTCTTCACTAAATCAACATGAAAGACGTTGGTGCCAAGCCCACCAGGTGCATACTGCTCCCATTGCTCTCCCTTTTTCCTTATTTCAAGCAGCATATCCTCATTACACTGTCGAAGATCATTCAGAATTTCTGGATCATTATGATCAATGATGGATTCAATGGTATCTGACGCAGCATGATAAGTAACCAATCGACACTGATCTAAATCCACATGGCTCTGGAGATAAAAACCCATCCAAGCTTTCTCAACGACTTCGGATAGGGTTTGATCGTGAAACGAAATGACTTTTTTTGACAGAATTGTCTTATCTCCAGGATGATGCACATAAACTTTTGTCTTGTATATATTTGAATATCTATCGTCAATCCTAAACCGCTCCTCCTGCTCTCTCTCCTCCTGCATCTTCTTCAAAAGTTGTTGAATGTGAGTTGGAAAATTGTCCATCTCCATTGGCAAACAATTGCGTTCAGAATCAATTAATCTGTACATTAGCATATAAGCATTGGTACTGCTGCTGTAAGCACCACTGTAATAACCCCGAGTAGGACCTCCACCATAGGTTTTCTGAATATCGTAGTCGGTTATTGGAGTAACATTCTGATCGTTAAAACATAGCCACTCATTCGTCCTGAAGTCTTTGATGTAAGCATAGTAATGGCCACCACTGGCACTTCCACTGTGGATCATTATAGAAAATAATTCGTATATGTAGGGGCCACTGATTGGCCGATGCTCTTCTTGACTATGTTCAGTGCTAGATGTTGATGGGCCATTGGTCATATCAATTCCCTCATCATCATCTTGCTCGTGATTGCTCAAATGATCAGTGGTGGAATCGGCAGGCTCCCTTAGACCATTCGACGTTGGGCAATCATCTAATCCTCCACTATCAGTTGTCGAGCCATCATCGCACTTGACCCCCACACCAGCATCCTCCTCAGCTATTGGTGATTCTGGATTGTCGGAAGCAATAAATGAATTCAAATTTAGAATATCTGGAAAACTCACTCTGTCATTCAACTTAATCCTGTGAAATGTGTTGTTGTCAAAGTCAAAACGTTTCAAATGTAGGGTTAATAAGTATGGAAATTTACTGAATTTGAGGCCCTTGTGAGCGTCGCACTTTTCGTTACAAGTTTCGCAGAAATACTGATTTGTACCATCGAGTGTCTCGGGCTGTACAAATGCCCTCAAGGCTTCTTCTACACTGTTATAAGCAACATTGCTGCCAAAGGGTTTAACTGGTAAAGGTATGTCAAGGAAAGTGTCTTCTCTCGATTTTTCTGTACTGCATTCAAGACACTTGACATAATCAATCATTTTGCCCTCGTAAAGACGATTGATAAGGTCGGATTGCTGAGTGTTTTTAAACTTCTGTTCAAGTGCATCGAACATCACTCGACAAAGCTCCTGAATGTCGTGTTGCTGCCAAGCTGCAGTCGAGTCCCAGCCAAAGCTCTTGGTTAACGAGGTCGTTTCCACTGCAGCTTTTGTCGATGTCTGCAAGTTCAGGAAGAGCTTCTGCAGTTGGTAGGGAATATTTGTGCTAGCTTTATCAGTCTCTGCGCCATCGTATTCCCAATTGTACAGAGCATTTCGAAATTCTGGTGTCATGTAGAGTGCCTGCAGCAAACTATTCAAGTAGCAAGTCATAGCTTGATTTACAAGCCCTACGTAAACCATCTCTGGCTTGGTATTGGGCTCGGCTTGGGGAGCCTTCACGTCTTCCTTGCGTTCGTGAATATCCTTTTCAAGGGATTCTCCCAGGGCTACTTTAATTGTAATGGACCGAGCCGATGAATCTCCATAGCTTTTGGTAATGTTTTGGCTTTCTCTTCGGTTTTCCAACTCATTTGATTCTGAGTGCCTGAACAAATTGTTAGTTATGGTGCGGGGTAGAACCTGACACTCGGAGAGATCGTACTTTATGGAGAGAATGAGGTTCTGGTGAGGTTTAGTGAAGTCGAAGGACTGCAATGTCTCGCGGAGGGAATTGGCGGAGTCTATGGTCTGAAATGTTTCGTGGAAGGTGGCGTTTTCGTGGGAGTTGCACGAGTAAAGACGAATCGTGGTTTCGGATGGACGTGAGGCACGCACGAAAAGAATGTTACGGTAGAGGTCACCATAAGTTGTCCAGGGGGAGAGGAGAAAGGTGCGGGGATTTGGCGGCTGATCATTTGTGGGGGACACCTGTAAATAGGCAAAATTACATTACTTCGATTGCAATTCATTATATGTGGCCGTCCGCATGAAACCAGCGATAGTTGTCGAAATGAAGTTATGCATGTGGCCATATTTCTGACATTATTCTCGAAGTTTTGAACCCAAATAAAAACCTCTGAGTTGAAAATTCGCAAAGTTATGGAGGTTTGAAATCGAAAACCCAAAAAACACAGCTTTGAGAAAAATGAACTTAAAGTTGCAAATCGCATTTATAAGCATTCTAATTGACATGTAGTAGGATTTGGGTCCTTTTTATATCTAACATTTATGGAACTGCCTTCTAATGACAAATCTGAGGTGGGTTCAATTACCTGCATGAAGCAAGCCTTCGTAGGTTCGCTCGAGGATTCAGTCGTAGAGTCCTGGAAGGAAATCCTAGGAATGTTCTCATGCTCAGTGTCCCCATTAGTGATTTCACTCATTGTGTTGACTCCAATATTGGCGCAGTGGACATTTTTTGATGGTTCTAAGCCAAGGTTGGGAATAGGTGTGTTTTCGAACTTCAACGGATACTTTTTATGATTATAGTCAATGACAAGGTTGAAACCATCTGGGGAGGTGAATCCTGTGGATAGATGAAACACTGCATGGTATAGTTGACTTGCTGTGGCTTTCTGACTAAATAAAACAGTGTCCTCGTTGACACGGGCAATTATGTTGGCCAATCCCGACACAACAACGACAGTTCGAGAGGTTGTTGTTGACGTAGGTAAAAGGGCAGGTTGCGTATTTACATCCACCGCGTGGTCTATCGAACCCTTGCGGAACGACTCCTCTGTCACAGCGACCATATTCAAGGGTTATCTGCAAATTAAACATTATCAGTTTCAACTTCCTGTTTTAGACCTTTCTATAGCTCCTCGCTGAAGTGTTGAACGAAAAAGAAATCTCAGTTTGTGATGACCGCTTAAGCTGTATTTATTTCAGGGTTAATATTAGAATCAATCAAGTCTCTATTTGTGGGAGAGGAAGCTTTCAGTAATATCAAATGTCTGAGGATATTGGTGAGGTTTGGAAAAACTTTAGCATCTCAGCTTTGGCTATGGTTCATTCGATTCGAATACTTCATGATATGGGCAATACTTCCTTTATTAAATCAGTTGGAAATTTAATTGCAAATGAGGTCGAGTTATTTGTTCTCAATTACTATTAACCATATTCATGAAAAGAAATATGGTGGTCACTAGTCGGTGAGAGAAAATTGGGAATTATTTCCGACATTTTGAGGATCTTTGAAATTTTGAAAGTTCGAAATTCTAGAAATTTTTGAATTACTAAAATTTTTAAATTCTTTGAATTTGAAAATCCTTTTAATTTTGGAAATGTTAAGGTTTTTCAATTTTTTTTTTTTTTTTGAAAATAAAAAAAGAATTGAGATACATGAAATGCGGAAATTTCAGAAATTTTCAATTCTGTTACATTCCAAAATTTTGTAAATGCTTAACATGGTAAACTATTTCAAATTTTGTCTCATAAAAAATGAAGAAGTTCAAATTTCCCGGGCTGACATCATCACCCAATGTTTTTTGAATCTTGCCAACTAAATGTCAATACTGTTTTCTACAAGTCCAAAAATTCCTGTTTTTCCTTGATAGTTTTACAGAACCACTATTACCTCCTTGAATCTAGCCATCGCGTAATTTCTCAGAATTGTGTGATTTAACTGTGAAGTTAGACCATGGAGCCTCAAAATTTAGAAATCAACGAAGAATACTTCTTATACTATTAGCTTATACTATATATACTTATATATATTTTTATTTATTTTTTTAGAATAATATCTACACCAGAATGAAAAACTTTAATTTCCAAATTTCAAGCCGCACTTCCGGAAAACAATAGACATCTTGCCTCATCAAATATTCAAATTTCCCGCCACAATAGCATTGCACTATTTCATTAAATCTTTTATTAACCAAAAATTCATTAACCAAAAATCTCAATTTTTTTATTGACACTTTTCCGAAGGATCCATGGCATCCCTCAGTCTACAATTTCTCAAAATTATGAAACTTCAGTGTAAATTTAGGTCGTGAAGCTCAAAAACTTAGCGACCAACGTTGAGCAGTGGCAAAAAAAAAGTCGAGGATTATTATCACCAATTGGCAGAAATTATCATAAATTTTGGCTGTTGTCCATGAGAAAGGTGGAATACTTCTATTTCATGATATACGCGACAAAGCAGGAAGTCATGAGTGCCGATTTCTCTACGACATAAGCTAAAACTCGACACGGCACTACTCTCACAGCTTGAATTTATATTTAGAACAATCTAAACGAAGAGTTGGAAAATGGCTCTCTACACGTTGAGCCCCATGCAAGAATCCCCCTCCCAAAAAATCTTTTGACAAACACCCCAACCACAATTTCCCATTACCACCAATGAATAAACAATAAAAACTTACGTGTATATACAGCGTCTCGATTGTTTCCAACGTCCGTCAGAAATTGGTCCGATTGGTTGAATTGGAATAGATGGGCTGTAATGCGGGAGAAATTTTAGTATAAATAGAACTGTCTCCATTCAACCGATTTATTTCTAGACATTATAATTATTTATGTTCTATTTTCCTCCCTCGTTATTATTCAACATGATCTAACAGTTGACTTACTTCGCGCCTTGCAAAAACTCAAAAAAATTGCATTTTTCAAAAATGCCCCTCCCACCTCAAAATTAAGCGGAAAAAAATTTCCAATGACAACCGTGTCAACATAACAAATTTGAGAAAAAAAGGACGAACTGACATGATTTTCAAACACAAAAATTATTCGTTGACAAACTTGTTGACAAAAAAAAAAGGAATTTTGACAATGTGAAAAATGATGTTTTAGATTTTGAGATTGTTAGATATATGACATTGGCCCCCAAACGTCAAATTTTGTAATGAAATGTCCTAAAAAAGCCCAGAAAAGTGTTGGTCCAGTGTTCAAACTCCAAAATATGCGTCTCAGGTAGGACAAGTTCAAGCCAAGAGTTGAATCATTACATAAATCCCAAAATGCAATAATCAAACACTAATCACGTGGTACTGAATTAATACATTCGCATTTTAATGAATGCATTGATATTAATTTTTCTCACTGATTTTTCTTACCAAAAAAATTCGCTGACACATGTGTAACAAAATCACTCAACTTTACGCCATGTTATAATGCTTACAAGAGAAGTTACTTCGGGTTTTCGCCCGAACTCTCCCCACTTCACGATATTCAACGCCATTCTTGTGTGCGCATGCGCGTTGAGCATGTATGTACTATTCCGCGCGAAGCGTCAACCACATTCAAACGGCATTCAAACTGAAACTGGAATTGAACATGTGCCATTTCATTACAATATGGATATAGTTTTATACCGCTAAACACATACTGCTCAAATTATTGATTCATTAATTCTAATATTATAATGATATTCTGATAGACATAGCTTTTAGAATGTTAAAATTTTATAAATGTTCAAAATTTTTTCTCCTGCATATACGTGCATTATGCTGCGCAGCCCCCCCGAAAGGTTAGCACTGGTAAAGGCGCTGATATGCGGAAGGTGAAAAATACTGTATCGTCAATAAGAGATTCACTCAATCGATGACAATAATCAGATTTTTTATTAATTATTATTATTGGTATTATTGCCTATATACAACGTTTCCTCAGTAAAAAATAGAAAATTTCTCGATCGTAAAAAAGCACTGAACTATATCACTATACGTATAATCGATAGTTAAGTAATTATTGTGAATCATTAACCAACATAATTTGCGCTTAAATACAAAACTTGTGTTATTATTGAGTAGTCCGTTATGTGCCGCTTGCGTATTTCGGCGCTGCGCAGTCGAGAGGCACGGAGTGGGGAGAGTTCGGGTCGAAACCCGAAGTTACTTCTCTTGTACGAAGCATTATAGCTTTATTTTTCCAGGTTAGCCAATGGCAAGTGTTCGTGAAATATATCAGGCCGCTCATTGGCTGAATTCAAACAGCGTTGCCACGTCTCCTTTTTTATACGGATTTGGGGAAAAAAATCGGTTTGAGTTACTGCAATTTTTGTCGACTACTTGAATTTTTCGGACTTTTTCGTCGAACACTTCGGATTCTTTGCATTTGGAGGAGTTCACAATTTTTGGATTTTTTTTCAAATATCTCGTCAATTTTGCAAGGATTCTAAGAAGAGTTTGAGGAAGAAATAAGATGTGCACCGAACATCAATAGAAATATCAATATTTTGCGGGTATTTTTTGAGAAACTTTTTCGTTTTGTACCGATTCAAAAATTCCCACCATAGAATTCCACCATAGTCCTCCTGCCTCCTGGTTGAAATGATAAATTCAAGAATACGGAAATTTCTGGATTTTCATAAACATAATCATTGTCCAATTTTATATTTTTAAAACTTCCCTCTCGTTTTATGGGGCTTTGAATAAACTTCGCCTATTCTATTCCACATTAATCTCACAAATCTTATTCGAAATCTTATTTTAAAATCTTCAGAAAAATGTCATAAAACCAAAGGAATTATGTAAGAAGACTGACTTGAATAAAATTCCCATAGGGATTTCGTCACATGGTCGCATATGTGTCCCATTTCAAATTTCCCGCCAAAATGCGCCTATGCAAGGGCGGCCCGGCAACCTTGACGCGCGTTCCCTGAAGTTGTCTGAATTCTCCTTAAAACTAGTGCGCAACACTTTTTGACAGTTGGTACTTTTCAAATTTCAAAATTCCAACCCAAAAGCGTGCAATGAACGTTTTCAGGAATAACAGCTGCACTTATGCCGCTCTTTGCCGCCTTAAACTTTTATATCGCGTGCAAACAAGCGTGGGTTCCATTTAGACGTGTTTTTCGAATCGTTCCTGAGTTTTGATTTTATTTCTAACCAATAAGGCCCAAAATTAGTAAATGGTCGGACCATTTTTTATCGATTTTTCGACTAATTTTGTAGATAGTGGAAAATAGGAAAATTTGCATTTTGGAAAATGTCGTTCAATTTCAAGGAGATTAGTGAACAGTTGGAGGCTAGCACAAGTGGCCGAGGAGCCGGCGTTTCATTTTCTGGAAAATCCCTGAAACTCGATTCTGAGAATGATGGTGAGTAATTCAATTGACAAACCACAATTTTTTTTTTAATTCATACTGTCAAAAAAATTTACGTATTGGCTGAGATGCATCATAACCATTGAACAGATTTATAATTGTCAAAGTGCATAGTTTCTGGGGCCATATTTGCACGATTATTAAATCAGCAAAGTGTTAGATTTTTTTATGGCAATGATTATGAATTATAATAAACGAAAAAACGAAAAAAAAAAAAAATAAGAGAGAAAAAAAAATATATATATAATAAACGAAAAAACGAAAAAAAAAAAAAAATAAGAGAGAAAAAAAAATGAAAAAAAAAAGAAAAAAAAAACAGGATAAACAGAAGAGAGAACTTCCCGATCTCAATGTGTATTTTTATATGGGGAACCATTTTCTGACACTTTGTGTCGTATCTCTTCGCTCTTACGATGAAACCATATAAATCATTCAATTTGTTAATAACACTTGACCGCATCAGTGTTTGGGCATAGCGTTCCTTTCGGACTTGAACACGAGTGAGACGTGTCGATTATAAAAAAAAAAAAAAAGCTCAAGTTTGAATTCAAATTTTCAAGCTCAATTTCTCCATCTTTTAATCCTGTTCTTGTTTTATTCAGCAAAGGAAGTCTGTGACGAGATTCAAAAATGCGAGAAGATGTCTTACCTCGATCTTGAGGGCAACACACTGGGTCCAGATGCTGCCAAAGCTGTGTCTAAAGCCCTGGAGACTCATGGTTCTCACCTGAAGCATGCCCTATGGAAGGATTTGTTCACAGGTCCCACAAATTTAAATGAACTACCACAATTTCTAATTGTAACGAAACAAAATTGAAAATCCTTTCACAATTTCAAAAGAGTTGAACAAATCAAAATTTGAAGCTTTAATGGAACTCATTAAATATTAGAAAATTTCCATTGCTCACTCTCTAAAATTATGGAAGCTTTTAACCCACTATATTTCAATTAATTCAGGTCGCATGAAAACCGAAATTCCCAAGGCATTGGAGTATCTAGGAGGTGGTTTAAACAGAGCTGGGGCTCGCTTGGTGGAGCTCGACCTGAGTGACAACGCTTTTGGCCCAATTGGAGTCCAGGGTTTAGCTGCTTTCCTGAGATCTAGCACCTGCTATACCCTTCGCGAACTTCGGCTCAATAACAACGGGTTGGGAATCACAGGTTCGTCACGTTCAATTTTTTTCAACAATCAACGTTCAACAAATAATTTATTGTTTATTCATTGGCCGTTGATGCAACTAGTGTTTGGCTAATGACCTCTGCGGTCTTAGTGGTTGCTTTTATATATGGGTCATTCTCCCAAATACCGTCAAAGTTTTGACCACTATGTTTTATTATTGAACAATTTTCAGTTTATGAATTTTTAGCCAAACTTGAAATTATAGCTGTGAGAATTAATTAAAAAAAAAAATTTCGTGATAAAAACGAATTGCGATTACTCAGCTATACTTAGACTCAAATACTTGAAAATTAAGTATAATACTTCTCTAATATGGTGGTCAAAACCTCGACGGTATTTGGGAGAATGAGCCATATATATACATTTACACGGCCGATTGGGCTTATGCCACAGTGCCATAAAAAAGAAGAAGAAGAAGAAGATATACATTTACCTTGTCAAGAGTATATCTATATATATAAAGATACTGCGAGAGAATTGTAAAATAATTGACATAACACCTTTTCCATTACCTAGGTGGAAAAATGTTGGCAAAAGCCCTCATGGATTGTCACACAAACAGTTCAGCAGAGGGCAAGCCCCTGGCCCTAAGAGTCTTCATTGCTGGACGCAATAGGTTGGAGAACGAGGGCGCCACAGCTCTTGCAGGGGTTTTCGAGACATTGGGAACTCTCGAGGAAGTCGTAATGCCACAGAATGGAATCTATCACATCGGTGTGTCAGCCCTAGCTAAGGGTCTCTCCAATAATCCTGGATTGCGCATTCTCAATCTCAATGACAACACTGTAGGCCCCAAAGGGGCGCAGGCCCTTGCCGATGTTCTCCACAATTTCAAATCTCTCGAGTCCCTCAATCTTGGTGACTGCTTGCTGAAGAGCAAAGGGGCTTTGGTCATCGCTGATGCTCTAGGTATTTCAGTATCAATCAATTTAATTCGAGTAACAATGAGAGAAAGTTACATTGGAAAAAGGTCTTGACCTTCCAAAATTTTTAATTTTTTTTTAGGTTGTCAAAGTTTTGAAAAATTTCCTAATTTGGGAGATTTCAAAATTTTAAAAGAGAGAACTAACAAAATCCTATATTTCCATTTTTTTATTATTATTATTATTATTATTATTATTATTATTATTATTATTAATCCAATGTTTTCTGAAATTCAAAAACTTTCAACGATTAAAAAAAATCTGGTAGCATGAAATTCTAAAAATTGATTTAAATGATCCTCACAAATTTAATTAAAAATCAAAGAATTTTCAAAACCTTCTTGGCCTTAGGTATTTCCGGCAATCACAATTTGCTTTTGGAGCTTAACCTGACGTTCAATGAGATCAGGACGAGGGCCGTGGAGGCCTTGGCTCGTGCTGTAGCCGACAAAAGCCAGATGAGTAGTCTTCAGTTGGATGGAAACTTTTTTGGAGAGAGTGGGCGAAATACTTTGAAAGATTCTTTGGGAAATTCTGAGAGAATCGAGGCATTGGGAAGTCTCGAGGAAGACGCCACTGATGATGACGAGAGTGAGGAGGAGAATGAGAGCGATGAGGAGACTGAAGACAAGGAGGACGATGAGGAGGGAGAGGATGATGATGATGAGGTGTACATTGAGAAGGAACAAACTGTGCAGACGCCAATTCAGATGAGCATGAAAAATCCCATTTCAGTTCGTGAGTTCATGAAGGCACCCACTGGGGAAAATTTATTGTTGATTGAAGGGGACAAGGTGGATGGTTTCTTGGAGTATGCCAAGGTATTTCCCAGTTGTCTCTCATTACTTGTGTGTGTGTAAACGCTTTCCTACTTACTCGACTCAAATAACCAGAACATAAATTATTAGGAGTAATTCCTATTATATCTCGAGAACAATTTGGTTTAGAATGAAGTCAAAACTAATTTTTGTGTGGGGAATAAAATTCTCCTCCAAAAATGTCTATATATAAAACTTGTCGTATATATATATAATATATATAAAACCAGTCATAGAGGATATTCAACAGGTATAGTCAAAACAAAAGTTTATTACCCTTTCTATAATTCCTTATATTTATCGCCAATAATTTTCAATTAATATCTCAACTCGTTAACAACAACAAATTAATGAAAAAAACTTTTCGTCAATCGTCATGAAATTTTTACCATTGTTTTATATCTGCTTCAATAGTAAATTTTCAAAATTTCAACAAATTTTTATATTTTGAACTGTATTTACAGAAATTTTTATTTTTCCCATAAGAGGCCGTGTTAATTGACAACTTCGATAATTAATAACTACAAAACGGTGTTGTGAATCAATCTGAAATTTCATACAGGCATCTGTTATCGCTTCAAAAACATTATGTCAAAATTTCAAGCAATTCTTATATCTTCGCCAATATAAGTGGAATATCCTTAAAGAGGACATTGACCTTTAACAAAATATTGACAAAAGAAGAATTTTGGGAATGATTGCAAATTTCGGAGATGTTTGTTTACCATAAACCTTTTAATTTCGTATTCTCATTATATAGACACTCTGTCAGGAAGAAAACTCCCAGGAATCCGAGAAATACGTCGACGAGCTACTCCACATCATTATGAAGGTATCATCTCACTGTGGTAGTGGATACGGTGATGTGAGAATTGAGGCTGAACGATTAACAGAGCTCCTCTACTCGAAACTATTTGATTATGCATCCGGAAACGATCAAATGTCCAAGTTGAATAACAATTTGTTGGTCAATTTGGGACTGATAAAAGTGAGTTATTTTTCACATGGTTCAATTTTATTTCTAATTCTTATCATTTTGAATTTTCTTTTAAATCTTCCTTTTCATTTTCTTCTCAATGATGGGCTCTTCCCAATTTTTGTTGGTTCCAAAAACTATTAATCTCACACTTCTGCTGTGATTTTCTTTTTTTTTACCATTCGAATTTTGAAATTTTTAAAGAATTGGAAATCATTGAGATGGTTGAAGTTTTTAAAATTTTGGAAATCATTAGATGATATAGAATTTTGAAGCCATTTAGGAATTTGAAAAAAAAAAATTCAAAAATTCAATTCTACAATTGCAGAAAAAAAACGATACATTAGAGAAATGACCAAGCCAACTGTTCTTCTTAATTCACTTACTGAAATTAATTTCCAGAGCGAAGACAAGAGTGCCTGCAGAATTGATTGGAACCTCGAGGGTTGTTTCAAAGCCCTAGAGAAGGTCGTGCAGAAAGACTACTTCCCATCATTAACGAAAGACGGCCTAAAACTATTCATCGAAAAGCCAATAACAGGAAAAAAATTTGTGGATCCCTTCCAAGAGGTGAAAACTTCCCTGAAAACAGTTTTGAACCGACTTCCTAGCACGTAACCCCTAGCCACTCAAAACAAGTTGTAAATGTTCTTTTCCAAAATCCTGAGAGTCATGAGTGCAGAGATATATATTTATTAATTAATTGCAACCACTTGAGATATATTGGTGCGCTGTGCTGAGACTTAGTAATTTCTCGTCAACTCTGTAAAAAAAATATTAAAACGCTCATTTCTGTTTTTAATATTTTAATACAAAAGCGTCTGAATCCAAAGTTGTTTGAATTTATTTTATTCTGAAGCCCCCCAAGATTTTTCGTTATTCGCAGAATCAGCTCTACCAAATGGTGAATGCATGCCACTGAAATTGGTCCGAATGAAAGCCGAACAATACTCAGAATTTTTGGTAATTGGGAAATTCCAAGAATGTTAACACATTAAAAAATTGTGAAAATATGAGTTAAAAAAAAACCGAAATTTGAGAAATTGTGAACGTACACTTTCAAGGTAAACAAAAAAAAAGTGGGGCGTCATGGGACACTTGGTAGATGTGAAACATGGAAACATTAATTTGGATCTAAATTGATCCAAAATTTTTGACGATTTCTCGAAAAATTGGAAATTTTCAAATACTCAGTTCTTTTAAATGTTTGAAAATGTTTTTCCAAAATTTCACGAAACTTTGTCAAATTTTTAAAAAATATGCAAATTGTTCAAGAATGGTTCCAAACACTTTCTAAATTTTTCCACAGTTTTATTCAAATTATTAGAATTTTTTCCAATTTTGTTCTAACTTCTTCCACGTGTTTTGTAAATCTTTTCAATTTTTTTTCAAATTTTTAGAAAAGTGCTCCAAATTTCTTCAAACTTGTAGCCAAATTTTTTTCAATTTAAAACAAAAATTGCAAATTTTTTCAAAATTGTTCTGAATTCTGGCCAAACTTTTCCAATTTTGTTGTAAGTTCCAATTTTTCTGTAAGTTTTCCCTAATTTTTCAAAAATTTTCTAGAATTAGCCAAATTTTTTCTAAAAGTTTTTTCCAAAAAAAATGTTTTCCGAAAGATTTTTACAATTCTTTCAACATCTTTCTAAATTTCAAAGTTTATTGAAAATTTTTTAATTTTTTCCACGTCTTTTCAAAAATTTTCCAAACTTTGTCAAAATTTTTGAGAAATTGTTAAAAAAATTTTCTCATTTGTTAAAAAAAAATTCCAATTTTGTCAATTTTTTTTTGAAACGCTGTAGCGCATCTCAATATGTACATACAACTTGTGCGCATCGCCTTTGCGTCGATGGCAGAGAGGGGGCGATGGGAAACCACTAGAGTATATCTATATATATATTTGTACCGGAAATTCCTGTTTCAGCGAGAATTTTTTCCCAACGCAAGCGCCGCATTAGATGTTTCACATCAAAAACAATAAATGGACTGTGGGTCTGCCCTTCCGTGGGCCAAAATCAAACTTCCCGATGCCTGCGTGTGTGTGTACTATCTTTCCAATCTCTCATCTTTCTCACCACAGAGCTGCCCAAATGATTTCAATTGTTTATAACGCTCTAACGCCGAAACAGTTAGAGATACAAAAAAAGTCATAGGACACAAAATATGTATTTTTTTATAAGGAACAACATTTATTGAACACATTTTTGCGTATCTATAATATTTCGTGAGATACAGCGTTATGAACAATTGAAATTGTTGATAACAAGAGGCACCCGCAGACATATATGGATCAAAACCTAATCAGCTCTAAGTTACGGCAAGACGCACATGTGCTAAGGTCGACTATCCTAATAGTCGAGAATTAATCGGTAGATCCGGAAAAAAATGTTGGAACCTTGTTCGTGCTTTTTTGCTTTTCATATGTTAATATAAAAACAGATGACTCCAAGTTCGTTTGGATTTAAATAATTCTGCCTTCCTCGAGACAAAAAATGGGAACTTTACAGGTTTATGTATGCGACTTTCAAACAGTTTTACACTTTTCAACAGTTTGAGGTTGTTAGGGATTCATCGTGTGAATTAAAAGAAAACCAAGTCACAGATTGATAAATGAGACATAGGCCTAGAAGTACATGACTAAACTTTAAATTCCGGCCTCTTTGAAACAGTTGAGGAGCATAATAGTTAGAAAAAAAATTGAAAGAAAATTTAGAACAGTCCTAAAAATATTCAACATACCAAAATTTTTAAAAGTCGGAAAGTCAAGAAAAATGTTAAATTTTAACCTTCTCGAAAAATTGCAGGAATCTCTCAAATCCCCAAAGTCTTGCGCATTTTCAAAATGTATAAACAAAAATTGGAGTTCTTAGAAATTCTCAAAATTTTGGGAATTTTGGAACTTTAAAAATATTCAAAAGCTTCAGGAACTTCTGATAAAAGTTAAGATCTCGCAACTCTGCGGAGAATTTGAGACTTTTCAAGCTTTGCGAAAATTTTGAAAATGGAAGTTTTGTTTGAATGGGAAATTTCAAAAATGTTGAAAATTTCAGAAATTTTCCACATTTTAAGAACTCGAAAAATGTGCATTTAAAAAATGTGGAACTTTATTTATTTAAAAAAAAAAAAAAAAACACAATTCCTCAGAATTATCCAAATTCTCGAAAAATGTAAAAATCAACCGAAATGCTGCAGCATATCCTTGACAACAGTTACCGTTCAACAAAATTTCAATCCAACTATTTTTTTAGTATTATTATTTTGGTGACAAGTTTTCTTGAACTTGAAAAATCAATTGAATCGAAATTTCAACTCTAGATAGTTCTTCAAAGGTGCCAAGTTACCGAATGACTTGTATTACACAATATTTCCACCTCATGATTGGACCCTGAGGAACAAGGTGGGGAGCAATTTGTCCCAAGATATAATTTTTTTACACTTTGGTAAATTCCTTATTACGACGTTTTGGAATGAAGTGTTCGAGGATCCCATCCAGGGTGGAACAGCTCGGGCACCAGAGGCGCACAGTGCTGAGAAGCCTGGTCCTCCATATATTTATTTGCCTGGAAAATGATTATGCAATTAGTTGATACTGCTATAAAAATTAAAGTAGCTAAAAAATTCCGCAACGTAGGAATTTATAAACCAAATTTTGAAATATTGTTTTGGGTTGGGACCATTGTTTCAAAATGGTGGAAATTTCGAATGTTTTTGTCTTTTCCCGGCATTCATTCAAAGTAGTTTTTTTTTAATGTATCATTTTCAAAAATTCTTGTCAGTAAGGCACTTTGCATACAAAAGCTGAGTGGAGTGTGACACTACTCATAACATAATTAATTTTTCTGAGTTCCATGATTCTTTCATTTTCTAAAAATTTGGTATATTTTTGGAGATCTTTGTGATTTTTTAAAGAATTTTAAATGGGGCGTATTTTTGCTACAGATTTTTTTTCTGATCAAAAGAAAAATCTGAAAAAAATTTGGGAGTATTTTTTTTCATGGTAGAGCCTCAGAAAAAATCGCCATCTAAATCTGAAGAGGTAACGGTCACGGGTTGTCCAAGTTGGTATGGAATGCCCCATATATAGATTATCTTGTGAAGATTATATCTATATATTTTAATTTCATGTTTGAAAATAATTAATGAAGAAATCACAAGATAATCTATATATGGGGCATTCCACGTTAAATCGTCGGACTGGGAACCCGATGGTTTCGGATTTGCATAAAAATGCACATATCTGTTCCTCAGCACAAACAAAAAGACACGTATTTTTTCGTTTTTTTTAATAAAAATTTTAACAACAATTATATAAACAAATGGAGATATCTCAAATACGCCATTTTTTATTTGAATGAAACTTGAAATATATATTCTGTATTGATTTACGATTATTTTGAAAAAAAGTCGTTATAGGATCTCGTGAAGGGAATTTTTTATGAATTTTTGAAGTTGAAGTCATCAGAGAGTATTATTGGTGACAATTGACCACTGATAATTTTTCAAGTTAAATCTGCATATAAATGACCCCAGAAAAGATGTTAATTAAACAAACAAAAGCAAGGTTCTAGTAATGTTTATAAACAAATGACCATAACTCGAATATTATCAATTCTATGAAAAAAAACATAATACACAAAAATGTAGTACGGAAAATTCTGCGCAAAAAATGTTAACATACTTTTTGCGTAAAAATGGCGGTTTTCTTGATATTACCGCAGAAATGCTAATAATCAGTTCCCATTCCTCGTATTGGCGTAAAAAATAGTGGTAATATAAAAAAAAACAGTAATTTCTCACGCAAAAAGTATGTTAACATTTTTTGGGCAGAATTTTCCGTACATTTTTGTGCATTATGTTTTTTTTCATGGAATTGATAATATTCGAGTTATGGTCATTTGTTTATAAAAATTACTAAAACCTCACTTTTGGTTATTTAATTACCATCTTTTCCGGGGTCACTTATATGCAGATTTAACTTTTTTCTGGTCACATTATGGAAAACCACCATAATAGCTTAAAAAATTATCAGTGATCAGTTGTCACTAATAATACTCTCTGATGACTTCAACTTCAAAAATTCATAAAAAATTCCCCTGACGAGATCCTAGAACGACTTTTTTTTCAAAATGATCGTAAATCAATACAGAATAGATATTTCAAATTCCATTCAAATTAAAAATGGCGTATTTGAGATATCTCTATTTGTTTATATAATTGTTGTTAAAATTCTTTTATTAAAAAAAAAACAAAAAATACGTGTCTTTTTGTGTGTGCTGAGGAACAGATATGTGCATTTTTATGCAAATCCGAGACCATCGGGTTCCCAGTCCGACCATTTGGAATGCCCCATATATACCGCAGTGAACGCAAAAGCTAATTGAATAATGTATTATTATACATTAAATTAAAACCAACGGGAAATTAAAAACATTAAAGTAGTTAATTTTGATAAATCTCTGATCGAATAACTAAAAATTTAATTTTTAAACATGAAACATAATACCTGTCCTAGCCTTGCTACAGCGCAACATTTTCTAAAAACTGAAAGAATACTTACGAGATAAATAACAAGTTGCTGCTTAATTAAACTATCACAGTCTTGTCCCAAAGTCGATGGATATTTCACATCTCCCTTATCGCTCTCCATTACATCCGTTATTTTTTCTATGCAGAGGCTCTCGTTTACTGGACTTGCATTCTCAAATAAATCTGTAATAATTCAAAATTTCTGACTGCTCAATCCACTTTCATCCACGAACAAACGATGGTAATTTCAGAAGGATTTTCTAAAGCACTTACGCTGAGTCCTGATAACAAGTGGTCTCGTCGTACTTCCCACTGTATCATGAGTCGGCTTTCCCAGATATTGTGTCAATACTTCGAGACTCTGACCACTCTCAACAAACAGTTGTGGATAACGATGCATCAATAATTTTGTTAATAACATATTTGCGCGATTATGAATCAGGTTGCTTGTGGGAGTGCACATTATCTCATCGTCAGTTCGACGAACGAGCAAAACCCGACCATCATACCTTAAATGAAAAAGAAACATATTAGATTGTACATAACTTATTATTCACAGTTTTATTCACTATTTGTTGGAAAATACTGCTATTTTTTTTATATCAATTAACATTACGACTCTTTAAATTCATTACGTTTTGCTAATTTTCTTAAAACGAATGAGTTCGAAATTTGTGGCCGTCCGCTCCTAGTTTCCGAGATATTGGCATTTGACTGAAATCTCGCCAAAAATGCCATTGTTTTTTTTATCAGCCCATTCATAACTAGCACTCTTCCCACGTCGAATGAGACCTATTTAATCTCATTCTCATAAGTATAAGTCGGAAGTTTTCTCTTGGAAAGAAAAACGGAAAAACGGCCCTTGTTGTCGCTCGCTCCAAACAATTAACTTTTTGAATTATTATCCCGCATTCAGTGATTGGCGCAGTTATTACAGGCACAAATATTGGTTCCATAGTGTATATTTCATCTGAGAGGATCTCCCATATTTTGGTTTAGGAAAATGTAGAGATGGAAAAGAAATTTTTTGCACTTTTTAAAATTGTAGAAGTACCTGACAAATGCTCAAAGAGAATGAAAAAAAAAAATTGGAAGCATTCGTACCTCTTCAACTGCTCAGCCACAGCAAGATTCAAATGTTCTCTGATAACGTTTCTTACAATACTGTCGATTGCGGTGGGCATTCTTGAAGTGGCCAATGGTAGAATATCGTCGAAAGTTGCGTCTAGGACGAGCCCATGGACCTGGGGATAATTCATAGCTGCCCAGGTGGACGTGTAACCCCCGATACTCCATCCATACAAAATAATTTGATCCTCAGAAAAGGATAAATTTTCCTTTGCAAATCGCATTACTGCGTCGATGGCGTCAATCTCGGACGGCGGATAAGGAGCGCCCTGCAAAGTTTTATTTATTCATTAGTTCAATTTGGGGTGTAATAATTCTGAAGTTTCTTTTCTGTCATTTTCTTATGTCAAATTAAATTATATTATTATGAATTTCCTTTTCTCCTTCATACTGTGTATATAGCCGATTGGTGTTGTGTAAATGAATAAATAAATAAATTTCATTTGAGGTTTTTAAAAATCTAGGATGTTCCAAGATATGAATTATGTAATTAAAGAAAAAACTCCCAATTATCAGAAGTTTTATTTTTGATTGGCAAAACTTGCAAAATTTTGAGGAAAAAAAATAAGGACGTCAAAAGTTAAAAAAAGAAATCATAAATCCAAGGAATGTAAATTATATACATTCAAAAGTTTCTGAAAAATTTCGAAATATTTTTTAATATACTGACTGTACTGCCACCAAAACCTGGATGATTCCATCCAAGGACAGAGTATCCTTTATTGAGGGGGGTCACCATAATTCCAGTCTCGTAAAATCCGCAATTTCCCTCACACGTGATAACGAGAAAATTTCCATTTCCCGATTTGCTTCGTCTATCGACGAACATAGCGTCAATCTCGAGCTTTTCAAATGTGATGATTTTACATCTCTGGCCTCCCATGTCGATCAGATCAGTTCTGCCTTGAATCAGGGCTGCTTTCAGGGCCATATTCAGTATTGTCATGCTCCCAGGGTACATAAGTTTAAGAGCAATTGTGTGAGCAACAACGTACGAGATTATTTTACAAGGCACCGCTAATAGCAAATCTTTTCCTCGCCTCGTTGTTCCCCTCGAGCTTGTCAACATTATTCTCTTCCTGCCGTCCGGCCTGTAAAAAATACCATTTGAGGATTCCCATTCTGAGTTAAATTTCCGATTTTTGTTTAATAAAACAGATAATTGAAACGATTTTTTTCAATGTTTCGAACATTCGAAAAATCTTAGTCTTAAAATTTTTGCTTTTTGTTGGAATTATTTGAATGGTCGACATTTTCCAAATGTACCATTTGAAAAAAATGAATTATGTGATTTTTCCGAAAATTATCCATTTTTATAAACCGTCGAAAATTTTCGAATTTTTTTTCCATTTTTAGAAAAAAAAAAAAAATCTTTTTAAATCAACAAGGATCAATGAAGCTGTTGCCAAACCGTCCGCCCAACTTACCGATCTATCGAAGTAACATGAAAATCGGATGGCCATGCCCAAAATTCGAAATCATACTTCAGAAGATCCTGTTTCGATTCATAATTATATGACTTCTTAGCTTTATTGAGAGTTTTGAGGAACTTCAAATATGCGGGATTACTAGCTCGTGCATATCCGCGTACGGCTAACGAAGCGATTAAAATGAAGCCAGCACCAGCGACAATTTTCGTGAGAGAGCAAGCACTCTCTGTCATTGAATAGCTTCGACGATACATATACGTCGCAATGAAGGGTAGAGCATACAGGCTAATGGACCATATTGCAACAAACTGAAACAAAAGTTAATAAAAATAAAGTCAAAAAATTTACAGATTTCCTAGAAAAAGTTCAATATTTCGTTAACAGCTGATTTTCAGGGAAAACATTGTTTAACATTTTTGGTAAAGGATTTCATTGTCGATAAGACAAGTAATTTGTGATTGTTCCCCAAGTGGACTCGGTCTAGACATAAACTCGAAAATTCTCATTTTTTAAGAACTTGGTTCAAAAGAAAAAAAAAAAAATTAATGAAAAAAAAGGTTCAAAAGAAAAAACTACCAAACCGATTTGGAATAACGACGATGAATTATAAATATTGCGGGATATTCTGATATAGATTATATAGTCAAACAAGGGCACATATGTACTGTGCAAATATTCTTGATGCAGTTGATCAGCTGTTGATGATTTTAATGTCTCGAGAGTTTCCCATGCATATTGTAACTTACCGATGTTATCACGTGGTCTCCCCACCTTTCAAACCCATTCGCTTCATATGATTTCTGCAAGTCAACATAGAATTCCAATAAATATTGATAAATAACCTCACAATATTCATATTATCACCACATCATGCAACAAAAACATTGTCTATTTACCCATGTTGTTTCTTGAATTTTGTACAGCTTTGGACTGAACGCGCACTCCCACGCGGTCCTTATGATTGACATATCTTAGTCGGTTATTCCACCGATTGCGCTATATTTTTTTCCAAAATAACGCAATTATCGATGGGAAAATGCAGTGCGCTGAGAAGTTCACTCAATCTTCAATTACTCCAAGTACTCCAACCCAACTTTTCATTGGGCACTCTCATGCCCTCTTCCGTTAACAGTAGATGTCATCAAAACCGCGTTACCTTTAAATCGTGATGCATTCATTGGTCGATTCAGATACTAGTTCCTTGCCACATGCGATTCTGATTTCCATTTTTATCATGGCGTCGATAATCGAGATTTTTCTTCGATAATCGAGTTTTTTTCTTCGATAATCGATTTATTGCGATTCCCATTCGATTTGTGGTCGAAGCTCTCAATTATATACTAGTTCCATGCCGGTGGCCGCTACGCGGCCGCATACATTTCCAAATGCGATTTCGATTTCAATTTTTATCATGGCATCGATAATCGAAATTTTTCTTCTATAATCGAGATTTTTCTTCGATAATCGAGATTTTTCTGCGATAATCGAGATTTTTCTGCGATAATCGAGATGTTTCTTCGATAATCGAGATTTTTCTTCGATAATCGATTTATTGCGATTCTCATTCGAGTTGTGGTCGAAGCTCTCAATTATATATAAGGACTAGTTCCTTGCCGGTGGCCACTACGCGGCCACATGCATTTCCATATGCGATTTCGATTTCAATTTTTATCATGGCATCGATAATCGAGGTTTTCTTCGATAATCGACAGTTTTATTCTATAATCGAGTTTTTCTTCGATAATCGATTTATTGCGATTCTCATTCGATTTGTGGTCGAAGCTCTCAATTATATATAAGGATAAGGACTAGTTCCTTGCCGGTGGCCGCTACGCGGCCACATGCATTTCGAAATGCGATTTCGCTTTCAATTTTTATCATGGCATCGATAATCGAGATTTTCCTTCGATAATCGAGTTTTTTCTTCGATAATCGATTTATTGCGATTCTCATTCGATTTGTGGTCGAAGCTCTCAATTATATATAAGGAACATCGTGAAGTTGGTTGGTAATCGCGTTCGCGTCGATAAAGATCGATATTTGTAATATCGATTTCGGGCTTAGTTGTCAAAAGTATGACAATTGTTCAAGTTGTCATAACTTATGTACTTATTGAAAATTATATACACAGAATATTCCGGTCACGAGAAAACGATGGAACTAGATTTGTCAAAGATTCAATTCGCCTCCCTAATAATCGCATCGTGGTCGAAATGAGCGTGCGCAATTTCATCAATTTTGACAAACTCTTTTCGCGCCAACATTCCTGTTACGGGTTTTGGCGCGAAAACCACGATTTGAATGAGCGAATTGAGTGATTGACAAATGCATTGGCTGACCACGGTATAGTCCAACAGTATAGTTCAACAATGATAAAAGTCAATTCCAAAAAGTATATGAACTATAGATGGTAAAAGAGTAAGTTAGGAATAGTCGCAAGTTTGCCTAAAACTGAGGTTAGAATCGCCTTTTATGTAGCGCACATACAGACGTAGAAGAAGAAATGATTGTGGAGTAGTCTGTCCACCTTTCGATTGCAAAATAAATCAGATGTTTATTTCAATAGTTTCATTTTTGACAAGTGAGCGGTTCCAAGTTCAAGGTCGTCGCGTTACACTGAACTTTCAGTTTTTTTTAGCAATTTCTTAGCAATAGCTTTTTGAATTTGTGTCGTCCTAACCTCGCTCCCCGACCGATTGTTACACTGTCAATTAAGAAACGGTTGATTATGCTGATTGGCCATTCCATAACTATATTGACTAGTCTTTTTAATTGTTCTCTTTATTAGATAATTATGGCTGATGTAGAAGCGAAAAAAGCGAAGTTGAGAAATGCCAGGATTAAAGCGGTTAAAGCTGCTAAGTAAGTTAGGATTTTATTGTCGGGAATTTTTCGATTAATCTGATCTTAAACGACTTAATTTCTTAATTGTTCTTGATGAATATCTAGCTTAAAATTGGAGCAAGCTGTTTCTTCTAGATCTCCACCTATTATATCTAGTTTAAACTTTTCTATGAAAGCCCATCAAAACCTATCACTTCTGATAAAATCGACGAGCTTCCTAATGTTTGTAAAACTCACAAAAAAAAAAATGAGGAATTTCTGTCCGTAGTTTCGGAAAATTTGAGATTTTTTTTTTTTTAATTCTGTTGATCTCGAATTGAAATCTGTAATTTTTAATCGAATGGATTTTCATTTTCATAAAAACATTCTAAGGAGATTCGGAAATATTTTCTGATTCATGAATCTGTCAATATAACTGGAATTGTTATTATTACAGAAAGCTTCCAACAGCTATTTTGCTTCAGAGGAAAGTGGAATGCGATGCGAAAGCCCTGAAAATTGTCGAGCGCCTGATTGAAACACAGGTTGAACCATCATGGATGCTGCTAAACGTAATGAACAAATTCTTATTATTTTTTCTTTGAACAGTTTCTGTAAAGGTCAATAATTTCCACAAAACAGTTGTTATAAAAACTTTGACTCTTACATTCAGACATTTCCCAAAGAAATGTAATACGATCTGCCCCTGCAATTTCGTTGGCGATCTTTTCCGAGGTTCTTGCTATGAAAAAAAAGTACTCTCAAATTTTTTTTCCGATTTTTTTCTTGTTTTTTTAATCAGTCAAAATCTGAAACAAAAATAGGCTCCGGCTTAAAATTCTGAAAAAATTCACAAAAATCCCAAAAAATATACTAAATTTTGAGAAAATAAAATAAATATAGAACTCCAATTTCGGTAAAAAAAAATCAGAAAAATTAATTATGTCATGAGTAGGTTCACACTATTTTTGGGGCCTATTTTTGCTACAGATTTTATCTGATTAAAAAAAAAACTGAAAAAATTAGAGAGTACTTTTTTTTTCATGGTAGAACCTCAGAAAAAATCGCCATCGAAATCTGAAGAGGTAAGTGCCACGGGTTGTCCACTTCGGTATGGAATACCCCACATATATTTTTCTGAGCACTGCACTATTATTTACCCATATTCGTCTTTCTTCCAGCTTTCCCAAATCAATCGCTCCCACTTAGAGGACATAATCGAAGAGCGAGCCATTCAAAAGCTCTGCGGTTACGCCTTATGTGACAATGCCCTCACAAAAGTTGTCAACAACAAGTACAAAATATCCACACTTCGCAACAAAGTCTACGATATTCAAAAGACCAAAAACTTCTGCAGTTTCTGGTGTTACTCAGCCACGGAATATCTTCTCGAACAAATGTTGACGAGTCCCTTATGGCTGCGCGCCGAGGAAGAAATTCCAGAATTCCAGATATTCGACAAACCAAAAGATAAAATGAAAAATCCACCTGGAGTTGAAGTGAACATCGTTGGACTGGATCTCCCGTCCGAGACCGATTCGACCGGAACTCGGGAACAAGTCCCTGCAAAACACGAATGCAATTTAACAGGTTCCCACTCTACCGACACCTCAGAGAACTCTAACGAATTCGTCACAAAAGTAATTAAAACGACTGAAAAATTAGGAAAAGATAGTCAATCGTGTCTTGGAGACCTCAATGAATTTGCAAGACCAACTTCCGGAATAAAATTTCCAGCGGAAACCATGAAAATCGCAGAGGAACCATGCGAAAAGCCCGCAGATTTATCTGAGGACACCGATAAACTCCAAAGAACTCCTCCGGATTTGACAATTTCCAAGAAGATAGAATGCGAAGTCAAGTCCGATGATTCCCTAGTGGAATCAGTTGCAGACCGGAAACGGTCAGAGCGTCCAAAGCCGACGAAATCCGAATTCACAAAAAATACAGACAAATCGAAAAGAGCGAAGCAAAGACCGTCAGTGTCGATAGCATCCTTAACATCACGGGTAGAAAAAAGTCTCGGAGAATGGATAACTAAGCACACGATAGACCTTCTCCACGGTGATGACTCGACGAGGCAGCGCCTCTTAGAGACTCTGACACTTCAAGACAAATACGGAGAGCTCTGCAAAAAGCTCAACACTATACAAATTGAGGAATCGAAGGAAGACCGCGTTTCCGCGATTCAATCAACGATCCTCAAACCCGCGCCTCACTTTTCCGTTTTAAAACAAGAAGCTGAGTCGCTTGAAGTGAAAGTTCGAGCTTTCTACAAGGGGAGTACAGTAATTGAGCCAAAAGCTCTCGAGGAAGATAAGGAGGAAGAGGAAGATACGGAGAAAGTTGTTCCACTTACTCCTGCGCATGCGCCCATGGCTTTACGGCGCCGGATTTTTTTAGATAAATTGAACAAAGTTTTGCCCGATCTTCTTGGGACTCTTTCGGGTCCAGGGCAGCATCAGTACAAATATACGCCGGATAAAACGGCCAAAGTGAAGGCTCTAGTTAGCACTTTCATGCTTTCTGCTACGAACATTGTGTTTAAAACTGCCGAGTGGACGCTTGTGGCATTTTTAATTATTAAGATACTCAGTGTCATTGATGGTAATGTGAAGGACTTGTTGACGACGAAACAGGCGAACATGTACATGTCCATGATTTTGATGTCTTATCAGCTGGATTGTGGTTATTTGGATAGAATTGTTTTGCCTTTGATAACGAAGCATTGTGATGATAGTGATGATCATTGTGAAATGTGATATTTTCTGTATCAATAAATTTGGGGATACAAACAAAACTTCACGATTTGTAATTTCCGTTTGCCATTCCTACATTTTCCAATACGTCAATTAAATGTTTAAGGACTGATTTCAGAAAAAAATACTAGTATGGGTAAATGGGTGTGACCCGTGAGGTTCACACCGAAAATTTGCAAAATTCAGAATTTTAAACTATCCCATTTATCAAGCAGATTTGATAGTTTATTAAAATTGAGCCCCAGGTGAGAATGAAGAACACGACATGTTTGTTTTCTTGTAAATTAATTTACTGAATTGATAAATCTGTACAATTACATTGTCAATCTTTCTTCGTAAAGAAAAAACGTTGTTTTACCTCAATCTCGTAGAGTCATTGGTCAATTCAGTGAAGTAGATCATAACAAGCTGATTAAGGAATTAGTTTTTGAAAGTGTTCTTGCTTTGAATGAAAAGATATCAAAAAAATTTGGTGAAACATAAACCAACTTGTTGCGGTCTATCACTCAACTGAATTATAAATGTCTTTGGACTGAGTACACCCAAGAAATCTTTTTCCGTTTTCGAGAAACATTATAAAAACAATATGCATGATTTCTTTTCCAGGATTCAGATTCTTTGAATCATTCATTTCTAATTTTTCATCAAGCATATCGAATTTGTACATGAGTCAAGGTCACATCAACTATAGGGGAATTAGTTGATTAATCTTCTCCCACATTTTTTAAATTGCCAAATTTCAATTTGGTGATCATCTTAGGAATATGTCAAAAAATTGATTGGAGATGCTCGATCGTTTTTCCCCTCCAAAAATTCAAATTCTAGATAAGAAATGTTTGAGAAAAAAAAACCTGAAAAACCTTATAAATAATATATTTTCCTCTCGAAAAAGGAAAAAGATTTTTTCAATTACACCTTCTTTAGCATGAACATATAGTTCGTACCAAAATGGAAAAAATTTTGTTCTCATATAATTTTATAGTCTTTCAAAGTGGTCTCATGGGACTCGCGATACTGGACGTGGGCACACTGGGAATTGAAGAGATGCCAGGAGTGATTGGAGATGTTGGTCCATCCAAGCTCAATCTACCCTGAGCTGGCTGGGGGGTTTCGGGTGTTCTGTTGGCGATTTTTTCACGGAGCGCTTCGTAGAGGCTGTGAACGGCCTCGTTCTGCTGGCTCGTTGGTTGCAGTGCCTTCATTAGCGAGTGGAGACGTGCTGCAAAATTTCATTATTATAAAAATTTTCATAAAAATTTTATTACACACATAATTGTTGAGACGGCCATACCTCCTTAATTATGCAAATTATCAAAAAAAGTCATCTTACATAACGTACGTATTTTTATATAAGCAACAACTTTTCTCATATGAATTTTGCGCTAACTGTAACAGTTTATGCAGTTGTTGAAATTGTTAATAACAATATATGAAGTGGACCAATTTCATCCAAAATCTATTCAGCTTTGAAGATCATGGGGGGGGGGGGGCATTTCAATAACTTCCCCTAACGGGAAGTTAACAAATCCAATATTTACATACCTGGTGGTAGTTTCGGATGAATGTACCAAAGTAATTTCAGCAAATGTCTTGTGACGTTGTCCCTTCCGAGTCCTGCAAGGAAGAATTCATCGAAGATAACAGTGCAGAAGGATTCATTAGAGAACTCGTCCGCCATATTGAGAATAAGTAGTGAGACAAGGGTGTGGAGGAAGGGGTCCTCGAAGGCCCTTTGGGCCTGACAGTTCGGCAGTGTCGCCAAAACGCGCATGAGACCTCTAGCATCACCTCGGGATTTGCCCGAGCCCAGACTAGCCCCACTGCCAGATCCTCCTCCTGCCGCACTTGCACCCCCCGCAACAGTCCCTCCCCCGATGTGCAGGGCATAATACATGGAGAGAACTGCTGCGACTCCCGACAACTGCGAGTAAGCTTGACAAGCGTCCGGAGGAGGCCCTGAGTGCTCAATAATTGCGATTGCACTCTCGCGTTCATCAGGCGGCAGCTTGCAGTTCAATTGACGAATTTGATCGTCAACCTGGGGACACAAGGTTTACTTTTAGTCATTCTTGAAATCCCTGACATGCATTTTCTTCTATTAAGAAAAAATGTTCTAGTTCAATTTAATTGAGAGAAAATTGAACTAGAACAATTTTCTGTTCTAGAAACAGAAAATTTCTGTTTCTATACTAAAATATAATATAATATAATTCTATAATATAATATAATTCTTTATTATAATATTTATTATATTATAATGAATATAATAATATATTTATTATTATATTAGTTAATATAATAATTAATTGTAATTAATTATTACCGATAATAATTTATATAATAATTATGTAAATTATTTATATAATTTATATCCTCATTTCATTATATTAACTTCCCGATTTAGGGACGTTATTGTAATGACCCCGTTCATGAAGTGTCTCAGAAATGGAAAATTTTCACTTTCCCCGACGTTCCACATCTCTCTGACAAATCTTAGATGCGGGTTCTCTGTGTATGTGTGTGTATGTGTGTTCGAATGTGGATTTAAATGAAGGCGATAGCGTTTAATTTATCCCAAATTTTCAACACACACACACACACACAGACTATCACATCGGGAACCTCATGATGCGACCCGTCGAGGGTCACACGTATATCCCGTTTATCTTAAATTGCTTTCATTGTCAAATATTCATTTGAAAACTCACCATGAGGGACATTAAAGCCGGCAAAAATTTAGTCACAACTTGTCCATCGAGTTTGGGCTCCTTGAAGTCCTGTGAGTCAATCATTTGCCAGGCTGACAGTCCAAGTGCCAGCATCCTCAGGAGCAAAACCAATATGGCATTCTCTCTGGGCAATGCTTCACCATTTATCAAATGTAAAGCTATTTTTATTGCGCTACTAGCTAGAAAATTCACCGCATAGGGATCGCACAGGGTCATACTAAGGTCTCCCAGCACTTGTTCCTGTCCTCGCTGAGAAACAAATAAATAAAAAAAGTGAATGATGCTTCTTCCACATTTGTCGTATTTTTTCACTTTAGTTGCACACAATTCTCATTTTTTTTGTTGTTTTTTTTTGTCGCATCAACTACTCAGGTTTTTAGCAATTCTCAATTTTGTTGATAAAGTTGTGCAAATTGTCAGAATTCTGGTAAATTATGAGATTGAAAAAACCAAAAAAATCCAATTATTTTCATAATTTTTATAAATTCTCAGGATCACAATTTATTTTAATTTTCGAATTTTTGTGGGAAATTTGTTGGGAAATTTTTGAAAATATCTGAAGGTTTCAAACTTTTCACTTTTTTCAATTGATTGTTTTTTGCAATTTAATCATTAATAATAAAAATGCCTGAGAATATTCATAATTTTTTTTTTTCGACAAATATCCTACAAACCTTAATACTATCAAGGAACCCCTGAAGTTCCCTAGACCTCTTGATGTCCACATTTTTTTCCCTGATACAAGCATCAAGACACCACGTGAACTTGTGACAAGGATCCACCGAAATAATATCCTGAACTTCAAGATCATGAAGTGCCATAAGTAGTTCCGCCCTGAGTGTGCAATAATGAATATTCTTGGTTCTCAAAAACAATGTTCTCAAAAATTGAAGAACCATGTCATACAACTTGACACTATGTCCAATCATGTGCGCCAACTTTTGTACAACTTCTCCCTGTCTTCTGACCTTGGGCGATGGAGAAAAGAACAAACTGTTCAAGTTCAAATGATCAAACAGCACTTGTTCCTTCTCAATTATATATTTACTGAATAATGGAGAAACTTCGTCCCCAAATAAGCTCTGATTGTCCTTCCAGATTTGTCGTTTCACTTCGGTATCTGCGCTATTGTACAGCTCCTTTTCTCGAACAAGAACTCGCAGATATTTGTCATCAATATGCGGAGTGTTCCTCAGGATGCACATAACGACGGGACGGAGAGCAGGAACCCTGTGGAGTATATTGAGTTATGTAAGGTACTCAATTAGTCCTCGACCAAAAAATACGATTGATAACTGCTGGGCCAAATACTTGCCAAACTTTACGTGCAAAAACTTGCCCGTAAATAAGTTAGTATTCAATTTTTTCATCCAAAATACCTGACAGCAGCGAAACTCTTGGAAAGCATGTCCTTGAGTCTCTTATCCCCACTGGACTTATCCGCAGTTCTTTCAGCTCCAATCTCATTGATTCTTTTTATGAGTTTTTCACGAAGCTCGTCGAGCACGGAAGAGTGAAAATCGAGTCTTCGTACCCCATGAAGGTCCAAGAGTGGCAGCATGGGCCGTAATGAAGGCAACAAAATTCCATTCTCGAGTTGAAATTCTTCGATAGCTTTCAGGGGATCTGTACAACTTGTTAAAGCGTCCCTGAGAAATACTGAGCCCGGGATTCCCAAGTCCTCGAGACCGCCACCCGAGGTTCCTCCGTTGTTCCTTGATACACTCATTTTTTCTGAAATATTGTAACAGTCGTTTAATATTTTTACAGAAGAAGTCGCGGAAAGAAATTTATTTTCTAGGAACAAGACAAATCGAAATGATCAATAATCCGTTCTAATTAAGTTTTTATGAAAAAAGTGCCTCTTTTATATTCTAAGTAGTTCTTGTTTCTTAGAGAGGTAAAATTTTTATAACATTTAATGTGCTATCCTATTCAAGAAAGCGCATACACATAAATGAACATCGTTAGAGTCGACATATCTCGAAAATCGTGACATGATTTATTTTTCAATCGTTATTCATTTATTGCTTGATCAGATTAGTCAGGTAACATCGCGAAGTTGGTTGCTAATCGCGTTTGCATCGATAAACATCGATATTTGGGATATCGATTCGGGTTTAGTTTTCAAAAGTATGACAATTGTTCAAGTTGTCATAGCTTATGTACTTATTGAAAATCATATACACAGAATATTTTTTGACGTTCTGTTAATTCATTAAGTTTCGAGTGTTTTACATATTCTGTCCAGTGTTGACAAATTTCATATGCACGCGATAATTACAGAAAAAACAAAAGATGCTTGCACCACATTGGAAAATTGAAAGCTCTCATTTTTTTCGGAGTCAATGATTAACAGTATCTTCAATTTCGGAAAATATATTGTTACTTCAAATATAAAATGGGAATTTAGCGCGCTAAGCGCGCATTCGGGCTAGTAACACTTAACTTTATCCCAATCCCTGTCACCAGCGCGAAACAAAATTTGTACCAACAAGTAGTTACAAATCTTTTTTATAATTTTGCGATTTTACATAATTTTTGTAATATACAGTGACGTTGAATGAAATTATGAAAAAAAAATGTATATCAACCCAAAAAAATGTCTCTAAACCTTCCTTATGGTTTTTATGACAAAATGAGTTTTACCATAAAGTCTTATATTAAAATTTCTTAATTACAATTATCTCGTGCACAATTCTCCTATTCCATTTGAATTTTTAAGGTGCGAACACCTTAATTGCGTCCTTTTTTACAGAATTATCTCGTTTTGTTTTCTGTTGTGAATTAGAGGTTAGTTTACGAAATTTGGAGTTTCGGGGCGGGAAACACGATTTCACTATTTTTTTGAATAATCGTTGCTAGAAATAAAGTGTGACAACGGTAAAACACTAACTAATGTTAGCAAATATCAATTGTTATCGGAAAATATCCATTTTTTAGCGCGTTCGACACAAATCTAAGTTATGCAGGAATACTTGTTGACAGCACAGCATGATTGTGGAGGGGGGGACTATGTGAACCGTGATTGGTCAATTTTGCGCGGAGAAATTAAATACAGCGGGAAATATTGAAAACTCTATTTTTAACCTGCAAGGCTCAAAAAAATTCAAATATTTTTCACATGTTCTGTGATTTTCTCAAAAGTGGGAAATTTTTAGAGCGTTAGAATTTTTAGAACATTTTTTTAAAATAGCTCATTTTCTACAACACTTAACAAAAAAGTGTTTCGTAATTTTAACAAGCAATTGATGCAATAAAAATTCATAGCAAAACGTAACTTACAAGCGTGAATGCGCGCTAAATTACAATTTGATGTTTGAAGTAACAATATATTTTCTGAAGTTGAAGATACTGTTAATCATTGACTCCGACAAAAATGAGAGCTTTCAATTTTCCAATTTGGTGCAAGCATCTTTTGTTTTTTCTGTGATTATTGCGTACATATAAAATTTGTCAACACTGGACAGAATATGTAAAACACTCGAAACTTAATAAATTAACAGAACGTCAAAAATTATTCTGTGTATATGATTTTCAATAATTACTTAAGCTATGACAACTTGAACAATTGTCATACTTTTGAAAACTAAACCCGAATCGATATCTCAAATATCGATGTTGATCGCTGCAAACGCGATTACCAACTAACTTCGCGATGTTATCTGACTAATCTGATCAAGCAATAAATGAATGACATTTGAAAATTAAATCCTGTCACGATTTTCGAGATATTTCGACTGTAACGATGTTCTTTTATGTGTATGCGTTTCTTGTATAGGAATCAGATATCCCTCAAAAGGAATCGGCAAAAACCAAATTACGATATTCCAGAGTCAACGCACTACACAATATTTTATAATATTCAACAATAAGAACATTGAGTTCGTGAATTAACGAAAAGTAAGATTGTTTCGTCTAACACAAATTAACCAAAACACAATTTTCTTTCAACACTCAGATTTGTTCTCTTTATTTATTCTTCAAATCACACAGAAGTATCAAAAAGAAAGTCTTAATAATGTATCTATGACTCGATACAAACTAAATAATGACAAGAATTTTTATCGACAATGGAACTATCAAAATATTTTTTTAATCAACACGAAGAAACATTCAGATAATTTCGCTCAAGTGTGCGGAAGCCCTAAGATGTACATTATACGTTTTTACGTGAATCGCAAACAATTTTCGAAATTTGAAAAACTCTGCCACCCATTTTGGTATCTAAAATATGAAGAAGAATATTTTCAAAATTTCAACTTGCATATTTTTTGTATGGCCTCCACTATTTTGAAACATGTTTTTTAACCGCAGTTAGCAACAAATTGGTCAGATTAAGGTCTAATACACGGTGAAAAAAATGATAATTTCAGGTACATTTACAATGTTCTGAAACGATTATTCTTCACATATCAAACTAAATTTTCCCAACTTGTCCGCACACAATGACATTCTTGACAACTTACTTGCTACGTATTGTAACCTGGAATAATGTATCTTAGAACGAAATTTTTTGATTGACTTAAATTAATTTTTTATTTGATGGACTTCTTCTTCTTATCCACAGGTTCCTCGTGGGATTTATCATTCATATCTCGAATGGCAGGCCTGCCAGTATGTTCGATCTTGATGACTTTTTCACCCTCAATCTTGGGCACATCTCTTCTGGGCACAGTGATTGTGAGTACACCATCAGATGACAAACTCGAGTTGACTTGATCGATGTCACACTGCTCTGGTATCATGTACTTGCGGACAAATTGACGAGAGATCCAGCCATGCTCATCCTGCTTTTCCTCGTGTTTAGCCTCAACAACGACATTTTTGTCAACAACTTTGACATTTATCTCATCGGGCTTGAACTGCTGAACATCGAGGATCACTTTGAATTTATCCTTGTCTGCTTTGACAGTTGACGAGCCACTGTCACTTTTACGCAGGAGTTCACCCCAGGGCCTATAGTAAACCATTGGGGCCATTGATGATCTGCTCATCAAGCCTCGCGGTGTTGAGTAATGGCGCAACAGCTGAGGTGTTAACAACTGTTCTGGCTCCATAGCCAGCCCAAAGTCCTGATCGATAAGTCGGTGGGGACTATCCAAATCCTCCCACCAGTTCGAGAAGAGAAGTGGTACAAGACTCATCTTGAAGGTGTCGTTTAGAACTGAAATTAAAAGGAAAATTGGACATTATTCCAAATGTTATTTTTCTGAATGCATCATTTAAGATGACTACAAAGTTTCGTAAAATTTCTGTTTTCCAAAATTGGAGAAAATCATCCAGAAGTTATTTAACTACAATTTTTTTTTGCTATTTTTCAGGCTTGTTTGGGAATGAGAAATCCTCCATAAAATATTTCGAACTTTCGAAAGTTTGAAAATTTTTTGCGCATTCACAGATTGACAATATAAAGTTTGAACGGATATTTGAACAAAATTAATGGAAAACGAAACAAAATTTATGTATGAGTCTCCCTTTAACCACGTTAATACTACATGCAACAAAACTTATATTAAATATATAGAGAAATATTTGATGTAATACTCACGTTTTGTTGATGAAAGTACGTCGTATATTCAATGGAAACGCGTTTTAAAGGCGTTTAAATCACTCTAAAGAGATGTGTAACTCTGGATTGTTTGTTGTAGACTGGCGGCACAGCTGACGCGCCATCGCATTTATAGTCGCCGGCCGGTGTCGCGAATTTTCGAGATTTTTCCCGCGACGTAACTATGGGCGTGGCCGGGCCAAACAACATACGATTTTGACAGATCAACAATGGAATATTCTCGATTTCTTTTTTTAGGTCATGAATCAGTATGCTCATATTTTTTGGGTAAATAAAAGTAAAAAAAGCTCAGGTAGAAATTGTATAAAATGTAAATATTCAAAATTTGAAAAATTGGAAAAAATCTTTTACTTCCTTAAACGATAAAATACAAAATTTTTGATCCGGAACCAGTTGCTCATGTTCTGTCAGCCGATTTTTTGGAAAATTCTAAAATGGCAACGACATGAAGAGTCAATTGCGGGATTTTTAAAAATCTTGTTTGTTTAGATGGAATTGCGGAATAATATATGCTCTGCGAATTTGTGATAACTGAGATAATCGGATAAAACGAGCAGCGATAATACCTCTCTTATGTCTGAATATTTGAGTAATTTTGGCTCGACAAAAAGAAATTGAATGTAATAAATCTATTGGGTATTGTTGAAAAATACTGTTTTGCGGTTTTCTATTGAGAAAAAAAATTTGAATTGTTTTCGATGTTTTGAGATAATGTTCTATAGGTAGAACTTTCTAGAACAATCTAAAAGTTTCTGGACACTTTCAGAATGTTCTAGAATGTTCCACATTGATGTATATTTCCAATACAAAAAAGCGCATACCCATAAATGAGCATCGTTAGAGTCGAAATATCTCGAAAAACGTGACATGTAGAAGAGCGTTGAAATTTCATAGGCCATTTTGAATAATTCGAGAAAATCCTAGAGATTTCAAAAGATATTTAGAATTTCAGTATTATTATTAGGGAACTGCCACAATACTATATACTGCTGTCTTCAACTCAAACAAAATGGATTTATATTTCTGGAATGACGAAGACTTTGTAGTGTTTTAATTTTTTATTTCATTTGTTTATTGATTTATTTATTTATTTACCTTTTGTATTTTTTCATTGCATCGTTTCTCTAAATTCCATCAAAATATATGTTGTTTCATTCTCATTGAGTATAGCATGTGACTTAGTAAATATAGATATATAGAAGTTGCCAGAACCATCTAGACAGTTCCGCTAAGTTTCGGGTGGTTTTGGGTAACTGAAAAAAATTAGCCTTAGTCCATTTTTCATTTGTTTATCCGTCCGTACTAAACTGTTCTGAAATATAAACATTTTTTTTCCTATTGTTAGGAAATATAATCACCATTTTTTGCAGTTTTAAAGCGCTTTCCAGAGCTTTCGAGGGGGTTAGCGCGGCAAAATTTTGAATCTCATTATTAATGAAAATGAACATTAGAAAATTACATTCAGAAAAAAGGCACTTAATGACGTGTAGAGGAATGGAATTGTATCTAAATATGTCAAGTTAAAAAATGTGTATTTTTACTGACAAGTTTGACAGTGCAGTTATAGGTTATACGATACGCCCGTAAACAAATAGTGAAATGGAGTAATTTTTATTTAGGCACATCTTTACATTTTCAGTTTTAAAGTTCTAAAGTTCTAAAGTAAAGGGCTTCTAAAGTTCTTTGTGTTTCTGTGAATTCATTTTATAGAAATTTTTGGGATGTGTAGAACGTTGTACGAAATTTAAATTTTCAGAGAAGTGAAAAATATTTCAAAATAAGTAATTCATATCTATAGTATCTCTATTCAAAACTAATTCATGGCTATATATATATATATATATGTTGTATTAATTGTAGAAAATTTATTGAGCATCTGGAAATTTGTGACAACTTTTAGAAAATTCGAGATCTGTGTAGAGAATTTATGAAATTTTTGGAAGATTCTCGATAAGTCCGGATATTTTCAGATTCTGTCCAACCTTATAGAAATTTATTTTTATAATCTCCGGAAGTTATTGTAATGACCCCAAAAATGAAAAGTGTCAGATCGATGAAATTTTCACATTTCTCGACGTTTCACATCAGCCCGACACGATTTCAGAGGAGTGGTCGTGTGTGTGGACAAAAACTTTGTTTAACGTTTCCGAAGTAACCATCGTAGCGATTTGCGTTTTTTTTTTATCGACGCGACTTGCTGTTCTTCAGGTCTGAAAGGAACGATTTATGCGAAAAATCATTTGTTCTATTGTTATTAACAAATTCAATTGTCTATATCGCTTTATCGCAAGAACCGTTTGAGATACGGAAAAGAGTGTTTAATGAAAGTTGTTTCTCGTCATGAAATACACATTTGACCTTTTATGACTTTTTTTGATAACACCCGTAGTTAATTGTTAGTAACAAAAAGGTTGAAGATACGAAACAAATTAGTCAATGAAAGTTGTTCCACACACAAAAATACATATTTCATGAGGTATAACTTTTTTTGCTAACACCGATAGTTAATAGTTAATAACACATTTAGATCGCTCTATCGCAAGAATGGTTCGAGATACGAAACACAGGGTGTAATGCAAATCGTTCCACACGTAAAAATACACATTTGACGTTCCATGACTTTTTTGCCAACACCCATAGTTGATTGTTATCAACAAATTGTATTGTTTAGCTAACTACTTCATATTAAGAATTATATATTTTTTCAATATTTAGAAATTTTGAAAACTTTATCAAGTCCGTGATTTGAGACATGGACGGAAATTGTTGATATAACATATGCGGCGGAACGATCGGGAACTTATTGGTTCGACCCGTAGAGGGTCATTTCTATGACATCTCATACCGAGCAATATTATGAAATTTTAACGAATTTGAAAATAACAAAAAAATGGAAAAGTTGTAAAATTCACCAAATCGGAAACTTTCACGTACTCTTAAATTTAAAAAAAAACGCTTTGCCATTTTATCAGTTTTTTCTAGATTTATAAAAATTCAAAATTGAAATTCTCGAATTTACGAGCTTTTATGTAGTTTCTGGAAATTGAATAATTATAAAAAATTGGGAACTTTTCAGAATTTAGTCATTTACCATGGGACTTACATTTTACTCCTTGGACCTATATTTTAACAATCGAAAAACCCCAAAAAAAAATTAAATTAAATTTAAGAGGAAACGACTTCCAATTTAAAAAAAATTCAGGATGTGTGGAATCCATTAAAGATACTCAATTCTTCCAACATGGATTTTTATTTTTAAATTTTCTGCAAACGGCATGTACAGAAATTATTTATTTATTACTTAATTATTTGCCATATCCTCAGCCTTTTGAGAACATTCAGATTTTCATTTTTTCATTTTGCGTTAATATTTCATTGATTACGAAAAATATAATTGGTCTCCTGCCAATAACAATAATAATGAATTGATGGATGCGATTCCAAATTAATGCTCTTGGAGATTGATTTGGGACACATTGCGTGGAGACGGAAGCCGTACAGCACGCGTCTCCGGGGAAAGATTGGCATGCCATTGACGATGCTTTTCATCAGCCTCCCGAGTTTGTGGTGACATTGGTCGTTCTTTTACAGGAGACGGGGATCGTCCCTCTGCTCGCTGTGGTGTCAATAATTTCGGGCCTTTTGGCACGGTTAACGGCTTCGGTTCTAAATGATGAAAATTAAAATCAATGATTAACAGTACAGTAGAGCTCCCTTAATTTTCCGCTTCCTTTATTTTCGCTGTACTCCCCTCACAACTTGTCACCCCTCAAAAACCTTCTCCCACTCCCCGTACTTTGTCTATCCTTGTTTTCGACGTCATGCGCTCCAGACTGCGCAGCGTCTCAATAGTGGGACCGAGCATTCATGAAACATAACCTATTTACTTTTGATACATAGTCCGTTTACTTCTGCTCTTATTTCCCCTTGCGCTCCCGACAACCCCCACCACGCCAACCAACCAGTGGGCAGAGTGGGGGGCTTCCTTAATTTGTTTTCTCCACGAAATTGCTTCAAGGTCACCCCCCGAGCTCGGAAAATAAAGGGAGCTCTACTGTATTGTCAACTTCGGGAATTATATTGTTACTTCAAATATCAAATTGTAATTTAGCGCGCGAAGCGGACATTCGGACGTGTATAATACGAATAAAAGAAGAACGGATTATTGTAGGGAAGCATTGAAGTATTTTGATTGCATTTCTGTGATCTTTCGTTTTTGTTTACCATTTATAACATAAGAATAATGCGAAACACATACCTGAACTCATCTTATGCGGCTTAATTTTCACTCAGTCTCTATTAGCTTCAATCAGTTTCAATGAAGAATTTCGCCTGAATACATCCATATTATAAATTGCACTGGACGGTTTCCTTTTATCACGATTGTTTGTTTTGATTTGTGTTGAGAATTTTGACGATTTCAACGTAAAATACGCGGGTTTACGGCTTCCGGGCGCCGACGGCCGCAGTCGGCAATTATCGGCTGCCGAAGCGGGGAGTAGGGTGTGCAAAAAGCGCACCCTCTTTTGCACGTGCAAAATTTCCTTGGCTTCCGCCAGATATCTTCACATTTGAGAAGCTTATCAAACACTTATTGCAATCCTTTAGGATATTGTTGAACTTTACAAACAATATCTGTAGGAAATTTTGTTTATTTTTCTTGGATTTTGAAATATCTGTCTGGAATAAGGGAGCGCGCACCGCTTGAAAGAATACTAAAAAAATAATTTTTTTTTCTTTTTTTTTTTTTTGAAAAAAAGGGGCTAAATACACGTTTAGTGGTGATGTATAGACCACTTGAGCATATGTTTTGGATTGCAACATTTATTCCCATCTGGATTTGACATTATGAAGGAAATAAAAAAAGATACCAGGCTCGTGAAATACAGTGCATTCGATGTTAAAGTAGCTCAACTCGACAGAATATGCATAAAAAACTGTGAAAATTTGAACCAGAAGAGAAAAAAACGGAACAGCAGTAGGGCCGGCAGACTTGGCGTGGTTTTCCTCTCATATTCAATTTGCGTTTCATAGCATTGTCGCTACGTTTTCCTGCCCCAGATTGTCCTGTATGCTGATACACAGGTATTCTTATACACATGGTTTCAGAACACATTCGTTTTGTCGAGAGCGTTTTTTTCTCTTCTTTCTTCCTTTTACGGAACGTCCACTGAAGAAGAATCATGTTATACTGTTTTCATTTATCTGCCCAGTACAGAACCCTTGAGAGGGCCAGGTAGTTAGCAAAAACGTTTCTGATAGTACATGGAACGTAATACTTAAGTTATGTATATCCAAGAACTTGTTATAAGTTAATTGGAAACATTACTGCTCTCTTCATTATAGTTATCTCATTTGTTCCCAACCCCGTGGTTACCTTCGTGTATCTATTTCATCCTCTCTATCTCTGTCTGCATCGCCACAGCTTGACCCCATACAGTGTTTCCCTTGACAGTTACTCCAATGAAATATCGTCTTCTCCTCAGCTTTTTTCTGTTCATATCCCCCCATGCTTTAGTTACCAATGTGTGATTTCGCAGCCAATTTCGTTGGCCCTTTCTTAGACGCTCACTTTTATCACATTATCTCCCGTAACAATCGTTTCATCATCCCTATGTAATGACGGTTGAACTTTCACTCTTCAGCCTGCTCCTATGACCATTCTCCCATCTTCTCTTGTATCTATCGTCTCCACAATATTAGGTTTATCGCACGTCCCCTTCATCCTTGAAGCGCAGTTTGCTTCGTCTCGTAGAACCCCGTCTTTGGCATCTAGCAGATCGTCCACTTGTCTCAGCCAGTCTCCATTGATGGTCGTGCGATGCCCATTTGTCTTCGCTTGGCTGAAACAGTTCATGGTTTTCCATCGGTTCACCATCGTTCTCCTCGCCTCTACTTGGGTTTGCTTCTCCAGCCGCGTCCATATTTCCTGTAACACACCTGTCTCCCTGGGTATTCTGAATTTCTCATCTCTCTTTCTCTCTATCTACTCTCTCACCCCTTTTTGCCCATGCTCCGGCCCTCCAATTCATCCATACCTGAATCCCCTGTCCTTTGGTTTTTTCAGTTTTTTCCTTCTCATAAATTCCTCCGTATTATTATTAGGTTATTGTTCATAAAATCTTTTTCATTAATTATTCCCTAATTCGTTCACAGATGGGGCGCTATTAAGCTCAATTCTTCAAGGTCAGATACGAGATCACCATAATTCGTCACATGGATTCTAATGGTCACGATTCGGACAAGGTTCACCGGAACATGGACAGGACTGGCAATATGCAGCACAAAATGTTGTTGCTGCAATCTACGATGTACATAGATCTATTAATTATGGTAAGAATATCTCTATAGTACATTTAAAAGGCACCAGACAATTAATTAATTGATTACCAAAGGATCATTTCAATGCCTCCGAACATTGCTCCAATTAAATCGTGGTAAAAACGCGGACAGATATCATATTCTCATTCTTTGCCTCGTTATTTATATCTAATAACCGCCAACATTCTATAAACCATTATTATTCATTTAATTATTATTAATTAATACATGAATTATTAATTATTCTAGGATACGAAGTTGTTGGAATCGAGAACATTGGCATGGACTCTCCAGTACAATAATGTACCTACAGGAGTAGAATAAGCTGACATATCACCCGTTGGATTCTTATTATCAAATCAAGTGAAAAAATCGCTTAGGCTTATACAAAATTGCATTCAATGCTAAACTGGTGAGTCCATAGTTCAGACTAAAATACGATAAATTGAAATGTAATTTATTGATTGATTATAATTTTCAGTACATTATCCCAATGTTTGCTGTGACTTCGGGTCTGGATTTATGCAGTCAACAAATCTCCATTTACTTCACTTTACGGTGAATTCACTGTAAAAATCAAGACTTCTGTCGGTAAAGCAATCTCTCACGACGGAAATTGGTTCTCTAAGAATTGAAACAATGAAGTCGCCAAGGTTCTCCAGAAAGCACCAGAAAGTTCCTGCAAGTATTCTACAAGCCCTCATCGAGAAGATCTATGGCCCTTCCACCTCCAACCATCACCAATCGTAACCACAGGGAATGAAAATAGTTCGCTTGTGTAATTTTTCATAACGAACAAATAATTGAGGAAAAGCAGATCCAATCAACATCAGTACTTAAGCTCTTCTGAGACTTGATAATTAGTCGATTTCACGTACATTGAATAAACAAATATTGGATTGTTAGCCAGATAGAGCTACTGATAAGAATAATTGATAGTTAAGAAGAAAAAATTGTCGTGTTATTCCTCATTTGTTTACGATTGAAAAGGAGGAAGTAAAGTAAAGAGAGAGAACAGTAAATTAATTGGGATTTATATCGAGTTGATAAAACATTGCGAAATGATCGAGTTTAGCAGGATGCATTGTAAATTTATTTAACCTGCAATCGATAGGAAAAAGTCCGAGTTCATGATAAAATTGGTTTGTAAGTGAGAAACGTTCACAACTGTCAATAATTTCTAATTTTGAAAACTAAATTATGTACAATGAGAATTTGTTTTACACTCGGAAAATTTGAGATGTTGAATGATCTAAGAGAATTGAAAATAAAACATCAAATGTCTAGAATCGCATAAGTTTTTCGCTTTTTTCTTAGTTCTACAATTGTTTTATTTTGAAATCATTCAATAAAATTAAGAAAATAAAAATATCCCACACAAGTGAATTATGACTTTTCTGTGACTTAAGATTTTTCAAACTTCAAGTTTTGAATCATTTCTTCATAATGATGGCAAAATACAGTAGAATATGGGATTCAAATTTTATCGGAATATCTCAATTTGTTTATAATTTCCGCTCTATTGTTACCAAAAAAACTACGTATCGGTTTTTTTCCAGCTCATACATAGTTATGCAGAGCTTCTAAAAATTGAGAACCAGTCGGTTCCGGTCCGACGATTTTTCATGGTATGCCCTATATATATATATATATATATATATATACTAAAGTTTATTGATATAAAAATTAATGATTTTTGATTAATTTACCATATGAAGGACGCCGCTGTTAGATATTCAATAATAATTTGGATTTGAGCCAAAAAAAAAAATGCCTTAATATGTTATATTATGTATGTGCTATTTCATGCCAAATTTACCACTTTGAAATCGCATGCTAATTTTTTCTTAGTTTTTTTTTTTGGTTGATTAGCGTTTTTTTAATTAACTTTTCAAAGTCCATTTACAGTTGCCTAAATATAAAACTTTGAAAAATTCACAAAAATTTCAAAGTAGAATTTTTCAATTTGAAAAATGGTATTTCTCATATGCTCTAAAATCCGTTTTCTAAATATTTGCTGCCAAGGACTGTCTTCTACATCAAGTTCGTACTATGACGTGATATTTTTGGGTCTCTGATGACAAATCTCCAACTCATCTATTCCTGAAAAGTCGTTTCAAGCAAGGCGAAACGATTCCAGGAACACAAAAAGTTTAGTCACTAATTCCTAATGTAGATGGTCGATTATGTGTCAAACGTTTTTCTGTCACGTACTGTCACGTACAATCCTTTATCTTTTTTTATGAATCCGCATTTACATAAATTAAACAGTTTAGAGCATATATTGAGGCATAATCTAATTATCGCTTTTGCGCAAAGGATGTTTCACTCACGGCATGTTTGAATTATTATGATCATTATTCGGTTAGGGAAAACGCTGAGAATCAGAGGAACCAGCCCACATGCCTAGTGGTTTTGCGCCGCAAGTTGGCACTGGCGCCCTACCGAACGGCCAAATAACTCGTTTTACATTGAGTTTCTACCAGGCGGTAATATACAATCACTGCTACCATCAAAACAGCACAAAAGGGAGGGGGGAAGGCTGAGTTTCTATATACCCCCTGGTCAATCCTCCTTGATCCACGTGTTGCTTGGCGCCTCATTTTTGTTAATGTTTTCATAACATCTATCAGTATTATCGCTCCAATAAGTAAATAGTGAACAATGAAGTTCGTTACTGATTGCACCAGCCGAGGTGCGCGCCTCGGAACTCTGTCGGAGCTTGAAAAATTTCCAAATTCTATTTTTCACACTCCGTTACTCCTGCTTTACTCGCGGGTATAACCTGTTTTCCAATAATATATTTACTACGAAAATTAGTTTAATTTCAAAAAATCCTGTTATTCGTTCAAAGATCATTTTTAACGAATGCAATCCCTGGTGGAAACCGCGTTGTCAGATCATGTCATATTATGTCAGAATTTGACATTTTATGTCATAAATTGACACTATATGATCGGAATTGCGGACACATTGTCAGAGTGTGTCATATTTTGTCAGACGATATAGCATAATCGGACCGAATTTGACATATTATGTCATACAATAAAAAATATGCTATAATATTTCATAATATTCATTTTTTTGTTAAAATTTTACCTATTACATCGGAAATTGACATAATATGTCAGAAATCGATATATGTCATAATTTGACATATTATGACATAATGGAACATACTATGTAATTTCACATATTCTGACATAATTTGTCAGAATATGACATAAAAGTTCCTGATACAATCTGCCATATTATGTCATAATATGACCAATATTATAATTCACCAATTTGACATATTCTGATAAATTATGTCGGAATATGACATTGCTGATTCTGACATAATCTCTCATATTATGTCCCAATAGGTCATATTAGGTCAAATTTGTTATTTTATGTCATAATCTGACATAATCTGATCGTCCGATTTCCACCAGGGATGTACTCTTATTATTAATCGAAATCACATAGTGCCCTGTTGTTACATAGTAAACCCATGATTGAAATACATTCAATAATGTAATTGCCGCACTTGTTAACAGAAAGGCTGCGTTCCCCATTTGACGAAAGAAGTCTTGAAAATGTTGACCAGTGAGATACAAATGTTGTCTGTTACATTGCCGACGACCATCAGAATGGTTGATTCCGTCAAGCAGTGTCATTCCTTCACGGAATTTGTTAGTATGACGGTGAGTGGGATTATAGATGAATTTCTTATAACGAAAGACTTTCCGTCATATTCGTAGTTCCATGACAATAATAAGCGTTTTTTGAAACTCTTAATCATTAAGGAATACCCAATAATGCTGTCCATTCAAGATCCATCTGAGGAGAGTCCACATGGCTACCAAAAACATATGACCACAACTGTCAAATCGAAGCATGGCAATCATAAGGTGTCTCCTGAAGTCTACATGGATCTAGTAGAGGCCTTCAAACCTGACATATATCTAGCACTGTGCGATGGGGACAGCGATGAAAAAACCACCGAGACAAAAATTGCGAAGGTTGTTCAACGGAGCAAACGACAGTTCAACGAGTGTTTTACTAGGCATAACAATTCGGAGGTATTGAAAAATAGTTGCTTGTTGGGCGCTGTCGAAGGAGGATTCAATTTGACAGCTCGTGAACAGTCAGCCAAATTTTTGAGGGACAAAAAATTAGGGGGATACGTTATTGATGGGCTTCATGGCAACGGAGCGGATGTTCAGCACATTCCTTTTGAAAAAATCAAAGAAGTTGTTCATCATACACTGGTAAGTGAGAAACCCGTGTTTTCAGAGCTGGCCCAAAATTTTAGCGCGAAAATTTAGTTAAAGTTCCCTTCCAAAATTTCGTTCTACTAAAATTTTTCAATATCAATGAATCGGGCCTTCGCCTCTGTTTTTTCCTTGAGCTTAATTATTCTGGAGAAGAAATTAGTTTATTCAAGATGTTGTTTCAATCTTGTTTACTAAAATTAATTTACTACTTTTTTCTGCCAGGATTTATTGCCTCCGGATGAAATGAAAGTATCTATGGGCTGTTGGCAACCTCGCGTTGTTCTAGAGCTCATCGAGTCCGGAATAGACATCTTCGATTCATCATATCCTTATGTCATCACTGAAGCTGGCAAGGCTCTCACATTCATGCACGACATTCAGAATTCTGGAGATGAAAAACGAGAGCTAACTATTTCAGTTGCTGATAAAGGGTAAGTAAGACATTCTATAAAAGCCTCTAGTAAAATTTGGACTAAATCTTGCGTTGTTAAAAAATTTCACTACATATATTTATTAAAGGAAATGAATAACAAGTGTTTGTAAAAACGAGATCAAGTCAATATTTTAATAAACAACGTTTCCATCCACCAACATATAAATACAGAGATTTTTGTTTAATACACAAGTCTAATACTTTAATACACATTGATCCAATTTATGTAGCAATTCAAATACTTTCAACTTGTTTCAGTTACGTCGAGGACTTTTCCCCCATTTGCGAAACTTGTCAATGTTTGACATGTAAAAATCACACCAAAGCTTACCTGAATCACCTCTATAATACGAAGGAACTTCTCTGCTCAGTTCTTCTCATGATGTAAGCAATCCACATAAAACCAATCTACGAGATCCTTTTCTGTAGAATTCCAATCCATCAAATTCTCATGAACTTTCTGCAATATCTAACAAGAATTCTAGCCCAAATCCTAGAAGATTCCTGTAGAAATTGTCGATATAGTTGGAATAAAAAACAAAATGAGAGGGAGACATTCAAAGTTCATAAATTCATATGTTCTGATGACTTGTGGTCCCATAGTTTTTTCAAATCGAACACCTTGTCAGAATTTTACAGAACTTTTATTTAGGGAAAGTTGTAGGAAGATCATCCTAGAGAAAAGCTGGCAATTATCTATAGGAGTCTTATAGGGCAGACTATAAATAATTTTATGCCTTTTTTGTGCAACTCAAGACTTAATATTTCGCCTAAAATTCCCATCTATTTATGTACTTTCAGCCATAATACACATACATACCTGGAGTTCTTCAAGACCATCAGAGATCACATAAAAGAGGGCACGTTTCCGGAGTACAAACGACAATTTGTAGATAAGTTTTTGTGACGTCAATTGTGAAAATATATTTAGTTTCTCTGAAAATATTTTTAATTCTATATAGAAATTTACTCTAGTTTCAGTATCACATTATTACGTTCGAGATATTAGAAATTTCCCACCACCATTAAAAAAAAAGTATGTCTCTGTGTGTCTGTACATATGTAATCAGACCTCGTCATCAGTTTGGCATAGGTCAATTATGCGTTTGGATCATGTAGTGTATAATACTGACCTGATATGTTGTTAATTTTGTCTACTGTAAGTTTAACCCCTCAATACAGAGGTTGTCCTATCGGGCGGGGTATATATGTCATACAGACCCTTCCCTTGATTCATAAAAATTAATTTTCTCCCTTACTATGTATTTGTCAATACAATGCAACTTGAATTTTTTTTTTCAAATCATTTTTTATATTTTTTTCTAATATAATCAACATTACGGAACTAACTTTCATGTCGCCTGCATTCAAATCTCTCGTTTATCGGGACAATTTCGATAAAAAATTTTGAATTTTTTACCAAACACACTTTGTAACTCCCTCTGTCAGATGATGTGGATAAACCAGTTGGAGTATTTAATTAAAATAGGTCTTAAAATTTTTAGAAAAATATGAGTAAAAAAATACTGTACTTTAAACAACTTTTTGGTGAAGGGTCAAGATCATCATTAAATTTTACTTCATAATTTTCTGATGTTATGTATGGAAGTTATCGTGTATTAAAAAACGCATTTAAGTCGATGGGCGGCCGCCGCTCGACGCGGACACATTGCACGGTATAGGCGCCATAAATGAGGGGTTATTATTACAAGGATTTCACCGAATTTTGTCAATAAACTTCCACAAAATCAGTTAGAAAAATATATTTCAGTTCATGATTAGCCAGGTAAAAAATTGGGGTCCAGATAATTATAGGAGGCTGAGTTGTCGAAGTTCTGGGGCAAATAGTCCATATCGTAATTTTTTGAGTGTTGTGGAGAACGAATGGCTGTCAGTCTGTGTAAGGGTGAGTGAGCTGGATTGGCTGCTTCCATCTGAGCCACGGCACAGTCTCCACAAAGATCAACATCCGGGCACTCCGTACAATGCCAGCGGGTACCTTTCAGAGGCTCCTCATCGCATATGGAACATTTGTATCCAAAATGCTGGTACAACTGACCCTGATCCTCCTTCTCAGCTTTAATACGCTTCAGCAGTTGAATTTGACGTAATTCGGAGGGTTCCTCTGAACTCGTACTTGGCCCAGCATCGTCCTCCTGTGATCAAAACGTAAATGTTGGGTTGATGTGAAATTCAAATAAGATTCGAATAGAAGTGAAAGGAGAGAAAAAAATATTTTGTTACGAACAAACAAACTATTTTTTTGTTAAATTTTGCGATAATACGTTTAATTGAAATTTTGAAGTTTATAAAAGCATTTGTTTCCATTTCTTCATTAAAAAAAGAATTGTTAATCATAAATTATTAGTCAAGTATGAGCCTGAAGGAGGTGATAGGGATTTGCTCAGGGAAATATCACTACTCAAATAAAAAACTCACAGTATCAATAAATACAGATCGCTTTATTTAATTACAAATAAAAATATATTGGTCAACCTGTTTGATAATCTATGATGTCCTCAGATCAACTGAGGGATAGCCTCTTGCGTACGATTTGAATTCATTTGATTCGTTAGATAAGCAACTAGACACTCGCCCCAACGTTCTTCCTCAGTCTGTTCTCTCGTCTGTCTAATGGAACCAAAAATATATGAGGAAAGCAAAAATAACCACTACATCCCCTCAGGAGATTGGGATTTGATGATGTGGAAAATGTAAATAAAAAAATAGTGAAACTAGTGCATAACATCCAGGAGATTTAATTGTCTTAACTCTCTTTGCTCTCTTAACTGTCTATCCTTTCTTAACTCTCTCTTTTCTCCCAACAGTCTCTTCACTCCTAATTGTCTCTTTTCTCTTAACTCTCTCTCCTTTCTTGACTCTCCCTTCACCCTTAACTGTCTCGCCTGCCTTAACGCTGTCGTGTCTCCTACTCCATGTAGTTTTATGTTCAGATGTTTTCTCATAACTCGTTGACCGTTCTGAGGTGCGCTCCAAAAAGTGAGATGCAGCAACTACGCACGTTGAAGCAGTCACTATAAACTTGGTAGCCTTATCCGTATTCATTTCGGAGTCTTGTTCTTCCCTTCGTTCTCTACTCCCTCGCTCTTCTCTTCGTTCTCTACTTCCACGTTCACCCCTTCGTTCCCTACTGCCACGTTCACCCCTCCGTTCTCTACTTCGCCGTCCCTCCCTCTCTTTCCTCCCTTGCTCCTGCTTTTCTCTTCTCTCCTGCTGCTCCATCGCTTCTCTGCTCTCCGGGTCCTCCCTCCCTTTTCTCTTCACCTGGTCCTCGCTTTCTTCCCTTTTTACCTTCTCTTCCCTCTTTTTGCGTCTCTCCTGTACCTCGCTCTCTCTCCTACCCAGCGCCTCCGTATTTCGTTTCTTTACCTGTTCGCCCCTTTCTTTGCATCTCCTCTGTTCCCCCCTGTCTCTCCACCCTCGATCACCACTGTCTATGCTTCTCTCCCGTTCCCCCCTCTGTCTCCTCCTCATCCATTCTTCTCTCCTTCTATTTCTATCCAATTCCTCTTTCTGTTTTCTGGTCAAATCGGCTCTATACTCGGTCTTCCACTTGCCTTTTTTGGTCATCTGCCTTCGCAGCGTACGCAAAGCTACAGTTCTTCTACCCTCCAGAACCGCCCTTTCTAGACCATGGGGATACGGACAATTCTCTGTTCTAACGCCATCGTTGAAGCACTTCCTGCAGAAATCTGGTCTCAAAGGTTTTGGGCACATCTTATAGCTATGACCTATGCGCTTACAGTTGATACATCCTCGTGGTAATCTCGGCTTCTTCCACGCTGGTCTTCTGATATTGCGGTGGCGGCCAGCGTCCATCCTTCTTCCCTCCATGGGGTCTCTCAACTGCAAGGCTGCTCGAATCACCATTTAATCTAGGCAGAAAGGAATATTATTGTTTTTATAAGCGACAGCGAAAGGTCGATTTTAATATCGATACGGTACATAGGGCATTACAGTTGGAATGAGCGAACTCCAAACTCGGTGATCTCGGATTTGCAAGACAATTGTAGAAAAAGAAGATACTTAATTTTTTTTTTTTTTTATAAAAAAAATAGCGGAATCTATCTATACTCTATATATATGTATATATCTCAATGGGATTTTCTAATCATATAATAATGATAATTTAGTCCATGAAACACCAATCGGCTTGATACATTATAGCTTTCATAGGTATATAACATTTGTAATAACAAGGGGAAGGCTAAAAAATAACAAAAAAGAGAAAAGAAAAAAAACAAATAGCAGTAAATTTTAATAAATTCGCGGGAAAAAATGTTTTGTTCAAGTTTATAAGAAATGGACAACTGGATTCATGTGGAAAAGAATTTTTTAAAAATTATTGAACAAGTTTCGTGGATAATTTTTTTCATTATCCTGAATTCATTTGAATTTGAATTACCTCCATGAATTTATAACAAGCTATTAAATATTAATTGCATCTAACTTTAAAATATGAAATGAATGCGAATCAATAAATGATGGATAAATAGAAAGCAGAACATACCTTGGGGAAAAATGGTGTTTAACCTTCAGAGTCCCATAGATTTTTCTTCCAATTTCCAGCTCTTTCGAGTTTGTGCGTTCCAGTTCTTATACTCGATAAGTGAGCTTCTTTCGACTGCACTTATCGCAACTTTTCGTGAAGTTTTTAGTTAAACACTCTCCGGAAAAGTTTCAAAGGACACTAAGTTGTACCGCCGAACGGGTTTTCGGCGGGCTAACCTATATCAAATCCAGAAATTTTCGTTTTCCCAGTTTAAGCAACAGATGGTGCTTCTAATCCGATTTATTTAAAAATACCAAAAAGAAAATACCATTTCATATATATATATATTTATATATATATGAGCCTATTTACAAGCCCGAATGCGCGCTTCGCGCGCTGAATTACAATTTGATGTTTGAAGTAACAATATATTTTCTGAAGTTGAAGATACTGTTAATCATTGACTCCGAAAAAAATGAGAGCTTTCAATTTTCCAATGTGGTGCAAGCATCGTTTGTTTTTTCTGTAATTAGCGCGTACATATAAAATTTATCAACACTGGACAGAATATGTAAAACACTCGAAACTTAATAAATTAACAGAACGTCAAAAAATATTTTGTGCATATGATTTTCAATAAGTACATAAGCTATGACAACTTGAACAATTGTCATACTTTTGAAAACTAGACCCGAATCGATATCCCAAATATCAATGTTTATCGATGCAAACGCGGTTACCAACCAACTTCGCCATGTTATCTGACTAATCTGATCGAGCAATAAATGAATGACGATTGACAAATAAATCATGTCACGATTTTCGAGATATTTTGACTCTAACACATTTATGTGTATGCGCTTTCTCGAAGCAAGCCTGACTCGATGTCAAAATCTACATTTCTCTGCTTTTTTAAAATACGTTCTAACCTACTGAAGAAAATATTCTCCAACTGAGTGATGTATTTTGGTCTGACGTTACCTTCTCGTGATTATTTCAAATTCTGAGAAAGATAACGGCATTATAATTTACACGTTTTTTGCCGACCATAATGAGACTCTCAAATTCTACAGAATTCTAAATATTGACTGAACTTTAGTGCTACGTTGCAACAAATTCAAATCAAATTCACAACTAATAAATTTTGTGCAAATGCAAAATTCAATGCGATAATAATTATTATGAACTTGAAATAGGAAAAAAACAAGTAATTTCGTTCCTTGAACAATTGTTTTCAAGCAATCAAATTGAGAGTTAAAACTGAAAATGATTTGAAAGTCAATTCTGACGTTTTTCAAGTATGAGAAGGCTACTTTTGCTCGAATAGGTAATAGTTTTCAATCAGTTTTAACTCAATTGTGCTCATAATTGTACGAACCGAGTCCTCTGTTGTGATCGAGGGAAGAGACCTTGTTTCTTCGTTCTCATAATCGTGGAAATCCTGGTGTGGAAAAAAAGTCGATCTTCGGAGCAAGCCCTTGGAGTAGCGGTGATGAGAGCCTTTCTTGAAATCGGTTTTCACCTTTGGTCCACGACCAGGGATGGGTAGCCCGGCCTTCAACAATTTTATGAAGTATTTCTGGACGCGACTGGACACCTGCTTCGGCGTGCGATTTCCTGGGGAAAAGAAGTTCAGGGTGATTTCTATATGCAATATGGAGTTTTTTATTAAATTTTTTGGTAATTTTGAAACGACTGAACTATTGAAATTTTGGAATTTTTCGAAATTTTTGAAAATTTGAATTTGACTTTTTTGGTTTTTTTTATTTGTAAATTCGAGATTCCATATGCAATATGGAGTTTTTTTGTTAATTTTTTTGGAAATTTGGAAACGGCTGAACTATTGCAATTTTGGAATTTTTCGAAATTTTCGAAAATTTGAATTTGATTTTTTATTTGTTTTTCTTTTTTCCGCGATTTTTAGAATTCTTGACATTTTAAAATTTTGAAATTTTTGTATAACGTACTTATTAGTCCATCTCCTCAATATATACGATATATGAGTTTCATCTACAAACCTAAAGCATTTGCGATTTTAGTCCACCTTTTCATCTCGATTTCTTCAGGTGGATACTCAACCAGAAGCTCTTCCAATCTTCGTTGTTCATCTGCCGTCCACAGTTGATTGAATGTTTCTGGTTTACTTTCATCAAATGCTCGGCCTCGAACGAGAATCTAGTAAATTGATAAAACAACATGTAATAGATTGAATAATCGTATAGCTCCCGATCAAATTTATTGGCACTGTCTCCCCAATTTCTTAACCATTACAATATTTAAAACGAAGGTCAATCGAACCATTGTGATTTCATATCGAGAATTTTTAGGAAAATTGTCAGTTTTTAATTACTTCAATAGAAATGACTCTCAAATGGAACAATATTTTAGAACATTTTTCTCGATTTGGCTCCCATAAGTCATACTCACAATGTGTTTTTCTTTATCTTTTTAAATTTTTGGAAATTTGAAAAATATCATTTTTTTTTAATTTGGGATTTTTTATTTTATTTTCTCATTTTCTTCGAAATTTCAAGAAAATTTTCAAAAATTGAAATTCATTAAATTTTCAATTAAACTTATTTTGAAATTGTCGAAAGGCTCGATTTCGATAATTCTCAGGTTATGAAAACTGCAAAAATGCCACGAGTGGAACATTCTCAAAGTAGATTTTTTTAAATTCACGAGTGCGGTTGCGCGTGCTCCGCACGCGCATTAACCTTTTCCGCCGCACTGACTGGTGGCGCGTCGGTCTCAGTCTTACGGTTTTCGATAATTTCGATACGTATATATAGTTTCTTTCGTTTCTCCTTTTTACTATATGATTACCTTTCCATCCTCCGCTTCTGTCTTCACCTGAATTTGTGGAATGACGTTACCATGTCTCGTTTGAGGTTTTATCTTCGAGTCTGGAGCTGTGATATTGTATGTACTCCAATCAATATACGGAATATCAGGAACTTTGTGCCTCCCAGGAAATTCCGGAATTGTTCCATTTTGCAGTTCGGAGACAAACGATATTGGGTCCTTCATGGCTTGTGCCCGAAATGACAATAATTTATCCAGATCTCGAATTGCCTGAGTCCTCTGAGCCTCCAGCATAACAATTGTCTTCAATAATGACATGTAGTCCTTATTTCCTTTCAACGCAAGGTGATCAGATTCGAAGTAAAATTCATTTGTATCGTCAGACTCCATTATTTACTGAAACAATATAAATTTCTTAAAATTGCTCACAAAAAAATTCCATACTATATATATTTTTCTAATATTTTTTTAACTAATTTCTCGTTATTTTCAAATTTAACGAGACAAACTGTTGGAATTAAAAAAATAAAAGCAAATTATAAATAATGATCTGTACGAATTTCCCCAAAATCTGTCAATTCCCTACTTTCGATTTCCTGGTTGTGTTAATACAACACGACAAGTCGCTATTCACAAGCAATTGATGCAGGTATTCATTACAATAGAATGTCGATATTTAAAATAAGAAAATACCTCATATAATAATATTTCTATACGTTTCAATATTGTTGTTTTCACCTAAACTTGTTTGTTTACACAATTAACACGTGAACGTCACACAATTGTTGTCATCTTATGTCAAAAATACGGATGAGTGCGGATGAGGTTATGATTATCAAGTGTCGTTCAATGAAAGCGCGCCATTGATTTGAAAATCCATGAGAACTTGGTAACACATAGTCCGCCATGACAGCTAATGTCTTTTGCAGAGCTTGACGTTTCCTCGGATCATGACATTTTGCCAATTTAATATTATCAAATGGCAGACTCTTTTTTCGGCTTTCCAACATCACACCCAGTAAGTAATAGCCCATAGATTTTCCAAAAAAAAAATTGTTCATCTTTTTACTGATTATGGAGCTTTAAAACTCAAATTGAAAAACCATAACTATCGTGTCGGGAACTGCGACGCGCTCCAATTTTCCGTCTTCATTTTTCGACATATATTTCCGTATTTTTTCATCATTTTTTTGTGTCAAATGGGTCTTTAGCAGTGGTAAATAATTTGAGAATTTAGGTGCGATTGAAAGTGTTTAGCGACTTCGTATTATTTGAGAATTTACCCTTGAAATATATTCTGTAATGCGGTGTCGCTGCCCCGATTTCTCAAACCATCTATGCATAACCTCATCGACACATAAGTTACAAATTCAATCAAAATATTTGACTAAGCTGTAATTTAATATTCAACCCTAAACACTTTCATTTTGCGTTACATAATGTTGCGCTAGAATTGAGGTCACGTGACACAATTTGAAAAAAAATCCGGAAACTATGGGACGTAAACTTCTTCATTTTTTACGAATGGAAAAAGCTCAATTTTTGTTGACGTTTTTAGACAGCATATGGAGCATTTTTCTACCGCGAAATGAAATGCAACCCGAAAAATATAAGTAATCATAGTTGTAAGCAGAGCAAAAAAAACATCAATTTGTTATTTTCAAGGCCAAAACTAAAACTTTTTCTAATATTACCATTCTTTCCAGGGTAGTGGATTGGATGACGCAATAGATTGCCCTCAGGATGATGACGAATTGGGGGAGGAGGACGAATATGACGCGCTCAATGATGAAACCTTCGGTGAGGATGCTACTGACGGCGATTGGGAGCAGGCTCACGAAAAAATGGCCCAAATAACTGAATCGACTCGATCTAGTGTTCAGAGTGGACCATTGAAAAATGGTCTTGATGTGGACATCGAGGGTAGTCTTTCACATTTGGTGCTCGATGAAAGGGATGGTATTGTTCCTCGACCCGGTGTCTGGGACAGTCCCACCCTGGCACTTCATCCACAGCCCCCACATCCCCAACAAAAATTGCCAATGAAATTTGTCCATACTGTTGAGGAGCTCGAACGTGGACTCATCAGACCGCCACCTGGGCTCGCCAAACCCCCCACCACTGTACCCAACGCCCAGGGACAACCAGCTCACCCAGCTGGCCAGTTTCTTCTACATTACACAGATCCAAACGATCACCTTCCAGGAAATGTTCGTCCAAATTTGCTGAATGCAGTACCACTCAGATTTCCATTTGGTCTGCAATTTTCTGGACCTCGCCTTGTTGTCCTACCACCCAATGGTCGTCTGCCTAATCAGCACCTCCAAAATTCCCGGCCAATGCCCCAAAATCCAACATCGAACATCCTCAGATATCCCATTGCTCCTCACCTAATGGTAAACCAACGCCAGATGCATGGAAATGTTCGAAATTTTCCACCCAGACCCAACATGCCACCACCTCAATTCCTCAGACCCGATCACCAGCTAATTACCCCATTTGGCAATTCCACCAACCATCCAAATCAGCACAACAATCAGAGAAATCAGAACAGGTCCGGCCATGAGCCACCGCCATCCAATCATCAGCCCTTCTTCAAGAGCAATCAATTTTGGCATCAAAATCGTAATAATCAGAGGTATCAACATCATCGCCATCATTACAATCATCAAAATGGTATGAATGATAATGGAGAGTATGACGAGTACTCGGGACTTATGAGCTCCAGGGAGAAACAGTGGCTGACGAATATTCAGTTATTGCAACACAATACTAATCAGCCTTACGTCGATGATTACTATTTTACTGTGTTCTCGGAGAGGCAGAATAAGAAAAATGCGAATCAGGAGGGCAAGGAGAAGAAGCACAATAATAATGGGTTCAATCGGGACTCGAGAGATAAGGAGCAACATGTACTCACTAAAGTGGTGTATACACCAACGCAGTTTGAGAATTCATTGGGTAAACTACAGTGCGGGAGTGTGACTGCTCCACGGAAAATCATTGATATGGATGTTGTGGGGAATAGTGATGGACAGCAAAATCCACAGCAGAAGGATATGAAGAAGGCGCGACAGAGGCTTTTGGAGATTGAGGGGTTGTATACGGTGCAACTTAAGCTTGAGGATCTCAGCAATCCACTTGCTCAGTTGGCGGAGCTCAAGGCGGCTGAGCAGGCGCAGGAAAATGATGAACCCAAGCCCCCAAAAAAATCAGCTCCTGAGCTTATTAATTCTATGCTTACGTCGCTAATTCAGCTACTTAATGAGGACAAGCTTGCAAGCATTTTGAGCATTCGAAAGGGCAAGAATCTTTTACTGAGGTTTCTACCCTTTTTGAGTGTCACGGAATATGGACATCAACTTGGAGAACTTTGGACTGGGCTATTGAAGGGATTGGCCATCGTTGGTAGGCGTGATGCTTATTTGCTCGTGAAATTCTTTCCCGAGTTCCATCGGTGGATCGAAACTGCCACGGATTTTAACACCGTTCTGAGACTTGCAAGGGGATTCCTAGACTCCGTCAATCAGAATAGTAGAATTAATAATAGCCTCGCTTTTGCTGTGACGAATAAGGTAGACATTTCCATAATTGAATATTCCCAATGGGTTTAAAAATTCAAGTTTTAGTTTTAGGGCAGTTCAGATTGTTTGTTGAAGAATATTATAAGATTATTTTTGCGTAATTTGGAATTCCTGAAAATCTAAGATCTTCCAAGATTTGATTATTTTTTTTTATCTTGTAGTTTTTTTTAATGGAGAATATTTTATGTTTATAATTTTTTTCTTGTAAGTTTTTGCAATTCCTGAATCTCTCCGAATTGTTCATATTTCCTTTTCAATGAAATTAACATTATTAATCAATTCAAATTATTAAATTAACTTGAATTAAATTAAAAATTTCAAAATGCCAGATACATTTGACAATTGTCATTTTCAAAAATTGGAATTATTTAAATCAAATAAAATTGTGAAATTTCCTAAATTTTTCGAAATTTTGCGATTTCTACTATTTGGAATTTTGTGGAATAATTTTTCAATAATTTTTGATAATTTCTCGAGTATTTAAATTCACGACATTTTTGAAATTTTTGTATCATCAAAATTTTGGAGGTGAAAAAAAATGTGGCTGTACATTTAAGGATATTCAACACGTATAGTCAAAACAAAATTTTATGACCCTTTCTATAATTCGTTATATTTATCGCCAATAATTTTCAATTAATATTTCAATGCGTTAATTAGTTGAAGTGATAGCCATAGAAAATTATTATATTGTAGTCGATTTTGCGAATCAATATTATATTGTTTAAACAAGTTAATGAAAAAAAATTTTAGTCAATCGTCATGAAATTTTTACCATCGCTTCATATCTGCTTCAATAGTAAATTTTCAAAATTTCAACGAATTTTTATATTTTGAGCTGTATTTACAGAAATTTTTATTTTTCCCATAAGAGGCCGTGTTAAGTGAGAACTTTGATAATTAATAACTACAAAACGGTGTTGTGAATCAATCTCAAATTTCATACCGGCATCTGTTACCGCTTCAAAAACATTATGTCAAAATTTCAAGCAATTCTTATATCTTCGCCAATATAGGTGGAATATCCTTAAAGTAAATTTATCCAGTATTACATTGTTTAAATTCTGAAATTTTTCAGTTTGGAGTCTCCGTGATAGCGTCTCTGCTGGATCAAGCCGAGAACCTTTACCCCGACGATAAAGCAATGACGTCAGAATGGTCGACGTTTATAGTGAGTCTGTCGGAAGCTGTGGGTGCATCTACACCAAGTGTAGCGCCATGCCAGCCAGTCGCCGTTAATACTCTACATCAGCATCTCAAGCGAATCGGCAATTTAAAGGCCGAGAGGTACGAGCCACTAGAGTCACTCCTCACGGACGCGAACCCATCGCGATAGACTGATTATCTTATGCAACATTCAAGTCCACTTTCATTTTTTTTTCTGTTCAGAATTCCGTACGGAAGTGTTAGATCGTATTGTGTTTGTCTGTACTTCGCGGCATTTTCCACAAATATGAAATCTAAAACAGGTGACGACATTTTTATTCAGAGTTTTTTTGTGCTAAGCGGGTACTGGTAAAATGTATAGAAATTTTTGTAACTTTCACGGATTTTCATATGTACAACTAAAACCTCAGATGATACAAACTCAAGTAGGGTAGTTTACCAAGGTCTGGTGGACTTGATAGGGTATAACACTTCATTACTGAATTTCTCAATTCCGGGTGGATATATGGAAGACTCTTTTTTTTGTAGTTCATCGATTGAATTTAGTTAAGGGAGATCTTTTATTATGAATTCGAATCTAGTTGTATTGATGAATTTCTGAATTCTATATGCGTGTGAAGGTGTGGAGATTGTAATTCTTAATTTTAGAAGTTTTTCAAATTTGCAAGTTCAAGTGTGTTCAATTCTCAAATTATTACACATTTTTTAAATTTGCATTAAATTTTGGAAATTTGAGATTTTTCGAAATGTAAAATTCCCTTAATTTTTTTTTATCGTTTTCAAAATTTTGCAGTTTTTGAAACTTTGAAATTGGGCAAAAAATTTGAAATTTTTTGACTTCCAGAATTTTGGAAATTTGGAAATTGAAAGTTTGCAATCTTTACTTTCAGGAACGTCAAATTCTCATAATTTTCGGAGTTCTCCAAATTTTAGAAACTTTTAACATTTTCGAATTTGTGAAAACTTTCCTCATTTTTTCCCCTCAACATCTGAAGTCAACTCACTTATGTTTCCACATCGTCTCAGAATTTCAAAATTCATCAAACTACCAAACACAATTCAATGAAGTATCTCATCTCCCCAAGACCAATTCAAGCACCCTCAAATTCAGCGTTCGCTCTTCCATTCAATTAGAATGTACATAGACATGTCAGGAGTTTAATATTTCAGGGACAATGGGCAAAAAAAATTTAGTCTAAACTCTGTACGATATTCGGCCCAATCGAGTCCCACGTGACATCTAAAAATTACAAGTACGGAAGAAGTACAGCGAAAAAGAAAATCTAACGATTATTTCACTTTTGTTAGTCTCAGTTATCGTGACGCTTTGGCACAGATCATACAGTTTAGTTAAACTTAATTTTCTTTTAACTGTGTAAATAATTTTCACAACTTGAAACGAATATCGTTAAGCAGAGGCAGTCTTGAGTTAAAAAAAAAATTTCTAAAATTCTTTTTAAACACTTTACTGTCTTTACGTGATTAACTCGGTTGCCAATAGATTGTACTTCTGACAATTTTTTATTTTTGACTAATCATGCAGGATTTACCGATTTTCTGAACCCGTTTCGTTACTCTATGTACGTTTTTGCTTTTGTACATATTGTCAGATTTTTTTTTTGCTGTAGAATAGGCAAAGTTGAGTGTGCGGAAAAATTATGATTAGCTTAATTTTCGAGTTTATTGGTAAATATGTGACAATTTTTCGTGGAGTATTTGAGAATTTATAGTTTTTTTCGAAGGGGGTGATATCTCACTTTTACCTTTTCATACATTTTTTGGATAACTGTAGAGTGAGATTGATGACTCAGTGACGATTGTAAATAAAATATTGTGTTTAAAGGAAAATTCATATTATTGAATCGGTTATTTCTGGGCCCACTCTGGTTGCGCTGTATTCTTATTAAAATGTAACCGGGCGTTATGATTAGGGAAAACATTTATTTTTGATTTTTTTTTCCGCGCCATTTTAGGGGTTTTTATGGAGTAGGTTTTATCAAATTGCATTTGATAGAGCATTAGAGGAAAAGCGAAAAATATTTTTAATGGAGGGAAGCTTGAGGATTTTTTATGTTTATTGATTGGTTAAATTTCATGCAATTGTGAATCATTTTACACTAAAATTTTGAAATTTTTAAAGTTTTTGAAATTTCTGATATTTTTGAAATTTTTGAATTTTTTGAAATTTTTAAAATTTTGGAATTTTTTGAAATTTTTGTAATTTTTGAAATTTTTGAAATTTTTGAAATTTTTGAAATTTTTGAAATTTTTGAAATTTTTGAAATTTTTGAAATTTTTGAAATTTTTGAAATTTTTGAAATTTTTGAAATTTTTGAAATTTTTGAAATTTTTGAAATTTTTGAAATTTTTGAAATTTTTGAAATTTTTGAAATTTTTGAAATTTTTGAAATTTTTGAAATTTTTGAAATTTTTGAAATTTTTGAAATTTTTGAAATTTTTGAAATTTTGAAATTTTGAAATTTTTGAAATTTTTGAAATTTTTGAAATTTTTGAAATTTTTGAAATTTTGAAATTTTTGAAATTTTTGAAATTTTTGAAATTTTTGAAATTGGTAGATTCTGTAGTTTTTTAATTTGTAAAATTTAGGAAATTTTCGAAATATCGGAAATATTTGAAATTCATTTTCAATGATCAACTCTTGAAACTCTTGTCCCTTCAAAAAATATTTTTTTGTTTTAATTTGCATTTGCTCTTTGGATGAAAAAACAAATAGAAAAGATAAAAAAAAGGTGGTGCGCGTCAGTACGATTTTTTTCAGTAACGTAAGACACCATTCTGCGAGAACAAATAATGGAATACAATTTTTACCTGCCTTAACTCAAGTCCTATTTAGTAATATGTTAAAAGAGAAATAGGTTGTTTAGGTATCGGCGTTGATTATTACGATATATCAAAAGATACGTGTAAAGTAGTTTAAATAAACTTGATAACTTTTTTCACTATGATTGTTATGATCGGATTATTGTCGATGAGGACGGAGTAAAAATGTGAAGGAAGTGGATAACAAATGCCATTGTCCAGTGCTTTTTATAGTAATGCAGTGCTCAATGCAGTATGTATAATTTTTAGGTGATCGTTTCATTTATCTTCCACAAAAAAAAAACACAAAATTGGAAAAGAATTCGCTGCGCACGTAAAAGATTTTATTGAAAATTTAAAAACACTTTAAGATTCAATTTTTTCTCATTGTTAATTTTTGTTTTTCAATTTTCGAATTCTCGGGGGCTTTCAAATTCTTGGAGTTCTTCAAATTTTGAACAAATTTAAAATTTGAAATTTGAAATTAAAAATTTGAAATTTGAAATAAAAAAATTCCATTCATAAAATTTTTCATTTTTAGATTTTTGCAAATTGAAAAAAAAAAAAAATTCTCTGTAAAATCCTTGAAATTTTCGAAAATTGTTGAAATTTTTAAAAATTCACAAAAATTCCTATAACATTTAGCATTACGACGAGAAAGAAAATTACGAGAGTTCCATTAAGCGAAATCGATTAAATAATTGTGTTTGACGTTACATTATTGAATATTATATTTTTTTTATGAGAAATGATGAATTGGTAATTAATAATCAATTGATTAATTAGTAATTGATCGACTATCATTCACAGCTAATATTTTTCTATAATTTCTTATGCTCAGAACAAATGAAAAAAAAAAAAAAAATGAGGAAAGAATGGAGGAAGTGGGTGAATGTGGCCGGTGTACTTTTTCCGTACTGTTTATATCGATATTTCATTTTGTCCGTTATGAAAATATCCAAGATTGTGAAAATATTGATGATTGTACATTTATAATACTGCCGCGGGATTCAGTACAGTGAAAATAAACAGTTTTGTCATTTATTGTGTATTCTATGTACAAACGAGAAAATAATAAATTTGATCAAATTGATAAATCTATGAAGATAATAAACGTTTTGACATTATCGTGTAATTTGTGGTTTTGTATATGGATTTAAGGATATTCCACCTCTATTGGCAAAGATGTACGAATCGCTTGAAATTTTGACATAATGTTTTTGAAGCCATAACAGAAGCCTGTATGAAATTTGAGATTGATTCACAACACCGTCTTGTAGTTATTAATTATCAGACTTCTCAATTAACACGGCCTCTTATGGCAAAAATAAAAATTTCTGTAAATACAGTTCAAAATGTACAAATTTGTTGAAATTTTGAAAATTTACTATTGAAGCAGATATAAAACGATGGTAAAAATTTCATGACGATTGACTAAAATTTTATGTCGTTAATTTGTTTAAACAATATAATATTGATTCGCAAAATCAAATATAATATAACCATTTTCTATGGCTATCACTTCAACTAATTAACGCATTGAAATATTAATTGAAAATTATTGGCGATAAATATAACGAATTATAGAAAGGGTCATAAACTTTTGTTTTGACTATACCGGTTGAATATCCTTAACTGGGCAACTGTAGGAAAATATTTATTCGTAAGACCACATTTTTTTTCATTTTTACAATTTATGATATTGTCATTTTTTTTCACAGTTTTCGTGGGAAGTTTGAGAGCATTCGCAAATTTTCCATCTGTAATTTTGTAATTTTTTGAACAATTTTTTGTAAAATTACACTTTTGCATTTTCCGAAAACTTTAAGATTTCCTAAAATTTTTGAAGACTTTCAAAGTAGTGAGTTTTCCTATTATTTGATGTTAGGTTTGTAAAATCTTGAAAGTACTCAAATAAGTTTTTAGAGGAAATTCCCGATTTTTCCAATCTTTTTGAATTATTAACGAGTTTAAAATTTTTCAAATGTAAAAATGTCTGATTTCATCATTTTTTCTTTGAAGGATTTTTTTTTATGTGAAACATTTAATGCGGCGCATGGGATCGGAAAAATGTGCTCTCGGGATAGGCAACTTCCTTGATAAATATATATAGATATACTCCACTGCTTACCCATCGCCCTCTCTCTGCCATGGACGCAAAGGCGATGCGCACAAGTTGTATGAACATATCAAGATACACTGCAACGTTGCCAAATTATTTCAAAAGAATTTGAACATTTTGTAACAAATTAGAAAAGTTTTGAAACAATTTTGGAAAAATGAAAAATTTTAAATAAAGTTGGAAAAAATGTTGGAAATGTTTGGAAAATTTAGAAAAAATTGGAAAAATCTTGAATAATTGTGGACGAATTTTGTAAAAATTTCGGAAAAAAAATTGGCTTATTTTGGAAAAATTGTCAAAAATTTACAGCAAATTTGCAGAGAAATTTACAACAAAATTGGAAATTTTTTGTAAGAATTAAGAGGAATTTTGAAACAATTTGGATTTTTTTTTTTAATTGAAAAAGTTTTGCTCAATGTTCGAAGAATTTTGGAACACTTATCTAAAAATCTGAAAAAAAAATTAGAAAAATTTACAAAAAAATTGAAGAAAAATGTGCAAAAAAATTAGAAAAAATGGAAAAAAATTTAAAATTTTTGAAAAACTGTGGAGAAATTTAGATAAAAATTTGGAACAATGTCGAAAAAAATTTTGACAAGATTTGAAAATGTTTGGAAAATTTGAAATTTTATTATGAAAATTTCCAATAATTCTCGAGAAATCGGCAAAAATTTTGGATCAAGTTAGATCGAAATTAGTGTTTCCATGTTTCACATAATGCAACCAGCTGTCTCATAACGCCTTACTTTTTTTTATTTTAATTTTGAAATTTTGGAACTTTGAAAGACTTGAAATTTTTTCAATGTTCGAAATTTTACAAATTTCAAACTTCATTGAATTTATGGGGGGGGGGGGGGGGGGGGGGGCATTTCCTAAAAATGTGTTAAAACACAAAACAAAAAGCAGTAAAATCCACATTGTTATTTTATTGGAGACATAATCCACATATTTACTGTTCTTCAGCATTAATGATCGAAATAGAGTATATATTATCCGTTTATTCTCACAAATCGCTTAAAATAAATCGATACATTCAACTGGCATTTTAATCATACACTTTTCCATAAAAAATGAAATAATTGAGGATGATGGGTTGTTTACCCCGTTACATCTTATCACCATTTCCAGTTGACTGGAAATTGCTCACTACTCTAGTATCACTATAAACAAGACTGCGTCCTTTATTCACCCTCCGTTAATTGAGGTACTTACTCAGCAAAAATATGGCCTCTTGTTTTCAATTTGATAAAATCGCGAATTGGTATATTTGTTTTTGGTAATTATAATGAAACACGATCGGTTGAAATTTCAAGATACACAATTTCTCGATTAAAAAAAAAAAAAAAATGTTATTGCTAACGATTTCAAAAATTTTACGGATTGGAAAATTACAATAATTTCAAACAAGGCCTTTGCGCATGTGCGACGCGCATGCGCAAATCCTTCTACGAAATTTCAGATATTCACTAAATTCTCACAATTCCACATTATAGCCTGTAATTCATTGGTTCTCTTGGTTCTTTTGTACTGAACAAGTACCTTCATCTTACATTGAGAGATCATCTTATACAGCCGCAAAATGAAGAAAACTATCAAAATTAGAAAAAAATTGATCCATAAATTTCACGCAAAAATACCATGGATAACTATGATGAAAAAAAAATCAAAAATTGTATTTTTTGAGCTATGAAATAACAAGACTTGATCAGGCTAGGATAAAGACAAGTAATTTGGAACAGTGTTTAAAGATACAGGTGCTTCCTGCTTTACAAGTTCGTGCGCCGCCATCTTAGATACTTCCTCTGTCGTTTACAATATGGCGGCGTGCGCATCTCCCGATCACCTCGCATTTTGAAAGCTTTTGTCTGATTATTAATGTCTTCATACTCATTATGAAGTTATCTCATTCCGTAGTGCTAAAGTGAACGATTCTTTTAAGCTATTTCTGGTATTTTGAGGAACTAATTTAGCTGAGAATTCATGGAACAAAGTTTTCCTCGTATTTCGATACTTTTTCGAGGCCTCGTAAGAACATTCAATCTGTCCCCCACCAATATAGTCTAAGGAAGCATTTATGGAAGTGAATCGACGATTTCTCTAACGCTTCAACTTTGCAACACCCTAATTTATGATACGATTTACACACTTCTCACGTATACTGTTTCCTCTGTTATATACACTAATCAAGTACGGGATAGCCTATCACCCACTACAGCATCATTACAATTAGTCCTTAAACACTAAATTAAATCTACATGAACCATTCATAAATTCACAACAGCTATTCAACTATTTTGCCTAACGGTAAAAATCTAAGTACTAGAAAATATAACATCTTTTTTTCTACGAGTTACGGCCCTATCCCATCAAAAAGGGCCAATCAATGACTACTTTCAGGGTCACAACTCAAATTTAGCTTTTTGCAGGTTATGAATTCCCATTTGAACGTGCATCGAATACTGAAATCCAGTTTCTTTTCGTATTTGTACTAAAGTTCAAGTTGATCGATGATAAGTACTGAGTAGATTTGTTTTTTTAGTCGTATAGGGAACTTGCGTGGAACGGAATATTCAGTGATGCTGATGCGCGCGCAGCAGTTAGGTAATGTTTTAGGTAGTCTTGATATACAGATTTTAGAACATTTTAGAAAGCGTAGAATGCTCTTATAATGGATTTTGGTTTTTCAAAACTCAGGTTCTCAAAATTGACTGAAATTGCAAGTTTTTTCAAGGTCTTAAACTTTTTGAAAAAAATTGAGATTTTTCGAATTTTAAAATTCATGAACTTTTCACATATTTTAGAAGTTTAGTCATTATCAAATTAAATTAAGTTCCACGATCTTCTAAACTTTGGCCGTTTTTAATTTTCCTATTGTTTGAGCTTTTTGAAAGGCAGCATTTAAAAAAATTGAGAATATTGAAAGATCCGAAAACCACATTTGAACTCTACAAAATTGTTCGATTTTTATTGCAGCGTCGAAGTTTGTAAAAAGTTCTGAATTTTGAAAAACCACGAAATATTGAAAAATTGAGATTTTTTTTTGGTTTCAGAATTTCAGAGTTATCGAAATAATTTTTTTTTAATTTTGTTTCGACTCTTTGACTTCTTACTGGAGACTGATGAAAGTCTCCAGTAAAAAGAAAAAATTAATTTGTCCAAAATTGCTCTATAACCACTTCATAATTCGTGACAAACGTATATTTGAGAAAAGTGGTGTAAGAAGAAAAAACTCATACAAGTTCCCTGTTTCAGTTGTGACGCAAGTAAAATTTGGCAGTCATTTAGAACGGTTATCTGATTGATACTTGTATTCGATTGAATATTTTCAGAAATTTGTATAACGCTCAGAGATATGACAGTAGTGCTACAGTTATTGATTCCCTGACTATTTTTGTATAATAAATGTACAATATCAATTGGCACACTGCTTGAAGGATCGAAGTGATTTCCATTAAATTCATACATAAACTTTTCTAAGTCTATCATAGGCAAGACATTGTGATATTTTCTTCACACTTATAAATTTCTATGACGTACAAAAGAATTCTGTAGAATTTCTATAACATTCCCATATAATTTCTTACAGGATTTTTATGAGAATTTTTATGAGAACAAAATCAAATCCTACTGAAAAATTTGTCATTTTTCATAAAACTGTTGTTCGCCGGTAAAATTTGATATAACATACCGAAAAGAAAATTCCACAGGAATTCTATATTCTTCTTTCATACGTTTGAGATTGAATTGTTCTATGAAATTTCATTGATCAAAAAGACTTAAAAAACCCGTTGTACAATATTTGTGCGGCTCAATTACAGAAAAACTAATATACGAATTGATTTATCCCCAAAAGAAAAACACTAGGCGGTAATACCGAATTGAAACCCAATGAAATACTGTTTAAATTATAATCACGTGCAGTGGACATTGAATTAAGATTTATCATTTTTTTTCTCTCACAAATACCAAATAATCCGGACGCATGTACTGGACGTTTGTTGATCCGTTTTCACAAATTTAAGATTATAGAAAAAGGTAAGTAACTCATCGAAAAAGCGAAGATTGGTTCAGTATTGAAGTGACAAATTCTAAAAATTCGATTTTATTTGTTCAATTTTTAAGGAATACTTCAGGATCTAAGCGAAATATTTGTAATTTCTTTTCAAATTGAAAGTTTCCAAAAGATTATAGAATTTTTTTTAAAGTTTCTAGAATTTTTTATGACTTAACATTTGATTTTGTGGAAGTTCGGAACATTTTCTGAAATTTTTTCGATTCCATGATATTCCGTGAAAAGAGACCACTTCGTGGGCCCTTTTCACATAGACGACTCCAAAGACTTCTCACTTTTCCATTTTCAAATCACTCGTCGCTTTCTCCGAACCGATCCTCAATTGACACGATTTCCACGATATTCTCAAAAAAAAAAGTTTACTCTTCGTTAATCGTAAGAAGTACCATGTGTTATCTCGTAACAATTTCCGGATTTTGAATTTCCTTACTCAGACTCTCAGCTTGTCCTTGGCCACCCAATCTCACCGGCTTAATAGACTTAAGTTTCGTCGTTCCCCCATACTTGAAATTAACATCGCTACACGAGTCAAGTGGATGAATGCTCCCCAAACTCGAGACAGTGTCATTTGTATCCTCCAATTTGGTGGTAGGTATTTTCTTAACCGATCCCAGTTCATAAGCCGATTTAGCTGGCTTCAGTTTCATCTTTGCATTCAATGGCAACGAGGTAGATTTCTCCAGGCTTCCAGTCTCAATTTTCAGGTTATTGTCACTCTGTATAACATTGTCACCTGTTGTGCCAACAGTGTCAGTGATTTGTATATCAATATTCACAGTTTTTGGGTCATTTTCGTCATTATTATTGAGCGCATGCTCACCAATACTTTCATTTCTCAACGCCGCCATTTGCGCCCTCTGTTGTTTAATATGATTATGAGAATTGGCGAAGAAGGAGGACATTTTTTCCAGCTTAGTACCCAGATTTGGCTGGCTCAAAGCCGATTTAAGTGGATAGGGAGCTTCCATGGTACTCTTCAGTAGCAATTTTGAGTCTCGACCTGTTGAGTTGCTCTTCGTCGGTTCGTATCGATTGTTGTTATCCTCAAGAACCTTCAGGGGAAACGATCTGCTGCTGTTACTCCGCCTCTTCTCCGCCACACTAAACTGCGCAATAATCCTCCTGACATCTCCCGGAATCTCCACATCAGTCCGCGTTTCCGTCAACGACTGTATAAAAGATCCCAGAGTGGCAACAGTCACCTCCAGACTTCTATTCTGCGATTCTAATTTATGTAACGACAATTGCTGAGAAGATCTCGTGCTCTCCAATCTCTGAAGATTGCTCACAGCTACCTCCAATTGCGAGCTCAAATGGGCATTCTGCTGTGTCAGCTGTTTATTGAGCATCTCCAACTTCTCCATATTCTCAATCTGGGGTTTCACCGATAACATCTCTTCCTGAAGCACTTGATACTCAACTCTGTACTCATTCAATTGTTTTGCAATTTCCATATCGGGATAGAAAACCCTCTTCATAACTCGATCAAGAATAGCCTTGTCCACAGCTGGCACTGTGACTTTGAGGTACTCCATAATCTCCTCAAAACTATCACACATTAATAGATGATCCTGGTGTTCCTCTAGAAGAGCAAGAGCCACCCTGAATATCACTTCCGAGCTCTCCAGGAAAAGAAGATCGAAAACTCGGGTTACAAAGCCTAACGGAAATTGGCTCGCAAAGAGAGTGAGTAACCATGGAGCAGCGTACAATGTTGGTGATACTTCATGCTTGTCGAAATGAGCATAAATTGAGGGAAGCCTGTCGTGGAGCAGTCTTGATAATTGATACAAGTGTAGCTGTAGTGCAGCCATGTCTGGGAGATAGAGTTTCCTGAGCCCTCGGCGAAACATCAGATGTCGGAGAAGGAAGAACGCTTGGTCTTCAGACATATGCAGGAGAAGAACCCCAGCTACGAAGGATAAACCTTGACAATAGCCCACTTCGTGGTCTAGTAGGGAGTAGGCCTTCAGAAGATTGAAGAGGGCCAGTTGGCCTGGACCAAGCGGCGAGGAGAAGTACGGATGATTTGGAAAGGTTCGCCCGAGATCTATGAGTATTGCGTGTTGTTGGGAGGTTAGTTGTTTCAGGAGAAGATCGTATGGTGTGTTATAATTTGGAAATTCGTGGGTGTCAATTGGCTGCATTTTCAGACAAAATTGCTCGGCTAAGAAGTGCCAGACGTCGCCGCGCTTGCCTCGGGGAACCCCCTGTTTTATTGCTTGCAGGAGCATTTGGTTATCACATTTTGTGGAGATTCTGCTCTCCTTGCTTATGAGGAGATCCCAGACTTCGGAGAGCTCTCTGGCGCAATTGCTGAGCTCGTCGTACTCGAGTTTTATCCTTTTCATTGTTGCTTCTTCTTGACGAACACGAAGTTGGGTGTTTTCTTTCTCCATTCGAATGAGGATCACTTGTTGGTTTATGGCCTTTTTCCAGAGGTCTCGAAGCTCTTGTTTGGAGCGTTTCGGAGTGAATGATGCTTTGGCTGCTTGGCTCTTGTCACCGTCTCGTGCGTCCTGGTCCTTACCCGGCGTCACCACTCGATTTAGGATTGCCTGACGCCAGGAACTATTTGATTGCAAGCGCGTGGTGTCTTCTGCCTCCGTTGGCGACATCTTTGGGGAATTCCCTACCTGGAATCAAGAGGATAGAGAATTTAGTAACGGAGCCGGCAAACGGTTTCACTTGACTTAATTTCCATAATTCAAAGATAAAAGAAATTGAAAAAAAAATTGAGACAAAAAAAAGTGAGGCGTCGTGGAACACCTGGCAGATGTGAGACATGGAAACACTAATTTTTAGCTAAATTGATCCAAATTTTTCAAAGATTTCTCGAGAATTGGTGGCAATTTTCAAATTCTCATTTCTTTTAAATGTGTTTTTTTTTCAAAATGTTTCAACACATTCCCAAATTTAAAAAAAAATTCCAAATTTTCCAAACATTTTCAAAACAGTTCTTCCAATTTTGTTCAAATATTTTCCATTTTTTTTCAACTTTTTTCCAAGTTTTCAAAAGTGTTTCAAATTTCTTCAAATTTTCTGCAAAATTTCTCAATTTAAAAAAAAATCCAAATATTTTAAAAATTCTTCTGAATTTATATGAAAATTTTTCAAATTTTTTCCACTTGTTTTCTAAACTTTTCGAAATTTTGTCAAATTTTTGAGAAATTGTTTGAAAAATTTTGTAATTTGTTAGAAAATTTCCCAATTCTTGTCAATCGTTTTTGAAACACTGCAGCGTATCTTGACGTGTACATACAACTTGTGCGCATCGCCTTGCGTCGATGGCAGAGCGGGGGCGATGGGCAAGCAGTGGAGTATATCTATACATATTTGTCAAGGAAATTGCCTATCCCGAGAGCGAACTCTTCCCTAAGGGCCGCATTAGATGTTTCACATAAAAAAAAAAAGATTGGAAGTGTCCACAAATTTGATAATTTTTAAAATTTCACAAATCTGAAATATTTTGAAGAGGTCGAAAACTACAAAGTTTGAACTATTTGGAAGAATTCAAAAAAGGAAGAAAACTCATCACTAGTTAATGAAAATATAACACTACCCACCTTAAGGAAAACGTCCATCATAGTATTCTTTGGTCGGCTGTTTACAAGCTGTTGTTCAAGGGCGAGAGGTATTTTAAAAACTTTCAAAATTTTCAATATTTTGAAAATTTTTACTTTTACGAATTTTCAAACTTTTTAAAATTTCGACGACCGTCGAAATTCAAAAAAAAAAGTGAAACCACCAATGAAGCTTAAAAAGGTAAAAAAAAACTTTAAAAAATTAAAAAAAAAACAAATTGAAATAAAAAAAATCAAAGCTTCCAGAAAATAAAAAATATCCGAAATTTATAATATTGGAATAAACATAGAATATTCAGAAATCAAACAAACTTAACCAATTTGGAAATGACGAAATTTTGGGCATTTAAAAAATTTTGTCGACAATTCCAAAAAACAAATTCCAAGTTTTGAGAAAGTTTTGTAAAGAAAACTATATTCCCAAATCCTCGAGAATGCAGAAAAACGAGAAAAAATTCCAAACTGTTAGAAACTCAATGGATTTAAAAAATTTCAAAAGAAAAATTCCAAAATTGGACAGAATTTCGAAGCTTTTAAAGGTTAATAAAAAATAAGAAATTAAAGAAAATAAAAAAAAATTCAAGGAGAAATGTAAAAAAATTGACGAACATTAAAGGGAAATGTACATCAACCCAATTAAGGTAAATTTTAACCCACCTTCAGGAAAATGTCCATCATGGGGCTCTTAGGGCCGGTGTTGACGATGAGCTGTTGTTCGGGTGAGACCCTGAGGGACCTCGGGCGGTTAGAGTCAGGAGTAACTTCTCCCAGGATTGCAGGCATCGTCCCGACGGGGCTCTGGCGTTCACTTTTCGACGTTTGATCCCTCAAATTGCTAATTTGCGAGCCAATGCCAAAATCGTCTCTGGAGCCCTTGCGTTTCATGAGATGATCGAATGAGTTCGTTAACGATCGTTTGGCCTTCATGAAAATTGTGCTGCCAACTCCCACACTCAGGTACTGATTCAGAAATTCGCTCCTCTGTTCGGCCGTGTCGTGAACGTGTCGGGATTGTTTGGACTCACAGTGGGCTCGCAAAAGCATCATCAGGAACTGATTCTGTTCCCGCAGACTGAACTCCCGGCCTGAACCACCAGCCGCCTCCGCACCCTTGTGGGGAAAGTAATCATCGACATTCATTTTACGCATTTCCGTTGATTATTGTAACAAGTATGACCGGCCAGAATACCATTCAAGGAAGCGCATACACATAAATGCACTTCGTTAGAGTCGAAATATCTCGAAAATTGTGACATGATTAATTTTTCAATCGTCATTCATTTATTGCTTGATCAGATTAGTCAGATAACATCGTGAAGTTTTCAAAAGTATGACAATTGTTCAAGTTGTCATAGTTTATGTACTTATTGAAAATCATATACACAAAATAGTGTTTGACGTTCTGTTAATTTATTAAGTTTCGAGTGTTTTACATATTCGGTCCAGTGTTGACAAATTTTATGTGTACGCGATTATTACAGAAAAAACAAAAGATGCTTGCACCAAATTTGAAAATTGAAAGCTCTCATTTTTTTCGGAGTCAATGATTAACAGTATCTTCAATTTCGGAAAATATATTGTTACTCCAAATATCAAATTGTCATTCAGCGCGCGAAGCGCGCATTCGTGTCTCTATTAAAAAAGGAGCAAACTTGTTCGTCGTTTTGGAAAATATCAAAGATTCCCGTTTTTCTGTTGCTAAATCCTACCTTGTATTTAGTGACGACGATCTCTTGTTCGTCCTCGGGCAGGAGTTCCATTCGCGTAAATATGATACTCTGGGTTTTTCGATCGCCCTGGCCCTCGATCGCTTGACATAGGTTGGTGTACCATACCATGGGGCAGTGTTCGCATTGTAGAATGGGTTGCTCTTTTTTGGCACCGTTACAAGTGGCGATGAAGGCCTGGGTAATGGCACCAACGAGGTCATCGGCTACGGAGGCTGATTGGCACTTGAAAATGTAGCCGATGAAACAGTCAACAGTGACCTCGCGACATATGAAGCCAAAGTGCTCGGGATTCTTGAGACCCTGGACACAGCTTGCAATGTCTTTCAGTTGCTTGTGGAAGAGGACACCCTTGCGGTCGGGACTTATGAGGCGCAGGTCACACCGACCGACCTGTTAAGGGGCATTAAACAAATTTATACTAAACATTTCAATATCCCTTGAAGAAACTGCCTTAACGATTGCATAAATTGTAATTTTTTTTTTAAATTGAAAAATTAAAAAGTTTTAAAAATCGAAAAAAAATTGAAAAATTTGGGAAATTTGAAAAACTGGAAAAATTTGAAAAATTTGAGAAATTGGGAAAACTTTAAAATTTTTGAAAATTTAAGAAATTTGCAAAATTTACGAAATTTATAAAATTTAAGAAATTTGAAAAATTTAAGAAATTTGTAAAATTTAAGAAATCTGCAAAATTAAAAAAAAATTGAACAATTCGAAAAATTTGAAAAATTCTAAAAAATCGAAAAATTTGAAAAATGTGGAAAAGCTAAGAGATTTGCAAAATTCAAGAAATTTCAAAAATTTCAAAAATTTCAAAAATTTCAAAAATTTCAAAAACTTCAAAAATTTCAAAAATTTCAGAAATTTCAAAAATTTCAAAAATTTCAGAAATTTCAAAAATTTCAAACATTCTAAAATTTTCAGAAATTTGAGACATCAAACGTGATCAATTAAATCACTCATATAATTGTGATTTTCAATTGTAATGTTAGTTACCTGAAATAACATTGTGCGATTGTGATCATCATTTCCCTTTCCCCCTGACTGCCTCCGCGGACCGAGGACACTCCCTGTGGACGCCGCCCGATTTCTCATCATCTCATGCGGTTGAATGGTCACAGTTTTCTTCGTCTGGGCATTATCAGGTATTTCAGGCTCGCGTACAGGAGGAAGGGACTCCACGGAGCCGCCAAGGGTGCCACCTACACCAAGCGGGCTTGTGGGGGAAATCATGGTGGTTCCTGATACACTGTCACTACTGCCCACATCACTTGTGGATGAATCCTAAAATTCAAATTGATGGTTAATTTATATCCTTTTAAATTTATTCCACCAAAGTCACTGTGATATTTTCTCCAGAACATTTTTAATGATGCTTCCAAATAAAATAATAGGAAAGTTAATCGTCTAGGTTTAAAAAAGGCTGTTGAAAATGAGAACAAAATTATTTTGAAAAATATTGAACGAGCAAAATTCTTGACTTGTTCACATATTTTTCAGCAGAATAAAAATAAGAATAGAAATTCATTGTCATTCTTTTCAAGCACCCAATGTATTGAAAATGTCAATTTTTTTTTAATTTGCAATTTTTTTAACATAACAATTTCGTAACTTTGCATTTGATTGAAGCGAAAAGAAAATGTTTGTTCAATGTAGCAATTTTAATTCAAATTTGAATCAATAATAAATATGGAAATGATTAGGAGAGATGTGTAATTGAATTCTCACCCCACTGTCCCGGCGATTTTCATTGCTAGCAGCTAGATGAGCTTGTCTGCGTAATTGCTGACACTCGGCTAGAAGATTACTCGCTGTTGATTTAGATTTTTCAAGGCCGTGAGCCTTGAACTTCATAAGTGCATCGTCGATGAAGGACTCGGGTACTTTTTGCTGAGATAATTTTATTTTTCCCACGTACAGCACCTGATGAATGCAAATATAAGACCAAATGTAAGACATTTTAGATTTGATATTTTAAGGTACTTTCTAAGCCTCGTCACTCACATTCTACATGTTGTTTTTTATATACATTGCAAAGAGCAACCTTTCTCACGTCTGCTCAATTTTTTTGGGAGTTTTTTCCCTATTAATTACAAAGTTATCAGTACATAAAGAAGTACATGATTAGAGGGGAGCGGAGCAAAAATCTCGATTTTTCACCGGAAGTTACTTGCCTATAAAAACGTTCGACATTCAAACTGCTGAAAAAAATATACTACTAGGAAGAACAATCTTTTATCTACGTCTCATTGAAAAATTGGCTCAATTTGCGTAGGAATTAGTTATGAAAAACGTTCGCGAATGTTTGTCGAATCGCTTTCTCACTAATTGTGGCTTGCCCAAAAAATGGCGCCCCACTAGAAATTCCCCAAGAATTTGAGAAGTGCCATGGCGGCTCACAGGTGTCAAAACAGTGCGAGTTGTGGGATGCGAAGTTTGAGGTAACAACAAGGTTGCACTGTTGTAGTTTTCCAAACTATCGAGAGTTTTTCTGCGTCGTTCAAGCTGGGATTTTTTAATAAATGTTCAATTTAATCGGAATCGCTCCGCGTGGTGCGCCATTGTTGAGGTTATGTATTCATAAATATGGCGATGTTCGCGCGTTATGTTGATTGGCCTAGTGACAACTAGGGTTTTCAGAATACTTTCCACATAAACAATTCAGAATAAAAACATTTTGCATAAGAGCGCAAATGTATCGTCACATTCGTTACATTATGTTTCCAATTAAATTGATTGTTCAAAAACGTAGTTCGCAGCAAGTGAAAAAATTCTTAAATCATGAACCTAAGTTGAGGCCTACTTCCGGAACGAGGCTTAGAAAGTACTTTTTTTAAATCCTTTCGCATTGAAATTTTTTTCAATATTTTCAGAATTTTCAAATTTTTTGGAAGTTTCAAGTAAGAAATATTTCTTATACTCACCTCGAAAAAATGTGATGAACTTGGAGATATGTCAGCACCAATTGTCGTTAAGGATGCTGCGCTGCTGTTGGACCTTTGGATCTCCCGATCCTTCTCGATCCTTGATATCGACGATTGTTCCTTCATCGCGGTAAATAATTCCTGTACCTGGAATTGAAGGTACAAACCTTTCGTTAGATCAAACGCCATAACTGCGTTTTGTGTTACAATTTTCACTATAACATGCGTATCGCTAAAAAGAAGTTAGTTTTTGCACTATAATTTCAGGGCTAATGTTAACGGAAATTCTCCGAAATCAATTTGCACTGTAATTTTAACAATCTCCTGAGTGGATTTTCTTTTGCAAATGGGGATTGAATGCGTGTTTTTGCGTGGCGCATTTTTTGTTGTAACTTCAATTGCACAATTTTTGATGATCGATTTTTCTATCACTGTCCTTTTTATAATGGAAATGTTGTTTTTAAGTTAGAAGAAAGGGGAGTTTTTTTGAAAAATAAGAATTGAGGAAATGTGTTCGTGCAACGGTTTCACGGTTCACTATTTAATTGTAAAATTGTGGAATAGTCGACACGTATTCTTCAAACGCCTAATGACACGTGTAAAATAACCGCCTCGGGGGTTCTTGTAGAATACCAAAACATTGAAATCACCGCGTATCTCAAAAAAACGATAAACACACGAAACGGTAATGGGTAATAATAAAAGTGGGGTGGCCCGAACGTAGTAAACCATTCGATTCGATAACTTCTCGATCGCGATATCTCCTAAGGTATGGGGTTAGGAAGAAAAGTCATATGACATAAAATGTGGATATTTGTCAGAGGAACAACATTCATTTGACACTTTTTTTTCTATCTACCACCGTTATCGTGATGGAGCGTTATGAACAATAGAAAGTTATGGTAAAAATTGAATGGGGAGTCGTGAAGCAATCTTTCTATCTGCACACACACACACACACACACATGCGCGCGGGCTTTTTTAATCTGACCATGAAAGTAAATATCGAAAAGATCTTTTTTTATTTCCGGGGCCGTTACGAAAAGTTTCCCTATCGGGTAAGTTATTAATAACCTATTTTTAATGCAAAAAGAAAAATCAGAGTTTCGGTCTATCGATAAACAAGATTAGTTTCGCAACAGTAAAAACGTGCAATGAAGGCCAGACCAAAAATACGTTCGGGCGAACTTTGAGATACTGAGGATGCAACGAGACTGGGTTGTTATTTACGTTTTTTGTGGGTTCACCACAAATCATTTAGAAAGGGACAACAGATTGAAATTTTTTAATTTTGTTATCAGTTTCTAAAAATTTTATCATGTTAGCGTTTTTGAAATTGCTAACAAAAAATCATTTTTTGGAATTTTTAATTTGGTAAATTTTAGGAAATTCATTGTATTTACAATCCAGAAATGATCGAGAAAATAAAAAGTCCCGAAATACGCTCAATTACTACAATATGTATTTACACCAATTATCACATTAGAGAATGTACAAAAACCGTTAGACTATCAAAAATATCAAATTAGGGCAGTTTACTGGAATGATGAACTTAACCATCGTGTCTCTGAAATTGAAATCACAATCTGGAGTTACTGACCGGAAATGGTCTTAAACATCCTAACCAAGTGAATAAATGCCCTGATGAAGAATACCTGGAGTATTCGAAACGTCCGTAGAAAAGAAAACAATTTTTTCTCGTGATTTTTTATTGACGTTCGACATCTTTTCCTGAATTTGTGACCGTTTTTGGCTATAACAGACGTTTCAACATAGGAGATACTTTCTTATATAAAATGATTATTCAAAATATATGTTCAAATTTTATCTTCAAATCAGGGATATCGTATCCTTCGTTCGAGGACATTTTTTTAATGGAAAGTTTATATAGGCGTAATTTAGTGTATTTCGGCAATTTTTGCCTTCCCGATTTTTCGGGATTTATTGTAATGACCCCTAAATCGATTTTCGCTTCGTAACTGGTGTTTTAAGTACAACAAAATGCCTCCCGTTCAATTCTGAACAAATGCGCGTGTATGTGTGTATGTTTGTACGTGTGGAATCGGATTTTTCGTTAACGATTTCTCATGAGCGGGCAGAACGATCTCCGCCATCGGGGTCTTATTCGGAGGGTCTTCATGGAAGTTAGATCGGATTAGGTTCTGGTTTAAATTGACCAAGCAGTTTTCTTGTTATTAACAATTGAATTGTTTACAACGCTCTATTGCAAAAACTAGCTCTTCGATTTAAATTGCTTCCAGGATAAAATGCTGATTTGAGGATGTTATTTCGGCTTAGTCAAATTATATGCAGTGCGTGTTTTTTCTTCTGCTTCTAAAAGTTTTTCCGATTTTGAAATTTTTCACGCTTTGCACTTTGGGCCATTGACATCAAAGATGATTTATATCTCGGTATCGTAAGATTGTTTACAGGTTTTAACTCATAAATCGATTGGATACTTCTTCGTATTAGCATTGTTCGTTATTCAATGCCTCTATCCTCAGCCAGAATCACTTGTTTTTGCGGAACAACAAATTGTCCAATTGATTTAGCACTTGAACTTTGAAACATATCATCACAATTCTCTGTTGTTCAATCATCTCGGCTGAGCAACTTGCCAATACGCCTGTCCCACATATAAAATGTGTGGACAATTTCGCAGTTAACTGACACAGAAAACTAAAACATGAGGCCAAGCAATCGGGCTTCTGTCATCCAATTACGCTTCTCGCTATTTTTATTATCGAACAGTTATAAATTTGCTCGATCATTTTTTTTTTGATGATCAGTGGAAATTATGAGACTTGGTAATTTAATCAAGGTGACTGAAAATAGAAAATTTGGGAAAAATTTGGGAATTCAAACATTTCTAAAATTTAAACATTTTAAAAAATTTCTCTAGTTTAAGAAATCCAACATGGGAAAAAAACAGAATCAAATTAGAAACCTTTCTAATAAAGAAAAAAAAAACAAAAATAAGGCAGCATGGGACACCTGAGAGATGTGAAACATGAAAACACTAATTTTAATCTAAATTGATCTAAAATTTTTAACGATTTCTCGAGAATTAGGGAAATTTTCAAATACAAAGTTCTTTTGAATGTTTGAAAAGTTTTCAAAAAATTTTGCAAAACTTTCTCAAATTTTTAAAGAGATTTTTTAATTTTCCAGACTTCCTTAAATTTTTTTGGAAACTGTCCCAAATTCTTTCAAAGTTGTTCCAATTTTTTTTAAATTGTTGCATTTTTTTGAAAATTTCCCCATAGTTTTTAAAGAATTCTAGAATTTTTCCCAATTCAGTTCAAAATTTTTCCGATTTTTTTTCAATTTTTAGAAAAATGTTCCAAATTTCTTCAAATTTTTTGTAAAATTTTGTAAAATTAAAAATAAATCCGAATTCCAGAAGACCAAAAATAAACAATTTTGTTGTACATTTCTCTAAAAATTTGCTGCAAACTTTTGATAATTTTTCCAAATTTCTCCCAAAAAATCCAAATTTTTCCACAATTATTAAAGTATTTTCCAATTTTTTCAAAATTTTTCAAAATTTTCGAAATATTTTTCAAAATTTATTGAAAATTTTCCACATTTTGTCAAATTTTTTTTCGAAATTTTGTCAAATTTTTGAGAGCTTGTTTCAAATATTTTCTATTTTTTTTTTGAATGCTCCAATTCTGTTGAAATTTTTTTGAAACGCTACATACAACTTGTGCGCATCGCCTTTGCGTCGATGGTAGAGAGGGGGTCATGGGTAAGCAGTGGAGTATATATTTATCAAGAAAATTGCAAATCCCGAGAGCAAATTTTTCCAATTCCATACGCCGCATTAGACGTTTCACATAAAAAATTGAAAATTTTCCAATTTTTTAATGTCCAAGTATTTTGAATTTCACAATTTGCCAAATCGCAAAAATTTTGTAGAAATTGAGAATCCGAAAATTAATTTTTTTTTATAATTTCAAAGGAGTCAAAACCGCATAGAAACGTGATTTTTTTTCTTTGGAAAATTAGGAAAAAATTGAAGAAATCTTGAAAAGACCAAAATAAAACGCAGGATTTAAAAAATCGGATCACTTTGAAAATTCCCAAAACGTGTGAACAATTGCACAGTTAACTGGCACAGAAAGCTAAAACATAAGGCGAAGCAATCGGGCTTCTGTCATCCCATTACGGTTGCCACTATTTTTATTATTACCAAGTAATAAATTCACTCCACATGGCCATTCTCTCGGTATCAGAGTAATGAACAACACATGTCAATCTGACCAGTATGCAGTCAATTTTTTTAATTGTCACCTTGACTAACTCGATGTGCAAAATAACATGAGTAGCCTTCGTGATTTTTTTTTTACAACTTCCGGAATCCGAAGAACGCGAGTTGAGTCACGGTATTGGTTAAGGATGTAACGGGCGTTTTGGAAATATTACAACAAAAAAGTGAAATTTTTTTTATGACTCACAAAATTTTCACATAAATCCAAAAAATGTTCGGGGCATTCAGACCACGTCGGATTAAACAACCGCGGGAAATTCCAATGTTTCGAATATTCGAATTTTTTTTTTTTTGAAATTCGGAAATGAAAGAAATTTGAAATTCAAAAAATATTGAACCTCTCCCGAATTTTTAGAATTCCAAAAATTGAAATAAACCATCAACAGCGATAATTTGAAGTCGAACGGAATCCGCTGAGAATGTTTTTCATTAAAATAAAAATCGTAATTTTTGCAGAAGTACAGCTTCAAAGATTTGCGGTACAGCCGAAGAAAAATAAGGGGCATCTCAAGACGGGCAATTTTAATGGATTACTTTGAAACAAAAGAGAGAAACCCGAGGAACTATTACCATAAATTTCTATTTATAAACGAAAACAGGACAAACGAGGAAAAGTATGTGCCAGGATCGGCCATCGGCGAAATTCATTTGCATTTTAATTTTTGAAAGAACCTTAGAGAAAATGATATTTGCAACACTCACCGAAATATCTAGGTTACGCTTCTTAATGGAAACCTTGCATGATATATTATCAAAATTGGAGAAATTTTTGCAGCTTTCGAAAAATTTGAAATTATGAAATTTTTTGAAAATTTATGTATTTCCTGATTACAGTGAGTGATTATACTCCTTATTATAATTATGGTATTCTAAATGCACCGAAATAGTTCCTAACAACTTGAGTCAATGTCTGGGTATGTGTATGTTTGTTTCTCTTAGCCTTCGACCCTCTTTCCTGTACTTCCCACAGTAGCTGCTACTGAGCATTTCTTCAGAAGGGAGTAATGCAATCCACGCATGCGGCTGGGGCCGACTTTCGCCATGTCAGTTATCATATTTCTACACACCGGGTAAACCCCCAGAAACCCCTGTGCTGCGATAGCGGCCGCCTGTGACGCCCCCCACCCCTGCCCGTTTTCATTACCATAAGCACAGCCGATATTTATATTTCATTTATTTACTCACTTATATTTTACGATATCTCATGGCATAATTTCTATGTATTCTAATCATGTATACTCTTTGTTTAATTGTCTAAAGAATAAACTACGATGTGTATCTATCTATCCCTGTGTTTGTGTGGGTGTGATTGATATGGGGCTGTGATGAAATTGTCATCGTATATTTCTCCCGAATGAATGACAGCTCCACCAGAAACACTGTCGCGAAGATAGTAGCAGCCTGCTCGGATGATAGCACGACTGCTCCACCTACTGCAGCTACCTAGGTGCACCGCTGGGCATCGACAAATGTTCCGCATCTTAATTAATTCCCATACGGATTATCCGACTTGGAGAATCCTCATATCTGAGTTTGCAAAAGTAGGATCCAACTTAGCAAAGAAATTTTAGGATAACAATAGATATTTTCGTCACAAGGCCGTAAAAAAATTTTCCGTACCGCCTTGTACTTTTTCTCGTTCGGGAATTGGTATTGGCCCTGTTCCGAACTTGGAAAAGTAAAAGTCACTACGGAAAAATGTTATCCAGGCTGTCATTCTGGGGATTTTGTGCTCGCGCCTTTGCCTGCTCTTCGGTTTTGGAACCACGTCCCTTACGGAAAAACAAAAATGTCCACTATGGTCACTGTATTTCCCCTCTTGAGCCCCCACCACTATACAATTCGAATTCAAATACAGTAGAGCTCCCTTAACTTTCCGCTTCCTTTATTTTCGCTGTACTCCCCTCACGACTTTATTTTCGCTGGTCTCCCCTCAAAAACCTTCTCCCACTCCCCGTACTTTGTCTATCCTTGTTTTCGACGTCATGCGCTCCAGACTGCGCAGCGTCTCAATAGTGGGACCGAGCATTCATGAAACATAACCTATTTACTTTTGATACCCAGTCCGTTTACTTCTGCTCTTATTTTCCCTTCCGCTCCCGACAACCTCCACCACGCCAACCAACCAGTGGGCAGAGTGGGGGGCTTCCTTAATTTTTTTTCTCCACGAAATTGCTTCAAGGTCACCCCCCGAGCTCGGAAAATAAAGGGAGCTCTACTGTACTTGAACGCCGAGTTCCATTCGAACAGCGTACGTACACTATATCAAATAGTAGGGGAAGCGGGATCAAGTGCCACAGTGGACGCGGTGCTACACCTCCGGTCCCGACCGTGTTCTGCAAGGGAGGTCCGACTGTACGGGGCGTAAAAGTCCGTTGTACGTAAAACAGGATTTTACGGACAGTATGATGAAAAAGTTTTTACGGCCGCGTAACGAACTGAATTTTTCCTCATACTCGGCGTACAATCGCGTTGATAAAATAAACTGAATGTTATTGTTTGTATGCAATCGAAGTACGCTGTTGGCGTCCAATGAAAATTTAAACGCCTTTACGTCACGGGTGTTTAGAAGTCAATAACTCTTAATTGATCGACTCATTTATGACGGTATCTTCATTATTTTCCTGCGTTTACTCACTTGGCCTATTCGACATCTTTTCATGTGTGGGGTTTTCTTACATTGTTGAATGTAGTATGATTGGCACTGGTTATTCAACAATGGAAAATTGTTGGGAACATGAACGTTGCGTGCTAAATCACAATGAGATAGTCATAATCGTGGATGTTGAATAATCAGTTTTCTTAGAAAGTCAATCGAATTTTATTCAGCTGGTGGGAAAACCCGGTGTGAGATTCTTTTGGCGTGTGGCCCGTGGCCCCGAAGCGTGGTACGGATTTAGAAACGTGCTTTTTTGAATGCAAAAGTTCGAAACTCTTTTTTTAGGATACTCGGAGATGAATACACGATTAAGTACGAAATTTTTTGATTTTTTTGCAATGTTTTAGATAAGTTGCGAGTTTATTTATTTTTTTCATCTAACATCTTAGCTTTTTTTTCTTCAAAATTTCTGGAATTTTGAAAATGTTAAAGTTTTTGATATTTTTGAAATTTTTGAAATTCTAGGAAGTTTTGCTATTGTTAAAGTTGTCATTCAAGTTTGAAATCACTCGCATTATTTTGAAAAATATTCGCAGTTTTGAACTTGTGAGAATAATACTTGTTGGAAAATTGATAAAATTTTTGAATTTATGGAGAATTTTTTTTTTTAATTTTTCGAGAATTTCGCAATTGTTAAACTTGCAGCAAATCTTTCGTTACAAAGTTTGGGTCTTTGCTGTGAAATTGGACAATGGGCTAACAAGTTTTTCCTACTAGTGGATGCATCAATCATGTAGAGCGACAAGTGCCAGATGTGTGTTTTGTCCGTCATCATGATTTGATAATTGTGTTCGCAAAGTCATACTTCAGTTTTTGGAGGATGACAACGATAGAAAAAAAGTGGCATACAAGAATTCCCCATTTGTAATTTTCCGTTTACCATTTTGCTCAAACTTTTTCAAAGAAACTAAAAGGACTCTTCACAAGATAATCTATATATATTCGTTCGTGACCGCAGAAGCCAATCAAATAATAATACATGAAACTAAAAAAATTAATGTCAAAAGTTTCTATGATCTCAAATATCAAAGGATTTATCAAAATTTTGGAAATTTGGAAAGTGCTCACAATTTTAAAATCGCTGAGGATTTCAAAAAATGATGCCATGACGTTTAAAAAACACAAAAATTTTGAAACTTTCAATTATTTGAATAATTTGACAGAAAACAAAATTGATGAAAATTTAATAAAGTTCCTTCTGTCAATCTTTCAAAAATGATAAAAAGAAAGCAACCTTTATATTGTTTTTTGTAAATTTTTCTATCTATAGAGTGCTCTTACCATGGGCTTTCGTCGGAGTGTACTGGCATCGCTGAACGATGTCTGATTAAAATAGGGACTAGAAGCTCCGATAGGTATAGTAATCATGTTGGATCCTCACTCTTAAATATATCAATCCCAAAAAATCAGTTCCTTTTCTCTAGTCATTTTCAGTTCTCCGTACCATCGCACTTTCTCCATATTATCTAATTAACATTCACTCTACGCACAAATTGTATCACTTAGTAAAATTCCAATGTTTAAAAATTTCCAAAAAAAAAAACATTTCAAAACCTACAAACAATAAAAAAAGAAGAAAATTTCAGAAATTTGAGGACCGTAAATAAAAAAGAAAATTGCAAAAGTTTTCAATTTTATAGAAATTTCAAAAATATAAAAAATGAAACCAGCGTTTTGAAAATTCCAAAAGTTTTTTGTTTTTTTAAAAAAAAATTTATTGAAAATTTAAAAAGTTTCAGAATGAAATTAGAAGATATAAAAGTTTAAAATATTTGTAAAATTGAACGATTTTTCAAAAAAAAAAAAAAAATCGCCAAATTTACAAAATTTCAAAACACTCAAGCTCAAGAAATTCACGAACGATTTGGTGACGTAATTAACCACAGGAACTCGCGAACTTTGTTTTGTAATTCTTCGCTAGAGAGTTCGTGATGGGTGGACGCACAGGTATAGACTGGCTCGACTCGCGGAAAAGCGCCGCGACGCCGCGAACTCCCGCCCACCCCCTGCCCCGCTCGACTTAAATCCCACATATTGCGTGACTTCTTTCGCGTATGACAACTTGCGAGAAAAGACTTGATGGGATGGAAAAAAACCGGGGGGGCTGAATGAGGGTGACACATAAAAATCCCGGTTTGTATTTTTCACGCGAGATTAATTTTTTTTTCTCCAATGTCAATAAAAAATTTCATTTTGTTTTAATGCTGAAATTATGAATGATAAAAAACAGGGACTAGACCAATTGCCCCCCTCCCCTACTTGCGTTGAGCTCTTCATGCTGCGTGACTTCCTTCGCATATAGCGAAGAGAAAAACACTGTCATCTTACGGAAAAATTGCCTCGAAGGTCGTCAATTTGCATTAGGGTCCAGAATCCACTGATTTGAATTTTTTGTCTTCTCCATTGAGCAATGGATGAGAAGAATAAATGCAAGCTTAAAATCAACGGGATCAGAGTGTGACCCTCTAGGGGTCAAACCCATAACTTCCCGATCTCAATGTGTATTTTTATATGAAGAACCATTTTCTTTGACACTTTTTGTCGTATCTCTTCGTTCTTACGATGATACCATATAAATCATTCAATTTGTTAATAACAATTGACCACATCAGTTTTTGGGAAAAGCGTTCCTTTCGGACTTGAGCACGAGTGAGACGTGTCGATTAAAAAAAAAATGAAAAGTTTAAGTTTGATTTCCGTGCAAGATAATTAATTGATTAATTAATTATGCGTGCTAAGAAAAAAAGTCATAAGATATTAAATGTGTATTTTTTTGCGGGGAACAACTTTTATGAAACACTTTTTTTCGTATCTCGAACCGTTCTTGCGATAGAGCGATATAAACAATTCAATTATTTTATAACAATTGAAAGAATCAGTTTTTCGACAAATCGCTCCTTTCGGATCTGGAGACCAGCAAGACGCGTCGATCAGAAAAAAAAAAGATAAATCGGCCCAGTCGTCCCGCCGGAAACGTTAAACAAAATTTTGACTGCACACACACACACACACACACACACACACACACACACACACACACACACACACACACACACACACACTTCCCTAAAATCATGTCCGGATGATGTGAAATATCCAGAAAAGGGAAAATCTCTTGAAAATTCGACTCTAGAAATTGATTTTCTTTGAAATTTTCTGACCAATGAAAAAATTAAACCAGAATACCCAAATTCTTTCAAAATTCAAATACTTCCAAAAAATTCTAGAATTCCAATTTTTTTTTTGCAAAAAAAAATCAATAATTTTGATTTTCAATAATTTCAAAAATTTTAAAAATTTTGCAAAAATTTCAATTTCCATGATTTTTTTTTAGTGTAAAACGTTAAAAATGGATGAGGCCCGTATGTTGAAAAACATACAGACGTAAGAGTTTTTTTGTTGCGTGCGAACTAATTGGATTATTTTAGAACCATGTGAAAAGTCTGCATGGGGCGAATATTATGAAGTGAATTGATGAAGCTGTTTGCCGCCACTCCCTACATGCCCCACGCTCTCCACGAGCACAAATATTGGATTCGATGAGTCCAGGGGGAACCAATTCAATTTTTCCTACTCCGGTCTTATAGATTTTCGATCGAGAATTGCTATTTCAGTATCGAACTGGTCAATAGGTTTACTCCGTCTGCATTCACATTATGAGACTCACCAAAATTATTGATAATACGTTCGTGAATTAAAATATTTGAGCCAAAAAATTTGTATGCCTCAATGGGCATCTTCAGTTCATTTGGGTGAAGGAAAAAATCGTTAGTACCACACATTTTAGTTAATGAGAATCATAATCTTCGACTCAATTATAATTGTTAGGAGCTGCGAAAGCTTGGGTTCGATAATCTGGGAAGACATCCAGCGCAAGCATTGTTGGCAGATATCTTCAAACCTACGGACATTAGCGAATGTTCATATAAGACTTTATTGTAGCCCTCAATGCGCTCTACAAAAAAGGTATTTATGAAAATTAGGCTATCTCTCACGGTTCGGCATTAAAAAACGTAAATGTAAGATTATCTAATGGGCGCCTGGCGAACGTTCGGGGCGCAATTACTGCCGGGGTAAGCTCTCCTGTCTCTCCACACTACATGCGGAATTTCCCGATATTTTCCATGGGAATTTCCAGTGAGGTGACACGCATTTAATCGACAAAATGGTCTACTCATCCATAATCCCTGTATGAAGGGATAATTCGTGTCTTGAAGGCAAGTGTTGGGCTGGTAATTGAGTCTGTCCGTTTGGAATAACGAGGTAAATAATGGATCCGATAGGGCGACCCTGACAGGTCCAACATTGACACAATTAGCGGAAGCGGGGTGGGGGTATAGGGGAGACCAGAAAAAAATATTGACAAAAATTTTGCAAAATTTCACAAATAAAAAATGATAATTCCTTCGATCTTGGCTCGAGTTCGTTATTGTTTGATGCGTAATTCTGATCTGAGACATCAATTTGCCTCGAAGTCGATTGAGTAAAAAAACACCACTGGGCTTTATCCGGGGGCCAGTGAGAGTCAAGTATGCAATTAAGGTACTCGACTTCCTCGAAGATAACCCAGTGTTACGAAATCCACAGGCCATTGTTTAATGATTTTTTAATGCACCCCGTGCATTATTGATGCGCATAATGTGCATGATGCAGGATCGCCGAGCCATGAACTTGACTGATAATCAGTCATTTAATACCGAGAAAAAAGGTAGGCAAAAAAATGATGAATGGATTAAGTTCACCCATTGCTGGGGACAAGAGAAGTTTTATCAATTGAAAACAACGTGGCGAATAGTGTGGAATTTTTGAATTTTGAATTTTGAATTTTTGAAATTTGAAATTTTAAAGGAAAACAAAATCCAACTGGAAAGTTCGAATTTTTTTTTTAATAAAATAGAAAAAAAATACAAAAATTTTTAAAATGCCGAATTTTTTCGATTTTGAAGAATCCTGAATTTTGAGGATTTCGATTTTTTTTTAATCATGAATGGATAGAACCATTGAGAGTACGCAAAAGGTTGAATGAGTTGGAGATGCGGTGAAAAATATGGAAAACGGTGTAGCTAAATCACGTGTTACCCGAAAATAAACTGGGATGTGCACAAGGGCTTTTCTTGGATTTTTATTTTTACGTAACAACGTCGGGCAAACGAGGGTTGAGGAAAATATTTTTTTGCGGGGAGCGGGATAAAAAACTTGCATCAAGTGAAATTTCTGACAGAAAATGGAAATGTTCAACATTCTGAAAATTCCTATTTCTGAAACAGTAGAAAATTTTGAGAATTAGGATTCTCTAAAGAAAATTTGTCAGAAAATTTCTCCCCATTTTGAAGGACCCAACATTTCAAATTAGAAATGCAGTTTGAAATTTGGCAAACTGTAAAAAAATTAAAAATTGAAAAAAAAATTCAGGAGCGTCAAATGTTTCGAGTTTTAGTACTTGGTCGAATTGAAAAGAACTCTGAACTATTCATGGCTAATTACGGCAAAACTTAATATTGGAGTGGTGTCCCTGAAATTACGTTTTTTACCGTAATAAAACTTCACGCGAGTCCATCGATCACTGACCGCAGGCAATGCACACTGTTTTATAACTTCTCATGACGTCTTAGAACTTCTTATCGCTTTCTCCCCGGCCGAGTTTACACTCAATCGCCATTTGAATATCTGGGGTCCCGATAGTCGAGTGAAATGGACTTTTAATGACCGCCACCGGAAAAATCCCCGGGGAAATCAGACGGTACCAAGTCATCAACCCACTTTTCACGTTGTGCCCATTAACTCCGCAAAATGCCAACATCACTAAATTTGAATATTGCAACAATGAGTGGAAGAGCCTGACAATTTTAATTTGTTAACGCTTCCACGTTACACATACGCCGCGTCTCCTCCTGCGGCTCCAATGGACACCGGCTTTTTCCCGAACGAGTCCGCTGGCGCGTACTGCGCATGCGCATTTCCTTTTTCCGCCGCACCGGCTGGTGGCGCGTCGGTTTCGGTCTGACGCGTTTCGATAATTTCGATATATCGATAGTTTCTTTCCTCTGTCTTTTTTATAAGGAGATCGGTGGCGCGTGCTCTGCACGCGCATTTCCTTTTTCCGCCGCACTGACTGATGTGGCGTTAGTTTCGGTCTTACGGTTTTCGATAATTTCGATATATATCGATAGTTTCTTTCGTCTGTCCTTTTTGCTATAGGATACGAGCTATGCAGCATTTTGATGGTTGAGACCAACCAACACTCATTTAAAGAAACCCATGAACAATCTCAATTTTTACAGTCGTCTTTTTCAAAACTTGGGCTCGATGATGAATCCGGATTAGAGCCGGGATAATTCCACGCCACTGTACCGAGAGGGGAATCATTGAGGATTCAATCCTTGAGCCTACTATGACAAAAGCCGGTGCACTGAACACGTAGCAAATTTTTTATATAAATATTTTAATTTATACGGAATTGAAGAATTGTCAAAAAATAGCATTTAAAAATCTTACAATTCTTTGTAATGTAATCTTACAATTTTTTTTAATGTAGTAAAAATAATTTTTTTGGTCATAAGCCTTCACTTCATGTGCAATTTTCTTGCAAATCGAATGGTTATACTTTGCGTAAATTGCAAATCGATTTGGTTGTTTTTTTTTTAAGGTAAGTAGGACTGAACGAAAACTGAGGAATCATCATTCTGAGGCGAATTGAGTGTAAATATGGTGAAGGTAGTACACGACCTACAATAAAAAAAATTGACATTGTCAACATTCGATTTCTTCAAGCAATTTTACGTGAAATTAGGAAATTTAATTTCTAAGAATATTGAAATTCGGAAATTTTCGAACTGTTTGGGATTTTTCACATTTTTACATTTTTCAAAACTGAAAGTTTGATTTTTCTTTTAAAGATTTCGATGGAATTTGGGAAAGCCGAAGACAATTGTTAAAATTTGGACACAATTTGTAAAATTTAAACTCAATTCATAGATCTTGATTTTGTTAAGTACGTTTGAAAAATCCCACCAAAAATCCACACAAAACGTTATTGAAGTGTCCTAAATTTTGAGACAGTCATGCTTAGTCCAAGAGATCAGTTGACTCATATCCCTTGACAAGTGGTCCACACAATTATCCTCAACTAATTATTTAAAATTGCACACTATACCAGCTCAAATCTATATTGAGCACATAACGCAATTGTTTTGCATTACTTTGACGCAACATAAATACATTGCACGCCGCCCCGACAACCTCCATAAATTTCAATTACGACTTTGTTTTGCAAAACGTTTGCCCCAAGTTTCTTTAAAAAAAAATAGCCTGAAGATATTTTGCATTACGTAAAATTGGAAAATATTTTGAAAATCAGGCAAAAATGGCATTTCCAAAACACATGTTTTGAGAATTTTTCGCAACACCCAATGTTTTTTAATTCATGGAATTTCCAGAAATGAAGTTTCTGAGACTTTCCAACATTTCATTTTTTTCCCAATTGGAAAGAAAATTTTACTCACCGTTCAAGAGATGCAAATAATAATCCACAGTTAAAGTTCCGTAGGGTTTTTACTTCTTTCAACAACTTTTCAAACACTTGCCAATAAAATACAAGATAAATGATTTCTCAGTGGAGCAATTCATATTAAGTAAATGAAAAATTTTTGATCTGAGCCATAAAATACAATGAAACAGTATTTCACTGGTCCATTAAGGACTCATTGAACGTTCTTAAACAGATGTGTACTTTTATGTTGGATTTGTAATGGCGATTGACGTCCATCCGTGCGTGACTTAAGGATGCTAATGTCATACTGATTGAGTCTCTCGTGGGACAAAGCTGATGCCCCGAACGCACTAAGGACAAATTTAATAATAGTACAAGCGTTTAAGTGAGAAGCGAGTTAACGGTATTGTACAATGAATATTTGCGTGCCATTGGGCGGTTTATGAGAGGACATGATCATGTTGTCGAGCAACAAAATTGCGCACGCGGAGCAGCCTGTGCATCAATTCAATGCGATTTTTTTCAAACTCCAATTTATTATGTTCTGTTGACTTGCACCGTCTCACGGTTTCGAATTTTTACCATTCTATGGATTTTTCCTTTTTTTTTTTAAACGAGCCCAAATGCGCACTTCGCGCGCTGAATTACAATTTGATATTTGAAGTAACAATATATTTTCCGAAGTTGAAGATACTGTTAATCATTGACTTCGGAAAAATGAGAGCTTTCAATTTTCCAATTTGGTGCAAGCGTCTTTTGTTTTTTTTTCTGTAATTATCGCGTACATATAAAATTTGTCAACACTGGACAGAATATGTAAAGCACTCGAAACTTAATAAATTAACAGAACGTCAAAAAATATTCTGTGCATATGATTTTCAACAAGTACCTAAGCTATAACAACGTGAACAATTGTCATACTTTTGAAAACTAAACCCGAATCGATATCCCAAATATCGATGTTTATCGATGCAAACGCGATTACCAACCAACTTCGCGATGTTATCTGATTAATCTGATCCAGCAATAAATGAATAACGATTGAAAAATAAATCATGTCACGATTTTCGAGATATTTTGACTCTAACGATGTTCATTTATGCGTATGCGCTTTGTCGAATAGGATCCTGAAATTTTTTGAAATTTTGCAAGCTAAAATTGTTTGGTTTGTAATAATTTCGGTCTTCAATATTTTTAGATGCTTTAAAAAGTCGTCTGCAAATATTGTCTTATGAATATAATTTTTTTACGACGAATACTCAAGGACCAATATCCATAATAGGTCCAAATATTCACCTAGAGCAGTCTGGAGATATATTCATTCTGAAATTTTGGTGGAACGTCAAAAAAACACATGATAAAATAAACACAAAAAACATTTACAAAAAAACCTCATACATAAAAAAACATGAAAAACACATTGCAAAAAATGGGTAATACCGCGGCCGAATGGGGGGGCCCGAAGGAGGAAAGGGTCCGAGGAGGTCACCACCCTAAAATTTTGTATTGTATAGAATAATGTCCAAAATAGTTCTATGACCGTGATGATAAATGGGAAGAATCGCCTATGCGGTCAAATAGCTGAGTTGAATCAATTAGAAATTCTTATGGAAGGCCCAACGTTTCGACATCCCTTTGCGGAGTCATCATCGGGGGCAAGTTTTTATTTCTAATAGACAAAAAGAGAAGAGTATAGAATAATAATTGAATACAATTTTAAAGAATTTGAATATTTCACGCAACCAATATTTTGATAAGAGACTAGCTTAATTAAATGTTATATATATTATTGTTTTTTTTGTTTGTATTTTTTTGACCTGTAACCGAATTTTTCACAGTGTGAATTATCATTTTTGGTTTATTTTTCACGTATTGGTTTCTTTTTCCTTTCTCCATTTGTTTCTAATTTTTGAAATCCTCAAATTTACGGAATTTCGAATTTGGTATTTTCGGCCAAAAATGTTCCACCTTCTAAATAGTGCACGTGGATTCGTGTGCGGATCAACAGCCATTGGAAATTCACTGGAGGGGGGAGGGGGGGGGGGGAAATATTGATAGCGCATTCTGCGGAGAATACTTCACGATTCTTCCTGTTTTATTAATCAATGTAAATGTGCGGCTTCGCAGGCAACGAAACCTGCTTGCTCACATTGGTAACGGAATTTATTCGGAATAATATTAAAAGGCGCGATGTTTCCGTATTTCCAATCCACGACTATTTGGAGAATTTTCTACAAAATTTCTTCTTTTCAAAAATGTTTATACAAGACTTTTTATTGTAGCTCTCTGTGCGCATGACAGGAAAACCTATATTTGATAGATATCCGAGTCGAGAAGTTATCGTTTCAAACCGTGAAGTGCCATTCCCACATCGCGTTCATTTCATTTTGCAATAGTTCCGTGGGGAAGAACTCGCTGAATCCCAAGCGTTGGTTAATTACAAGAATCAGTGGATGCCCAGTAATGAATGTGGAAAAGGGAGAAAAAATACTGAAACATAGTGTCCAGAGGACTCTCGACAGTTGAACGTATTTCACAATCAATGGAGTCTCACGTAAGCGACATGCCACATACATTACATTACAACTTCAGTCATCGAGAAGCAATAAAATCCACGAGGGATTCACATATTCGGAGAGAGAAGTGTTATAACTGAACCTCCAAAATGAGCATAGTTGGGAATTTTAACATATTCTCAGCGCGTTAAAACATGATTGAAATTGAGGATGATTATGGATGCGCGCGCATCTAATGTAAAACGAAAAAATTTGCGACTTAGTCAAACGTAATGACTGATCGATTTCCAAAATGTGCATATTCGAAGATTTCAAAACGTCGGCAGCGCGTTAAAACATTCAAACTCAGGATGATAATGGATGCGCGCGCATCTACCGTGAAACGAGAAAAATTTACGAACTAGCCAAACGTAATGACTGATAGTAGAGAACCCGGAACGTGCTTAACCCAGGTGGCGATTCTGACCATCTAAAATACTACTGTAATACTGGGACTTTCTATAATTCACAATCATTCTAAAATGTGACATTTGTAGGTACAATGGTGGCATGCTTTGAAAACATACATATAAAGCAACGTAACCTAATTGATGCGCGCGCATCCTATTTCGCGGGAAATAATTCATTTTCAAAAAATCATTTTCATTCTTCAATTTTACTTTCATTTCTTACTACGGAAGTCCGGTGACTACGGAAGGTCTCGTGTCGCGTCGGTTCCGGTCTTACGGTATTCGATAATGTCGATATGTATTAGTTTCGTGCGTTTCTCCTTATTACTATAGGGCACAAGTTCGGTGACAGGTGCTGCGCATGCGCACTTCCTTTTTCCGCCGCACTGAGAGGTGTTGTGTGGGTTTCGGTCCTACGCTATTCGATAATTTCGATATGTATTGATAGTTTCGTTCGTCTCTCCTTTTTACTATAGGTCACAAGTCCGGTGACACGTGGTGCGCACGCGCACTTCCTTTTCCCACCGCACTGACAGGTGTCGCGTCGGTTTCGGTCTTACGGTATTCGATAATTTCGATATGTATTGATAGTTTCGTTCGTCTCTCCTTTTTACTATAGGCTTCCCTTAATTTGCGGAAAATGGGCGTGAGGCAAGTTAACCTAATTGATGCGCGCGCATGTTATTTCGTGCGGGATACCTTACTTTTGATGAATCCTCATCATTCTCCAATTTCGCTCTTACTCCTTACTGCATATTTTAAATTTCCTGGAAATGTGCGTATGAGGCAAGCTAACCTAATTGGTGCGCGCCCACACAATTTGGCGGGAAATATTCGAACCGGTTGTATAACCTCATGCCTTATCACAAAGGATGAAATAATTATTCCTTTTTAAGTCATATTGGATGACAGTTTTAAGCCACGTGTCAAGTGTATGGCAGTCTGACTAAGCTTCAGTTATTGAGAATCAATAACGCGAGCCATGGTTGAAGACGCAAATACAGGAGAGTTGGGAGTTCGTGCTCTCGAGGGTGTTTATTTCTGTCAGGTGGAGATGGTTATCTATGGGACACGATGTGAGGACCTCGGGGGTGGGCCACTGACACCAATTTGATGGAAGTGGTCGTTGCCTAGACCTTGGGGGAGCCATAGGGCAAATGAGACGTGGGAAGGGCATTTTTTCATTGGCTCAGGTGTGGCTCTTGCGGAACATACGGAACATTGTGGGAATTTTTCTACCCGGAATTGATATGCTCAACAGTGGTGTTTCCCTTGATTTTATTACGAAAGCCAATATATTTCCCCTAAGAAAAAGTTAACAGAATTTTATTTAAAAAAAAAAACGATAACGATCCTTTAAATATCTTTAACTTCAAAATATCATCGAACCACTTTGATCGGAAAATCAAGGTCGCGCGTTGAAAAACCACGATCGTCATTGCAATTGTTGACAATTAAATTGTCATGATTGACCCCATCTTAAGCCTAGATTCTCTCGGTTGTAGTCCGGTATCTGTCTTAATAGTTGGTCATCGTATTCACGCGTGAACACTCTGTGCTTTTCACGTGTCGCTATTCTCGGAGCACTCCAAAGTGAATTGAGCCAACCGCCACTTTTGCTTCCTTTTCTTTTTGTTTTTTTGTTTTCGTTTTACGAGGGATAGGTCAGAGAGCCAACAAGTTCTGGTATACATGCCTATGTTAAAGTATTATAAATAATTATTTGACGTAGAACTGCACGTGCAGGCAACGTGCTCGAGACTCTCCTAGTACATGAATTGGAGCCTTGCACTGTTAAAAGAAGATTGAAATTCTATGGACAGTCTAGTAGTAAAGTGCAGATGACTGACATGAAAATTAATAATGGACGCAGCGGATGTTTCATAAAAGACCAACCAAAAAAATTGGAAGTCTTGCTACAATTATCTCGTTTAAAATAACCTTAGAAAAATCATAACTACAAAAAGTCCTGCAAATAACTCCGACAACGAAAATTTTCCAATTAAACGGCATTACTCTCTTCATTGAACACTCCTGATTACTAAAGCGTTGTGCATGGTGTTGTTGCACACCATGTTGTTATGACTGAATCGAATGACTATAAACGTATTAATGCCTTCGCGCATAGCCGCACGTGATGTTTTTCATTTTCAATTGAAAAACAAATTTTATAAATTTGTTTACCTCACCAATTACCCGTAAATCATTTGTGATTGTAGTAAAAATAATTTTGCTGCGTATTTGAATTTAGAGGTTTAGAATTATAGGGTACTAGTGGAATATTTGGGCTTTGGACTTTGATACATGCATGCGAGTCTATGTTGCCAAACTGTCTGCCACAGTTTCCTTGTGGTTAGAGTTAGAAATAGAGATGGCAATCCCAAACGTGTCAAACGTCATATCTTTAGTCATCGCTCATTGAGAAGTAGCGAGTGGACATTCGAAATCGCATTATGTAAGCGCGTGTACTCGACAAAATGGTTTTTATGTAGAGGATTTAGAACGAATTGACTGAGGTTTTTTTAGGCTGTAGATATGAACGTTTGGAGCTGAAACTAATAACTTCCCGATAGAAAGCCAAAAATTTAGTGATAAGGATTTGCCTAATCGAAATATTCTTATCATAGAACATACGTTCGACAATTCCAATCACTCTTGGTAGCTCAATATTTTTTGATGCATCAAGCAACACTTTCAATTCATTTAGGTGCAAATAAATATCTCTCTCTGGGTTACAATTATCAACGCAGGAATGAAAATGAAAGAAGCACTTGTGCCTTGGTATTTAATATAAAATTGTGCGAGTGATAGCCGCAGGATAAGCGTATAATTCACTCACCGTCTCAGCATTCTCGACCTTGAAGAGATGATAATAATAGAGGCCATCGTCGCCTTTGATAAGATAGAGGAAATTCCCACCCTTGGCATCCTGGGAGTTTGCCGCAACTGGTTGAGGCTTGGAGGGGCCGTTCAGTGAGTGTCGGAAGAGTGGTTGTTCCTTGTCACCTTTGTATGCTGATATATATCCAGACGCCACCAGAAGATTGACCTGGAGGAATCAAACAAAAATGTACGCCCTTTAAAACGGCTTGACAAACACTGAGTGAACAATACTCTTTAGAGAATTAAGCCAATGTAAGGTTCAGTCACCAAATTCAGTCTCTTCATTATTGTCGCAAAGAAACCCGAAAATACACGGAGAGAAAAGTTCTTAACAAATTACGTAGAAAGTTCCGTAATGCGCGAGTGAAATACAATTCAGTTAAAAATTATGGAACGCACCGGAATTTTTACGCAACCTTCGCGTAATTTTTCTGGAAAGTTCCGTAAAAACTCTGGTTCGTTCTGTAATTTTTACGGAACTTTCGAGAAAAATGACGCGGAGGTTGCGTTAAAATTCCGGCGCGTTCCCTAATTTTTAACTGGATTGTATTTCACTCGCGGATTACGGAACTTTCTACGTAATTTTTAAAGAACTTTTCTCTCCGTGTACTGACAATTCTACATAGATTTGTTGTTAACGCTAAACTTAGGATTTATGAATGAACCAATGTATATATCCAGCCTACATATAACTTGAAACATATACAGTGTGAATAAATCTTGCGAGTTTACGCACTTTAAGTAATAAAAAAAAAATTGGTGGACAAATCTGCAAAACACTTTTGCAGATTTGTAAACTTTGCAGCGTCCTAGTTTTTACATGAAACGACTCCGGTGGCACGTACTTCGCACGCGCATTTTCGTTTAGCGCTGCACGGACTGGTGGCGCGTCGGTTTCGGTCCTACGGTTTTCGATAATTTCGATATATATCGATAGTTTCTTTCCTCTCCTTTTTACTGTAGGAGGAATATCAGTTTTGTCAGAATAAACTTTCATGTCCGAATCATGAATGAATTCTGAGTACCACCACTTTAAGCTCCCCTCGATTCCTATAGAGACGCTTCTCCACCAGCCACGAATCTCTCATGCAAAACTAGCGTGACAGGACCAATGCTCGCACGGTAAAAAAAAATCGCCCAGTCCCCGCACAACTCCAATTAGTATTCATTATTAATCAAGAAATGTTCTTAAAAATAATATTTTCGACTTGAATTCCAATAAAATCATTAATTTATGATATTTTAGGATATTTAGGATAGGTAGTGATTAAATTTTTTTTAATGAATTTTCAAACTGCCAAAAAAAATAAAATTGTTGGCAGGAATGACGAATGGCTGCCGAACCGCGGACATGCACGTCCCCTGTAGCCTATTGTATGGACCGTTTCATTACTGGCACAATCAGCACGACCGGACTTTTTCGTCATTTACTTAATTAAGTCCTCAATTTTTCACCCGCCATCGATTGTTTTTTCATTATTTATACATTTTTCTATGCTGAACTCCCGTCTTACATCAAAATACCTAACCTTTATATTTTAAATTCCTCATCGAAACCTACAAGACCCTTAATCGTGCAGACATTGGTTCAGTCACCCTATGAGAACTGACATGAAGTTCAGGGAGATGCGTTGTCAATATTTTTTTTTTTATTTAGCACGCAAACCTTTCGGTTTATACAGCTTTTGATACAACAATTAGAGAGAGTCCATGATATTCCACACAACAAAAGAATTTTGTATACATTCTGTTTCATCCGTCCATTCATTTCATACAGGACACTCTTACATCATTTGCGTTTGCCGGCTTGGCTCTTAAACATCTATTCTACATGGATTTAAAAATTTTGTCACAATTAGAAGACATTTTACATCTAATTTTTCCAATATGGAGCGACTGCTGAAAGGAGGAAATACTCCGATCGCTGCTAACGCTACAATCATTACTGGTCTCTGCTGATCATAGGAAGGACAGTCCCAGAGAGTATGATCCAGATTTTCTTCGGGGTGCCCACAATTGCACTGGGCCGATTCGATAAAATTTTTCCTTTTAAGGGAGAATTTGCCGATATTTGCCGATGCCAACAGCGCAAATGAATTAGAAAAATTAAGTTTGTTTGATTATTAATTAACGAAGCCTCGTCTCTTTTGCAAGTAGCGAAAAAAATTATTCAAGTTCCATCTTGTAATATGTTTTCTGGTAATTCCGAAGTGCATTGCACATCGAATGGATGTGCATTCTCACTCCTGCAAGAAATATACGCGAGTAGAGCAGAAACTATTGATATGTTGTCGAGTTTGAGGGCAATACCAGTACGCTTTCATTGGCAATGAGTGACTGTGCTTGCTAATTAAAATTGAGGTATACTATGTGCAATTTACGATGCGTTGTTTATCCGATAAAAGGCCGAAACGTCGCTAAGAGCGCGCATCCGATCGGATACCAATTAAGAAGTGTTTATGCCTATTCCCCAAAAAATCGTAAACGCCCGAAAAAATTTCTTAACTTGAAGCGAAATACATTTTTGCAAAACGATTGCAATTCTTTTGCAAAAATTTCAATTGCCATTTTGTGGGAAAAGCTTCCAATTTTTTTGGTTGTATGTTTTCTTCTTGCATTTTTCATCATTTTTTATCAGTGTTCTTTGATAGGCACCCCATTTTTGTTATAACCACTCATATGTGGTTTTTAACTTGAATGAAATTTGAAGACATTTTCCATATTGTGCCATTGAGATCGTTAGATAATGGAATGTCAATATTCAGTTTGATACCGAAGGAAAAATGATAAAATATTGAGTATTATTGAGCTCAAAAATAATTGAAATAAATATTGAGCTCTAAAAGCTCCTGACATTTTTCAATCCTATTATAAAAAGACAATGTCAGAATCTCGAAATATCTCGAAGTCTGTCACGCTGAAATGCGCGCGCAACCCCTCCGAGTCGTAGTCTCCATCTCTCTCTGTCCGTATATATAAATGGGAGCTTCGATCAGGAAAACGAATCGATTATCAAAATCGAACTCGAAAACAGGCAAGGAACGGCAGCAGCCACCGGCAGGGCGTTAGTAAAACAAAGGCATAAATATTACTGGACCCTGCAGTGCTTGGGAAATAGGGTCATTACGATAAAGAACATGGAAACCGCGGATGAAATGTCACGCACGAGAACCCGAATCAGAAAACTCCATTAACTAAAACTGCTGTTCCGAATGTGGAATACTCTGCGAAAAGAAAATGTGAGTTTGGCTGGATATAATGGAATAATCACAATCCATCCATCATACTTACACTGAGAAAAAATTTGGTTTCACCAACAGTGTTTGGCTATAGTTGTGGTGTTTTTCTCTCAAGTAATTTTCTTGGTAAACATACATTTTTTAAAATACATCAAATATATTCGTCGATAATTGAAGTACACTTTATCTCTTCAAAACTTTTAGAAGCTTTCACACTTTCTGATTGCTATTCCATTTGTTCAGCTTTATATTTTTATTACTTCATTGACATTTTCACAATTATTGGAATTCTTGATTTTTGTTTTTAATTTTACAATTTGATATGTTCAAAATATTTGATTTTTTAAAATTATTTAAAATTATTTGTAAAATCAAAAAAAAGAACCTATAAAAAATCCACTTTTGTCAATTTAATTTATTTTGTATGTTGTATGGATGGTATGCGAACTGCGAGATGAGATTCAAAATGCAAAGAGGAAGAGTGCGAAGGGAGGAGGACAAGCGACCATGGTGTATTAGGCTAAACACAATGTGTATGACTGTACGGACAGCTTAACTGCAATCACTCAATTAAAATGTATTTCTAATATTGTAGGGAGGGGAACAAAATGTAAAAACCCGAAGAGGTATTTCATTAAAAATTCTCGTAAAACATTGCATGTCGAAAATTCAATGTCAAATGAAAGTCAATGATTCTCGAGATAAATACACTTCAGTGGTCCCCCATAGCCCCAAAATAAGAAGACTCCTATTGTATTCGTACCCTGCATTTCCATTCTGCACTTGCACGGCTCATTCTGAAACCGGTATTACACCTCCAATATTATCACGAGAGCTGCCATAAAACTACGTTTGCGTAAGTTGTTTTTTTTTTTAGCGAGATAACCGGTGAATGCGACTAACGACTTGACTGCAATGTAAATTCCCTTTTTAAAATAGCAAAGATAAGGGAAGAGATATTTCCCACATTTGTAAAGGATTAAGAATGTAACAACAATCTTGACAAAATTGTCTCTACCGTAATCAACGAGAGATTGTTTTCTTTTGCCATCTATAGTTAGAGATTAGATTATTTAGAAAAGTGAAATATTTTAACGAAATTTCTTCAATGCCTCAAGTAACTCTTTAATTTTGTACGTGGATCTACAATTCAGATGGTAACTCCAAATTTCTATTAATCCGAGTCCCGTGGCGCGTGCTGCGCACGCGCATTTCCTTTCTCCGCCGCACTGACTGGTGTGGCGTTGGTTGCGGTCTTACGCTCTTCGATAATTATCGATATATATCGATAGTTTTTTACTACTATAGGATTTTAGAAGAATCGCGCCCATTGACCGATTAGATTTAAGTTTACGGTATGAAACCGTAATTGCAAAGCCATAAATCTCTTCAATAAAGTCAATCGGTAGTCCATCTATTTTTTTACGTATTTTTTCTGTCAACTGTTTTGTTTATTTGCTCACGGAATTGTATGCGATAAAACTTGTCTTTGGAACCCGCTTTTTCTCGTGTTTTTCAGTCAACTTTGTTAACGGAGTGTTGTGACAGGTTGTTTTCATGGAAAGAATTTGAATATGGACCCCACTGAAGGACAGATCATAAAATATTGCTGAAAAATTCATTACTCCCGCCTTTTTACCCGCACTTTTTCCTTCTCACTGCAATTGAAAGAGCCACGAGTCCTTCAGTGTACATATTTACAGTGGAAATTATCATTCGAATGCTGCTGACATAATCCCAACTGCGTTCAGGCCCCAGGCCATAAAATGTATTCTACCTGGCTATTAAAGCACCTCAATTCCTGCGCAAAAGTCTAATTATGTCTCAATATGATGATAGAAGGGTTAACTCAACGAATAACTGAAACGATGCTAAAATTTATTTACAATGTTTTTTACCTTTTTTTTTTTTTACTTAATTGATGCGGGCGAATTTACAATTGCATTTTCATATCACCATTGTTGCGACCTGCGAAAGTGAAAAACAATCATCTGGAAATCCCCGAGTTACATAATGCAAATCGAAAAATTGTCTTCAGCAGGTTTCCTGTTTATACAGATGCTAATAGAATCAATGTCCCAGCTTTTAATCGCCAAATCCTATTTTCAAGAAAGCGCATGCACATAAATGAACATCGTTAGAGTCAAAATATCTCGAAAATCGTGACATGATTTATTTTTCAATCATCATTCATTTATTGCTTGATCACATTAGTCATATGACATCGTGAAGTTGGTTGGTAATCGCGTTTGCATCGATAACCATCGATATTTCGGATATCGATTCGGGTTTAGTTTTCAAAAGTATGAGCATTGTTCAAGCTGTCATAGCTTATGTACTCATTGAAAATTATATACACAAAATATTTTTTGACGTTCTGTTAATTTATTAAGTTTCGAGTGTTTTACATATTCTGTCCAGTGTTGACAAATTTTATATGTACACGATAATCAGAGAAAAAACAAAAGACGCTTGCACCAAATTGGAAAATTGAAAGCTCTCATTTTTTCGGAATCAATGATTAACAGTATCTGGGGCCTCGGAAAATATATTGTTACTTCAAATGTCGAATTGTAATTCAGCGCGCGAAGCGCGCATGAGGGCTTGTCCTATAGTAAAAAGGAAAGACGAAAGAAACTATCGATACATATCGAAATTATCGAAAACCGTAAGACCGAAACTGACGCGCCACCAGTCAGTGCGGCGGAAAGACGAAATTCGCGTGCGCACCACGCGCCACCGGACTCGTTAATATAAAGAGCGTGAAATTATGAAATTACGAAATTATCGATTGAGATTTTTTTCGGTTTTCTTTATATTTTTTAAGAGATTCGCAGCAAAGAATTTGTTCCTCAGGTGGCTACTATCAAATCATAAAGAAATGTAAGAAAAATTGGAAAATTAAAATTTTTTTTTATTTAAAAAATTTCTGAATTTTTATTAATTTTCAAATTTTTAGAATGCAATTTCTCATTCTATGAAAAAACTCGTTATGTGTAATTGAATCATGTATTTAATTCACTTTAGTCCACTCCAGATACAGTGCGATTGCATTAATAGCAGTCTCATTAATAAATTCATCGGAGGGGAAAAATAAAAGCGTGTGAAAATGAAAATAAATGTGTGGCTCACGGAAGTTTCATCCGCAATGTAAACGTGATGTTGGGAATTTTCTGGTGCAAAAAAAAGCATGAGATAGGGCGATGTAAACAGAAAATCAAGGGGAATATTATATACATTTTTGCGCCATAAAACTACCATAATGCCTTTCGAATTTTTCCAATGTTGAAAATTTCAAAACCATGTCTTCGAATTTTGATTATTTCCAATTTTCGTGCAATAATTAACTGAAACCTCTTCGACAGTTTGGGAAATTCAAATTTTCAATTAACCGTTCATTGCAATCGGAAATAGAAAGTTTGAGTTTCACCACTTTTTATATTTCGTTTTATTTAGATATTTTTTTCAAAATTGAATTATTGGAATGTTTGATTTTTCTCAATTCTGAAACTGCTGCGAACTTTTATCACTGTTAACTTCCCGATTTTCCCGGAAGTTATTGTAATGACTCCTGAATCTATTTTTTTATTTATGCTTCGTAACTGGTGTTTTAAGTATACCAAAATGCTTCCCGTCGAATTCTAAATAAAATTCTGTATGTGTGTGTATGTATGTATGTTTGCATGTGTGAAATCGGAATTTTTCGTTAACGATTTCTCACGAACGGGTCGAACGAACTGGATCTCCGAGGTCTTACTCGGAGCGCCTTCATGGAACTTAGATAGGATAAGTCTTGGGTTTAAGATTACCGAGCAGTTTTTTTGTTATTAACAACTGAATTGTTCACAACGCTCTATTGCAAAAACGATAAGAGATACGGCAAAAAGTATTAAGCAGAACTTACTCTGTAAGTGGAAATGCATATTTAATTTCTTATCACTTTTTTCGATATTTGTCATAATTAAGGAAGTATCACGGGTTTGACACTCGAGCCTTCGCACCCCTATTGGCGTCTCACTCCCACTCCAGTAATGCGCATAATTCTCGTCCTCACGCTGATTATGCGGCTAGTCAAATATTCATAATTATCTGATAAATGGAATAGTTTGAAATTCTCAAATTTGAAAGTCTGAACCCGCAGTCTCAAAACATTTAATTTCCGTGTCGAAAAATGTAGGAATGGCAAACAGAATTTACAAATCGGGAAGTTCTGTTTGTGTTCCCAACGGGGGCACACACACTTTTCTCCCACTAGTTATTTTTTTATCTACCTATGAGAGTAGATGAGCATACCAAGTGTTGCTCAAAAAATCTGAGTTGTCCGTGCGATAATTGTAAACCGCATCTATACGCGGTGATGACTTTTAATGTCTTTTAAAGTAGAATTCATAACTTCATCGATTATGCATACACTGATGAAAAAAAAGCAAACGATGCATACTGTTTACACATTATGCAATGCAATTGAATAAATTGATTTTGATAAAAAAAACAATAATTTAAGGGGAAAAAACTCACTCGTTGATGATTGCTTCTCCTCTTGATTTCTTTTGTGATCCACGGTAACATGGGACTACTAAATCGACGGTCTATCGCCGTGGAACCCAAGTAAATCGCTGGTACAAGCTTCATTTTTTTTTGTGTTAGTTTGATTGTTGAGGATGTTTGTTACTCGATATCACTGGCTCCCGCAGGTATAGCCTCAGTTTCTACTTCACATGTTGATATTCCTGAAACATGCGAAAATGTCGAAAATTTGAATATTGTGAGCACGGTTGAAAAATTCGAAACGTCTATCGCCGAGGAACCTAGACACACTGATGGTACTAGCTACAGTTTTTTCTGTATTTGAATTATCCACGATTTTTGACAAATTATATCGTCAGTCCGGAACGCTCAGCCTCAACTTGAAGTTCACGCATTCCCTTAAGCTTTTGGAGATTGGGGAGAATTTCGAAATGTTTAAAAATCTCGAAATCTTTAATTTTTTTTTCATTTGAAAATTTTTGAAAATTTTGATAATTTTGAAAATTTTGAAAATTTTGAAAATTTTGAAAATTTTGAAAATTTTGAAAATTTTGAAAATTTTGAAAATTTTGAAAATTTTGAAAATTTTGAAAATTTTGAAAATTTTGAAAATTTTGAAAATTTTGAAAATTTTAAAAATTTGGAAAATTTGGAAAATTTGGAAAATTTTGAAATTCTTGAAAATCTTTAAAATTGTGAAAATTCTAAGAATTGTAAAAATTCTGAAAACTTTGAAAATTATGAAAATTATGAAAATCTTGAAATTTATGAAAATTGTGAAAATTATGAAAATTTTGAAAATTTTAAAAAATTGGATAATTTGAAATTTTTGTAAAATTATGAAGATATTGAAAATTTTGAAAACTATACGTAAAAAAAATAATAACAGCTATTATTTCAGTAATGATTATGTAGAAAAATCGACCACTAGTTTTGAAATTATCAATTGTGGTGACACCGCATTTTCCGTTGATCACTTTGATAAGTTTGTTTTTTTTCAATCTTAATTACGAAACTTCGTCAAGAAAAATCGATCAACCGACCATTCTGAATACAACTACCCGCGTGGGATTACAACAATTGGGTCAATGTCTAATCAGATGAGAACAGCTTGTACCTCTTTTGCATTATGCATTGAGAACTCAAGAGTGTAATTTTTTTCTAAGACAATGAAAATCTGGTGTTGGTCTGCTTGTGTGTTTGCAAAGCATCTGCATATACTTCACATTAGATTTCGAATGAAATTGATCCAGTCTGAGCTTCATCAAGTCTTCACGGGAGAAACATTACAGCCGTGAAAAAAGTGTTATAAAAGCGGCACCTTACACTACAATGTGCATTTTATGTTGTATGACTGTTATGTGTAACTCTTCTAATTGAAGAGATATATCACGTCTATTGGTACAAGCTCTTCCACAGATATATATATCGACACATCTCTATAGGTTTTTTTGTACATTCTTCTGTGGAGAATTGAACCTTGACAGAGAATAATGGGAAATTTATCGGCTTCAATTGACGATAACGAAATTGAATGTTTTCATATTATTGTTAAACTCGTGGGTGGAGGGGGATTACATCATGCTATGACGTATATAGTAGCTAATGAGTCCATTAGGATCTGTAGACAACAAAAGTGTTTAGGTGACAATATCGTTTCCATTTCTGATGATGTAATATTGAAAATGTGATAAAGCTTTTGGGAACAAATAGATTTTCCTTAAGGGGTGACCCCGGTGAAACTTCGAAGTCCTCGCAGGGCCTACGGACCCTCCAATCGGGTTTTGATATATAAAGGCATATCCAAAAAAGTAAAGAAAATTCCGGACCCAACCCATTTTGCCCCATATACCCATAAGAAACATTGTTTTTCGTGTTTTGAGCTTCCTCGGTCCGCAAGTTTCGTTCGATCTTAATTTTTTTTTTCAAAATGTTCGTCATACTCCAAAGAACAAAGTTAAGCATCCGTTTTATCTTATTCGCTTTACATCATGACAAAATGATTTTTTAGATTGCGAATTTTTCCCAGGTTTTTTAAAAATCTCAAAATTTCTCGTTTTCACTAATTGATTATTATAATCATACGTAATATGTCTTTTAAGACGATAAAAATGATGACAGAATTCACATTCAGTACAAACAAGTTATAGTACTTGCATCTGTCTGTGAGAGAAATCTGAAAAAATACAGACATATATGTAGTAGTCTGCTCGAGTAAAAATACAGAAATAACTCATAAAATTCGTTTAAATCTTGAACAACTCAGTTTTCTCGTCATAAAAGACATATTACGTGTGATTGCAATAATCAATTAGTGAAAACGATGAATTTTGAAAGTTTCCGAAAAAAAGAAAAAAACGCGCAAACTAAAAAATCATTTTCTCATGTAAAGCGAATGGAACAAAACGGATACTTAATTTCGTTCTTTCGAGTATGACGAACATTTTGGAAAAAAAAGAATTAAAATCGGACGAAAATTGCGGGCCGAGGAGCACTTTGAAGCTCAAAGCACGAAAAACAATGTTTCTTATGGGTATGTGGGGCACAATGGGTTGGGTCCGAAATTTTTCTTACTTTTTTGGATATGCCTTCATATATCAAAACCCGATTGGCGGGTCCGAAGGTCGGGCGAGGACTTCGAAGTTTCACCGGGGTCACCCCTTAACAGCCCAAAAAAAAATATATATATTTTTTTTTTTTGTTATTTATTAGCGAGGAATGTTGTCGATGAAATTTTAGACGAAATAAGTATTTCTATAAGCAGTACTAGTAGTGTCCACGTGCTGTTACGAAATAACGTAGTCAAGTCTGATCCTACAGTGAAAAGAAGAGATGAAAGAAACTATCGATATATATCGAAATTATCGAAAACCGTATCAATAATTGAGAGCTTAGACCACGAAAAAATCTAGGATAAAATTTTGGTAACAAAATATTCATTGGCGGCTAACTAATCAACCTTCAAAGTCACTTGGGTGTCAGACACCCGCGATGCACTGAATGATCGGTGTTTCAACGATGCACCTTAAAGGCGGTTAAATGGGGGTCATGCGTTCCAGGTGAATTTTAGTTGGACCAATGTCCAATTGTCTGGTCAGAACTTTTGGGGGGTCGGTCACTTCAAATCCTATGATTTCCCCCCCCCCCCCCAAAATCCCTCCATGTAACCGGGCGAGGACCTCCCCCGACTTTTGGAGCACAGAATCGCAGCTAACAACCCTGGATGAAACGGTCGCGGAAGTCAGCGGAAATTCATGCCGCATATGTCCAAAAACAAATGGATGCCATGGATATTCATTTTAAAAAAGTCAAAATTTGAAAAATTTAAAAACGTTCAAAACTTCCAAGAAAATACAAGGTTCGCGGCTTCCAAAAATTTCAGAGTTTCAGAAGATCGAAGAGTGCGAAATTTTGTAAAACTTGAAAATTTCGAAAATTCCAAAGGATGAAAAATATTACCAAAAGTCTACAGAGGAATAAAAATCGAAAAGAGGGGATAACGAAATTGTACTTCCATTGAGTGGAGATACTTTGAAGCAACATATTTATATATATATATATTTGTTTTGCATCCATTTGACTGAACAAAAATGAATGCTCATGGTCTCATCACACGGATGATTTCTCCTCATCGGTTCATTAGCCTCGTTAGTTCACAATCCGAGGCCGCATATCATGTTTACTCGTCGATCAATAACCCCTGAAAAAGTCCTCGAAAAAACGTATAAAATACCTCAGCTATACAAGGTCCACCAATGCAATTTGCATATAGATTATTCCACAATCCCTCGTGCAGATGAATTCCTCAATCTGTCGATTCCGTCAATAACGATATCAAAGGCATGAATGCAGTAACAAGTTCATTAAAAAAATGTGATGATTACCATAGGGCTTCCCTATTTCCATTTTTTTCAAAATGGTTTACATATTTTGCAAGTTTTGGAAACTGGAAATTTTTCAAAATTTCGGAAATTCTGAAAATATTTGCAATTTTAAAAATTTGACGAAAAGTTTTCAGATTTTTAACTTTTGGAAAATTCAAAAAAAAAATGAAGATTTAATTGAATGTTGAATTGGGAATGCACAGAATCTCAAAATGTTGAAAATGTTGAAAATTTGAACAATTTACCTACACGTATGTCAATGACAGCATACCTTTGATAATAAAGGAAGGCAAATTGCGGGAATGTCACAAAAACATCCGCTGAAACTCCATTCAGTTGGGCTTAATCAATTCATGATAATTGTTTTAAACAATTCAATCGTGACCCACAGTTTTGTACTACTTGATTAGAAAATTTCACACGTTCAGAGAAAGTCCGCAATTGTGGCATTCGCAAATTCAAAAGATTTCAAAATCCGACGCTTTCTTTCATCAGGAGTCCGCCCGCACGTGCTGCGCACGCGTACTACCTTTTCCCGCCACGCCGACTGATGTCGCGTCGGTTTCGGTTTTACGTTTTTCGATAATATCGATATACATCGATAGTTTCTTTGGTCTCCCCGTTTTCACTATAGATAAAATTCAAACAAGAGAAACTAACATTTTGAAGAATTGGCAAAGTAGTTATAAATTCAATATTGTCTATACCATTTTACGGTCATTCGCCAGAATTTTTCAAATAACCGCAATGCTTATCACCTAATCCTTAATTTATAAGCGGAATAAAACTTCCTGCATTTAAGAAACAACCATTTCCACATTATTACAATCTCAATGCAAACATTCATTTCATATGTTCATTTAATTTTGGCCTTGACATATAATGTTTCACTTGATGTTCACAAATATAATACGGGTAGGACATAATGCAGTACTTACGAATCGAACTGAAAAATCAGCAACACTCGATATAACTTTTTGCAACTTTTACAAGTTTTTCATCAACAAACAAACACTACACTTGTGTCTTTTTACAGAATTGCATTCACCGCAATTTCCGAGGGACCACCTCCAAATGTCACGCGATGCATTTTCCCAGCGAATCCCAGATGATAATTGTCGCAAATTGGAATGCAAATTAACGCCTACGAAGCAACGACTGAAGTTGATTAATTGCGTCAAGGGGGACCATTGTGAGTTTTAATCGTCGCGGGATATTTGAATGATAGACAGAAAAATATATGGGACATTCCATTTAACGCAGCCAGTCTCATTGTTTTTTATTCTACGAATTAAATTGATATGGTCAAACTTGATTACTATGAAAAACGAACAATCCTTTTACTTGTTTGTAAAATATCTCAGCATTATAGTATCCATTATTGAGATACTTTTAGACACGCTTTTATTTTTCACATTAACTTTTTTCTGCAAGCGCTAGTCAAAAATGGAAAAATTTCATTTTGTATAACCTCGAATTACGAGATACGTTTTCCCGCCAAATTTCAAATGATATTTGGTGATGAGCAAGGTGACTGTTCCCACGGAATGTCTCATATATCTATATGTTGGGACTCAAATATGTGCAATTGATTAAGGTAAGTTTAGTGGAATGTTAAATTGGTGTTCTATATATGGGGTATTCCATACCAACTTGGACAATCCGTGAACCTTACCTCTTCAGATTTCGATGGCGCTTTTTTCTGAGGTTGTACCATGAAAAAAAAGTACTCTCAAATTTTTTTAGATTTTTCTTTTAATCAGCAAAAATCTGTAGCAAAAATAGGTCCCGATTTAAAATTCTGAAAGAATCACAGAAATCGCGAGAAATATACCAAATTTTGAAAAAAAATTTTCATGGTAGAACCTCAGAAAAATATAGAACCGCCATCAAAATCTGAAGAGGTAAGGGTCACGGGTTGTCCATCTTAGTATGCAATACCTAGGTCAAGTGTATGGAAAAACTAGCCCGAGTGTGTAAAGAAACTAAGAATTAGTGAAAAAAAATTGTTGATTGGTCGCCTGACCTCTACACGCGTGAAAGTGCGAAAACCATTTTCGCTCTTTAATTTTTTAGAAAGAATTGTAGAATCACAACCACGAGCCACTCTTCTCAAATTCGTCTTCTAAATGATAAATTTTACTATTCGTTTGTTAAAAAATAATTTAAGTTTCTTTTTTCTTTTTCCCATAATTCGCAAAAAAGTGTTTACGAGAAGAGCGACTTTTAAAATATTAGCGATTTTGCACTTCTGATTTTTTTTTTAAGAAAAAAAAAGCCGAGTGCAAAAATCAGGTTCACTTGAGTTTTTTTTTTAATTGCCGAGGTTAAACGAGCAATAAACAATAATTTTTCTTCATAAAAAAATTGTATGAAAATGCCGATAAAAATTGCACAAACTAAAACACTTCAAATCTGAATTAAACTTCCTCCAATTTCTCATTAAAATATTCCAAAGTTTTGAACCCCAAATATTGGACGTTGAACTTGTATTTATCCCTTTACTTTCTCGAATTTATGGCTATTTACTTGCAATTTATTCCCCAGAAAAATGGACTTTTGGGATCCGTTATTTGCTGGGTGCGGTTTTCACACTGCGTCTTATTTTGCGTTTTTTGCGGAATTCTCAGCGGTTTTTCCTCCTTTAAAGAAAATATTGTGGGGAAAAGTCGCTCCGGTTGCACAGCTGACTGAATGAGCCATATTCAATTGTGGAATAGTGCTATGTCGTAGTTTCACGTTTTTATGATGTTTTGATGGATCTTATGGAAAAATTGCACAGGCACTTGCGGACTTCTCACTTTGCGTTAGGTTGAAATATTAGGGAGTTTGAAGGGGAGTCGAGACACATGGACGGTCTTGTTTTTTTACAATTTTTTTACCCGGTTATTTATTAACGGGAAAAAGACTGGAATGTCGACGTACGTGAGCGCTGGAAAGGGGGGATTATGGATCGGGGTTTAAGGTGGGCCAGAGACATCTCTCGGATACTTTGAGTGGAGGGCTCTGATCGGTCGGCAATGCCGGGCGCAGCATCAATTGCAACTCAATTAGAATAGAAATTTTAAATGTGATTTTTCCCTCACATTCCAGATACCTATTTCAGTAATGCTAGGTCGCATGTTTTCGGTATTGCTAAAGTTTCATCAAGTTCAATAATTGTATAATGCGTATGAGTCCTGCGGCCAATCAGTCGTTGATGACTAGGGACTTACACTCGCCTCAATATTTGATTAAATAACGGGTAGATAGATATAGGTATATTGTTGTTTATCGTTTGAAAAGCTAAGCAAAGAATATACATGTTCAGATTAACTAGAAATTCCTATCCCATAGTAAAAAGGAGAGGCGAAAGGAACTATCGATATATATCGAAATTATCGAAAACCGAAACCGACGCGACACCAGCCAGCGCGGCGGAAAAAGGGAATGCGCGTGCGCAGCACGCGCCACCGGACTCGTATAGTAAAAAGAACGAACGAAACTATCGATAGATATCGAAACTACCGAAAACCGTAAGGACGAAATCGACGCGACACCAGTTGGTGCGGCGGAAAAAGGAAATGCGCATGCGAAGCACGCGCGGCCGATCTCGTTATTAAAAAAAAGAAACTAGCTGCGATAAAGGGAGGAGATACAGGTTGCTGAGAGTATAAAAGCGCAAGATTACAGAAACAAGCAAAAAATGGATATAAAGAAGGTCAAAGATCAGAAGAAGTGACAGCTGAGACTATGATCCTGTGACGATTTGGGATCCATGATATTGCGTGAATCTTGCGTGGATGTCTATTTTCTGTTAAAAAAACGTAAAAAATAACCTTTTAGTACTTACTAAACATTTGAAAATGAACTATTTGAGTAATTTATAGCCATTAGCCACTCATTTATCATCCATTACAAGGATTCGTTTATCCCACAGTGAATGGTAGCGTGGATGTTGTGTGCAAGTTCAATCGCCAGGGTCGTATAGTAAAAAGGAGAGACGAAAGCAACTATCGATATATATATATATATATATATCGAAAAACGTAAGATCGAAAACGACGCGACACAATCAGTCGGCGCGGCGGTAAAAGGAAATGCGCGTGCGAAGCACGCGCCACCGAACTCATAATAAAAAGAAATGAAAAGACAGAATCATAACCATCAATGCACAATCAGAAGATATCGCTGCGGGAGCTGCAGGGTCTTTCGATGTCCAACAACGGGTTCCAATCACACCGCAATATGTAATACTCCCTAGAAAAATGGGGGTTGAATATCAGCCGGAACGTAAAGTCGTTGCCCCCATTAGAAATCTCAAACCTTGCGGACATTGGAGAAATGTATTATTTACAAAAGTAACTTTCATATAATTATTGTTAACACATTGATCCCAATTAAAAAGATATTTACTACATTCTGTGCTAATTATCAATTTATGATATGGCAAGAGTTGTGCATGAATTGTTCTCTTGTCAGTCTATTGTTCAATTCATAATGAACAATTTCAAATTGACATAACTGCGACTTTGTTAATTACGAATTCGTTTAATTCACTTCCATTAATAGGAAAATAACAAAAAAACCATCGAAATTCGAAGTAAACTTTGGACCAGGAATTTTCAATAGAATATCCACTTCAAGACATATGACAGATATCTAAAAAAAATGGTGCTTTCTTTAATTATGAAGTGACATAAGTCGGCGTGGACCTGACAAATATATACAATTGGAAAACGAAATTTTAAATGTGAGCTGATGGATAAACGCCATAAACGCGAACTCCACCATATTGTGACATTTCTTTCTACATTGAGAAACAAGATGGCGGCGCCCAGGCTAGTCAACCTGCGTGTTAAGATGTTTCCTAATTACTTTGTTTTCTGAACAGTCTCAACGAATTCCACTTCGTGAGCGCAAAAAAAAACCATTTTTTTAAAACCATTTTAATGAAGTCGTCATGAGCGAAAACTTTCCTCGTGTAGTATTCTTTCAACTTTGGAGACTTCTTTAATTCATTTGAAAAACTAAGGAGTTTCACATATGTTTTATTATTCATATCCGGAGTAAAAATTACAGATAGATCGTTGAATGACTTCGTACATAACTTTGTATTATTCAATACATCTTCAAATGGTTTTTTAGTCTTTATTGATGCGCTTGCATGTGATTTCGTGGTCGGGCTTGCACAAGCATAGATTTCCAAAGTGGTGATAAGTTACACCAACCTCGCAGTCGGATCCGTTTAGTGGAACTGAAAATTAATTTTCCAATGTTAATTAACGGTGTTGTCTTGCAATAATATCAAGGACATACTGGTTTCCTTAGTAGTAAAGGTCAATTATATATATATATTGAATTCTTTTGAAATTAAAGAGATTTTCTCTTGATTTTTCAATGATTTAAGGATTTTTCAATTGCGACGATTTTTTTCATTTTTAGGTTCTCACACTTTTTGAATTTTGAATAAGTATTCTAGTTGACTTTAGTTCCGAGATATTTAATAGAAATAGATGAAGGAAATTGAATTATGTGTTATTATGGTTACTTACGTTCAGGGTACGTGACTCCATTAACAACTGTCTCACTTGGCAGCTCCAGCAGTCCCGAATCATCACCATGATGGGGTCTGGCTGTGACAGCTAACAATAATTTAAACATTAAATTTCCCAACATAAACAAAATCCTTGACTACACACTTTGTCTGCCTATATGGAATCCCACAATATAATTGACTTTTCCAAATAAATCAAAGTTCTTCCAATTTTAGAATCGCCCTAATCTATTTCTTTTTATGTAAACATAAAATTTTTCCAATTTTTGCAGTTTAGCAATTTTCGGAGTTTTTGGAAGATGAAATTTTGATATTTTTCCATCTTTGGAATTCTGCATTTTATTCTGAAGATATATGCCATTTTAACTTTTTTTTTGTAAATTCAAAAATTTTTCGACTTTTGAAGGTTTGCAAATTGTTTGAGCCTTCCCAATATTTTGAGCATTTGTAACATTCAAAGAAGCTGTGGCTTGTGAAGAAGGGAAGACGCACAATCACAAAATTAACTCACCCATAATGGCAAGAGCGATAATCAAAACTTTGCACATCATCTTCGCATCAGAGTTGTTTCGTAACTACCAATGACATGTTAGAACTCTGGACTTATATACACGTCTGTATGTGGGTGGGATGGTGCCCGTATTGTTGAATCGGCTATTTTCCTCAATATTTTCTGCCACTCCGATTTCTCTACATAACATGTTATCATTTAACTAGTGTTAGTCGTGATTCCCAAGTTTTCCTCATACTCATCTTTGTTTAAAAAAACATCAATTTTTTTTTATTTGCTCTCAGCACTTCCCAGAATATGATGAAATCTTTGTATTAACTTCGGTCCATTTTTAACTTGGTTTTTTTAAATTTCTTAACATAATTTTTTCTTCAATTTTCGTGATCAAAAGCTCAAAAAATTATACATTATATGTCTTAGAAATATTACAGTTAATACGCAGACTCTATTTTCTGTCAATCCGTAACAATAATTTTCTGAATTGTCTGTAAACAAAATACGAAAGTTTGAATCTTGATCTTGAATATCAGAAATGTGGATAAAAAAATTGAAAGAGAAGAGTTTCAAAAACCAGGAAAGTTTAGAATATTAATCCCAAATAAGTCCAATTCTTTTTATTCGTTGAAATAAATAGAAAAAATACAAAACTAGGTTTTTCCATAAAAACTTTATTTTGACAGTTACAAACATTACACATTCACGAAATTACAGATAATATATATAGAAAATGTTTCGTCATAATAATCGCCTTTGCACAGGGTGAGTTATGATAACAATTATATATATGTAAATGCTTTATTTACCAGGTTGTAAGGCTCTTCTCAAACAGTTAATATTTCGTTAGATTAAAAATTCAAGTCAGCTACAACTACTTTATCATTAGCACTAAATTTCTTCTCATATTTTTGTAAGTCAGTAAAAATAGTAAAAGCTAAAGAAATATTGAGTACAGACGTGCACAGGAGTGTCTGGGTGAGTTTGAAAATTTTACAATTATTCAGTCATGAACGTTAATAGTTAATAAAAAAAAAATTGGCAGTAGTTCAGACACTTCTGGAACGAAAATTCAAGCATTTTTTGCTCGTTTGTTAGAGATTACGCAAGTGCTACGGTGAAATAATCTTATCACTCAGGGTGTAAGCTTGTGGTGCATGTTTGCAAACACATAGTATTTGAACGTTTTGTTGTTTTTCATGGGGAAAAAACACTACCAAGGCACTCGTGACGACACTGCTGATGATGGTAACCTGTGAAAATTCATGGGTTGTTAGTCTATTGATTACAACAATTTACAAAATTTGAAAACTTAAAGTTGAAGAATTCTTGCGAGATTGGCAAACAAAATTGTGAATTTGAAGAGTTGAGGAAATTAAAATTTTACAACTTTGAAATCCGAAAAACTCAAAACTTGGAAAAAATTGACCAATTTCACGAAATTGAAGGAATTTTACAAAACTCCATAGATTAGGACATGGAAAATTCGAAATGTTGGATGAATGTCAAACTTTAGAAACTCTACGAATTTCAATGATTTGAAATATATAAAAAATTTAGGAAATCTGGAAACTTCGATGAATTTAAGAAATTCCAAAGATTTTCAAGAGTTGGTCAATTGAAAAAATGTTGAAAGTGTAAAAAAAGGAAAATGTAAAAACTGTAAAAAGTTTGGAAACATTTTAAACTCCAAAAATGTCTGGTAAAAATATATATTACAACAATTTGTTTTAAGCATTATAACGTGTGTACTATCTGCATTAGAAATTTTGAAACAAAAACTGAGTTATATAATATCCAGCAGACTCAAGTGGTGAAGATTTTTTGGTGGACCAAAATATGTTTTCCACCCCTCGCTGGAAAGTGCATAAAAGTTCTCCTCGATTCAACCGAAATGTGCATATTCACATTTCATTTTTATTTGAACAAATTTCACGTTCAATTGATTATTGACGTAAATACAATACCAAAACTCACTTGGGTTTGATCTGAGCCTGTGTCTTTTGATACGGATGAGCATTCCCAAGTCCCCGCCTTTCCTTGGGCCTCATCGCCTTAAGTCCTGCATCCCCATTAATTCCCTCAAGAGCTCCCGCCGAAATTTGCTGCAATTTGGTCCTATCACTCTTCAGCTTATTCAAAATGGCGACACTCTTAGCGCTCATAACACTAACTGGCTTCTGCACCGTCTTGTTCTCCTTCCCCGTCAAATTGGACTGCTGCACCTGGACCCTACTTTTCGGCGATATTTTTCTCACTTTACTCGGTGTTCTGCTCGGTTTATCATTCTTATCAGCTAAAATACGTTTTTTTGCTTTATTCTCCATAAGACTAAACGTATTATTTAACTGACTTGCTTTAATCTGCTCTCCCGTCCCTTCCTTCTCAACGTCTTTCCCAAATTCTTTTCCAACTTCACCTTCGAATTCATCACGAGACTCCTTAAACTCGTCGCTATCATCGTTCGCAGGTGAATCAACAGTTATGGTGGTATTAAGATTAGCCTGAATTGGTGAATCAAAATTGGTTGGTCCTTCAAAAGTCACATTGAGTTTACTCTCAATTGCGGGTTGTTCGTCTTCTAAATACGCAGCTGTGTGGATTGGCATTTCGTTGTTCAATGGGTCCATCAGCTCATTTAAACTCAGTCCAGTTCTATTGTACACATCTTCCTGTGGACCATCCTCGGGATCTGAAAACTTTATCTTTCTTACACCCTCCAGATATTTGACCAGTTGCTTGTAGTCCGCCTTCATATTGTCCGTCATTATGTTGTAACCGCACATGGTCGTGTAATAGGTCTGGAGAAGTCCGCTCATTTTTTTATAAATTGTATCGTCTGATTCTTTTTCGCATTGCTGGAGACTAGAGATCTTTCGAGCGTGCTCGTACTGATGCTGAATTCTGCAGGAATTCAACTCCAATGTTTGTCTTGAATGGGTTTCTGAGAGTTTCGCGGTGAGACCTGCGAAGAAGATGATTGTTAGAAAATTGGGGTCACAGTATTCGTTTGGTCCACAGAATTTTGCATCGTTGTGCCACTATTCCGTTGAATCTCCGAAGATTAACTTCAGAGTATACGTAAGAAATAGTAAAGGAATAACAAGCTTGAGCTAAAAGAGAGATCATAATGGAACTAGCTGAATTGTTACAAACCTTTTTTGCTAATTTCCTCATTTACACTCAGGAGGTCTCGCTCCACTGATTGCAGCTCGCTCCAAGCTTGCTCCATTTGAATTTTCACCACCTCCCGTTGTCTTTTGAAGTGCAAAAGAGATTTATTGACCCTGGATTTGCCACTAGCATTCTGCTCTTCAGTAACAACATCAATAGCTGCTGTAAGATTCTGTAACCGTTTGTCAGCGGCGATTTTGTACTGAATTCTGGAGCAGAGAATTTTATCTGTACTTTGTAGGGAGAGAACTTTCTCATTGAGAACCTTCTTCTGGGCGTAAAGGTCTGTAAGTCTGTCAGTCATTTCTTTGAGCTCTTGTTGGGCCTCTTCACTGATTTCAGGCTCTGGTGATGGGTTTGACCTCAAAGTTTTGCTCTCAAGTGCCAATAATTTTTGCTTGAGCAAATTGATCTCCTTCTTTTGCTCCTCCACGAGTTTGATATAACCCGTAACGTGCATTTCGCAGGATATAATGTTTTTCTTGGTATGTGTTTTAATCTTTTTGGCTCGATTTGCGTACCTGTTGTGGAATATTATGTGAAAATTTCAAAAAAATAAATCGTCGTGGACATTTTTGGTCTAAAATCAAAGATAGTAAATTCTCATTTGCTCCTTTTAAATCTTTTGACACTTCTAAAATTTATCAATTTTTCTTAATTTTTGAAATACAACTAATGTGAATAAAAAATCTATTATTCGAATATTTAATGTACCTGAGAGTGTTGTAAGTGTCCTCGTAACTCATGCTTGAGGGTCCAATATTTGCAATCATTACTGTACGACAGTTACCTCCTAAGGAGTCTTTCAATAAACGTGTGAGCTTGGAGTCACGATAGGGAATGTGCTTGATTCCATCAGCGAGATTGTTTATGCAATTGCCGAGAGCTAGGAGAGACTTATTTATGTTGGCCCCCTCCTTAAACCTTGCCCCCTTGCAGCCAGTTGCTGAGGCCCTCTCTGAACCAGCTAAATCTATCATAGAGAGCTTCACCTGCTTTACCTGACTGTCTAACTTACTCACCATATTCACGTATACCTGCAAATTATAGGATCAAATTTTAGAGTTTTTGGGGAAGTATTTCCGTAGTATTTTTAGAAAGTCCAAAATCATAAGTTCCCAGGAGGAGATAAAATGCGTTACTCACTTGGAATACAGCGTGACTCCTACTACTTTCCTGATTAGCGTCAGTTGGATGCTGCGTTCGATTTTTATTACCACGTGCTAAAAGCTGAAGGAGTTCGTCGGCACTGTTTATGGGGACAATCTTGAGATTGGCCACCATAACTCCAGCACGTCCATCTTCCCTGAGAGCTAGAGGACCAGACTTGTGGAGAAGATCCTGTACATTTTCGTTGTAAATCTCAAGATATGTCACTCCCAGGGTGAACTCACGATTCTCCTTTTGATCTTCAATTTGCCTGAAAAGCTCAGCCATCGTTCTGTAGGTGATTCCGGGGTCTCCTTCTTTTCCCAGCATCGTATGGGTTTTCCCTGCTCCAGTTGCTCCATAAGCAAAGACTGAGCAGTTATAGCCCTCGAGCAAATCGGAAATTATTTCCCTAGTTGTCCCGTCAAATACCTGGAGATTAAATTGGGGGTAATGAATCAGTGGGACGAAGTGTAATATCAAATATCTAGAAGACACGTGGTTTGACAAGTTGGAACAGTTTTTGTAGGAAATTGAATTGCAGACCCAAAATTGTTATTTTTATGCAATTCTAAAATTCTTGAAATAAATTCAAAAAAAATTCCCTTAATGCGACCCTTTTTGAGAAGTCTGCTTGATGTGAAGAATATAATTCCTATCAACTTCACTGTATGGGATGAATGATTTTTATTTTAACAGAAATAAATTGAGGGATGTACTTGAGGTATTGAAATAATTTTTATCAAATATTTCCCTCGTGAGAATGTTAGTGAACGTAGCATACCTCTTCATTGGTACAAGTCATCTCGAATACATGATCAAAGATGAACTGGAGCTCTTTATTTTGCTTCTTGAGGAGGTCTCGTCCCTTTTGCGCCACACCTCGATAGAAAAAGGGATTTTCCTCGACTTTGGGATCGAATATCAGCATTTTTTCATCGACAACCTTGATCACCGTTCGGTGATTATCAACTTCCTCTCGCGCATTGTGTGGGCGAACTCGAACAATAACTTTTATATTTCTGCCGCCCTCGCTGGCAGATGTGATGGATTTGGATGTGGCGCCACTTGTACTTGGCTTGAAGGGATTCCCCGGACGATTCTTGCTGAATGTACGTGTTTTTGATGGAGAAAAGGCCTTCTCCAAATCGCGTTTGTTGAGGACCATATTGGGAAGGTTCCTGGGAATTAATACATACGAAATTACACATTTAGTTAGCAATGCATACTTGTTCCAATTAAGAGGTTAGATCTGGGAATTTTCGCCGCCATTTTTCGGGGTTCTTCACTTTAATGTTACTGTCAATTAACTAAGATGCAATTTGTCAATTTGCAAGATGGGATATAATTGTTAAAATTGTTTTGTGAAAAAAAATGCATGAAGGCATAAGACGTCAAAAAGTTGGGAAAATTTTCGAAAAGGGCAGAACCTTCTCACACTTTCAAGCTAGTTTTAATTCGTTATGAAAACCGAAATTCGCTACTGGAATTTGCCAACTGGAAATATAGGAATCTTTGGGGTCAAAATCCTCAAAAAATTGTTATCTTTTTTGCAGAATATGAAGACTACTTCTTTGATAATATTTGCTCTGTATGAAACTATTTAAAAAATGTGAAGAAAATGAGGGGGCAGTTGTTGCAGTACAGAAGCCACCTGCATATTGTTCAAAAAATTCTTCAACCTGGTAAAAGAATGGATAGTACGGGAAAACTCAATTCAGGGTTTTTTACGGAATAATTCTAGAAAATTCAGGTGTTCAAGATGAATAACATTGGCTGGTCGTTGAACAATTTTCACTGTTTATCATGCAGGTGTTAGGGTATATATAGAATACTGATATTGGGAAGTACACATTGGATAATTTTGACTCTCTCCAAGTTTCCACAATTTATCAGACTTCAGCGTAAATATTTGACATTTTTAGTATATTCGTTCGTACTGCACAATTATTATATTTCTATGAAAACCGTATCTGAACTGTGAGAGTTAATTTTTTTCAAACAAGTCAACACTGCATGACCTGAGATAAAAATTTCTCATTTTATCACTAACAAATTTTTCAATGATCAAATTATTAAGAAAAAAATTGCAATTTTTTGTCAATTCACACTGAATGCATATGACACCAAAAAAATGATGAATTTCAAATTTTTCACATTTCGAAAAACTTTTATGATTGCTTTTAGTTTCACAAAAAAATCACATTTTTCTATAAAGTCCTATATTAAATTTCAAAAAGGCAATTAGATAATGTCACATAAATTATTTTTATGTTCGTAAATTTTCAGATTTTTTAATGACTTCAACCTGCCCAACATATTTTTAATAATTTACTCACATTTTTCCCTGTAGTTAAACACCCGCGAAAATTCAAACCTCGCCTTACGGTAAAGTATTATCCCTAATTATGAAACTAATATTTAGTTGAAAGTTTTGAGGTGACAGATTAGGGTAGTGGTGTTGGCGTAATTATTGGTTAGTTAGGGCGCAGATTTTCCCACTTTATAGTCATCTTATGTATACTTACGGCGTGAGCCTCACGTCAAGCTGTTGAAATAATCCGATTCTGATTTGATTTATTTGTTTTTATTAACCAATTCACTGGGAAATACGAAAAGTCAACACAATCGACGATCTCGAGCATCGCAAACCGTTAGCGTCATGCTAAAACTTGAAATTCGAATTCGTAGAACTAAAAACGGCCGACCGCGGCGCCACTTGCGGTGATAAGAAGTGGGGGAAAAATTATTCCACAATATGATTCACCCGTCGGTATGGAAGCGACGCGGTCAGAAAGGTGAACCTAGCGGGCTAAACCTACTTTACCGAGTTCAGCTTTGATTTCACGACCCCCACTAATCAGTCTCAGAACCACTGTCACAGCATACAATGCAATTTTGTTGTGTAACCATTTTCATGCTATCAAAGGTATTTTCGAAAATTGGAGAATTTGGGGAGAACTTTTTTCATGTCTCAAATAACGATTTCAGTGTATTTAGATGGACCTCATATTCTCTGACTGATTAAAAATATCGAAGGAATTTTTTTACTTCATTTTATATAGTATACTCAATTTTATGATTATCACAAATTATGTACACATTGGCATTAGGCAATTGATTATTCTACAATTTTCTTTTATTACTAAAACACAATAGACCAGCCATTTCATATCCTATGAATAATTAAACTTTGCACTCCGACTCATAGTCTACAGGAAATATGTGTTTCCACAGTTGCCTCAATCTACCAAGTTTACAAGGATGTAGGCATCCGGGAATTTGAAGAAGCCTCGCATCTTCCATTTCCGTATTATTTAAGTACTTCACCTGCAATACAGGAAGATTATAATATAAATTTTATTGAAAGGTCGATAACTATAAAAATACATGAGAACAATGAAAATGATTTAGGCTTAGGACTAGCTTCTGGCCTTAAGGCTTCTGATTGGTCGAAAATTTAACTCCGGCCAATCACAACGCTTAACTTTAACATTAACCGCGGTTAGCATGACCGAGGGCCAGTTCTTGATTATAGTGAGCGCCATATTTAATTTCAACGTTAAGGCTTTTAATAGAGATTAACTTAATAGAGAACTGGCCCTTAGAAGCTGTGGCTGTGGGATGCACATGTAATTGCGGTGATATCTGCGGCCCATGAATTTTCTCAATCAAAGGTTGATGAAGTAAAATGAAAACATTAACATGAACGAGATGTCCTAAACCCCATTAACGTTCCGATATGTATTTGCACATTGATATGTGCCTGCGTGTGTTTACATCTGCGCGCGAACGCGCGTGTGTGTGGTGTGTGTAGAAGAAGCTCGGGAGTATGAGCCGCAGTAACGCGTATTACCCGCGGAGCTTCAACTGATGACATATCCTGAATGATGAGATTAAAAAAAAAGTCATGAAACATTATATGTTTATTTTTGTGCAAGAAAGTTGCAATTGAGTCGAGCACTATTCCATACCTACCTTCACTTCTAATTCACTCTCTACATTTTCGATGTCCCCAGACATGGCAAGTTCAAAAATAAGAGCAGCTCCGTATTCGGGTCTGGATAAGTTAGTAAATCCCATAGATCCCAATATATTCATAATTGTAAGATCATGCCCTGCGTAGAGATACAGTGTTTTCTCCTCTATACCCTTCTCCATGTTCATCATATTATCAGTGATTTCCTTAAGCAGCGGACCTATTGTTCATATAAAAAGCAACAATTATCTCGCTGAGATCGTGTTATGTCAAATTTTATCAATAAGCTTCGAATATAACAGAATTTTTGTAAGAAAATAAAGCGCGGGATTCAACAACCTTCAATGACATGCTGATGTCCTCGGGGGGTTTATTACATTTGCCGAATTCTCAAAGAAAAGTAAGTACATTAGAAATTATTACCCCCTAGCAATCGCTTCAGAAGAGGAGTACTCGTATACAATGACACTGACTCGAGTAACCATTTTTGCATCCCATCGTACATTTTCATCGCCCAATCTGGTAACGTGAGGCCGCACTCTTTCTGAAGTAAAATGAAATGATTAATTATATGGTAAAAAGTAAAAGTCGAACGAGTATAAATAAATATTAGACTCAATGAAAATCTTCATTCTGTGGTAAGTTAAATAGGAAAATTGACTTGAATTGAGAAACTACTTGTTATGCTATCGAGTGGTTTCATATGGAACAAAGTCGAAGGGCCAGTTTTTGGTTAGTGAGCGCCATATTTAATTTTGACGTTAAAGGTTCTGATTGGTCGAGAATTTAATTCCAGGCAATCACAACGCTTAATTTTAACTTTAACCGCGGGTAATTTAACCGAGAACTGTCCCTAACTGAATTTCTTGATGGACACATCCAATACCAGAACAATCGCCAGATTGATCAATCAATCAGTTTGATCAATCAACCAGATTGGTCAATCCACCAGATTGATCAATTCACCAGATTGATCAATCAACTAGATTGAGCAATCAATCAACTAGATTGACCAATCAATCAGATTGATCAATCAACCAGATTGATCAATCAACCAGATTGATCAATCAACTAGATTGATAGTATAGAGATCAAAGAGAAAGATCAGTCAGCAAGCGGTTGCTCGAGCGCACACATTAGTTGTGGGCCTGGTATATTGGCAGGTAACGAATTGTCGATCGCTGATTTCGATTATATTCATATATCGATTAGGCCGCCATTAATCGAGGGCACAAATTCTCCGATGAAACAGCAATTAACGGTTTCGTCAAGGCGTGCATGAAGATCATTCGAATCCTATCGCTAAAGTATTCATTTCGCAAATTCTGGAAGGTTTTTACCTGAATCGCAATAGTATCGTATAAGTAGGTAACCGCCATTCTTGTTTCTATTTTTTTACCGCTATGGTGCGATATGAATTTATACAAAGACTCAATTTCTTCTTCGTCATTGGCAGCTGCATTAGCGAAGACTTCCCTTAAAGCATCATGGAATTTCGGACAAGAGGGTTCCCATGTGAAGAACTGAAAATTGTGGAAATAAAATGTGAAACAATCGCAACAAAGAAGATCACTGTTGTGTGGATTTTTAAAAATTGGCTGTCTCCATAGAAGAGAAAACTTTCCGAAATAAAAGGAATAATTTGTCCAAAAACATTACTCTATCTTGTTTTGCCGGAATTGTGAAAACTGGCGCAGGATTCCATGGCAAATTATCAGCTAAGTAGTCTGCCGGTTCGGGATGAAATAATCCAGCCAAAAGCGCTTGTGCTGACATAATAGTTCGCTCCTTATAACTACTTCTTACTAGAGTTGTTTTTGAGTTATATTTCCTACTAATCGTGAAGTCATATTGATGCCTCAGCCATTGGCCCAACTTATATAGTTGGCGTTGTCCTTTCTAGGGAATAGAAGGAAAATTCGACTTAATCATCACAAATAAAGTATATACTGTTCTAAAATTGTTACACTGTGAGTTTCAGATTTATCTTTGGAAACAGAAAATATTTAGGTAGTGAATTTAGAGTTTCGCTTGTCACACGCGCATGAGCCTCTCGCCGCCGCGCTTACCGTGCACCCAATCAAGAGTTAATCGTGTACCACTCAGAAATACGCATGCCCGAGGCCATTTCTATCTATATGCGCGCGCGGGAAGTTTCAAAGGTTGCGTTCTGACGCTCGCGGAAGCGCACGGGTTTACTGCACCAGTGCGATTTCAGCTCACAAACCAAGCTATCGTTTAATAAGCTACAAGCCCGAATGCACGCTTCGCGCGCTCAATTACTATTTGAAGTAACATTATATTTCCCGAAGTTGAAGATACTGTTAATCATTGACTCCGAAAGAATGAGAGCTTTCAATTTTCCGATTTGGTGCAAATTGAATTGTTTTGGAATTCGTTGCACTGTGAGACACGCTCTAGTGTTCAAATCAGGTACTCGTGCGGGCACGCCCCAGGACCCATCATGTTCGCGTGACGATCATGCAGTGCACAAAACATCAACCATTACGGAGTAGGTTCAAGAGGAAGGCCCATACAAACACATCCAAATACGTTGAGGGACTTGCCAGCGGGATGAAACCCAAAGGCGAGGCCTATTTCCAATAGTTCTATAACGTGATAAGAAAACCCTGGTATACCGGAAAAAAGCTACCACGGAAAATTACTTCTTGGGTTTGCCAAGCGAAAGCGAATCGGGCTCACAGGAATGTGCGTGCAACACGTCAGTCGAAGATCTGAATCATGTTCTCTGCCAATGCCCTCTGTATGACACAGCCATGGATACTCTGACAAACCCCTTGCGAGCCTGTGGTTCTTTCTCCCCGTACCACATCAGTGTTTTCTTGTATACTCTTGAAAAACGCTTATTACACATAATCAACATTTTCTTTGATGGCAATACTCAGCATAAAATATAATAGGAACCATGTGTGTTAAAATCATACATTTATAGTAAAATAAGTACTTCACCACGTGCATGAATTACCTTCAAACGAATGAATTATAAGACCAATTTTATGTAAACATTACTGTATATGATTCAGAATAAGCTGTATGACTTCAATGCCTAATAAAGGAAAGAAAAAGAGGAAGGCCTTCGCCTCAAATTCAACTGTATAGTAGATCTTCAGCCAATCGATATATTTGATCAAGATTTCTTGAACAAATAGAACATGCTTCAGCCTTGCCATCACAATCAGTCGTGTGTTGTAATATAAATTTTTAATTAGCCAAAAATTTGCAAATGGAACTTAACCTTTGTTAAAGCTGCCCAGCCTCCTTCCCACGGATGATGAATGTGGGGATCATTCGCATATGACTCAGTAGGATTTTTTTGCCCATGCCGAAATAGCTAAAGGTCAAACATGTTGGTTAATAATATAGAACCATTGCACTCCAAATTTTTCAGTTTTCCAACCGCTGCGAATTTTGACTTACAACAGCAATTTGTTTGATTGCCCGTTGATCTTTTCCCGGTACAAATCCTGTACATGCTAGTAATGACAATCCTACCATGATACCTAGGAAGACAACACTGCAACACATCCTGCGACTTCCAGATCGACGATTCTGGAGTCGAGAAATCTTCGAAAAGTCCAATCTCTCCATCTACAGAATGATTCGTCAATTCTTAGGTTTATCTTCTTATTGTGTAGGCATTGCAAATATAAACATAGCTATCGCCTGGAATTATGGCATAACATATGTTTACGAGGCAGTCCTTAATCACTGCACTATTTCGTACAACTGATGATAACGCATTGCGGAAATTCATCATTTTGGTATCCTACAAAAAACTATTACGTCATGAATTTCTTGTTCAATTGTCATAATCTTCGACATTTTTAAATTTCGTAGAAAATAGAACATGTAGATATTCATCAGGAAGAAAACAATTTTAAATTGTATTCTAAAAAATACGGATGCAATCGGTTATACTGTATCATTATAGCTAATGAATTTGTTTTTCAATAATGAATGTCTATAGATACTTACTTAAAAATTGATTGTTCACGAGAGACCAGGTCAATGGGACTTCTGATATCACTATACGAGATCGGTAACAATGAAAGCCGAGTAGCAAGTACTGGAAGTGTCTCATGTTGTCTCTTTATGTTGTCAGAATAGATGAGTGGGGATATTGAGATATTACCATTTTTTGAGATGTGACTCAACGTCGTCATATTTGAACTATTATTAGTGTCAATCAATGACGAGAGTCTATGATAAAATTAGGGACCAAGGTTCCTGGACGCTATCAAAGTATCCCGGAAATATTTTCCATCTTTCAAATGGTATCTTTATAATTTTGAATAGGCAATAGTATATTATGTCATAAGGCCTGTAAAGTATTTTTATGACAAATATGATCATAATCTGGGCCGAAGACGGGTTAAGGGGGGAAACCAGTTTAGATGATTCAAAAAATCAGTTTTTTTTCATTGCATAAATTGATAGTACAGCTATTGAAGAATATCTTGCTTAAGTTTCAAAACAAGACAAATTGACAATTGACGAATTGACAATTGACAATTGATAAATTGACAAATTGACAATTGACAATTGACAATTGACAAATTGACAATTGACAAGTTGACAATGGACACATTGCCAATAGACAATTGACAAATTGACAATTTTTCAATTGTCAATTGTCAATTGTCAATTTTCCAATTGTCAATTTTCCAATTTTCAATTGTCAATTGTCAATGTGTCAATTGTCAATTTGTCGATTATCAATTGTCAATTTTTCAATGGCCCATTTTTTAATGTTCGCATTTCCGATTTTAAAAGTTTGCAGTTTTGAAGTTCTGGATTCAGAAATTTTCAAATATGATTTTTTCAATTTGTTCATTTTTAAATAGTCTAGTCTTCAAATTTTTCATTTCGAAGTTTTCAATTATCAAATTTTTCACTTTGAAATGTTCATTGAGTTTCTGGGCGGGGGGGGGGGATGTAGCGCCCGAAAAGGGAAATCATAATATGCCCCTGAATCATTATCATTTTCTGCCGCTTTCCTTGCTACCGACAGTGCAATTCGGTATAATCGGGTTCCTCGGTCGAAAATCGGGGGCGTGAGGGGTGGTGCGGGTAAAAGTCAAGCCGGGCCTTAATTACCCGTTCCTTTCTGGCGAAATTTTTCTGATAACACAACAACATGTTATCGTATATTTTTTGCGGAAGTTTTGCTGATAAATTGGATGATATATTTAACGCCCGATTTTGGTGATGGATATGGTCATACAGCTGTCGCCATTTTGCGGATAATCTCAACGACGTGTCATCGTCTTTTTTTTGCGGATGTTTTGTCGATAAATTAGATGATATATTGATGGTATATTTAACGCCGAATTTTGGTGTTGGGTAAGGGGATAAACCTGCCGTCATTTTGCTCATATCTGGGCTGTTAAGTTGCTGTTTATTCTTATCTTGTTAATTTTAAAGCGGATGATATTTTCGGCATTTTGTCGTCAATTCAGCGAAAAAATTTCTGGGTAATGTTTTAATTTTTGCCAACTGAAACTTTTATTGTCTTAAATTCAGACAGTTTTTCCAACTTGTAATAAGATGTTTTGAGAAAAAATTTTGTTTGGGTATCCTAAAAATTGAGTGACTTAAGTTAAGATATTTATTTTGTTATAAAGTAAGATACTATTCAATGCTTCAGTGATTTAATAATTAAGATGCGTCGATTATTGTAGGATGATATTCTCATTAAGATATTTTATATACTTTGAGGTTATTTAGTATGGGATTATCTGCCCCAGGTTAGTAGTATGAGATGATCCGCCCCAGGCTTTTGAGAGGATTTCTCCAGGTATGATGGGGTCAAAATCGACCTGGGTCAAAATGGGCCTTGTGTCAAAATGCACTTGAGTTAAAATGGGTACGGGCAAAATGGACCTGGTGGCGAAATAGACGGTGGTTCCCAGGTATGTTGATAGGATTTCTCCAGGTATGGATGACGAGATTTTCCCGACGTACTATGGCGAGGTGCTCCCCAGGTAACTTGACATAATTTTCCTCAAGTATTTTGAGAGAACTTCGCCAGGTATGATGACAGGATTTTCTCCAGGTACTACAGCGAGGTTCTCCATGGTTTCCCCAGGTAGTTTGACATGGTTTCCCCAGGTATTTTGCGAGGATTTCTTCAGGTATTATGATGAGATTTTATCCAGGTAGTATAGCGAGGTTCTCCCCAGTAATTTGGCGAGACTTTCTCCAGGTAGTTTCACACGTTTTTCTTCAGGTATTTTGAAAGGATTTCACCAGGTATCATGACGGGATTTTCTCCAGATATTATGGCGAGCTTCTCCCTAGGTAGTTTGACACGTTTTCCCCCAGGTATTTTGAGAGTATTTCTCGAAGTATTATGACGGGATTTTCTCCAGGTACTATGGCAACGTTCTCCCCAGGTGGTTTCAGGAGATTTTCGCGAAGTAGTTTGACACGTTTTTCCTCAGGTATTTTGAGTAAATTTCTCCAGGTATTATGATGGGATTTTCTCGAGGTGCTATGGCAAGGTTCTCCCCAGGTGGTTTGAAGGATTTCTGTCCAGGTAGTTTGACACGGTTTTGCCCAGGTATTATGAAGCCATTTTCGCCAGGTAGTATGGCGAGGTTCTCCCCAGGTGGTTTGAAGAGATGTTCCCCAAGTAGTTTGACCCGTTTTTCCCCAGGTATTTTGAGACAATTTCTCCAGGTATTATGACGGGATTTTCTCCCGGTCCTATGGCGGGATTCTCGCCAGGTGGTTTGAAGCGATTTTCCCCAGATATTCTCAGAGAGCTTCTCCAGGTATTATGGCGGAATTGTCTCCACGTAGTATGGCGAGGTCCTCCCCAGGTGGTGCGAAGGGATTTTCTCCAGGTATTTGGAGAGGATTTCGCCGGGTATTATGACGGGATTTTCTCCAGGTAGTATGGCGCGGTTCTTCCCAGGTAGTTTGAGACGTTTTTCCCCAGGTATTTTGAGAGAATTTCACCAGGTATTATGATGTTCTCCCCGGGTAGTTTGACGGAATTTTCCGCAGGTAGTTTGACCCGGTTTTCCTCGGGTATTTTGCGAGGATTTCACCAGGTGGCGAGATTTTCTCTAGGTACTATGGCAAGGTTCTCTCCAGGTATTTTGAAAAGATTTTTTTCAGGTAGCTTGACGCGTTTTTCCAATGGACTATTGCGAGGTGCTCCCCAGGTGGTTTAAAGGGATTTTGCCCGGGTATTTTGCGAGGATTTCTTCACGTATGATGACGGAATTTCTCGTAGGTACTTTGGCGAGGTGCTCCCCGGGTATTGGACATCTTTGTCCCCAGGTATTTTGAGAGAATTCCTCCGGTTATTATGAGGGGAATTTCCTCAGGTACTATGGCGAGGTTTTCGGCAGGTAGGTTGAAGGGATTTTCCTGGGGTAAAATTGAGCCTTGGGTGGAATCGGATCTTGGGTAAAATTAGACCTGCGCTCAAAATGTACCTGGGGTCAAAATGTACTTCGGGTGAAAATGGACTTGGCGTCACAATACATGCAACTATAATTGCAAGTAGCAAAATATCAAGAGAGGGGAATACGCATTCCGCGATAAAATCAGGTGAGCTCATACTGAAGCAGCAGTGCAACGCAAAGCGAAACTAGGTATAGCACGGACCAAGAGAGGCAAGGGAGAAGCTAGATTGTGTTTCTCCCTTCTGAAAAGGTAGGATCTTAAAAGTGTGGCATCACCCTAGACTAGAAGGGTCCAGTGAAAAATTGAAAGTAGAGTAATTTTAACACGATAAATATTTTTTATTATTTTTCAATTACACGTTTTTGCCATCTATGAAGAATTTGTTTGTGTATTGTTAGTAGATATTCATTTTATTGATATACATAAGTCGTTGACATAACTTGAAGCAATTGAAAAAAAAATTAAAATAACGTTCATCCTCATTTTAAACCTTTTTTTCGGAACAAAGCACACTGAAATTTTGAAAAACACTGATTAAAAGTAAAAGAAAATCAACATTGAAATTGAAATGGGATATTTCAAACACATTCACTTTCTAGTAGGTCCTTAACCAATGAATTCAGTTCGCTCATGATTAAGCAATAAAACATATTCACTAGAATCAGATTTAAAATACGGAATAGAGTGAGGAAAAATTAATCGACTCCATTCAATGACATCCAGATGTACATCTCGTAAACATTTAATGCGATAAGCATTGTACAGGTGCGCATAATGCAGAGTCTCCAATCGGGCGTAAACCATGAGGATTTTATTGCCTAGAACGTATATCTCCTTGACAGATCCAAAAACCGGGAAATCGAATTGGTTACTTTCTAACAAAATGATTGAACCTTTCATGTAAGTGGTTCCGTGAGCTTCAATTTTTGGTGATTGCAGTACCTTGCAGCTGTTACGATTCTCCTCTTCAACGTAGCCGTGCAAAATCTCCGGATTTGGTAAATCTTGCAAGCTTACAATTCCTCCAAACTTGATATCGTGACCTTGAGAGAGGAATTTCGTTCCTGGTGCACCGGGAGACGTCGTCAGGTATGAAGCCAGGCGAGACTGGTGTCTGTAAGCAAGGGTATACGGTAGATTTCTAAAACTGCGCACCACGGGGACCAAAGACTTGAACCAGGCATGAGCTCCCTCAAATCACATGCACCACTGTTGACGTGCAGGTCCAAATAATCGAATATACCGTGGCAAATGAATTATGAAATGCAATTTTGGTATCATTATTCCTGGATATAGACGGTTAAATTCAATGAGATACATCGTAATCATCCTCGTCAGCATGTCCACACTTTCTTCGTGAATTTCATAAGCCAAAACAAGATTTAGAATTTGCAGTAGTCGTGTGTGACCCAACATGTGGTCCTGCAAATCTTCACAATCTTTTGTCCATTCAGAAATCAGGAATGGTAAGGTGTGCACTAAGCCGAACATCTGAGAAGCAGTTTGTTTCAGACTACCTCCATGCTCGGATGCGATTTCAGCTGGTTTATTATCTTTGAAATGTCCAAAGTCAAAATTTCGAATCTGATCATTCAATTCCTCGATAGTTAAAACTTTTTCTTCTTCAATCAGAAATTTCAGTAACGCTTTGGTTGCTACACCACAGTGACCTTCTAGAAAGAGATGCACTGCCTCTTGCGGCAAACATTTTGTGACGTTGAAGAATCGAACTGGGCCGATGGGACTTTCCGAATTTACACCATATCTCCGCTTCCAAAAATTTCTCGACTTCTCGCTGATATTCGGGTTACTAACAATATCTACATGTTGTTGGTGAGTGTCGAGGTCTCGTGGTTCAAACTGTATGTCAGAATATCCGACTTTCCAATCGCCTTGTGTGGTTAAACATGAACGACACGGCCGATAAGCCGATACTGACTCTTTGAAACCACCCAGCACTGCTGCTGCCGGAGTGTCGGCACAGCAAAAGAGTAGCGATCCCTTGTAATTCTGTTCTTGGCCATTGACTGATACAGTTATTCCCTCTGTTTGCAATCGTTTAATGTCCTCCATGAATGGTTTTAATAACTTCTTCAACCCTTACTTTTTTACTGCACTCGCCTTGGCGATTGCCAACAGCTGAATGACCCGCAGTGTGGATCGAAATCGCGGTTCGATATTTCCAATTATCCAATAAACCATTACTAGTTTATGCTTTTTGGCCTTTGAACCAATCGGGTTCGATACCACTAGCTCATCGAAATATAAAATAATAGCTAAGGCGTTTTCGTTATTACGAAAAAACTCATTATTTCGATAATAGCTACCATCCTCAACTGTTCGATAAACCCCATCTTCAGGTTGATGAACCTTGTTGATACTACGGCGTATGTCGTCATTACTCAACAAATTCTATAAATTAGCGAGAAATGGGATAATACACGCTGTTTCTTCAACTGGTACCAATTTTCGGAATGGGGGTGTTTTTACATTTTTGCACTGGTCTACAATACCCAATTTCAATTTCACCGGTTCAATCATTTTAAATTTTGTGACTAATACTTTGTCTAACGAATATCTTGATTGTACTGGAGCGAAAACTTGGGACGGAGTAAGTTCATGGGCGAAGATCTGATTAATTTCGACAGTATGGATGAGCTTCGTATCCGGATCAGCGCGTTCTCGAATTCTGGACTGAAACAAGTACAATTAATTTCACTCATAAAAATGATTCATGTTAAGGAGATTACTGCAAGCCTCAACGAAAAAAACATGATGTTGGCACCCATGGCACCCATTTGATTCTCATTTGGAGCTCAATGCTCTTCCACCTTCAAAAAGACCCACATATATATTTTCTCAGTGGACCAGCGATCAAGCAGTGATCGAGTGCGCGCACAAGTTGATCCCCCGAATCAAGCGGCAATCAATGGGTCCATCAGGGTACAATTAATTACGATCGATTACCATCGACCAAATTTGCATAAATTTTGCAAAAAATTTTCTTAAAAAATTGGGAAAGTTTTGTGAACATTAGAAAAAAATTCTCCAACATTTAACCCGTCAGTGCTTGCGTTATGAGACTTTTTCTCACCAAAATGTTGAAACGGTAGAAAACATAGCTTTAAATTAAGATATTGGATTGAAACTTTTGTAATGCCTAAAGTAACGATCGCTCTGTCCTCTCATGTATAAAAAAAAGTCTTAAAAATTTGTTAACTAATTAAAAAATAAATACAATACAAAGTGCCTCGGCTTGTATAGTATTTTTGCGAATCAATTAAATAATGTAGCCATGAAATGCCGTTACCCAAATTGACAAGTTACGAAAGCTTGAAAAAATGCCTTTTGATAGAACATGCCGTAAGCGGTTGAATAAAAATTAGCATTATGCTCCACTACTTATGGATCATGCCTGAAATCGTAAAATGAAACTTTAAACGTAAGGTTCAGTTATATATATTTTTTTTCAGCATTTCGATCTTTTTTCTGACAAGTAAGCGTACAGAAAGTCAAAATACGCAACAATTACGGGTTTTTTTATTCGCAATGCATAGTTGCTGCGTAGTACGCCATTGCAGAATGTTGAAATAGATTTGGTATCAGAAATTTTCTCAACTGTCAAACAAAATGTTCAAGTAAAAACAAAATTAGAACTAGTGGGATGGAAGTGGGTTTACCCCCGTTGTGAGCACAAGCACAACTTCCCGATTTGTAAATTGTGTCGTACTCATAGACTTTCTGACACGTCAATTAAATGTTGAAAGACTCGCTATAGAGAAAAAAATAGAAATCATGAAATTTTGAATACTGGAATACAACAGGGGTCACTACCTGCGTCTATGTAACGTGACGCACTGACTAATCACACTGCGCATCGTGCATTCAGACTCTTCTGTGCCAACGCGAGCAAACACGCGTGCGCCGGTGGTAATTGGACAACTTCGGATCTAGACCGAATGTGAAAGTTTGAGAGTCATTAAAATTCCGCGGAACTCAAAATCAACCAATAACTAATAAATCACTACAGGAAAGTACATCGAATTTTGATCGAAGCAAAGGTACGCCAAGACACTCCAATTGCGACATTGATTAGCTTGATCACGTTTTTCCTTCGTAAATCATGATTGATTAAAACTTTTAGCGATTTTCGAGTTTAAAAAAAACCCGGAAACTATTCCGGAACTTCTCTCCAAATCTAATCAGATCTCAACTACGCATTTTTTCCTTTGCGAAATGGCCAGCCCCATAAATTGTTATCCAAAATCTTCAGGGAACGAAGTTTTATCTGTGTCCAATACAATAGAGATACATTGACTCCATTTCGTCACAAATTGATAAGCATTCAAGTACGTTGTAGTTCGAAGAACCAAAATTCCAACGATAAGTCTGCAATAACATTCCTTGTTATCCGTCTGGCGATCTCAACTCTAGAAAGTCGTCTTATTTGCACACTTCGATTGAATTTGCAGTTATGCGAATCGCTTGAGAAACTATTGCAGTTTAAACAAATGGTGTGAATTCCATCAATTTTGAATCCATTTAACCTAGGGATTGGGTGGGAATGAATCGTGATTGTTTTCTTACAATGTTGCATGATACTTTGCCTGCTTTAGTATGGAAACATATGTCTGCCTCTATCGAGAAGGGATAAATATTAGTTCACGTTCTATTTTCTTTCAGATACAGCACGAATCAGTCCACGAGACGTCATCAAATTACATAGACCAGGAAACAACGGCTTTTGGGAGTAATCATTGGAATCAACGGAGCTCCGCAGAACAAGACAAAAACATAACACCAGCTGACCGTCCCGAGCTTATCGTAGATGGGATACTTAGTAGGGATGTGCCAAAGCTTCCGTCGCACCCACAGCCCGATTCCCGCTCTACTTCTAGGAACGGCAGTGCCGCCTCCCCTACTGCATCTTCCTCGCAAGCAAATGGTCAGCAACGGAATGATAATCCGTTGCATCCACAACCTGCGGCATCTGTTGTAATGCTGAACAACGAGCAACCACATCAAGCGCCTCACCATCCTCAACACGTTGCATCTCCTCTACTGAGGAACGTTCTGCCACTAGCAAATATTGTGCCACAACATGGAGACCTCCTCCATAACCATCCTGATGGAATTGCTCCGCTGGGAGATCCTCAGCCACGCCATCAATTAGCTTTGCCTTACAATCAGCCTGTTCCACAATGTCGAATTAACAACGCAGCTCCACAACAATCTCAGCAGCTCCACAACAATGATGCCAGATATCAATTAGGTGGTGCTCCGCATCCAGGGTCTAATTTTTACCAACGGGAGGATCAACCTCAACAAACTCAACAATTTATGACCGATAGGAATTGTCAGCAACACCCAGTCGGTTCATGGCATCACCAACAATGGTATGATCGAGCTCAGCAGCCTCAAGGGGGCATCGCCGACGCTGTTGCCCATGAACAGCTACTTGGGGGACATGTCCGAGGGCACGCCGAAGGCCATCAAAACTATAATGATCCAAATCCAATGATGCCACCACTGAATATCAACCGCGCAGCTGCTTTCCCACCTATCAATTACTTAGATTTTCAGGCCGATATAGCCAGACAACATCAAAATTTAGAGAGACGGCGTGATGTCAATGACGACATCGGCAATGAGGAGAATATTACACCGGGAGGATTCCGAGCGAATGGAGAATACGATTTTCAGGGATTAAGAGAGGATATAGTCCACCGTTTCCGTGGCGTAGAGCGCGCATTGGAGCGTTTACGTCCACATAATGATGCTGGAAATCCTCCCGCGTTCCTAAAATTCGATTCCCAAGCAAGTCTCGAAAATTTCGAAGATGCCTCTGAGGAAGATTACCAAAGCCTAGTGCAGTTTATGATGTATAAAAGGGGGAATACCTTGAAAACCGCAGCATCCGGAATCATCAGAGCTACTCTTTCCGATGATTTTATCCCAATGGTAACAGTAAAACGCAACGAGCAGGAGAAGTCAAATTTGCGTAATACTCGTTTTTTGAAGGTTTGCTATTTCGTATTGCGGAGGATGAAGAATGTCGGTCCTCAAACCGACGATGTACTCTCATCTGCAATGACAGCTGGCCTGAAAACAGCCAAAAATCTTCGAAGGTATCACAGTCGGAAAGCGAATCCTTAGACGTGAGGAAGAAATTAGTCCATTCAAATAGAGAAAGAAGTTCTTATAATATAATTTTCCGTATCGCCTGGTACTTTACTATACCACTTGACTCCCCAAGAAGTAACCGCTGCAAGAAAAGTCGAACTTCTTCCTAACGCGTATGATTATTACAGAAATTACGGTTTACTCTGATGAATTACGGCGTCAATTTTATCTAATCGAAAAAAAGTTTGATTTAATAACTTTGATGTATTTCTCACAAACTCATAGGCAATCCATTCAATAATTCGCCTATCAATAGGACGTTTTCTTGTCTCAAATACTTGGTGTTGTGATGTCAGAAATTTTTTTTCTCAGTGTGTGTGTATGTGTGCGTGCGTCAGTGAATGCACGGTTCGGTCAGCTCCAATGCTGCAATGTCATGGAAATTTATATTTTTTGCAGCATTTTGGTGCAAAAAAAAATTGTAAAGGTATTCTGCCCTTTTCGTTCATTATATTTTTTTAATACTTTATGTTCATATTTTTAAACCGTCAAAACGTTAAAACGTGAGAAAAATATGCCGAACGCTACCTGCTTTTTAAATAATATTAGCCGAGTGGACGATTTACAACTGATTTCCGCCTATTCCCTCTACTTCGAACCTGCTTTCCGCCTAACACCGCCTGACTGATTATCTCGTTCTATTTACCCTCTACATATCCATCCTAATACGACCTGATTTGCTCCTGATCAGCCTCCAATTTTACTGCACATCCTGCTAACCGGCTGTACATCTTGAAAATTCCTTCTATTTTCAGATTATACCATCTTTGCGATTGAATTTGTATTATGTTTCGCCTCAGAAAAACGATCCACATTGCCCGGTGAAGAAATTTTGATAATTTTAGAAATCTTTTTGGAAATGAATGAAGTTGTGAAATTAGGAAAAAAATGGAAATGTTCGGAATTTCCCGAATTTTCAAAGATTCCAAAATTTTCAAAATTTTCCAATTTCCAAAAATTACGAAATTTCGGAGATCTGACAATTCTGAAAAGTTTGAAAATTTCGAAAATTTGGGAAATTTTGAAAATTTTGAAAATTTAAAAAAAAATTCGATCTGGCGGACGGATCGATTACAGAATCGGCTTGTGCAGTATATCGATTAGTTTTCAGGTACAAGTCGATTATGATTTGAAATAATCGACCCAGAATCGACTAAGTACCGGGTTGATTGCCGATCGACTAGAATTTATTTTTTCCCCGAAACAAACTAGCAATCCACCTAACACGAAGTGGATTGTCAAAAAAAAAAGAAAAAAGAAACAGATTTTCTTGAAAAACAAAAAAAATAAGACCAGTCGACCGGTAACTCACTCGGTATTTAGTCGATCGTGGGCCGATCATTCCAGAAATTTGGATCGCCTCGTACTCGAAACGTAATCGACATACTGCACAAGTCGACTCCACAATCGACCGAGGATCGAATGGCAATCGACGGGCCCGCCAGGGTCAGTTTTGATTTTCGGGGTGATTACAATAACTTCCCCTAGATCGGGTACTTGAAAATTTCCATGTCTGGACATTTAACCTTTACATTTTTAAGCATCAAATTGTGAATTTTCAATCGTCGAATTGTCAATTATCATTTTTCAAATTTTCAATTTTCTAATTGTCAATCGTCGAATATCATTTTACACATTTTCAATTTACAGTTTTCAATTTTTAAATTTTGAATTTTCAAATTTTGAATTTTCAAATTTTGAATTTTCAAATTTTGAATTTTCAAATTTTCACTTTTAAAATTTTAAATTTTCAAATTTTCAATTCTCAAATTTTCAATTTTCAAATTTTCAATTTTCAAATTTTCAATTTTCAAATTTTCAATTTTCAATTTTCAATTTTCAAATTTTCAATTTTCAAATTTTCAATTTTCAAATTTTCAATTTTCAAATTTTCAATTTTCAAATTTTCAATTTTCAAATTTTCAATTTTCACATTTTCAATTTTCAAATTTTCAATTTTCAAATTTTCAATTTTCAAATTTTCAATTTTCAAATTTTCAATTTTCAAATTTTCAATTTTCAAATTTTCAATTTTCAAATTTTCAATTTTCAAATTTTCAATTTTCAATTTTCAAATTTTCAAATTTTCAATTTTCAATTTTCAAATTTTCAATTTTCAAATTTTCAATTTTCAAATTTTCAATTTTCAAATTTCCAATTTTCAAATTTTCAATTTTCAAATTTTCAATTTTCAAATTTGCAATTTTCAAATTTGCAATTTTCAAATTTGCAATTTTCAAATTTGCAATTTTCAAATTTGCAATTTTCAAATTTGCAATTTTCAAATTTTCAATTTTCAAATTTTCAATTTTCAAATTTTCAATTTTCAAATTTTCAAATTTTCAAATTTTCAATTTTCAAATTTTCAAATTTTCAATTTTCAAATTTTCAATTTTCAAATTTTCAATTTTCAAATTTTCAATTTTCAAATTTTCAATTTTCAAATTTTCAATTTTCAAATTTTCAATTTTCAAATTTTCAATTTTCAAATTTTCAATTTTCAAATTTTCAATTTTCAAATTTTCAATTTTCAAATTTTCAATTTTCAAATTTTCAATTTTCAATTTTCAAATTTTCAATTTTCAGATTTTCAATTTTCAATTTTCAAATTTTCAATTTTCAAATTTTCAATTTTCAATTTTCAATTTTCAAATTTTCAATTTTCAAATTTTCAATTTTCAAATTTTCAATTTTCAAATTTTCAATTTTCAAATTTTCAATTTTCAAATTTTCAATTTTCAAATTTTCAATTTTCAAATTTTCAATTTTCAAATTTTCAATTTTCAAATTTTCAATTTTCAAATTTTCAATTTTCAAATTTTCAATTTTCAAATTTTCAATTTTCAATTTTCAAATTTTCAATTTTCAAATTTTCAATTTTCAAATTTTCAATTTTCAAATTTTCAATTTTCAAATTTTCAATTTTCAAATTTTCAATTTTCAAATTTTCAATTTTCAAATTTTCAATTTTCAAATTTTCAATTTTCAAATTTTCAATTTTCAAATTTTCAATTTTCAAATTTTCAATTTTCAAATTTTCAATTTTCAAATTTTCAAATTTTCAAATTTTCAAATTTTCAATTTTCAAATTTTCAAATTTTCAATTTTCAAATTTTCAATTTTCAAATTTTCAATTTTCAAATTTTCAATTTTCAAATTTTCAATTTTCAAATTTTCAATTTTCAAATTTTCAATTTTCAAATTTTCAATTTTCAAATTTTCAATTTTCAAATTTTCAATTTTCAAATTTTCAATTTTCAATTTTCAAATTTTCAATTTTCAGATTTTCAATTTTCAATTTTCAAATTTTCAATTTTCAAATTTTCAATTTTCAATTTTCAATTTTCAATTTTCAATTTTCAAATTTTCAATTTTCAAATTTTCAAATTTTCAATTTTCAAATTTTCAATTTTCAAATTTTCAATTTTCAAATTTTCAATTTTCAAATTTTCAATTTTCAAATTTTCAATTTTCAAATTTTCAATTTTCAAATTTTCAATTTTCAAATTTTCAATTTTCAAATTTTCAAATTTTCAAATTTTCAAATTTTCAATTTTCAAATTTTCAAATTTTCAATTTTCAAATTTTCAATTTTCAAATTTTCAATTTTCAAATTTTCAATTTTCAAATTTTCAATTTTCAAATTTTCAATTTTCAAATTTTCAATTTTCAAATTTTCAATTTTCAATTTTCAAATTTTCAATTTTCAGATTTTCAATTTTCAATTTTCAAATTTTCAATTTTCAAATTTTCAATTTTCAATTTTCAATTTTCAATTTTCAATTTTCAATTTTCAATTTTCAATTTTCAATTTTCAAATTTTCAATTTTCAAATTTTCAATTTTCAAATTTTCAATTTTCAAATTTTCAATTTTCAAATTTTCAATTTTCAAATTTTCAATTTTCAAATTTTCAATTTTCAAATTTTCAATTTTCAAATTTTCAATTGTCAAATTTTCAATTTTCAATTTTCAAATTTTCAATTTTCAAATTTTCAATTTTCAAATTTTCAATTTTCAAATTTTCAATTTTCAAATTTTCAATTTTCAAATTTTCAATTTTCAAATTTTCAATTTTCAAATTTTCAATTTTCAAATTTTCAATTTTCAAATTTTCAATTTTCAAATTTTCAATTTTCAAATTTTCAATTTTCAAATTTTCAATTTTCAAATTTTCAATTTTCAATTTTCAAATTTTCAATTTTCAGATTTTCAATTTTCAATTTTCAAATTTTCAATTTTCAACTTTCAATTTTCAAATTTTCAATTTTCAAATTTTCAATTTTCAAATTTTCAATTTTCAAATTTTCAATTTTCAAATTTTCAATTTTCAAATTTTCAATTTTCAAATTTTCAATTTTCAAATTTTCAATTTTCAAATTTTCAATTTTCAAATTTTCAATTTTCAAATTTTCAATTTTCAAATTTTCAATTTTCAAATTTTCAATTTTCAAATTTTCAATTTTCAAATTTTCAATTTTCAAATTTTCAATTTTCAAATTTTCAATTTTCAAATTTTCAATTTTCAAATTTGCAATTTTCAAATTTGCAATTTTCAAATTTGCAATTTTCAAATTTTCAATTTTCAAATTTTCAATTTTCAAATTTTCAATTTTCAAATTTTCAATTTTCAAATTTTCAATTTTCAAATTTTCAAATTTTCAATTTTCAAATTTTCAATTTTCAAATTTTCAATTTTCAAATTTTCAATTTTCAAATTTTCAATTTTCAAATTTTCAATTTTCAAATTTTCAATTTTCAAATTTTCAATTTTCAAATTTTCAATTTTCAAATTTTCAATTTTCAAATTTTCAATTTTCAAATTTTCAATTTTCAATTTTCAAATTTTCAATTTTCAGATTTTCAATTTTCAATTTTCAAATTTTCAATTTTCAAATTTTCAATTTTCAATTTTCAATTTTCAAATTTTCAATTTTCAAATTTTCAATTTTCAAATTTTCAATTTTCAAATTTTCAATTTTCAAATTTTCAATTTTCAAATTTTCAATTTTCAAATTTTCAATTTTCAAATTTTCAATTTTCAAATTTTCAATTTTCAAATTTTCAATTTTCAAATTTTCAATTTTCAAATTTTCAATTTTCAAATTTTCAATTTTCAATTTTCAAATTTTCAATTTTCAAATTTTCAATTTTCAAATTTTCAATTTTCAAATTTTCAATTTTCAAATTTTCAATTTTCAAATTTTCAATTTTCAAATTTTCAATTTTCAAATTTTCAATTTTCAAATTTTCAATTTTCAAATTTTCAATTTTCAAATTTTCAATTTTCAAATTTTCAATTTTCAAATTTTCAATTTTCAAATTTCAATTTTCAAATTTTCAAATTTTCAAATTTTCAAATTTTCAAATTTTCAATTTTCAAATTTTCAATTTTCAAATTTTCAATTTTCAAATTTTCAATTTTCAAATTTTCAATTTTCAAATTTTCAATTTTCAAATTTTCAATTTTCAAATTTTCAATTTTCAAATTTTCAATTTTCAAATTTTCAATTTTCAAATTTTCAATTTTCAAATTTTCAATTTTCAATTTTCAAATTTTCAATTTTCAGATTTTCAATTTTCAATTTTCAAATTTTCAATTTTCAAATTTTCAATTTTCAATTTTCAATTTTCAATTTTCAATTTTCAAATTTTCAATTTTCAAATTTTCAAATTTTCAATTTTCAAATTTTCAATTTTCAAATTTTCAATTTTCAAATTTTCAATTTTCAAATTTTCAATTTTCAAATTTTCAATTTTCAAATTTTCAATTTTCAAATTTTCAATTTTCAAATTTTCAATTTTCAAATTTTCAATTTTCAAATTTTCAAATTTTCAAATTTTCAAATTTTCAATTTTCAAATTTTCAATTTTCAAATTTTCAATTTTCAAATTTTCAATTTTCAAATTTTCAATTTTCAAATTTTCAATTTTCAAATTTTCAATTTTCAAATTTTCAATTTTCAAATTTTCAATTTTCAAATTTTCAATTTTCAAATTTTCAATTTTCAAATTTTCAATTTTCAAATTTTCAATTTTCAATTTTCAAATTTTCAATTTTCAGATTTTCAATTTTCAATTTTCAAATTTTCAATTTTCAAATTTTCAATTTTCAATTTTCAATTTTCAAATTTTCAATTTTCAAATTTTCAATTTTCAAATTTTCAATTTTCAAATTTTCAATTTTCAAATTTTCAATTTTCAAATTTTCAATTTTCAAATTTTCAATTTTCAAATTTTCAATTTTCAAATTTTCAATTTTCAAATTTTCAATTTTCAAATTTTCAATTTTCAAATTTTCAATTTTCAAATTTTCAATTTTCAAATTTTCAATTTTCAATTTTCAAATTTTCAATTTTCAAATTTTCAATTTTCAAATTTTCAATTTTCAAATTTTCAATTTTCAAATTTTCAATTTTCAAATTTTCAATTTTCAAATTTTCAATTTTCAAATTTTCAATTTTCAAATTTTCAATTTTCAAATTTTCAATTTTCAAATTTTCAATTTTCAAATTTTCAATTTTCAAATTTTCAATTTTCAAATTTTCAAATTTTCAAATTTTCAAATTTTCAAATTTTCAAATTTTCAAATTTTCAATTTTCAAATTTTCAATTTTCAAATTTTCAATTTTCAAATTTTCAATTTTCAAATTTTCAATTTTCAAATTTTCAATTTTCAAATTTTCAATTTTCAAATTTTCAATTTTCAAATTTTCAATTTTCAAATTTTCAATTTTCAAATTTTCAATTTTCAATTTTCAAATTTTCAATTTTCAATTTTCAATTTTCAATTTTCAAATTTTCAATTTTCAATTTTCAATTTTCAATTTAATTTTCAATTTTCAATTTCAATTTTCAATTTTCAAATTTTCAATTTTCAAATTTTCAAATTTTCAATTTTCAAATTTTCAATTTTCAAATTTTCAATTTTCAAATTTTCAATTTTCAAATTTTCAATTTTCAAATTTTCAATTTTCAAATTTTCAATTTTCAAATTTTCAATTTTCAAATTTTCAAATTTTCAAATTTTCAAATTTTCAAATTTTCAAATTTTCAAATTTTCAATTTTCAAATTTTCAATTTTCAAATTTTCAATTTTCAAATTTTCAATTTTCAAATTTTCAATTTTCAAATTTTCAATTTTCAAATTTTCAATTTTCAAATTTTCAATTTTCAATTTTCAAATTTTCAATTTTCAGATTTTCAATTTTCAATTTTCAAATTTTCAATTTTCAAATTTTCAATTTTCAATTTTCAATTTTCAATTTTCAATTTTCAATTTTCAATTTTCAATTTTCAAATTTTCAATTTTCAAATTTTCAATTTTCAAATTTTCAATTTTCAAATTTTCAATTTTCAAATTTTCAATTTTCAAATTTTCAATTTTCAAATTTTCAATTTTCAAATTTTCAATTTTCAAATTTTCAATTTTCAAATTTTCAATTGTCAAATTTTCAATTTTCAATTTTCAAATTTTCAATTTTCAAATTTTCAATTTTCAAATTTTCAATTTTCAAATTTTCAATTTTCAAATTTTCAATTTTCAAATTTTCAATTTTCAAATTTTCAATTTTCAAATTTTCAATTTTCAAATTTTCAATTTTCAAATTTTCAATTTTCAAATTTTCAATTTTCAAATTTTCAATTTTCAAATTTTCAATTTTCAAATTTTCAATTTTCAATTTTCAAATTTTCAATTTTCAGATTTTCAATTTTCAATTTTCAAATTTTCAATTTTCAACTTTCAATTTTCAAATTTTCAATTTTCAAATTTTCAATTTTCAAATTTTCAATTTTCAAATTTTCAATTTTCAAATTTTCAATTTTCAAATTTTCAATTTTCAAATTTTCAATTTTCAAATTTTCAATTTTCAAATTTTCAATTTTCAAATTTTCAATTTTCAAATTTTCAATTTTCAAATTTTCAATTTTCAAATTTTCAATTTTCAAATTTTCAATTTTCAAATTTTCAATTTTCAAATTTTCAATTTTCAAATTTTCAATTTTCAAATTTTCAATTTTCAAATTTTCAATTTTCAAATTTTCAATTGTCAAATTTTCAATTTTCAAATTTTCAATTTTCAAATTTTCAATTTTCAAATTTTCAATTTTCAAATTTTCAATTTTCAAATTTTCAATTTTCAAATTTTCAATTTTCAAATTTTCAATTTTCAAATTTTCAATTTTCAAATTTTCAATTTTCAAATTTTCAATTTTCAAATTTTCAATTTTCAAATTTTCAATTTTCAATTTTCAAATTTTCAATTTTCAATTTTCAATTTTCAATTTTCAAATTTTCAATTTTCAACTTTCAATTTTCAAATTTTCAATTTTCAAATTTTCAATTTTCAAATTTTCAATTTTCAAATTTTCAATTTTCAAATTTTCAATTTTCAAATTTTCAATTTTCAAATTTTCAATTTTCAAATTTTCAATTTTCAAATTTTCAATTTTCAAATTTTCAATTTTCAAATTTTCAATTTTCAAATTTTCAATTTTCAAATTTTCAATTTTCAAATTTTCAATTTTCAAATTTTCAATTTTCAAATTTTCAATTTTCAAATTTTCAATTTTCAAATTTTCAATTTTCAAATTTTCAATTTTCAAATTTTCAATTTTCAAATTTTCATTTATTTTAGATCAATGCGTCTCCATGGTGACCAGGACGGAACGGAGTGTCAAAGTATGGTAGGTACGCAAAATTTGCCCAATAAATGTTATTTTTTATGAAGAAATACATATTTCGTGCTTTTTAACTTTTTAGGTATCTTTAACCGTTTCGGTGTTAGAGCGTTATGAACAATGGAAATCGTTTGGAACGCTCCATGGGTAGAGAAATCAGAGATTGTAACGGAAGGACACACCCATACACACGCACACATCGGGAAGTTATAATTTTGACCGCCGAGGGTCAAACCCACAGCCCATTTATTAAAATTTTGAAATTGTGAAAATTTTGAAATGTTTAAATATTTGAAATTTCTGAATTTTTTTGGGTTTTGAAATTTAATCTTTTTGAAATTGCAACACTTTGGAATTTGAATTCTTGAAATATGAAATTGTTGATATTTGAACTTGGTCGATCACAAAATTTTTGAAAGTTGGAAATATTGAAATTTTTTAGTTCAAAAACTCTGAAATTCAAATACCCACGACCCTTATGGCAAAGGTGTCAGCTTGATATGAAGAGTCGAGAAAACTAAAAATTTCATGCATCTAGTCCTTTTCATTATCGGGGCCATCACAATAACTTTCCCTATCGGCAAGTTAAAAATTTCCGAACTCCCAAAAAATTGAAATTTAAAAAAGTTTACATTTCGAAAATTCAAGAATGTCAAAATTCCAAAGTTTCAAATTTCCAAACATTTCAATTGCAAAATTCTCAAGATTTTCTCTCGAAATTTTGAATATTAACAATTTCATGTATAGAAAATTGTTTATTTCAAATTGCAAAGTTTCAAAATTTTAAAAATTCCAAAAATTTCAGAAATTTCAAAAATTCCAAAAATTTTAAATATTTAAAAATTTCCAAAATTTCAATAAAGGGGCTGTGGGTTTGACCCCCCGCGGGCTAAAATTATAACTTCCCGATGCCTGCGTGTGTGTTTGGGTGTGTAAGTCTTTTCCGATCTCTGATTTTTCTCACCATGGAGCGTTCCAAACGATTTCCATTGTTTATAACGCTCTAACGCGGAAACGGTTAAAGATACCAAAAAAGTTAAAAAGCACGAAATATGTATTTCTTCATAAGAAATAATATTTATTGGGCACATTTTGCGTATCTACCATTGAAATTGTTAGTAACACTAGAAATAATTCTTATTTCACTTTGACGCTCCGTTCCGACCTGGAGTGACATTACCTGCGTTTAGGGTACCTTAAAATACTTATTTTTAAGCCGCGACCAGAGGCACTTCCGGTCTCATGTCGATGAGTTTTGGATCGTTTCACGCCTTGATTTGAGCGGGAGAATTTGAAAGATTCTGCTGGTGAAGGAAGAAGGGACATAGATTCGCAAGCGATTAACAGTGTTTAATGATAATTTGGATAGTGAGAGTAAGTTAAAAAGTGATTATGTTCTGAGTCCCTGGCATTATTGCTGCAGGAGTAGCAGCCTACATCGCAGGAGAAGAAATAGAAGCAGCTCATGTACAACAATGATCACTTTTTAACTTACTCTCACTATCCAAACTATCATTGAACATTGCTAATCGCTTGCAAATCTATGTCCCTTCTTCCTTCACCAGCAGAACCTTTCAAATTCTCCCGCTCAAATCAAGGCGTGAAACGATCCAAAACTCATCGACATGAGACCGGAAGTCCCTCTGGTGGCGGCTTAAAAATAAGTATTTTTAGGTACCCTAAACGCGGGTAATCTCACTCTTGGTCACCATGGGGATGCATCGATCAAAAATGAACCCCAAATTGATCCATTGGTTCCTCAGGAAACGACAAACTTTTTGTTTTACTAGTTCATGTGGTGGCCGCTACGCGGCCACATGCCGTTCCTTGTCTGATTTCGAATTCGATTCCGATAATCGATTTTTTTACTTGATTGAAGCTCTCATTTATATATAAGGACAGAGAGAGATAGAGACTACACTGTCAACGAAGCGGTTGCGCACGCATTTCAGCGTGACAGACTTTCGATATAATCGATATATATCGCTCATTGTCCTTTTTAGAATAGGACAGACGTACACACACACACATATATTGACGCCCAGCGCAACATTTTCTCATGGATTCCGACCAAAGCAGCAACGTTCTGTGTATGCTATCGACGGTGCCCATAAAATAAGACCCATTTTTGGAATTTTTAAAATTTTAAATTTTTGGAAATTTCCCAATTTTGAAATTCAATAACTTTGGAAATCGAAATTGTTAAAATGTGAACTTATCGAAGTTTGGAATGGTTCACAAAATGAAATCTTGCCAAAATTCAGTTGATCGAATGTAAACAAAACGCGACCGACGGTAACCCGCAAGTGTTTTGACGAATCAGTCGCGGGAAGGGGGGGGGGGCTCGGTGCTCGGAAAAGACATGTTGAGGCAATTATTGCAACTAGCAACGGTCCACTATATAGATATATTCCATCAATTCTCACATGGTGGTGCTACCGCATCCCTTTTCCAAATTTCAACACTTTGAAATTTGTAAAATTTCGAATTCAAAGGATTTTTAATCTGAAAATTTGAAATGGTTCTGGGCTACGATGGCAGGCGCCTATGATGGGACCCCCCCCCCCTCCCCTCCGCGGGGGGTTGGTTCCCGCACGGTGGGTGAGATACATTTATATAGTGGACCGTCAGTTGCAATATTATATGTGTTTGCTTCACATGTGTTTTCCGAGCGCCGAGGCGCTGCCCCCCCCCCCCTTTTCCTTCCATTGACTGATTCGTCAAAACACGTCGGGTTACCGTCGGTCGTGTTTTGTTTACATTCGATCAACCGAATTTTGGGACAATTTCATTTTGTGATAGTCCGTACGCCCATGACCATCCTGTGTAAGTCTTGGGGTCCGCGCGATATTTTGGGTGGAATCTATGTTTTTTGGGTCGCTGAGCCCGAATATGTCGGTTATTTTTTTTTCAAATTCGGCGGTTATTAACAATTTAATTGTATAAATCGTCGCTGACGCCAAGCTATGAGAGATACCAAAAAATTTCCTTATTAAAAAATGTTCAGAATTCAATAAGGATTTTTTTTTGTCTTCTATAAATTCTTCGTATCTTCCATAGAATTGTAGACGGGTTGCGCGTCCCGGCGCAGCGCTAAGCCTCACGCGCGACGCGAGCGATACAAAGTCGAGTAAGTAGCATTGGGGGGGGGGGGGGGGGGTATATTATTTTTGTTAAAATCACGGAAAATACAAAGAGAATCGATTTTGTATTCGAAGATTATTCTAACGCATCTATACATACTCATAGTCAGCTGCCATACTAAGTCGACGTATTGCTCTTTATCATTTGACCATTGAGTTTTTGAGATGCAAATTGATACGGTTTTATGGTTTCATGATTTTTTTACTAGACTAGATTCAGTGACGGGGTTATAGAAATTTATAGAATTTCTCATGAGATCGCTGTGTCAGTTCAAGATACAAAATTTTGGTCATCAGCGGGAAATAACTCATGTTACAGTACTGCTCCCTTAATTTTCCGCTTCCTTTATTTTCGCTGTACTTCCTCACGACTTGTCTCTCCTCAAAAACCTTCTCCCACTCGCCGTACTTTGTCTATCCTTGTTTTCGACGTCATGCGCTCCAGACTGCGCAGCGTCTCAATAGTGGGACCGAGCATTCATGAAACATAACCTATTTACTTTTGATACATAGTCCGTTTACTTCTGCTCTTATTTCCCCTTCCGCTCCCGACAACCCCCATCACGCCAACCAACCAGTGAGCAGAGTGGGGGGCTTCCTTAATTTTTTTCTCCACGAAATTGCTTCAAGGTCACCCCCCGAGCTCGGAAAATAAAGGGAGCTCTACTGTATAAGAATATCTAGAGGTGAACATCCTTACACAAGCCAGTCAGATATGGCCAAGTCAAGAAGTGGTTTGCGGTGCTGCGCTAAAAGGTGACTGTCAGTCATCTGTATGTCCTCGAATTTTCGCTGATATCATGAATGATCGGGAAATAGGAGAGGCGAGTGGAAAAATTGTCAGATACATTCAGCACGCAACATTAGAATCACATTCTAACATTACTGTGAGTCCATTCTCTAGTTCTGGGAGACGTACGAAATGCAACTTTACTACGATGCATAGTTATAGAGCATGGAGAGGTAATTTTGAATCCAACACAAATTTTCAGGTGTGACAACGCCCCCCCCCCACCCCCTACAAGTTGAAACCCGACAACTCAAAAGTGAAAACCGGCAACTTGCATATATTCCTCATTTTCCAAAATGGCCCCCACACCTCCTTAAGACCGAAAGGCCACGACTTCCAGATATTACTCATTTTCCAAAATGGCCCCCAGACCTCCTTCAGACTGAAAATCGGCAACGTGCAATTATGCCTCATTCTCCAAAATAGCCCCCACACCTCCTTAAAACCGAAAAGCAATGACTTGCAAATATTACTCATTTTCCAAAATGGCCTCCGCACCTCCTTAAAACCGAAAACCAATGACTTGCAATTATTACTCATTTTCTAAAATGGCCCCCACACCTCCTTAAAGCTGAAAGCTGGCAACTTGCAATTATGACCCATGAGTGAAAAGCCCCCCCTCCCCTACACCCCCAACAAGTTGAAACCTGGCCACTTGCAATTATGACTCATTTGTCAAAACGCCCCCCCCCCCCCCAAACCTCCTTAAGACTGTAAATCGGAAACGTGCAATTATGCCTCATTTTCCAAAATGGCCCCCAAACCTCCTTAAGACTGAAAATCGGCAACCTGCAATTATGCCTCATTTTCCAAAATGGCCCCCACTTCCCTAAGAGTGAAAAGCAACGACTTGCAAATATTACTCATTTCCCAAAATGGCCCCCACCTTTTCCTTAAAGCCGAAAAGCAACGACTTGCAATTATAAGCCATTTGTCAAAACACCCCCCCCCCCACTCCTCCTTAAGGCTGAAAGCCGGCAACTTGCAACTATGATTCATGTGTGAAAACGCCCCCCCCCCACACCCCCTGCAAGTTGAAAACCGGCAACTTGCAATTATTCCTCATTTCCCAAAATGGCCCCCAGACCTCCTTAAGACTGAAAATCAGCAACGCGCAATTATGCCTCATTTTGCAAGATGGCACCCAGACCTCCTTAAAGCCGAAAAGCAACGACTTGCAATTATGAGTCATTTGTCAAAACGCCCCCCCCCCACAACCACCTTAAGGCTGGTAACCGGCGGCTTGCAATTATGACTCATGTGTGACAACCCCCCCCCCCACCTCCTACAAGTTGAAACCCGACAACTTGCAACTATGACTCATGTGTGAAAACGCACCCCCCCCCCCCCCCCCTACAAGTTGAAGCCCGGCAACTTGTAATGATGACTCATTTGTCAAGCCCCCCCCCCCAACCTCCTTAAGACTGGAAACCGACAACTTGCAATTATTCCTAATTTTCCAAAATGGCCTCACACCTCCTTAAAAGTTAAAAACAACGAACGGCAATTATGATGTTTTTTGGAAATCCCCCCCCGCGGCAATCTCCGATCAGAGCTTCTTTACGATGCAGTGCACTGTCAATATTCTATTTTGATTAATAGGAAATAACTAATTAATTGGTATAAATTTCATGAAATAATTCGTTTTGTATTATTTATGTTTTTTGGCACTATTTTCAACCATTTTTCTGGCCCGTTTTTCATGAAAAAATTACATCCATGGACATCCATGCAGCAACATGGATCTCAAACTCGAATTGCCAGGGGAGACACTGATGGACGAGCCGAAGTTCATCAGAGCGTTTGGCGCTGATGAGAAAAAAATAAATCTTGACAGATCGTCGCCTTACATTTTATCCCGCGATGGGCACCATTTCGTTAAAGTCTTCAATCAGTTGACAACGGCCAGGTGATTCTGTGTTTTATTAATTAATGATGCGTTTTCATCAACTCCAAGCGATTATTCAGTTTTTGTTACATCGTATCGCCCTCTACGTCTAACGGTTTTAAATTATATAATATATAAATATATTATAGTAATACAATATTGTACTGCAGGATTCCGTTGGACAGTTTTTTTGCAACGTACGTTCAGCCTTGTACGCTGCAAAAATTGTGTCGCATGTTACACTTACCGATTGAACCAAACGGTAGCGTTTATGGAATTGTAACCTGCAGAGAACGACCAGCAGTATTAAATTATGACGGAAAATGACAAATTATGACAAATTTTAACCGATTATGACATATTTTCTAGGCATTAATTTAACATATTATATCATTTTCTAACATATTCTGACGACCCGATTTCCACGAGGGTGTGAACATTGAAAATTTTGGAGTTCTCCTGATAGTCTTTACAATCGTTTATATCAGAAAAAATTCTTCATTACGCTTCAAAAACTGCAATTTGAACCGCGTAGTTAAAACCTCATTAACTATGGCATACTATTGCACTCTAAGAAAATTTGCAGGGGAATGTAAGCTTCGTAGGCCTCACCTTCGGTGCGGTATGAAAAGAGACATTCGTCAGGAACTCTTTTTTGAGCCTCATGATATAAGTGACCATTATTGAATATAGCAATTTTCTATTAAAATTAATTAATTTCAACTACTGTCTATTTTTGTCATTTTCTTCGTATGACAGTGTCAAAATGAATCCTGACGTAGTCTGCCACATTTGTAGTCAGATGATTGGAGATCCCGAACGCGGGACATCACTCGGAGAACTCCAACTCCGGAAATTTATTCAGAAAAGTAAAATCAGACAAGACGAATTTTGGAAAATGTGGGAAAATGAAACCCGTGTATGTGTACACGAAGTGTGCAAGAAGCGTTACGCAGCGAAACCCGACAAACCACCACAAAAAAAGAAGAAGCGAATACAAAATCCTGCGACTTCATCGACGGAATTGCGAAGCATAGAGTCGAACAGAACAGCAACGCCTGAGCCATCAACGTCTTTTCCATTACAGCCAAATAAATCTCCCGAATCATCAACACCAAATCTCACAGATTGCAACAACTTCGATTTTAAAAGTCTGTGTTTCATTTGTAATAAGCCCTTGAACCGCGATCATAACATTGTAAGAGGAGTACACGACCACTTGCTCAAAGATAGGTTTAACTTGTGCCGAAAAGAGCACGGATGAATTTGGTGACGAAGTTGTTGATCGATTGACTGGGAATTGGTCACTGGTACAAGCCCAAGCATCTTATCATAGAAAATGCTACAGCAGATTAGTGGACAAACCCTATGTTCGGAAGTCAGTGGATGATGCTCAAAATATACAGGCGTTGAAAAGAGCAACAGATCACATTGAAACAGCAGATACTTTTCAATTCACCGTGAAGGAATTGCGTCAGGTGATGGGCGATAATACAATAACTGATAGACAGCTGTATAAAAGATTAGAAGATAAATACAAGGGGGACATCAGTTTTATACGTAGATAAGGAAAAAAACGAAAATCTTATATAAACAGTTGGATATTGGAAGCACGTGTTGCGACTGGATTACTTCTGACGGAAATATCAGTCGGAAGGTGGCAGAAATGCTACCTCAAGATATTCTCAGAGCTACCTTCAACACAGAGTCTTATTCAGCACCTCCTAAGTTTTTGGAAAATGTCTCTACTGATATTCCTGAGAGTGTACAAACTTTCCTCGGACGTTTATTGTACGAAGATGATGCCAAGAAAGAAGCCGAAAATCGGGGTACAAGGGATTCCATTGCTCATGCTATCGTAGCAGCAATTCGGCCGAGGGGGTTTATATGAAATTTGCACCTGGCAGTCGGTTCGTACATCTATCGTAAAACCGGATCAAAGTTGGTGATCGATCTGTTGTCCCGATTAGGTGTCTGTGCCAGCTATTACGATCTCAAAATATTTGAGCTGAGTACTATTATGGACCCACCTAAGATGAAAATTGACGACGATTCTTTCATCCAATTCGTTTTTGACAATATAGATCACAATGTTTCTCAACTCTCGACGGTCGAAGGAAATAGGACCGTTGCTGAACTCTATCCCATCGCAGAGAACATGGTAAAATTTCTATATTGCAAGGATAATCAGATGCTGTCCATTAATGAGTTACGGTTCGAAATGTTCAAAGCTGCAACGCTTGGTGCTAAGAAAGACGTACTCACAACCCTTTCCCCCACAGAAGCAGCTCTGATGGAGCATGTGAAGAGAGTCTATTTTCAGATTCAGCAATGGCTGTGTCACAAGCTGGACCCACTGGAGTGGGGTTGGGAATGCGCAAAAATGTTGGACAGCGTATTGATACCAATTAAGACATCTCAGAAAGCTGCTCCTGATGATTTACTGGCTCTGGTAAGTTTAGTTGCGAACAATGTGGGCGAATTTCTTCTCGGCAGTTCCTTGTTTGTTTATTCATAGCCATCGTAGTGCATGTGTATGCTGGCCAGGTAATCATCGCAATCGAAAGGTACCTATTATTGATATATTCAGGCCTATGCCATTTTTTACTTTTCCCCTATCTAACTTGTGATATATTCAATATTGTAATTTTAAATGTTGATCATGTGTTTCAGGTTTATTGCAAATGTGTCAGGAGTAATGCGACAAGAGTTCCTGTCTATGCCATAAAGCAACACGTTTTGCAATGAACTTTGCAAGTACTGCACTGGTACCGATGATTGTGTTAATCAACCTGACTCAGACAAAGGTGGAGCCGCTGATGATACTGCTATTGACGAGGAGGAAGATATGGCGACCGTCGCGCGCAGGAACATCTTTCAATATGAATATGATGGAGAAGAAGAAAATGGACATGATGATGTTAATGATTACGATGACGATGCTCATTCTGATAATGGTGCTGTTGATGCGAACGATAACAATGATGATGAATTTGAGGCTATCAATTTTTACTATTATCGAGGCATGTAATAAAATAATTGATGCAGGAATCTCTGCTGTTCCATTTTTCACAACATTGCCAATATACAGGGTGTCCCATTTGAAAAATTGCACCTAAATATCTTTCAACAGGGTCATGTAACAAAAAAATATTTCAAACAAAAATTGTAGGATTCTGAGGGGGACATCCGATTTGAACATGATTTCGAGCTTTCAAGTTCGCGCTTGCAGCCTCCAAGCACAAAGTAAAGTCTTTTAAATGGCAACTATAATTTTATGTCTTATAAAAGTTGTTCCTCTTGACCAGGCGTTTCCAGTCATATGGTCATGTATGCCTATTCCTCTTATTTGACTGTTACAAAGCAGTAACAACTAGTTCCGTAGTTGAATGCAAAATTTATATGGCTGAAACAACTTGAAATGAAGCTACGCACAAAACAAAGATATTTCAAGATAGATTTTCAATGTCGTCCCAATTTACTGCTTTATGCTGAGCTTGCAAGCTTCAAACACAAAGTGTACTGACAAGAGCATTTATGTACACCATAGTAAGCATGGTAATGACGCGAGAATTTTCAGGACCAACAGAAAGAACAATGTAGTTGCCATAAAAAAGGGAACTTTGTGCTTGCAGCCTACTAGAATAAGCTTACAAGCTCTGAATAAAGTAGTTGATGATCAAAAAATTTAACTTCTGCCGTGAAATATCGCAAACTCGGATTTGCAATCCGCAAGCACAAAGCGCGGATTTTTAACTACAGAACTAGTTTTTACTGTTTCGTAACAGTAAAATCAGAGAAATCAGCATACATGACCATAGGACTGGAAACGCCTCATCAAAAGGAACAACTTTCATAGGACAAAAAATTGCCGTTGCAAATTTTTGTTTGAAAATTTTTTTTATTACATGGCCCTGTTGAACGATATTTAGGTGCAATCTTTTAAATGGGACACCCTGTATAACCAACATGGAAGTAACATTCTCTGTCCCCCAATTGCCAGGTATTCGAGGAAAACCTATCCGAAAGTTTTCATTTTTACCCATGACCGTCCCCAAACGATGGGTGTATGATCTTTATCGAACCGGTAGTGCTTTTTATTGTCAATACAATATGGATATTTTCAATCCATTTTCGGCAAATATCTTCAATGATTTTCGGCAGAAATCAATACCTGCACAAAAAAGCGTACTTGGTGTCATGAACATTGAGTATCCTCATGAGCATGCATCAAGTACGCTTTTTCGTGCGGGGATTGATTTCGTAATTTATTTTACTATCTCGGTTTTCTGTTATCGTCACGTGTATTCATAATTTCTGTAATCACTTCGTTATAGTCGTCGACGACATGAATTAAATTGATTTCTAGTTTAGTTTTTCGAGACTGTGGGAAAAGGTGGAAGTAAAAATACTTGTAGTATTTTATCGATATCACTACTTTTGTTATTAGTAGCCGATGCACTGAAATGGACGTGCTTATCGTGTTTTCTCCAAAAAGGTGAGTTTTTTTTTTATGATCCGCGAATTTCATACATGTATGTTTTTACATAATTCAATAGAAGCATTCGAATTTTTTCCAGTATTTTGAATTACTCCGTTGAAAAGTTGAAAAAAAAACCAATATATCCCGGCACGTTACCGCGTGCACGGGTGACGAAAGGTAAACGATTTTCGCATATTTGTGTGCCAAGAAAATATGCCAAAATGAAGTTTCAAATTCAACTGCCAAAAATGATGTTTTAGCGGGGTGGAAATTTTTTTAGTTTAATTTTGAGCAATTATTCATTATTCTTTGCACGTATAATTGCAAAACACATTGTCATTTTTTTTTCAATTTTTTCAACCCCTAACTTTGACCGCTTCTGGGGGATGAACGGCCCAAAATAGGGGTAAAGTGTATTCAATATTTTTTGTAGAGAATTCTGAACTATACAATATTGGTCCTAACGATTTATATCTCATCTCCACTACTTCGGGAGATATTCCGGAAAAACACTTTTTTAAGGGTTATTTTCGCTTTTTCAACCCTTTCTAGGGGGTTGAGCACCCTAATCGCATTACAAATAATGATCACCATTCAAAAATACATCTTCAGGCAAAAACGCAGGGGCGATGGGAAAAAGTCGACAATTGAGCTTCTTTTACTGGACTATAATGGCGAAACGACCTCAGAATTTTGGAAACCTCAAAAAGAATTCTCGCCAAAGTGAGTATCTCTGTATCATCTGATCATTTTGATGCATTTATCAACATTTATGAGTAATTACGAGGTAAAACATAAAAATAAAAGTCGATTAATATCACAGTTTGATTTTGCGAACGTTCAAATGTCTGTTTTTACCTATATGTTACCCTATAAGAATTGAAAAATTGAGCAAAAAGGATGCCAATGACACGTGGTGTTCCCAAGCGGTCACCCATCCAAGTACTAACCACGCTCAACGCTGCTTAACTTCAGTGATCGGACGAGAACTTTTTTTTTTTTTTTTTCAACATATATATATTTTCCAAAATATGTACATCTTTATACATGAGCGTTACATCTAATATATAAAAAATATCAACAATCGTTGTGCTTATGTGTAGTCCCTACTTGGATAAGTTTAACCTACTGATACTTATTTATTATGTGCAGTTCTAGATATCTGCGTTTGCGGTTTGACATTTCTACATTACATTTGCGGTTGTGTGGTTACTGATTTGCTGGGTATTGGAAAAGTAGTTATAAAAAAAAACCAATTTCTGGGGGTTGAGATGATAGGATACATGACTTGTCTCTGAGTCTTGTCTCTCTCAGTTATCTTGATCATTGTATTGATTAAGGTTGTGGATTCGCAATTTTAGTCTTAATTATAAAATATGTCTAATGTGTCATAAGGTAATTTATGCTTATACTTAAACGGTAGATTATGAATTTTCAATTTGGTTATGTTTTTCGATAATGGGTTTAGTCCCAGTAGATTGGTATAAAAATGTTCCGCTAATTCCTTAATATAATCACTTATCATTGGCAATTGCGTTCTCTCGTGCATATCTGCTATTTTTGCATATCTATTTTCACTTAAGATTAGTCGAAGGCACTTATTTTGATAGACTTGGAGCTTACGAATATGAGTTGGTGCAGCGCTGCACCAGACTGCAGTCGCATATGTGAATATGGGCCTTAGTATCATCTTATATATTAGTAGTTTGTTATTTTGAGATACTTTTGAATTTTTGGCCATAAGTGGGAATATCTTCCTCTGTACTAGATATGCCTTTTGTAGAACTTTATTTATGTGCATTTTATATGTCAGTTTAGAGTCGAGATGAACCCCAAGATATCGAACTGATGTACTGGTCGTGGTCTTATGTCCATAGACTGTGATTGGCTCTATGATTCTACTATTTCTATTACCTTTTTTGCTAAAGATTATGATTTCAGTTTTCGTAGCATTGAGAGAAATCTTCCAACTTAAATAGAATTTTTGCAGTATGTACATATGTGTTTGTATTTGTTTTGAAGCAATAATTGCACAATAGCTTGATGCATATACCGCAGTATCATCTGCAAATAGTGCGGTGTTCGTCTTACAGAAAGTTGGAATGTCGTTTAGATATATATTGAACAATTTTGGTCCAAGTACCGACCCTTGAGGTACACCCGCTTTAATTTTCCTTTTGGTAGACGATTCTCCATTTACATTTACAGTTAAATGTCTATTTTTCATATATGAGCTCACAAACATGGTGAGCACTCTTGGATACTGTAGTTTTATCATTTTGGATAGTAATCCGTCTATCCATACTCTGTCAAATGCTTTTTCAATATCTAATATTAGCATCACTGTTACTTTATTCTCATTAAATCCTATACTTACATCATTAACTATCCTAGTCACTTGCTGTACAGTGCTATGTCTCTCTCTAAAACCAAATTGATTATCAATAATAATTTTGTTTTTTGTTTCAAATTTGTTCAGGCGTTCGTGTATTACTTTTTCGGTTATTTTACCCATGTTCGACAGAAGACTAATTGGTCTATAGCTGCTGGGATGAGATTTTTCTTTTCCTGGTTTATGAATGGGGAAAATGCTGCCAGTTTTCCAATGAGCGGAGAAATGAGAAAATTTTATTGATGCATTGATTATATTCGTGAGCTGAGAAAGTGCTTTAGGAGTTATATTTTTGTAAATAATATTTTGTATTTTGTCAAGACCAGGGGCTTTTTTGCCTGGCAAGCATTTGATTATTGATTTAACTTCCGCAGGGGTAGTACGGAATTCTTGCCAGTCTTCTGTCGGACATGTATTAATATAATTATTCACTTCATCAATTATTTTATTCTGCTCTGTAGTATTATTATCCAGATCAATGTTATGAACTTGTTCAAACTGTGAGGCTAGCATGTTTGCTTTGTCAGTATTAAGATGGGCTTCTTCATTTCCATTAATAAGCGTTGGTATTGGTACATATTCTTTTTTAAATATTTTTGTCATTCGCCAAAGAGAATTATCATGAACATTAAGTTTTTTAAGTTTTTTTTCCCACATCTTATTTCTGTGATTGCAAATTTGTCGTCTAATGTTATTAGTTTTGGTTTTGAGCTCAGTCTTATATATCGGGAGTCGGGTTGTTTGCCATAACCGGCGAGTTCTGTTTTTATCTTTGATTGCATTTAGGATATATTGTGGCAGTTTATCATCTATCTGTTTGAATGATTTAATTGGTATGGAGGCGTTAATGCAGTATTGTAGAAAACTTGTCAATCTCTGTATCTGTTTTTCTAATTCATCTATTGACTCAATATCCCCGTGATTATCAAGTTTCTCATCGAGAAGGAAGCGAAACTTATCCCAATCTGCATTTTCATAGTCATAACCCATTCTATTATCTTCATGTTTAATCTGTGATCCTAAGTTAAAGATAATGGGATTATGATCGGAGGATAATTGACTTATAGCCTCTATATCTGAGATCTTATTAATATTTTTGTATACTATGAGGTCAATGGTAGTAGGACTAGATCCATTGTCAGGGAAGTGAGTATGTTGATCTGGGAATGATATATTACAGTTATTATTGAGGCAATAATTGAATAGCAATGAACCTCTGGAGTTATTACGCGAGTTATTCCAAGCTTGGTGAGTGGCATTAAGATCACCAGCGATCAAAACTTTGTCCCCGACTCCCATTAGTAGTTCTAGATCTTGTTTATTATAGTCTTTATTTGGACTCATATATGCTGCAATTATATAAAGTTTACTAGCTAGTTGTATGCATATATGTTCTACAGTGAGTTCTTTGTGTAATTTGATTTTTTTATGTGGAATTGAATTTTTGATGAATATGGATATACCTCTAGTACCTTTGACTCTAAATTCATGATGACCAGTATAGTTTTTTATTTTTGGAATTTTTGTGTCTTCTCGGTAGAGCGTTTCGTTTATCATCATAATATCTACGTTTAGTGTATTCATAAAATTAATGATTTCTCCTATTTTATTTCTGAGTCCATCTGCGTTCCAACTACAAATGACTAAGTTACTCATTGTTGAGATTTTGGCAAAATTCTAATAGTACTTGAAATTGTTCTCCTGGATTTTCACATTTTTCTAGTTGTTTTCTAAAGTTTCTGACTTCAAGAATCATTTTGGATATATTACAAACTTTATTTAGTTCTTCAATTTCTTTTGTCAGAGTTAAGAAGTTAGAAAATAGTCCCTTATCCCATACATTACCACCTTGGTTGACCTTGTGGTCTATTTTATTGAGTGTAGTGTTGTCTACCGCATCTATATCCGAGCAGACTTGGTAAGTTTGGCTTCCTCCAGCATACTGGTGGTTGGAGTTCAGCTGGGGATGACCATCATCTCGGCTTGTCATGTTGTGTAGTTCTCTGCTTTGCGATCTCCGTTGCATGTGGTTTTCTCTTCTCTCAATATTTGATGTTCCCAGTTGTGGAAAGTCGATGTCATCATTGTGATGCAGTCTTTCTGGAATCGTCTTCGTTTGTGTTTTCGGAAGGATCTTTTTTTTCTCAATTAGTTCTACTCTACGTTTGTAAGCATCGCAGGTAGTTGCGTTGGCTGGATGGGCTTCTCCGCAGTTCGCGCACACTGCTGGAATTTCTCTGCTTTTTGTGCATTCTTTAGTGAGATGATTTTCAGCACATTTGAGACACACTGGCTGGGCAAAGCAATTTGCCGTTGCATGACCCCATGTTTGGCACCTTCTGCACTGGGTGACACGTCGTTTGTTTTTGTAAGGTTCCCAGGTAATCTTCATATATCCCAAGTACACTATCTCTTGTTGAATTTTTCCCAGATTAACCTCACCAGTCATTGTCACCATGTGTTTGGTTTGTTTGGTGTTCTTCATGAGATTCATGTTGATCACTTCAAAGCCCAATTGTTTGATTTCTTCCTGGATTTCGTTCATATCTGTGTCCTTGTGGAGTCCCTTGACCACATACGTTTTCTTTCTCTCAGTTTTGTCCGAGTATGTATGGAAATTCAGTTTTTGGTCTTTCCACATTTGCTTGAGCTGGTTATGTTGCTTTGTTGTTTCCGTGAAAACTTCTGTGAATTCCTGGTGGTATTTCACTGAGTAGCCAGATTGTAACACTTGTTTAAGTCCAATCATGAATTCCTTGTGGGTTTCTATTTTGCCGTGTAGTACCAGAGGTGGAGGGCGTCTAACTTTTGGCTCTTTTCGTGTTTTTTTATTCAATAATTGTTCTTCTGATTCAGTGTCGTCATCTGAGTCGTTGTCCCCTGTATCCATTGCAAGGTCGGCAAGTTGCTGAAATTTATTTTGCAGTTTGATTGAATTTTCTGGGTTATTTTCGGTCCTCTTTTTTGGTGCCATCTCTGGGGATATTTGTGATTTCCTTTTGCGTGATTGAGTTATGATTATTTTCGTGAAGTTTACGTCATTTTTCTTGCCATGAGTTTCATTCTGTTTTTCTAGGTTAGGATTGCCGGTTTCTCCGGTCATTCGGAGATGTGAACCAGATGAGTGGAATATGATATTTATATCTGTTGCTTGAAACTATTGTCGTATTATGATCACTTTTATTTGTTAATTGTTGGGTTGATTGTGTGGTTTTATTAATTTTCGTGCCAATGCACACACTCTCGCGCGCTGTCGCTAGGGGATCGGACGAGAACTCGGGGGACGAGAACTGGTGTAGTTTCAGCGTGATATGGTCATTGGCATTTATGCTATATTTCAGTGCGCCTTTTAAACCAGAGATGATAGGGTTTATGATCTCTGTTGTTAACTACTTGTAGTCGCGTTCTAGGTTTTGATTTCAATTTTTTCAATGGTTCAAGCACTAGCTTCTCTTGATGCAAGCGGAGATACAAATTATTTCAGACAGTTTCCTGGGAATTTTATAAAACTACCCTGGCGGACCGGTCGATTGCCATTTGAGTCTCGGTCGATTGTGTAATCGACTGGTGCAGTATGTCGATTACGTTTCGAGTACAGATCGATCCAGATTTCTGGAATGATCGACCCACGATCGACTAAATACCGAGTCAGTTGCCGGTCGACTGGTCTTAATTTTTTTTTTCAAATGTTTTTTTTTCTTTTTTTGTTGGACAATTGACTTGGTGTTAGGCGGATCGTGAGCTGATTTGGGGAAAAAATAATTTCTTGTCGATCCGGTACTTAGTCGATCCTGGGTCGATTATTCCAAATCAGAATCGACTTGTCCTCGAAAACTAATCGAAATACTGGACAAGTCGTTTCTGTAATCGGTCCGTCCGCCAGGGTTTGTTGTTTGGATCAACCATCCTCGTTCTGCACACTATTACCTGAATAAATCGTTTTATCGCATAAACATAGCACCCTCTGTATTGCAGGTGATGAGCTGAGGTGGAGGACATTCATCACGTTCTTTGGGCTTGTCCCGCGATATTCATAAAGGATACTTCCAAAACGCCGCGATATGCTTTGTATGGATGGTGCTCAGTAAGGGATTGAAACACGCAAAATAGTTTAACACAATTTACTGAACAAAAAAATAATTAACCGGATTATACACTCTTCGAATAGGTGAAGGAATTTTTATATTGATTGAAAATTTGCAAATTTAAGTGGACTGCATATATGAAAATGGAGAAGATCAATTTCACGTTGAAATTCTTGGAGCTTTTATAGAATTGCTTGTAGACTAATTTCTTCGTGGAGCTCTCCTAGCATTCGCTAGATGGAAGGCGAATAGAAGGACTAGTTGAGCTTGAAGTATATCGTGTATTTAAACTCAGAACGGTGCTTGAACTGTCTTCAGCTCTAAATTTTCCAGAGTATATATACGGAAAATTCATAGAGGCACCGACTTTGAGGAGGGGCAGGGGCCCAGAGGTGCCATTTTCGGAGGGGGGTATGTCGCCAGCACGGACCATGAAGAGGCGCCTCATGGTTCCCCTGTCAACGACGGTTTAATGTGACTCCTGATTCGCTCGGGCGTTGCACTATGTCGAGCAAGTGGGGAGTCAATCGCCTCTCCTATTGGATCGGGCATGAATTCGTTTCATATCGTGTCTGGTTGCCCCAATTAAACCATAACATTAGGCGCCAGCAACTTAAGTAACAATTTTCCCCTAGCTTGAGATGCGCGTATGATCATTTATTTTCGATAAATTAATGAAAATATTTGATCTCACGACTCAACACTCAGAGGACCTCAGAAATAAGTTGGTCAAAAATTTGATTCGGCTCAGATGCCTCAGACCTTTTTCTGTATCTGCATTTTTGTTGGCCGAAGGCTTAACACTTTTGTTACTTATTGATAAGTTCCTGTGCTTGCTGAATGTCGACATAGTGTAATACAGACGTATTTATGTACACTCTTTTTGTGGATAGCCCATATAGGGCTGATGTTTAATAAAAAAAAAACCACAAGTCCAAAAATGTAGTTTGTTGTGGTGCAACATGTATTAATTACTAATTAACAAATGTTTTTGTTATCTTCGTGCTCGAAGGAATCACTGAAAAAAAAAACAGATTTCGAAAATAGAAATCCGGAAAAAAAAGACTGGGAAAAAAGACTTCGGAAAACACAGACTCGGAAAAAAATGACTTTGGAAAAAACAGACTCGGGAAAAAAGACTTTAGAAAAAAATACATACCATTGTATAAAAAAATTTTTTTTTGTCGTACAAAAAAATAAATATTCTTCCATAGCAGAATGGAAATGGGCACTTTCCTCTTCCGGGTCCCCACATTCGAGTGCGGTAGTACACATTTTAGGGTGGTGACGTCCTCGGAACCTTTCCTCATTCGGGTGCGATAGTAAAAGTCTTTTACTTTTACTCCCTAGGGGTACAATATACTATTTTTCCCAGTCTATTTTTTTGAAAGTCTTTTTTTGCGGATCCTTTTTTCCGGGTCCTTTTTTCCAAGTCTGTTTTTTCGGCCGACCTGCTCGAAGGCAAGTGGTCCCAAGCAGGAAACTAGATAAAAACAAATGTTCAGATGAATATGTGGAGCAGAATCCAACACTGATATCCAAAATGTCGTGCACTTGTGAAGCAGCTCTAGTTATAAGTACTTCGTTGCTGTCCTCTTGTATTGTCAGTGAGTACGCTATACATCCATGTAATTAGATAAATTCACTCGTTGTCTCATTCTAAATAATCATTTGGTTTCTGTTCCTTCGAGTTGATTTGAAGCAGTTTTAGACATTTTGGAGAACACCGTGGTCAACTTGAACTCACCGCGTCATGCGCTTTATTGGCGCCATTTATTTTAGTACCCGCTCTTATTTAGCGAGCCCAATGGAGTGTAGGTGGCAGCAGCAAACAATGAATCTCAACACACATGAATTGTATACCTATATATACAATTTTTGAATCCATTTCTCAGTGGTGACCCTAGCGGCCCAAGTCTCAAGCACGATCCCCATTGTCCCTGTTGTATAAATTCACGGACACGTGATAATAGCATTTCGAATACAAATTCCCATAATCCGTGAATTTTGACATTCAACATGGCGGCATGTCGTCAGTGCTGTGCTGTGTCGTGGTGAGTTTTCCAAAATGTTTAATAATTGTTTGGCTGCGAGTTTTGTATAAAACTTCACTCCCCTTATGTTGCATAAAACTCGTTCGTATTATTCACCCAAAAATATCAACTGCCCTACCATTACAACATGTACTAATTCCAAATTGTGTCACTGAAAAAAAAATAGAATAAACCAAAACTGCCGACTGCTGATGAGTTGGATAGTGTAGTTGTGTATATGTATATTATAATATACGTGAGTAAATTGAGCAAAAAAATTTGGAATTATAACGGTTAGCTATTTATTGTTGATTGGCATAAGCGATACTTTGCCCACATATGCTGGACAAACTAATTTTCACTAGTTACCTGAAAAACTTCAATTTATCTGCGACATTTGATATATATTTACTAATGTGTCAGTGTTACGAGAATCCGGACAAAAGCCCGCAACACTATAACCTGTTCATATATCGCCGATTTGTTCCACCAAAATGAATATTAATCGCGTGAAATTTGCTCATAACTACAATATTAACCAAGAAACCACAGACATTGATCACAATTGAGATTTTTCAAATTTTTATATTAAGCTAAATACAATAATTACAAAATGAAAACTCGCAGTCATATTTATACTTTTACATCTCACCCAAAATTGTATTTCCATAAACAAATGTGTCATTTTTTTTCTATTTTCAGCTTGTGTAATTGTTAGTTTAGGACAATTTTTGAAACCAACGCTCACTGTAAATTCCACATTTTAAAAGAAAGCTGAACAAGGAAAACGCAAAGCAAAAAAAAATAACAATAATAATAATAATAATAATAAAAGAAAAGAACCCAAGTTTACTGTAACGACACAACCACACTCAGCACGCATTGAAGACATCTGGGGATTTTTCATGCCAACATATATCCTCTAACAAAAAATTCAAGATTAAAAGAAAAAAAGTCATCAACAAATTTTTGCAGAAACAACGTTTTTTTTCCTTCCTTTTTCGTTTCAATTATTTTTTACATGAATGAGAATAATCAACTGGGGGTATGACTGATGTGAAAGTTCATAATAATAAATGGCAGTGTTCATTGAGGAGCCTGTGTTGAATCAAGTGTCGTGAAAATAAATAAATAGCGAAACAAAAATTTTTAATTCGAAAATCATAAAACGAATAAACGCGTAACTGTGTGTCCAATACAAGTGAACTGTGCTATAACAATTTTTCTTTCGTCAAGCGATCCTAAAAAAATTGAATGAAAGCATAATACTTTGCATTAATTTGTTCGTTCGCATGTATGTTGGTTCGTTGAGCTGACACTAAAAAAAAAACAAACAAGTAAACAAAATTCATTAGACGCGCTGGGGTCGAGTGAAATTACATAGTGACCGTGATAGTCGATGTAGTGCTGCTTTTGCATCGCTGAATGAAGAGGGAAAACTCAAAAGCTGTTAAATCCAAGGGACACTCCAATAGTTCTCAACGAGTGCCAAACGCTTTCATCTTCGTGTCAAATTTCGTAAAAAAAGGCCACAAATGATAATAAATTCACGACCCCCGTGCTGCCCCACTAAACAAAAATTTTCAAAAGACAAACTCCAAAAATTGAAATCCCGTTCTTGTAACGTCCTAATAGTTGAAGTCAAAGGAGAACACTGAAAACAAATTAAAACAAGAAAAAAACAAAATAAGAAACGAACGATTTAAGGTACCAAGAACCATTCTGTGATATCTATGTTAACACTTAAATATTATTGAAAAGACTAAAAAATTTCTAAATATAAGTAAAACAAAACAAACAAACAAAAAAAAAACAAATTATATCGTGCGATCAAGCGCACGCGACAGGCAAAGTGGCTGCCTTCGCCCAAAGAGTTAGAGAAAAAAAATTAATGAAAACGAAATAACAAAAAAAGAAAAAAATAACACAATAGAGTGGATGAGAACTGAAGAATATATCAGTGGAAAAATTGTAATTAAGTAATTGAAATTATTGAAAATATTTGCAAAGAAATGTCCAACAATCCTCAGTGGAAGACTTTCCAGCCGCCAATCATGAACTCTGACCCAGCCATTCTTGACTATAAGTCTATGTCAATACCGACAAAAAGTATTGTTGGTGGTACTCAATCAAATAGTAATTATCGCAACGGAACAAGCTATGGGAGTGACATGGGCTACATGGGCTCACCACCGGATAATGGAAAAATTTATAGTGCTTATGCCCCAGCAACATCTCCAAGAAATGGTACTGCTAGATTTCCAAATCGATCACTCAGTATGGAAAACAATACACAATATGCTCCAGAGCCAGTGACCAACTCGACCTATCAAGATCAGTCTAATCAGGGGCCACGTGAAGCCGGTATCATCGAAAAATTACTGGTAATATGATCTAAGTCTGGTTTATTGCACAGTTATTATTCCCGAAGGGAGGAAGTGCCCACTTTTGGCTTATTTTGCAAAATCCCTAAAATCCTCTTACCAAATTTTTCTATTGTATTTCTCTGTATTTTTGTTTACAAGAACTTCTTATTTTCTGTAAGCTCATTAATTCGTCCAGAATTTTTTGGCATGTTCCACCCCAGAGCTCCCCCCCCCCCCCCCCGCCAAAAAAAACTCAATGCTTTGACCTGTAAGAAGCTATAAAATTAGTCACGAGAGGAGAATATTTGATTCAAAATTTTGTCCAGAGTGTAATAGTTGAAACCACATAACTGATTTTATTCCTTGAATAAACAAAAAGTAATCTGACGATTTTAACTTTTTTTTTCAACAGCATTCTTATGGATTTATCCAGTGTTGCGAGAGACAGGCACGTTTGTTTTTTCACTTCAGCCAGTTCAGTGGTACAATCGAGCACCTGAAGATCGGCGATCCAGTCGAGTTTGAAATGACATATGATCGTAGAACTGGTAAACCAATAGCAAGTACTGTCAACAAAATTGCTCCTGAAGTTGTGATGAGCGAGGAGAGAGTCACTGGAAATGTTACAACTGAATTGCCAGCAAGTGGTGATTCTCAAGGACGCATTAGTTATGAGAATCGCGGAGAGTGCTTCTTCCTACCTTATACCAAAGACGATGTCGAAGGAAACGTCACTTTACGCGCTGGCGACAAAGTCTCGTTTCAAATTGCAACAAATCAACGGTAGGGATAAGCAAGTATAGTCAACGATATCACAATTACAAATGTCAACTAGTGGGTGGGATGTATTTGTGCCCTCAGTCAGGACACAATGCAAACTTCCCGATTTGGTAACTCGAGTTTTCGAGATCATGTCTGTTTCAAACATTTACGAGACTTTTCACTTCAGTATTTACTGATTTTTTTTTTCATTTTTCTATATGTCGCTGCCTTTTGTGATTTTTTTTCATTTACTTTTCATTAAAGCCTTTAAGTCTCATTGAAGCATTTTAAAGCCACGAATATACAACAACTACGTTGAAGAAATTCAGTAAGTCCGTATCTCTGGCTTCACTCGACTTCACGTTCCATGGCAGCATTGATACACAAAAGTGATACACAAGGCTGATATTCTGAGTCGGTCCATGTTTACTGTAGAGACGAATTTTTGCGATCGCCGACGCCATCTAGTCCCCATTCATGCACTCATCACATGAATTATTTTTTTCTAACGGCTCTACCACCTTAATTATGCACATTATGGTAAAAAGTCAATACACATTAGATGTGCATCTTTGTCTGAGGAACAATTTATGTTAACAAATTTTTTAACTCCAACCGTTTACGAGATATAGCGTTATGAACAATTGAAATTGTTAATAACAATATATATTCTCAACACATATCTATCAAAAACTAATCAGGGCTAAGTTACATGAAGACGCGTCGATTGAGACCTCGATGGCTGAGATTGGTGTATCCATTCGTGAGAAATCGTTGACCAAAATTTAGGGCACATGCATACAAACACACACACAGACAGTGACTCAGAATTTTTCGGGGATCATTTTGGTACCCTTAAGACACCAGTTACAGGTCGAAATGAAAAGGTTCGATTTCGGGGTGATTACAATAACTTCCCTATCGGGAAGTTAATAAAATCAAAGTAACGATAATTACGAAAAGTTTAAACTTGAAAATTTTGTAAAAAATCGGACATTTTTTAAAATTTTCATGATCACGTGAGGTTGGTATATTTAATTTTCGTTAAGTATACATATTCCGGTATATTCATATACCTACATGTGCGCACTGTTTTGTTAAGTTCCGTCGAATTCTTCGTACATTTAATTGTAATACCAAGGAAATCTTATGAATCTAACTTTCCCATTTCTATCGAGAAATTATTGTTTGTTTATAATCTTATTTCCTTTTGATATCTTTTTTTCAGGGGAAACTTGGGAGCCTGTCATGTGCGCCTGGAAAATCCGGCTCATCCAGTTCGTTATCGTGGAGTTGTGTGCTCGATGAAGGAAAATTTTGGATTCATTGAGCGCGCTGATGTCGTTAAAGAAATCTTTTTTCACTTCAGTGAAGCAAAGACCGTCAAGGAGGAATTGAAGTTGGGCGATGATGTTGAATTTATTATCCAAACACGCAATGGGAAAGAAGTTGCATGCAACATAACAAAATTACCACCGGGTTCTATAGTATTTGAGGAAGTCAATAATGAGATAATGAAGGGGCAAGTGCTGAAGCCACTGGAGAGGGGTAATGCAGCTCGTCATCAGAATGATCCATTGCCGGGGCGTATACGGTATAGAGCACCGGATTACTCCGAAGTCGAAGTGCCATTTGGTGATAAGGACCAGAAGGGCGATTTTACTCTCAAGTAATTGAATTTTTTTTTCTACACTGGATTAATTGAAAATTTTTATTCCCCGCTTTTATTTCTGTCTATAAAAGCAGGGAATACAAAAATCTTATATATATATATATTTATAAGATATAAAAAATATAATATAAAATATAAAATATAAAATATATAATATAAAATATAAGTTTCAAGATTTTTTACATTTTCAAATATGGCGAAATTTCGAAACTAATAAATGTTAATAAATGTTGGAAAAATTTTAAATTAACATTTACACAATTGAAAAAAATCTTTGAATATTCTAAATTTTTGAAGTACTCAATTCTGTACTGGTAATTAATTTATGTTTAGGCAACGTACCTGGGTACAATTCCCCATTGCATTTCTTAAATTTTGCCCATTTTTGGATTACATGAATTTTCCAAAATCATCAACAATTTTAATACCAATCGTTTTTCCTGAAGGCACGGCGACTGGGTACAATTTTTGATAGCGACTGACACCAGAGATCAGTTAAAAAGGGCCACGGAGATATCCCTCTTGCCAGAATCATTTGCCGTATCTGGTGAAAGACGAGAGCAGGGTGTGATTGCAGCGCTCAAGGATGGATTCGGATTCATTCGCTGCGTCGATCGAGATGCAAGATTGTTCTTCCACTTCAACGAAGTTCTCGACATTGATCGGGAGATTAGTGTGGGTGACGAGGTGGAATTTACTGTCATCCAAGTAGGCCCTTGTGTTAGTAAACAATTTTACAATTTATAAAATAAAAGTTTAAATTCTCTAAGATCTTTTTTTCAATTTGCGAAATTTTCGATTTGTTATAAAGTCTTCAAAAAAAATTAATTTTTGGAATGTTTCAAGTTTCCTATTTTTTTTCAATTAAATTTTTCGATTACTCTTTTCTTGAGCACAATATTTACCTATTTTCTGATGTCACAAATACAGAATACGAAGCAATTCAAGTGCCCCCTTCCGACGATCTACCTCTGATTAATGTGTCATTAATTTTCAGGATCCATCAACTTTTTTCGGCAACATGCGTCACAGTGCCATCAGACTCAAACACTTGCCGGCCGGCACTGTACAATTTGAGACTGTAACTGAGAGTGATGTGCTCGGTAATATAATCCAGGATGTTAATGGAATGGAGCCGGGTTTAATTGGGTACACGGGTAAAGATGGGACTCAAAAAAGCATTATTTTCTTCGCGAAGGATTGTGATCCGAAGAGTGTTCCAAAATTGAATGAAAAGGTAATTTGATGTATCCATTACATCAAATATCGTAACAGAAAACAGTACTGTAGTTTTTGCTAAAATATGGGCAGTGAATCTTGATTTTCAATTATGGTACTCTCCCAAATTTCCCAGGCTTTCAACTTTTCCAAAGTATTATCTTGAAAGGTCCAAATTATTGAACACAAAGTTATTAACTTTCCGATAAGGGACGTTATTCCTTCGTGCTCTAAAATACAAATCCGATGTTTCATCAGATCCCCACCTTTAAAGACGTATGCAACATTTCTAGACAATTTCTAACCAAATGTATATGCATCTTCGATTTTTTTGAAAATTTCGTATCTAGTAGTACTAGTTAGGACTAAATTCTACCATCTTTTTCAATTTTTTTACTGTTTTTTATTTGATTATTTTTTATTTTTTTCGTAGTTATGAATATTCTTAAAAAGTATGGATTGTTAAAAAAAACATGGAATTTTCAAGAATTCATAGCTTGCCTACTAAAAATCGTAGAAGTTAATCCTAACTAGTACTACTAGACAAAATTAAAAAAAAAAATCGAAGATGTAGTTTGAAAATGTTGATGGAGTTGGGATGGAATTGCCCATATGTATGTATGTGTGTCGCCCAAATACCATAATATCTCCTGAACGGATAGAGATAGAACATAAAGATTTCAACAAATTTAGGTCTTTGCGATAAAATGCACAGTTCACGTTCAATTACATTTTTTTTAACCTGGAAACTTAACATGGATAAGCAAATCCAAATCGGAAAGTTTCTTTTGGTTGATCAGTTACCCCATAATCATTAGGCCAAGAATAAATTTTTTACTAAATTGTTTCATTTGTCTGAATTACTAGGTGAGATTCAGCGTCTGTCAGGTGAAAAGAAACAAGGAATTAGTGGCGGTTGATATATCACTACTGAATAACCCCGTCGAAAAAACGCCAAATGGAAATGACAAGTCAACTGGACAAGTCTGTCAAGGTTTTATTGCAGCTCTCAAGGATGGTTTTGGTTTTATTGAGACTGTTAATCATGAGGAAGAAATATTTTTCCACTTTAGGTGAGTTTTCCACTTTAGTTTGAACCTACATAATTTCACCCAGAAGACTCTTTACGCCCTCTCTTACTTCGTTTCCTGCCCTCTCGTCTCAACAGATCCCCCGAATTGATTGTTCCTTTATTTTGCAGCACTTTTGATGGAGATGCAGGCAATTTAGAGCTAGGAGCTGAAATTGAATGTACAGTGAATTCTGGTAATGGCAGGGGCACAGGTGGATGTATAGCAGCAGAATCTGTGCGTATTTTATCACGTGGTACAATTCCACGTGCAGCTGTTGTCAGTGAAGTGCTAGATGGCACTGTTGCAAGACCATTGCGTAGTGCAAATCCAGATCAGCAAGAATATGCGGGCTTAATTAAACTACAAACGACAAATGACGATGACAATACAAGAGAGTATGAATTTGGCATTATGGGACTGATAAATAAACGTGAATTGCTACAGCTCAATGATCCAGTACAATTTCAAATTGACTCGGAAGGTTATGCCTGTAATATTGTGGCTGTTAGGAAAAAGAGGATTGCTAGTGTGGACGCCGTTAAGGGATTATTTGGCTTTCTTGCTTATGAAGTTGACGAGGGAAAGAAGCTTTTCTTTCATATGACGGAAGTTAAGGATAATGCTACTCTACAGCCGGGAGATCAAGTTGAGTTTGTGCTCGTTACTAATCAAAGGAATGGAAAGTCATCTGCTTGCAATGTAACGCGATTGAGGTATGGTGGATTAGCGTTATGTGCACTTTTCTTAATTTTATATATAGCGAAGTGGGGAATACAATTTTGATGCGAACAGGCATTTCCAGTACAAATGTATATAGAGATATACTGTACTGGTTACCCATCGCCTCCTCGCTGCCATCGACGTAAAGGCCATGACGCGCACAAGTTGTATGTGCATATCGGGATACGCTCCAGCGTTTCAAAAAAATTTGAGAGAATTGGAAATTTTTTTAAACAAATTAGAAAATTCTTGAAACAATTTGTCAAAAATTTTGGCAAAGTTTGGAAAAATTTTGAAAAGATGTGGAAACAATTTTAAAATTTTCCATGAATTTTGAAAAATATTGGAAATGTTTGGGAAATTTATAAAAAAATTCGAAAAAATTGGAAAAATTCGGAAAAAGAATTTTTTGGAAAAGATTTGGAAAAATTAAAAAAAAAATTTGGCTCATTTTAGAAAAAATTAGCAAAAACTTACAGAAAAATTGACAACAAAATTGACAACATTTTTGCAAGAATTCAGAAGAGTTTTGAAAAAATTTGCAACTTTTGTTTTAAATTGAAAAAATTTTGCTACAAGTTTCAAGAAATTTGGAGCAGTCTTCTAAAAATTTGAAAAAGAAATTGGAAAAATTTACAAAAAACTTGGAAGAAGTTAGAACAAAATTGGAAAAAAATTCTAATAATTTTAAAAAACTGTGGAAAAATTTAGAAAATGTTTGGAACAATTTTTAAACAATTTGCAATTTTTTTTTTTAAATTGAGAACATTTTGTGAAATTTTGGAAACTCTTTTCAAAGATTTAGAAGAACTGAGTATTTGAAAATCTCTAATGATTCTCGAGGAATCGTCAAAAAATTTGGATCAATTTAGATCAAAATTAGTGTTTCCATGTTTCACATCTACCAGGTGTCCCATGACGACTCACTTTTTTCCCAATTTTTTGTTCACTTGAGTCTAATAAACTCGAAAACTACTTGGAAAACTTCGACATGTTCATTAAAATAACCAAGTTAGCTGGAGCAATCAACCCTTAACAAATAAATTCTTTCTACAGTGGAGAATCCGTACAGCAGCGACCTGAGCGTTTGATAAGCCGACTTCGTACTATCTCTCTAGAGGACGCGGGTCCAAAACTCATGGTAATTAGACAGCCCAAAGGTCCAGATGGAACTCGGGGATTCTCTCAGGAACGCTCACAGCGCATCGCCGGCTGTATCGAGGAGTAACATAATCCTCCTCAATGTTAATGTCTCCCAAAAATATATGGGGAAGAATCGGGTATTATCGATCATAAAAAAACGCTCATATTCCTTCCTTAGAATTTATCTACAAACTTGAAAAAAAACGGCCAAATTTTATAGTATCACGGAGCAATAAAATTGAGACCGCTCGTTGCAGGGTTTTTCGAGATAAAAGTACCGGCAGCCCAATGCTTAATCAGAAATACGAGGATAGAGAAAACTCATGATTTTGGTGGAATCACCTCCACATCGAGATTGTATAATGGGATGAACGGTAGAGATGGAGAACAAGAATAGAGAAGCAAAATCCAGTGCCATTACCGACGCCATCTAGTTCAAAAAGAACTGTGATGACAGTGCGCATGCGCGTCAGGCAGGCGGGAAAAGTGGGTACAACTTTTTGATCGCAAAAACCGGAGTCGTCTCTATTTTTTTCGAAGTAAATATTTCCTTCCTGAAACAAAAGTATGAAAATTATTTGAAAATAAAATTTGACCTGAATTTAGTACTCTGAAAGAAGTACTCTTCTAGTTTCTACTCTGAAGAAGTTTCTACTCTGTTATACCTGATCGAAACAATTGAAAATACTAATTTCGATATATTGGTTGCTAATGTCAGAGAGCAAAATCTTCAATATTCTTTCAATGTCGATAGTTTCAAATTGTCCATTGAAATTTTTTTTTTGTATTGAATGAACTGCTGAAATTCTTGGAATTCTTGTACTGATCGACAATACCTACTCCTCACCTAAGTATAGTCAGAAAAACTATAATCTGCTATTTTTTAGTCCACAAATATTGATGCCGAGATTTGCAACAAAAAAGTGGGAGAAAAAATATGTGAATCGTTTGCCAAAATTAAGACTTATCTCCAATTTACCATGAACAATTGAACGATCGTACGCAAAGCAACTTAAAGCAAAAACCGTTCTACGGAATGACTAGTTAATCGTCAAAAAAAAAACAACGAGCCATACTTTAAAGAACCCGCGCTAGGCACACATTTATATCATGAAACAAATAAATGAGCAATACGTAATTTATTTAAACGAGTCTCGTCATTGGGCGTCTCATTTTATTAAGTCATCATTGACCTCAGATAAAAAAAAATAAACGGCGCCGTCTAATTTTTCTTTTTCATTAATTATTTGTACAATTATTATCAATTGATTTACATGTATCCATTCATTAATTTCTTTCGTTTATTTCATAAATAACGATATTTTGTATTAGCGGGAAAAATTATGTAAATTAAGTTAACCTAAAAAAGAAAAAAAAGGAAAAAAAATACCAAAAAAATTGTAAGAAACAAATGAACAAAACCCCGCGGCTCTTTAAGCAGCTCTTGAGGTGCCGTATTCACAATAAAATTCAACATTGCCTCATTGAAAGAAAAGAGAAAACAAAAAAAAAACAATTTTTTTCGAATTATGTTGATTTCCAATGTTACTGGGAAAAATATGTAAATGAAAATATGGAAAACAGATGATTTCACTGTTATCTGAGCAGATGTAAGTATGCGTGTGTGTGTGAATGTATGTGTGGAATTATGAATCGAGAAAACGAATTTAAAAGGAGAAAAAAAAATGAAATAAAACCATGAAATATTCCCGTAATTTTGAGCGTGACGCGCGGGCAGTGAAGAACAAATGTAAACAATACGTATCACAAATAAAAAATTGAACCAATGCGTCTATCAACTTTGTATAGCATTGTCAGCTTATTAACGAAGAAAAAAGTTAAATAATGAAAGCTGATGAAATGAATGAAATTAAACACTGCAAAGCTGGCCCGACACTTTGTTTTAGATAAAATATTGTATATGAATATATAAATACGTTGTTGAGTTCCTCAAGCAGTCACGTGTCCATTGAACAGAATATGGGACATTCTATGCTTAATCAGCCATTCTGGACATTAGTGAATAACATTTTGCGATTATCCTTGCATACATTTTCCGATTAATGGAAATTTTCAATTACTGGTCTCTTCTATAAACATCAATTTGACGTAGTGTCGCATCCAGGAGTCTTGTCATGTGAAAAGTCTTTTCAGAAATTGAAGAAAAAAAGTTATTTCCAGGATAAAGATTTACTTGAGCGCCCTTGCAAGATTTTTTTTTAATTTGACCTTGCAAGACTTGACTGAATTTAAAGTGCGGGATTCTGGAAAATAAATTTTTTGAGCTTGTTTGGGAAAGAACGAGAGCGAGATATTGAACGACAAAATTGATATGGATTGACAAAAAAATGAAATGGAAAAAAAAGCGACAAAATGGTACAAAAATATGGAATTAACTTTGCGATGCTAAGGTAATGAAAGGCTATAAAATTTTTGGAGTTTTTGGTCGTGAACTTGTCAATTTGCATTTGAGCAAATCAAAGGAAATCGAGTGGCTGAGATAACATGGAACGTCTCAAATTTCAGTATGTGAAAACAGTAGAAGACACTATGCAGGGCTCCAGAAGACGAGATGGCATATATACTACTACCAAACGGCAGAAAGTGGAATGCAGTCAAATCTGTGATAAGTTATGTTCAATTGCCGATGAACTTCTCATCAACGCTGTCATTCTGCGAAATTTCACAAATTCTGAAGATAATCACGATAATTTAGAAAAAAAAATCATAATAACAGAAATTCTAGGAATTTCAGAATTGAAAAAATCGGAATTTATAAATTTTTTGAAGCTAAGGAAAAGAAAATGCAAAGCTCCAAAATTTCGGGAATTTTGAAAATTCTGTTACCAGAATTTTACATTTAATTTTACATTACAATTCGGGAATTTCAAGACAATTTTGAAAAATTCAGAAGTGGAAATTTCAAATTTGGATTATTTCAATTGTTTTTGAATTTCGAAAATGTTGAAAAATTAAAATTTGTGGGGTTATCTCAAGCTATAACTTATTACAGATTTGACTGAGATGCGGTTCAATGGACTGAAAAACGAGTGAATCAAATTAGAGTAATTAATACCAGTTGGAGATCATGGGAACATTGATGAACTTTTTTGTAAGTTCTATGTGGAACTCGGTACAATGAGCATGTTTAAAAAGCGCAGAAAAAGTCCGACAACAAAAGCCAGAAAAAAATTCTTCAGATTTGTTGAAGAATTCAAGATTTTTTTTTACATTAGGAAATTACAATTTAGTCTTTTTGAAATTTAGAACATATATGAGGCGTTGAGAAGATCGGATACCTGAGATGTTCAAACTTGGCAAGCGTTTGCAATTTTAAAAAAAATTCCATCTGCAATTTTTAAAATTCTGGAAATGTTTGTAATGTTGAACATTTTTGGAGATTAAAATATTAATTTTTACGATTATTTTGTCGGTTTTTTCTGTCGGAAGTTCTTTAGTCATAAACCTGATGAAATTACGGTTAGAGAATACGAATCGTAATGCCCATTTTTGAATATATGTTTACCGTTGACATTTTTAGTAATCGATGAGATGCGAAGAGGTAAGCATGGCATTACACGAAATAGTGTGATAGTGGAAGTATCGCACGTTGCAAAGAAGAGAAAATATGCGCGTACATCTACGCGCAACGGAAGTGAAACTTTGATACGGAATCGCGGTGAAATTTCTGCCAATCGGGTGTTTCATATTTCTCTATCATTTTTTCAAAAATGTGTTAAAAAAATTTTTTGCGTTTTTTTCTATTGATCGAATTTTTTCATACGTTCCAAGTTTTTGACATGTTTCAAAATTTTTAACTACTTCTCAATTGTTTTGCAAATTTTTACATATTTAATTTTTAGAATATTTGGAATATATAAAACAATTGTAAGTTCGAAAAATTTGAAAATTGTATAAATTTCAGGAATGTAAAAAAAGTTCAATTAATGATTATTTTTTTAAGTTTATGTTTTTGGATTTCTAGAAATTTCGTTCCGAACTTTGCGAAATTTCTCATTCATTTCTAAATTTGCGTAATTTTGCATCGCATTTTTGGTAACTATTCAAATTCCTGCATATTTTCAATTAATCTAATTTCCTCAATATATTGAAATTCACGTAATTGGAGCAATATTTGCATACCTTTATACTTTTTTTAAAATTCTTGTTCTTTTCATCTTTTGCTAAATTCAAGAGTTGCTCGAATTTGAGGAAGAAGTTTCACTTCAAAAAATTTTGAGAATATCCGAGCCCTTGAGGACTTGGCAAAAATAACGAGGGAATAGCGAGAGAAACCAAAAAAGAAGCAAAAAAAGCAGAGAAAAAAAAACAAAAAGCTGTACAATTATTGATGAATAAACCTTGCAAGCAATAACAATATGTGCAAATCATTACATAATATACATAACATCATGGCTTTAGAACCATATGATTTCCTGTGCCAAATTCTAAAAAGAAGAATAAACGGGACGTGAGTGTGACCCTCGACGCGTCGCATCAATAACTTCCAGATTATTATGATTTTTTATCGATATCTCGTAAAATATGATGCCTAGCAAAAAAAGTAATATAACATGGAATAGTTTCACGAGAGGAACAACTTTTGTTGGCCACTTTTTCTCGTATCTGTCACCGTTCTCGAGATACAGCGTTATAAACAATTAAAATTGTCAATAACAATCGAATGCATAGTACAATTGCAAAAACATATTTATTTGTTCGAAAAATACGTCGTTTTTTCTCATTTATTTATTTCCAATTTTGAGTCCTTACTTCTCTAATTATAGTGAAAATTGCGATAGTCACTCATGAATATTTAATATAACTAGCATTTATTGTTCTATGTACAAAGTATCATTAGAGAAACATGTTATTTGGTGATAACGAAAATTCGGGTAAGTGAAATTTTAATAAAAATCATGCATAGTAATTTATGTCCGAGGAATTATATGTACAATTTTATGACTTAAATGATAATGCACTCGTGCGGGAATAGACCGAATTTCAAGCTGTTGAATCCAGGGCATTCTGAAAACATTGAGAAAATTGATTTTGTAGATGTTATTCTAGGAGTCAATATACCAGTCATTACATATTCCTTCATTTTTTTCTTGTAAATTTGTTCCGCTTTTAAAAGTTATTTCAATTAATTTCGTAACATCTAAAATTTCTTCACATTTTAACAATTCATTGCGTTTTTTTCTTGTTTAAAAATGGAATTTGCTTCGTTTTCAAATTGGAGAAAAAGCATTTCAAATAGTTTATATGATCATACACAAAATTTTGTTTATTGAATTTCTTGCTGGACTTGCAAAGTGTTGAAGAAAACAAGCAAACAAAAATCTATTACAAGTATAGCGAATATTGATAATTGACACTACTCATCCATACAGAAAATACAATTTATCTGAATGAGGATAAATTGGAATGCTCATCTAAGTAATCATCTAATTGGAAAAATCAATAATTACGTCTTTCACATTGAGGACCGTAATACCCAGTGCCCTCGCATTGACATTTGTATCCGGGCTTTTGCGAAATCTGAAGACACGTGCCGTGATTCTTGCAGGGGTGCTGACGACTGCAAAAATCGAGATTTAGACCTATAGATCATGAAAATTGAAACAAACATTTTAATTTATCAGTTAATTTTTTTACAGTTTTTTCATCTCACATTATGAACAATATTGTCACTAAAACTTCTCAGAAATTTAGTAGAAATTTCTCAGATTACTGAGTAAAATTTCTTAAAGATTACGTTCAAATTGAATGAAACTTCTGTCTTGGAAATAGTATTCATAGTTCTTACAATTTCACCTGAATTTCCCTATTTGTTATGATAGTAAAAAGGAGAGACGAAAGAAACTATCGATATATATCGAAATTATCGAAAAGCGTAAGACCGAAACTGACGCGCCACCAGCCAGTTCGACGAAAAAGGGAAATGCGCATGCGCACCAGACTTCTCAGAAAATTCAAGTCAATTGTTACGATATTTTGGTGAAATTCCTTAGAATTTGTGTTCAGTTTTGTGGAAATGTTATGACTTGCTAAAAAGAATGTAACCAAAACCCTAGTGGGGCTAAAAATTTTTACCTTTCAAGGCCATTTTGCAAGACTCATTCGAATCATATCTGTACTCCGCTTTGCAGCCGTATCCACAACTGCATTGATCATTGAAAATCCGACATCCGGGCCTCATCTGGTCCATATCACATGCGTCCGTAAATATCCCTGATTAAAAATGTAAATCGATTGTAGTGATTAGCGTATCGGATCGTTACTTATCGGTTAAGAAATGATTGCATTCCCAGAACCGGATGCCCTCAGCTTCCCACTCGTAACGCATGTGCAGTATTTAGAAGATAAGAACTTTAAAGCATAATGCACACTGCGCCAACTTTATTTAACATCTAGAGCGCGTTAATTGGACTTGCCGGTTTTACCATTGGGCGGACTTTTCTTCTATTAACTTGTTGAGCATGTCAACAATTTGGAGAATTATTAGCTGAAGATTTTTCAATTAATTAAATCCAAGATTCAACAGAATTTCAAAAATACCAGATATTTGGAAAATGCTGAAAGTTTTGAAAAATTTGAGAAAATCTGAAATTGCAAAAATGAAAATATTCAAAAGTAAAAAAAAAGTCAACGATCGACGTGTATTCGAAAAGTTTCTTTGGAAAATGTGAGATTATTAAGTATCTCATTACACTAACAAAAATTTTCTGATTAATTTGAAATATATTTACGTTGATAGCTCCAATATAAGATTTTGATGCCCGGAGCTTTTTCCAAATTATTAAAATTTTTGGAACTATTGGAATTTTTTAAATACCGAAAAATGTTTTGTAGATAAAAATTTTACCAAAATATTTATGGCACTACCCACAAAATTTTCAACTTGCGTTACATACCCATTGTGAAGATGAAAATAAGACTGTAAAAGGCCATGTTCCCCATGCTAGGCGATATCTGCAGTAAATTTGAAAACCAAAAGATTTCCTCGGTGCTTTACCGCTCTCCCCAGAATTATCGCGGTTCACCCGACAATTTTCGAGGGGACTGACTTGGACCAATTTTCACTGCACTATTTGAAAGCCACAGCGAGACTGATTGAGTGAAAAGACGCGTGGGGTGTCCAGGGAAAGAGTGCGCGAGTCAGCTGTAAAGAACTGAAACAAACTCAAATACAAAAGAAATCTCTGTGGGGAGTCATGTGCGGCCTTTCGAGCCATTGCACTTGCGGCTCCGCCTCTCTTTTTTTTCAATTTTTTCGTTCCCCATGTTTTAAAATCCCCCACACGTGCGAAGGAAGCTCACATTTTTCGAAAAATCGCTCTCGATGTTGCCCTTTCTTACTTAATTTTTCCACCGTATCAACAAGTGTTTGCCGAAATTACCAATCTCCATTTCAATATTATAGCGTTAGTCACAATTTTCAAATTTCTAATCGTGGTTCACAATTTCTTTTCGGTTTCGACAGAAAGAAATCGTGATTTGGAATTATTGGACAGTCACAAACTTGGAAAAATCTAAATCTTGATTCACTTAAGATTTGATAAACCTTTGGTGCATTAACCCTTTTCAATGATGCTTTATGACTCTTAGAATTATAAATCACGATTTTCAAATTATTGAACCACGGTTTCGTTATAATAACGAATTACGATTTCGAGATCGTGATCCGGGAACTCGCAATTTTTACAATTCACCATTTTGAAATAATACATGACGATTTTTAGAAGTGTCAATCAATTTGAGAATCGTAGTGCACAATTTTGAAATTGTGATTCAGACTTTGAAAATGTTTTCAACATGGAGAAGCATCTCATCTGAAAATTTTCATCAACAAACTTAAATCGCATCTTCAATCCAAAATCAACGTTTTCGAATGTTCAACATGTTTAGTATTTAAAGACTTTTCAAATTCCAAATTTCTTCAACACACCATTTATCAACTTTTTCAAATTTGAAATTTTTTTGGCAAAATTTTCGAGAGTCGAAGTCCTGAGTTTTGTCAATTTATCCGCTGTAGCAAGGACGTTCAGAAGTGTTTTGCAACCTAACGCATGTTGGAATGTCAAGATCTTCTAATTTCAAAAACCTCTGAAATGGTAGATTTTTTTTTGGTAAAAAATTCAGAGCTACTTTTCAAATTGGTCTCATAATTTTCTTCGTTAAATGGGTCCAAAAATTGATTTTCAATTCGGAAGTTTGTTCTTACTTCACTCCATTCAGAGCCCGGCTAAGAGTGTATGGGAATTCGCTAAATTTCAGGATTTTTCAGATGCGAAAACTTTTGAATTTGAATGAATTCGGAACTCTGGGTCTTTTTAAAAACTATCGATGTCAAATTCCGAAAATGGATTTTAAATTCCTCAATTTTTTTCGTCATCTCACTCGACACAGAGGGCTTTATATCGTTTAAATTCGATATCAGAGCAACATGGGAGCTTTGTAAGCGTGGGGACGGAGGAAGTTGGACCTTATCAAAGTTGAACTGGTCACACAGCAGATACGGGAAAAGACAGTATATCTGTGTTCGCGCGTCTCTAACGTTTTCTCCTCGAACACGATTACCCGATAATGAAAAAAGAGTAACGAACTCAGCAGCCTGGCCACTCGATAACGCAAGACTTCACGAAATACACTTTTATCCTCAAAGAAGACCGAATGCGCGTCTCGCGCGCTGAATTACAATTTCATATTTGAAGTAACAACATATTTTCCGAAGTTGAAGATACAGTTAATCATTGACGCGGAAAAAATGAGAGCTTTCAATTTTCCAATTTGGTGCAAGTATCTTTTGTTTTTTTATGTAATTATCGCGTACATATAAAATTTGTCAACACTGGGCAGAATATGTAAAACACTCGAAACTTAATAAATTAACAGAACGTCAAAAAATATTCTGTGTATATTATTTTCAATAAGTACATAAGCTGTGATAACTTGAACAATTGTCATATTTTTGAAAACTAAATCCGAATCGATATCCCAAATATCGATGTTTATCGATGCAAACGCGATTACCAACCAACTTCACGATGTTATCTGACTAATCTAATGAATGACGATTGAAAAATAAATCATGCCAGATTTTTGACTCTAACAATGTTCATTTATGTGTATTCGCTTTCTTGAATCCTATAGTAAAAAGGAGAGACGAAAGAAACTATCGATATATATCGAAATGATCAGAAACCGTAAGACCGAAACTGACGCGCCACCAGTGCGTGTGGCGAAAAACGGAAGTGCGCGTGCGCAGCACGTGCCACCGGACTCATAGGATATAAAAATAAGAATGATCCCATTTCCTATCGTCGAAAGGAGTGACGAAACAAACTACCCATATATATCGAAAACTGTAAGACTGAAACTAACGCCACTCCAGTCAGTGTGGCGGAAAAAGGAAATGCGCGTGTGAAGCACGTGCCACCGGTCTCGTGCATTACAAAAAGTGAAGATGTGTCGTAGAACCTAAGAAATATCAACAAAAGTTGGGTTTTCTCTATAATAATAATAATAATAATGATAATATAATGAAAAACTTGTACATAACGACATTTTGAATACATCCACAACATGTTTAGTTATAAAAAAATATTTAGCCCCTCTGAAATTTTAGATTGCAGTATAATTATCAGTTATATCATATCAGCATATAATTATCAATTGAACAAAAATTGATCATTGCATACGATTGGAAAGATTGCTTACAGACATTCATGGGCAACTAATAAATTTGCATACGACATAAATTGTACATTAATGATTTTGAATTGTTCCCGCGGAACTGACTTCATGCCTATGAGTGACCAATGAGAAATTGGCCTTCCGCGCTTCGAGATAATTTAACTCGGGCGTTGTTTATTTCATTGTTGTCCTATTTATTCTTTCAAAAATTCATCGAAATTTATTTGTAGTTATTGTATTGAGTTTTTTTTTGTTTGTGTATAATCCTTAGACATTTTAATCCTTATATATCTTTAACTAAAACGTGGCACGGGCAATCCAATCAATAAGTTAATCCCCAATCAATTAATAGTCATATTCAATATTCTCTTTATTAGTATCAATTACTTCTAATAACGTATAACGATAATTGAAAATATTGTTACAGAGTCTATGGACGGATTATTAACCCTAGATTGGCATTTTTTATTTTGCGACAATTATTAAACAACTTAACATAGAAGTCTCGAAAACCCCTGGATTTTGGTGTCGAAACGTTTAGAACTTTTTTCTCGTATATATGTACTAAAAAAAAATTGTATTTTCGGGTTCGTGGCCGAGAAACAAATAGAGTCGAAGTTTCCAACTTCATAAAATAACTCGAGCGAGTGATGCAAAATTAAGTGGACCAATATAAGCTTAAGGTAGCACTTGAAACCCCGCTTTTACCCTGTAGTCTAGCAGTGAATTATAATTAATTGGAAGTATATTCTCATCTGGAAGATAGATCTGTGGGGAGCATTGTGAGTTGATTGTCTAGATTCTGGAAAAAAAACAAATGCGTTATTTTTTTTGGCTATGCGGGCAAACGTTGGGTAAATCAGTACCTTACATGAATGTCTGATCGTGTTGTTCGTGGATCATGGTTGATCGACGGGACTGGATCATTCCTGCTTGACGATTATATAATTCACGCATTAAATTCTCCTTCTCCTGCTCCAGGAGAACTATTTTATGACCCTTCTTGCTGACTTCCTAAGGGAAATACATGGAGGGTTTTATTAGTAAACAATACTATGGTTTTGTTCAATCACCTAATTCTTGGCCTAGTTTATTTTGTTTTCTCGAACTGTTCGTTATGCTCTGTAGCACAAAATTACAACTGCTTTTTTTTCATGTGGAAAATTGGCAAACTAATTGGATCATCAATATTCATACTGACACCTATGTTCTTACGATTTGCTTATCAAACAATTCCACTTGAACGGATAAATTAATTTAAATTTATTTTTAAAAATAAAAAAAAAATCTTAGATTGTTTGCATTTTGGGAAAAAAATACGCATAATTAAGTAAGGAAATAGCTAAACTATTTTGGGAATTTGATAGATTACACATTCTGTTTAAATGTTTCGAATTTTTGATATATTGCAAATAAATGTTTGTGTGCATTTAATAAGTTATCTGCCAATCATTTTTCTGGTGTTCTATTAATAATCAGGATGCGGTTCTATTGTTAGCATTGGAATGAATAGTGAAATGGGGGACAAAAAGTACCTCGGTTAATCTGCGATTTTGCTGTTTGAGCCGTGCCATCATATCTTGGCTCAGTTGCGCTGAACTGGGGGTGCTCAAGAAAGCTAGATTCATGTGCATTGGAAGCCCTCCACGCTCCCAACTCGTTATCAGTGCTGCCAAGTGACGATTTACTTCTAAAACTCGAGCTCTTTGCAGTTCTAATCTCTCCTGTTGTGCTTCTGTCCATTGCTCCTATGGAAAAGTGGTTATACAATATAAACTCTTGGGTAATATAAAAAAAAACATGGTAATCGAATTTTTACCAAAATTTTGACAACGTTCAAAATGTTTAATTTTCCAATAAATTTCAAAAAAAAAAAAAAAAATTCAAATCCACTACTTTCAATTTCTTTAACACTTTCAAATTACCATCCATATGTGAATTATTTGTTTGGATTTCTTCAAATTTGGTACAAATTCTAAACTTTTGAAAATTCTTCAAACTTTGCAAATATCGAAAGTTCAAATTTTTAAAGAATGAAAAAAAAAAAACAAACACGACATCTTTATCATAATTACAAATCAGGGAAAGATACAAAATTTAACAAAGTTGAAAGTTTTTTGAATTCCACGAACTTTGACTATGAAAAAAAAAACTTAGAAAGTTTAGAAGTAATAAAAATTCTAACAACTGCAAAAATTTGAACTGTTTGAAGACCTTAAAAAATCAGAAAAATATCGAAAATTTGAAGCCCTTAAGGAAAATGGAAATCTCCAAATTAAGCAAACAGAATTATTTTCAACTGTAAAAATTTTTAAAAGTGCATTTATAAAAATTTCAAATTTCTTAAAATTTCTTGACTTTCCTAATTTAAACCGATTTTAAACAAAAATGCAAAAAGCTTAAAGTTGCAACTTTGGAAATACTATTCGGTTCTTTAATTTTTTTACATATCATGACAAGAAAAATATTCTCATAGTTACCACGTGTGAGCCCATGTTTCCGAGGTGTTTGATCTTCTCCTGAGCAACTGAAATTTGCTTCAGGTACCATTCCCTCGCTTTATCAACAGCTGCGAGGCCCTGAAGCAGCACGTCCCTCTCCTGTTCAATCTGTTTCATGCGTTTTACCTACAAACAAAGATATATTAAAAAAAAAAATGCATTAAAACTAGAATTTGTTAGCTTTCTAGAACTATATCAAATATTTCAGAACGTCTGATATTCTCGACAATCGTATTTTTCAAAATTTAGCTATGGATTCATTGAAGCTAATTGAAATATTTACAATTTTCCAACTTTCAGTCGATGCTGAAAATTCTCCAAATTTGTCAAATCTTCAAAGTTTTAGCAAATTACAAAATTTTCGAAGTTTTTGAATTTTTTATTTGAAACATTTATACCTATGATTTTCCTGAAATTTTGGTATCTTCAATTCCTTTTCTCCTAGCAACCTACCATATTGTAATCGATTCCATTTTGGAGGGTGTGTCTCCTGGGTTCCCTCCTGCGGACGGTACTTTTCTTAAGTGGAATGCCAACTTCATTATTAACGAGTTCGCCAGCTTTGCCATCACCGAGGATTCTCGGGGGTCTCCATCCATAGTTAGCCCCATTGTTAGTGACATTCCTGTTTTTATCCCCGCACTTATCATCATTCATCATGAGTCCCATTTGCCAGTTTTGCAGAGCAGTCCTAATTTCCGATTTATCGAAATTCGTAGCCCCAACCCTGGGTGGTTTGGGCGGTCCAAAAGGCTTGATAACTTTGACCTCTTGGCCTCTGCTCTCGATAGTCTCGTGAGTGTTGGTCGACGGATTGTCACTGTTCCCCGGGGCAAAATGGTGATGATTGTGATAGTGATGATAAGGATGGCCATTCGGATCCTTTTTCCCTGGCAACAATTGTGGCATACTGAGCGTGCGTTGCTGAGAAATGGCATTTGCGTTATTCGGACGTATGGCAGCTGTGTTGGGCGAGGTCCAAGGGCTCTTCGCACCCTCCGTCAAAAACGGCGCTGACGGCGGCCTCGTCGGTTGAGCATTTTCCCTGTGACACTCTTTCACCTTCAACAAGACAATGGGACACGATAAAATTAGCTAAGTCTGAAGGAACAGGGAGTAACGCATTAAGGTGGTTCAATTTGTAATTTATATTTTATGGATTTCTTCTTTTTATTCTCTACTATTGTGTATACAGCTATTGGCGTTAAATAAATAAATAAATAACTGCGACTTTGATACAAAACTTTTTGTTGAGGCTAGAAATGTTTGACTTGATATTTCAAGGTGTGTCTCACAAAACACAAATAATTTCAGACGAGAAAAAAATACTAACAAAACATGTTAAAAAACAAATGTGTGAACAGTAACCATAGACAACAGTATTTTCATAGGAATCTACCTATGGTCTTCATCCAATACAATAACCAGATATTGATTGTTGAATCTTTTTAATACACGAAAATAATCAAATCTTTGAGATAAATAACAGCTTTGGGGAAATGATGTCCCACAATTTAAAGTATATTTCTTCAACAATTCTTCCTTACAAGTATACCTCCAATTTAAGATAGATAAAATAACCCAAACCATTTGTTGATAACTTTTCTCTCAATTGATGCTTTTTCTCTCAATTCATAACCACAATTTAATTCTTATCACCCTCATTATTATTGTTTTTACCCGCATACCAATGAATTTCTCTTTTTATATGAATTCATCTATTTCTGAATTTTGTTCTATCTTTAAATTTGTGTATAGAGCCATTTGGCCTTCAAAAATAAATCAACAAATTTCTTTCATTTAACAAATGGCGCATTTGAGCCAATGAACATCCGTGTTTGTAAATATAAAAAGTCTGCCATACTCTAGCACCAAATGTTTAAGTATAATCACAAAAATTGGTAGTAAACATTAAAAATAAATGTCGACAACTAAATATATGACTACACCAAATAATGGCCATTTTAAGGTAGATATTAGACACAAGTAGTTTTTAGTTGAGCACAGGTGCTTGATACCAACACTGATTGATCGATACTTATTAGTGTATTAAAAAAAAAAGAGCATCACCTCATTTTCGTTTTTGATCTGGAGCAGACACATTTTGAGGCCCGCGCAAAATCTGTCAAACGATAGTAGACCATTGGGTGGAGTTATGCTTTTGAGGCTCTCGAGAACACCCTTGGGCAAGCCCTGAGTGCCATCATCCTGCCAACGTTCCTCGATATCCGAATATTTCACATATCCCGAATTTTGATCATCCATTATCCTGAAGAGTGTCCTCATCGCCGATAAAAAACTCTTAGGCAGATCCTCGGGCGCTGCTATTTGAGCCATGTTTGACTTATTCTTGGATTTAGGGGTCTGTCCTATTATTTTGCTTTTATATTTGTTTACGTTTTTTCGGTGACCTGGTGGGCGAAATCATCGTGGATGCAGCGGCTGACCTCGGCAGCCCGTACGTGACAGCTGCCACATGTGTTGAATGATAAATAATCGACGAGTTTATGTATCAATTGTTGGAGGGATCCACCCGCAATACTGACAGTTAGGAGTGTTCGATATTGTATCGATACCACGCGCAGTCGACCTTCGACGCTTCGACGAGGCCATAATCGAGTTTTACGGTGATACTGCCTCGGTCGATTTGACTAGCCGCTACATCGATAAGCCGAGTCTTGACGAAGAGTTCTCTTCGGCTCGAAGTCGAAGTACCCCCTCCATCAACGCATCCGTATCTTATAACACGGGGAACACGGGAGTAGGGAGTGTTCGATCAAAAGACAAGGAATCGTTTAGTAACACGAAAGAGGATTGATGTAAGTAGAGGCTCAGTTCTATGGGACGGGGTGGCGCCAGCACAGCGGTTAGTACTACCCCACTGTCTGGCGGCGCTGGGCGCAATTGCTGGCCATGCGCGGCTGCCCGAGCGCGTAAGAAATCAGTTGCGGTTCCCCCATCGAACATTCCTGGCTAAATTCCTTAATCTGCATCTTATAAAAATAGAACGGCGGAGGAATGTGGCGACGCCCCCCCCCCCCATTCCAAATGGGAATTTTTAAGTTTCCCTCGCTAGTTAAAGATCCATATCTCGCGCTGTAATAGAGATTAAAGAATGTTCGAGGGGGAATTGAATTTCCCATTTAACAACCCCCTTTTCATCCCTTAATCTGCATACTAAAAAGGAAGAACCGCGGAGAAATTTCGTGGCGCGCCTCCTTACCAAATTGCCATTTATTTCTCCCGTTAGTTGAAATTACACACTAATTAAAAATACACAACGCCCCGTTCATACATGTAAACATGCAACAATTATAACAGATAATATATGTCCAATATTATAAGTCCACTTGCTAAAACATACATCTGTATATGGGAGCTTGTGACCTGTTCCGTTCAGGATGGAAACTCAATGCATAAGCCTTATGTGCTTATAGTCGGATTTTTATAAAGACTTGCCTTCGGGTTTTCTCCCCACCATCGCCGACGCATGCGTAGTAGCACATCAAATATCACTCCGCGGGCGGGCTATCCCAACGGGACTATTTTTTTTAAAATAATCAACACGGAGATATTTCTTAAATAAGTTTGTCGAAAAATATATATCTTCCAGGCCTGGTACGTATGAGCGAATAATGAAATAATTTAATTGAATTGAATTCGATAATGATATTCAATTATTCAAATAATGCTATTAATTGTATTATTTAAATGTATAGTTCAAATATTATGAATAAAAGACAATGAAAAAAAGTCATTGAACATAAAATATGTATCTTCATGTGGGGAACCACATTCGTTGGAAACTTTTTCCTCTATCTCCCACGGTTTTTGTAATACAACGTTTTAAACAATTGAAATCGTTAATAACAATTGAAGGAATTGTGTTTTAGACTTGACACTCCTTTCCACTCTCCGCAACGGCTAGACGTATTTTTTGAAAAAAAAAAATCAAATGAGTCCAGCTGGTCAGGAGAAACTGTTTCACAAAAAATGCTCACATGCGTACATACATACGCACACACAGACAGACATTTCATCGAAAACGTGTCAGGATGACCCCAAACGTCGAGAAAAGTGAAAATTTCCTCCATCTGACACTTTTCATTTTCGGAGTCATTACAATAACTTCCTATCGAAAAGGTAATAATTGATCAAATGGAATGAAAAATTGAACTTTTTCCTGTTAATATTAGCTTTTTGACAAAATGTTATGGAACAGTTTCTATATGTCTAATTTCCTACCAAAAATATCTCTTATCATTTTTCCATCGTACTAGATATTCATGAGATAATTCTAAAAACCGGCAAAAAGATCGCGATTTTTCATTGTTTTTTCCCCCCAAAAATTGACTGTTTTTACTACCCTATGTTATTATTGCTTAGAGAAATTATAAAAAATAAATATTACTTATAAGTAGTACTTACCACCTTTTCTAAAACACTGAGAAAATTCCCTGCAACAAGTCTGTAAAATGAAACACAAAATAAAAACAATCTACTGAGCTCCAACAAAATGGAACAATGAATGATTTCATCTAAATTGCGTAAAATTTACGAAAAGTAGATGTAATCTATGAATTATGAAGATGAATAGAGAGATGTATGAGTCTGAAAAGTCAGTAAAAAAGTATTGAAAAAGGTGAAAATAAGTAATTGTTTGTGCAATTTGCTGCGCTATGCTTATTCCAAAACAAGGCACTATTTTTCATCCGCGGAGGCGCACTGCAGAACGGCAAGTTCGGGCGAGTTCGGCGCTGAAACCCGAAGGCAATTCTAATAAAAATCCGACTATATTCTGCCGCAGGGAGGCTCAGTGGTACCAACCTATTGATGATAAGTTCCCGGAAATTACGTTGGTCCTCTGATGTTTACTGGGAACGGGAAACGCGGTGAATTTCGAATCGTTTCGGATATGGTTGTGAGCATATACGGGAATTCTGTGATATTTATTAATGCCTCACGGTAAATAACTGTTTTAAGGATCGCCGAAAATCCATATGCAAACTTCATTAGAAATCCTTGAAAAATACCAGAACCACTTTTCAAAATTGACAAAAAGTGTCGAAAAATTTTATATCCAGACGATTACAATTCATATACAGAGGATGTCAATTGAAAACTGTCAATTACAAATTGACAATTAAAAATGGACAATTAGACATTGCGGATTGACAATTGAACAGTACGGATTGAAAATTGACAATTGAAAATTACCAGTTGAAGATGGACACTCGAAAATTGGCAAATAAAAATTGACTGTTAGAAAATGACCATTAGACATTGCGGATTGACAATTGAAAATTACGGATTGAAAATTGACAATTGGAATTCACCAAGTCAAGATGGACAATTGAAAATTCACCAATAAAAATTAACTGTTAAAAAATGACAATTAAACATTGCTGATCGACAACTGAAAATTACGGATGGAAAATTGACAATTGTAAATTTCCAATTGAAAATTGCGGATTGAAAATTGACAATTGGAATTTACCAAGTGAAGATGGACAATCGAAAATTGGCAAATAAAAATTGACAATTAAAAAATGACCATAAAAGATTGCTGATCGTCAACTGAAAATTACGGATGGAAAATTGACAATTGAAAATTGTCAATTGAACTTTGCCAATTGAAAATTACGGATGGAAAATTGTCAATGATAAATTCCTAATTGAAAATTGACAATTCAAAATTACCAGTTGAAGATGGACAATCGAAAATTGGCAAATAAAAATTGACAATTAAAAAATGACCATTAAACATTGCTGATCGACAACTAAAAATTACGGATGGAAAATTGACAATTGAAAATGGTCAATGATAAAATCCTAATTGAAAATTGACAATTCGAAATTATCAGTTGAAGATGGACAATCGAAAATTGGCAAATAAAAATTGATAAATAAAAATTGACTGTTTAAAAATGACCATTAAACATTGCGGATTGACAATTGAAAATTACGCATAGAAAATTGACAATTGAAAATTGCCAATTGAACATTATTTAATAAGATTATGGCCCAGAATTTGTTATTCGATGAAATTTATTTGTATATACTCCATATATATGGCAAATTAGCTTGAAAAATTGCACATAATAGTCCATTCAATCTAGGGTAATAATGGAGCAGTAAATGCAAGAGTATTGGCAATTTTTTTATGAAATGCATTAACACAACAATCTTTTAATGAATTACTAGTGCCTAACAAGTTTAACTAGAACCGAATTAACAAATTTAACTAAAGCCAAACAATGAAATTCATATTAAGCTAAACTCTTGTATAAACTATCGAGGTTAATTCAGACAAATATTAAAAGTAACTAAATGCACAGGATTTCGGAACAAACTATAATGAACCCATTTTGGAAATTTGACTTTTTTTGAAAGCTTTGAAATTTTAAGTTTTCAAAACTTCTGACGCTTGTGCTTTTTTAAAAACATTCAACTTCTATGTTTTTCTACAAATGTGTAGATTTTTAAAATTTATTTTCCGATTTATTCGGCAACAATTGCAAATATTTAAGTTTTTAAATTTTTTCGTTTATTTTTTGACAGCAGACTACTTTAACATTAAGCATTTCATGTCATTGTTTGATACGATGGTGATATTTGGTTGAAAACTTATAACTATTCCAACTAATTAAGGATTAAACATTTATCGTTTTGATTAGTATCTAAAAATAAAATTTGAAGATCCACATCCACGTCAGAAATGATGATTACGTGTAATAGTTTGCGCTGTCCATTGTACCTGAAACATCATGTTCATTAATATTCAGGACTGAAGGAAAAACAATTGTTATCTGAATTCATCGATTTATGCAATATTTGAATTGAATCTTTGAACTATTCAATATTTTATGAAATTAATTATTTGCAAATATAACTGGTGTGCGTGACGGAGAACTATCATGAGTTTTGAAATTTCTTGTATATTTGATTTGCCAAAATTTTCCAAAGGTAGGAGTTGTTAATAAAAAAAAAAAGGTAGGAGTTGTTAGGAATTTCTTTAAATTTTTGTAATTTTTTTTTAACCCTTTTGGTTTTTGACCGTTGGTGTTTATTGTTGAAATGTGAGGATTTATCAGATATATAGATATACTGGAAGAGTAAACCTATTTTAAGAAGTAGAAAATGTTTGGAAATTTTCGGAATCATTCTAATTTCTTTTTAATTTTTAAAATTTGCGGCCTTTTTGAAATGCTTTGAAATTCTTAGAATATTTGAAATTTTTGAAATTTTTCATTCTTTCGAAATTTCGGAAATGCTCCATATTTTGTTATTTGCAGAAAAAATTGAAGTTTTGATTTTTTTGGATTTTTTAAATGTTTGCAATTCTAGAAACTTTCAAATTTTTACATTTACATTATAATTTTTTTGGAAATTTTTTTAAAACAACAAAATTTTTGAAAATCCCATATGGGGCATTCGTTGTCAAACCGGCCACTCATTTTTTCGACCATCAGCGATTTCCTTCAAAAATTTTTCCCAGGTTCTGGGCATGGAAAAAACCATCCCTGATTTTTTTTAGAATTTTAGTACTCCTCTCTCTATTTTTTATAGGGGAATTTTGTTTTTTCACTACAACAACGAATAACTCCGGTTCTATGCGTCACAAAAAAAAAGTTCAAGACAAAAAAGTACGTCCTTTTTCTGAGCATCAACATAAAAATAACGTCACATATGGGAAACCAGTGCCAAACCCATTTTAGCGATAACAAAAACTAAAATATTTTTTTTCAACCTTTCGGACGCTCTCGATTTTTTTAATTTTTTTAATATGTTTTGTGTTGAGGTTTCAAGAGGTCACACAAAAATCTTCATCGTGGGACCTCGGAATTTGAATGCAATACGTTATTTTTCCCCCTATCGAATCTAATTAAATTGAATATTTCAACATTTTCAGCTTAATCTAAGCACAGAAGCCAATTCGTACTAATAACCGTTTTTGTAGAGCGTAATGAGTACTACAAAAAATATTCAATAACATTTTCCCGTATCTAGTTTCAAATCGGAGATAGGCATTGAAAATCCTTCTTCAAATTGAGTTATTCATCACGTGTTGGATGAAGAAAATCGAGTTAGTTTGAGGCGATTTTCTTTTTCTTTAAAATGCGATTTTTTTCCTAAGGAGTCAACACGTCAATCTAGGAAACGAAAACTAAGTAATTAATGATTAAAAAACGATTTCGTTAATGATTGTTTAAGATAGAAAGGTTTAAAAAATGGAGTTACTTTTTCAGTTGACATCTAAAATAAAGCTACCATAGGAAGTTGGCAGCTGTTGATCATTTACTCACATAACCATCCAAATAGTCTGTGCGAGGAATGAATTTTTGTTCTAAATATTGCTATCATACTCAATTTACGGAATATTACGATAAAAGTGTTAAATAATCCAATTTGAAGAAGGATTTTCAATGCATATCTCTGATTTGAAGCTAGATACGGGAAAATGTTATTAAATATTTTTTATAGTGCTCATTACGCTCTACAAAAACGGTTATTAGTAAGAATTGGCTTCTGTGCTTAGATTAAGGTGAAATATTCAATTTAATTAGATTCGATAGGGGAAAAAATAACGTATTGCATTCAAATTTCGAGGTCCCACGATGAAAATTTTTGTGTGACCTCTTGAAACCTCAACACAAAACATATCAAAAAATAAAAAAAATCGAGAGCGTCCGAAAGGTTGAAAAAAAAATATTTTAGTTTTTGTTATCGCTAAAATGGGGTTGGCACTGGTTTCCCATATGTGACGTTATTTTTATGTTGATGCTCAGAAAAAGGACGTATTTTTTTGTTTTGAACTTTTTTTTTGTGACGCATAGAACCGGAGTTATTTGTTGTTTGAGTGAAAAAACAAAATTCCCCTATAAAAAATAGAGAGAGGAGTACTAAAATTCTAAAAAAAATCAGGGATGGTTATTCCCATGCCCAGAACCTGGGAAAAAATTTTGAAGGAAATCGCTGATGGTCGAAAAAATGAGTGGCCGGTTTGACAAAGAATGCCCCATATATACTATGAGAAATTGAGAAGTTTGAAGGGTTCGAAAATTCAAATGATTTCAAAAATCAAAAAAACATTAAAAATTCAAAAAATTCTTGGAAATTTTCAACAACTTCAGACTGTTAACTTTGCCGCTTTGCCGGCCATTCTATATTTGCCGCTTTGCCGGCAAAACGACAAAATAAGAGTTGCCAACAGAAGTTTCTGTGTCGGCAAAATGCAATTTTGTCTCCAGCCTTAATTTTTGGAAAAGGACGTCTGGTTTAGGTTACAATGTATAGTAAGGAGATATATCAGTAAGGAGTTTTGCATACGTTCTTCAACACCCATGATACTACGAACAAAAACATAGAAATCTTTGGATCCTATTATGCGCTTCAGCACTCGTGAAGCACCCCTTCAGGTTCCTCTGCCAGTTGAATCTAAAAAGGGCAAGGAATGAAATTGAAGTAAAATTTCGATCCAAATCGATCGTATTTTAGAACTAATGATAGATAAAATGAGCATAATAAATTACCTGCGCATTGGCTCAGCAACTGCATTTAAATACTGGCAAAATCTTAACATTGAAGTGAAGAAAGTGTGCTTAAATAAATAGCTTCTGAAGTAAGTTATTGATGATATCTCTGTTCATTTCTGAGGGTAAAGATTGAGGGTTTTCTTCAGCACCAGAAAGTCATTCGTTTAAGGCAGCCGATGACAATTCTGGAATAATTTTCCATTGTTTTTTCTTCTTTAATATGATTGATTGACTCCCAATGTACATACGACTTGTTTTGTAGACATTCGCTGTCCGATGAGGTTTCCACCTCTCAAGGTAGACCCATGCCCTGGAGGTCCTTTATCTGCCAGCAGTCATACGAAAGCTGATAATCATTGGAGTTTCCCTGCCATTCTCCATTGTATAGGTTCCACACCATTTTCGCACGCCCATTTGATTAAGGTTTTGGAACGATTTTCCAAATAATTTTCAAACGTTCTTACCATGAACATTGAAGTATCCAAGCGATGAAAGATGATCTGAAGAGGCATTGAAACTTCATGGTCTTAGAATCAAACGGTGAATGCGTTGTTTTGCCAGGCTTGATGCAAACTTTGAACACAATGTAAACTCTTCCAATATGAATTGCGTTGAAGACGTCATCCGCATATTTTGTGAATCTGATCCATAGAAATGCATGTTCATCTGAGTTAAAGTCTAACCTAATAAATGACCGTAATTTTCTTCTTTCCAATACAATAGTTTCTTCCATTAATTCGGATTATTTTGTAAATTAGTAAGGAAAACAGATCGATGCAATAAATTAAATAAGAAGAGCATAGAGAAAATATTTGTACTCGATTAGCAAGCCAAACAATTAACGTGGCTCCTATATAATAATCACATAAATAAGCACTACTTCCAATTAGAAAATTATTATAAAGAGATAGTGGTAATGAGCACAATGCCAGAAGGGGAAATATTACTATTCAGTGTAACTGAAAATAGTTTTAGAAGTTACTATATTGTAGACTTGAGCGTATTCTGAGGTGTTAGTAAGCTTATTATAGAGAGTAAATTCATGCCGGTATTGTGAGATCATTTCATTAAGATTTTGGGTTTTCAATTCCTCGCAGCATAGAACATGATGCACTTGCCATTGGTTTCCGTCTTATTCGTTTCACAAGTATCAACAGTTGCTTTCTCATCAGTATCTCCATTAGCGATGCAGCCAGATCAATATCAACCAGATTTTTAGTAACTGCCGCTCTTTTAAAATGAGTATTGGTTTCATAAAAAATAGCTCAGTCATCTGGGTTATTTCTCTCTCCACTTGTGAGGCTCGGTCTTCTTTCATATTATTGTTCCACATTCGTCTACTTTGTCGTCTTTTTCTAGGATGCAGCGAATTGGGTTTTCTAAAAATAATAAGAATTAGTGATTTGACCAACAACATTCCAGACCTAATAATAAGAGAAGTCTTTGAGTGGAGGAAGGAAACAGACATTATCGTGGATGATAAGGGCTTACTTAATAGATCATTAATAATGGGACAATCACATGATAGGATGTAGGAAACTGAAAACACATATGAGAATAAAAAAAAGGGGGAACGCACCTTTTTAGCTTCGCTCCAGCTTGTTGACATACTTCCCCCATTCTTGGATGGATTTTCAGCTGTGAAGAATGCCATGTTTGCTCTCTTGCAGTGTTCATTGACCAAGAACTTGGCCAGCAGGGTGAACATTCTATGAGCCAAGCCAGAACCATGTAACGAGCACCTTATCCAGGTTGTATCTATGCAGGTGCGGAATAGGTGAAGAGTTGATGATTTTATCCTTGATTTGTGGATCCCTCCAACGATGTTTTGCGTGAACAGGGTTCTCGCTGATGACATTGCATATTTGAAATTGTTGGATGGTCTAACTTCAAAATCACCAGTATCAGCATCCGTAACATATTTGGCACAGTCTCCACATGATACTTTTAAACCTTGCAATATTATAAGGGGTAACTCATATGAGATACATTGAGTATCTTGCTCCATTTGTAGCAATAACTGAGATCCAATCTCGTCACTCACTTCGTCGTCACTTAGGTGAATCTCAGGTGGTGAATTGGGCCAATCGTCATCATTATCAGAGGAATTTTGATGCGACGTGCACCTCGTCTTCAACAGATGGGCAACACTCTTCCGAGTTCAACAGTGTCTCAAGATCAAGGAGCATTTTGCCATGATCTTTCTCACAATTAGAACACGGAGAATGTGGTGGGGCATGCCTGGAAAGAAGAAGTGTCCTCAACGCAGATTCAAAATGCAGACAAGTTGGATCGTCATTGGCTCCACAAAGCTGACGTATCAATCCGAATAAATTTTCAAGGGGATCCTCCATCGCTAATTTACGATATTTGGTCCATTTCTCAATGTGGTAGGATTTCACTGTGGGATTTTTTATAATTCCGTCCATCTTGTCCTTTGGACCATTAACGTAGTCAAAAAGATCGTTGATATCCTTAATGACTTCAGCTGTGCTCTCAACATCTGCGGTTTCTGAAGTTTCATCTCTGGAGAGGAGTTTCAAGCGATGACTAGTATTGTTGCTGTAGAGTTGAGCAGCGAACTTTACTCTCATTTTATCACTGCAGTGAGGAAATATGTGACTTTCTGTCAGTTTTTTATTCTGTATTTGGAGCGACTTTTCTATCTTGAAGAGTGCCACAACATCCGAATATTTTGCTTTGTCTTTCCACCCCACTCCATCTGCTGTCCAGGAAAATCGTACGCTGAACGACCCGGGTTTTGGCTTATCCACGAATCTAAAGGGCCCATGAAATTGCTGCGAAGACATTTTAATAGATGTGGCCAATCATAAATAGTGTATATTCTCTTACCTTTCCATAGAAAATGAGAATCACTACACGTACTCCGTTCATCGCAAAAGTGCTTCTTCAACTTATTTATGGCACCCCGATTTGTGGATTCTTGGTCACAGACGATGGCTTTGATTATCAAACCAGTGTCATCCACAGCATTCATTACCTCCTGCATCAGCGTGTACAGACGAGAGCTAGCCGTAGTTCCTTTACAAAAATAATACGCGATAAGTTGTGTGTACTGCACGTTGATGTCCTGCACCATGAACACCAAAGCATGATCAGCAACGAGAGAGGTTCTGCTTTGATCATCACCACCGTAATCCTCATAGCCAATTATGGCATCTGCTGTCTCACTGTACAGTATCCGCTCCTTTAGCTTCACTTCATCCATGGTGAGCAGGCAATGCTTGTCTTGGAAAGATAGACTCTGAGCGGTGGCAGTAATGTTCTTGAAGATTTGGGCGTTTATCCCTGTTTTCATGGGTAAAACTGCCTGGACCTTTCTCACCGTCCTGATTGACGGAAATGGTAGTAACTGCTGTAAAACCCCGTACGCTGCAGGCCCTCTTTTGAAGATTGAGAACGCCGTCAACTTGTTATCCATGGTCCACCGATATCCTCGTGCTTTTTTGTGCTCATTATTTAAATGGCTCTGCAAGATTTGTTTTAAGACCGGCAACGAAATGCTTTCAGAGCGTTTGTTGAGTCCTTAAGTTGTTGAATTATTAATTTCTGTCGATTCAGTTCGTTTTCCTGCTCCTGAATTCTCCCAATTAAACGGCTGTTCCGCGGAGTGATGGGCTCATTCTGCAAACCCACCTGGTCCATGCAGAGTCTTTTCGTGAGCTGCGTGGTCGCTACTATCTCCCAGGAATCCCAAACACATAAATTAATCCTAGCAACGAATTTTGCAATTTGAAATGAACTGAATGAGGATCCTAACATGACAAATGGGGAACTTCAGACACCGCTCTATAGTATGATCACACCTTTTTTTGGAATGACAATCACTAAAAATATGGCATGAAGACAATACCGGTCGCCATAGTATCCTAAGTGCATAGATTGATTTGTTTAAGACATTTAGGTTGGTTGATATACATCGATAGGGCGATGCCCCCCCTTCCGCAGTGTTAAGTAGCCCACAGAATCCTCATTCAACTTCAACCCCTAAAGTACGGGTTCCATTTGACGCCCTGCCCCCCTCAATCTCTCCCAAACATTGAGAAAGGTGCGCAGGTTTTGAAAAAAATAGCGTAGAGCCTTATACGACCATCACTTTAAACTTGCATTATTTGTCAAGTGCATAATTTTAAATCGCTGCCTTAACAGTAAAACCGCGTAAGTGCCAAACACTGATAATTGATTAAAATGTATAAATATAAAGTAAATGTGCAAGCACGTGCTGACAATTCTTTACTTTCTATCTAATGACTTATTTTGGCGTTTACACGCCTTTGTTATTAAAGTGAAATTTGAATTACACATTTAGCAAATAATCAAATCATAGGATGCAAAAGACAACCCGTACTTGAGGGGTAAAAAACATGACAAAACAATTACGGACTTGCGTCATTTTTCTACTTTCTATGCATGTACGAAATCCAATTGAGAAAACGAAATGTAATAAACAAAATGTGCATATGTCCAAAAATGTGGACAAATTTCTAGAAAAGAATATTTTTTTTATCCAAAATTATGGCCTTTAAAGGTCAAGGAATAATCATGTTTATCAAACCCATTTTGTGAGTTATATTTCATTTTCTTTATACCCCAACACATATCTACAAAAATTGCTGTTATTTGTACAAATTTCACATCAGTGATTTCACATTTGCAATCACTATGATGTCTCTTCAGCTTCTCCCAGTTCTTTGAGTAGTCGATGAATTTTCTCGACCACAGCGGTTTTTGTTTTACAGCATTCCGCAGTGAATATTCTACGCTGGTGCTCAACATCTTCACTTACAACAATTGTTAAGCCGAAATTTCTGTGCGTTTTTACTGCTGTAATGTCTATTAAAAATGGTGAATTAAGGATTATTGGTAAAATGATTACAATCAAGGTCACAATCAGAAAATCACCAAACAACTACATGCGTATGAGATAGCCAGTTTCGTTAACATATTTGAAGCAAGAGAATTAGTACCAGGCACAAATGTGAGAAATCACTGCAAAAGCATTGAACTGAAACATCACAGTGATTTCGTAAAGAGAAATGTATTTTTGCAATACTAAATCAATTGGATTTGATTACTGGGAAACAGCAAAGAACAAAAACAAAACTCCGAGCTTATACGAGGATCAACAGTAACTCTCGGAAGATGAAAGTGAGTGGATGCCGAGATAAAATAAACGATGCTTGACAATGATAAATTACCTGATACTCTTCGGAATTTTCGTTTTGGTTCTCGTTTAGGAGTAACTTGGCCTGAAGCTTCACCATGGCAGGATCCTTCTCCCCTTGTTTGGACAGTGGTTGAGATTTCAGTTGTCGGCTGGGGTATTGATACTTCTGGTGACTGGATTTCAGGACATTCATCTGTTTGAAGGCATCCAATCAGAATAGATCAATACTCTTAAATGAAGTATCCAGTTAACAAATGCAACCGAATCATGTTCAGGAAATTGACATACTTCGTTACAGCATAAATTTCATACGTAAAATCAACTATAACACAACAAAAGAAACAAGAAGGTATAATTACCTAAATCCTGATGCACAATTCGCTGCGGTTTAGGTGCCATCAGGACCTTCTCCTTGGATATCTTTGGCTGACTATCAAAAGCAACCCCGGGAGCTGGTGCGTCATCTACTAATACGTTTGCTAGTGGAAGGCGGGGAGATACATCTTCTAAAATTACAGAAATACCCAATGAGGTACAATAATGTGGTTGCAAAATATGAATGAGAAAGAAAACATGGGGGGAATTCAAAAATTCGCAAAAAATTCCAAATTGTTTAATTTCAAAATTTAGAAATTTTAAAGATTTAAAAATGAAAAAAACTAAAGTTAAAATTTTGGAATTTTTACCTAAAATTCACAAGTTTAAAAAATTATAAGTTTCCAAAGTTTAAAAATGAGAAAGTTGAAGCATTTAAAATTTTAAAAAATTAAAAAATTGAAACTTATTCAACTTTATAATTATTGAAATTTTTTAATTAATATTTTTGTTTCCAATTTGAACTTGAAAAAAATTAACAATTCAGCAATTCCTAGGAAATAAAAAGTTGACCAATTGGAAAATTGAAAAAATTAGAAATTTAACAATTAGGACATGATAAAATTTGTATATTATAAAAAAGTCAACCTTTGAAAATATTAAAATTTCCAAATTTTGAAACTTAAAATTTCAAAAATTAGAAGATCAGAAAATTAGAACGTTACAAAATTGAACAATTGTCAAATTTGGAAGGATGCAAATTTAAAAATTTTGAAATTTAAAGTTGAAATTTGTTTTTAAAAACTGTAATACTTCGACGATTGAAAAATTGAAAAACTTGAGAATTCTTAAATTTAAAAAGTTGAAAATTTAAAACTGCAAAAATTAAGGTTTTTTAAAATTTGGAATTTTGAAAAGTGAACAATTTAAAAATTCGAAAGTTTGAAAATTTTAAACCTTTAAAAACTCAAAATTTCAACTGAAATAATTAAAAATTGAAGAATTTCAAAATTTAAGAGTTATTACGCTTGAAAAAACATTACAAATGTCAAATATAAGTTATGTATGCCACCCCTATAGTCGCATTTACATACCTACATACCTACATTCATTATCCATCTAGAGAGATTTGCTAAAGAGTTCCCGCTCTGGACAGTAGCAGCAATTCCTGACCCTGGGGGACATTCATCCACCGCATTTCAAGAGAGGTCCTTTGGCCATCTACGGAGACGGATTATCTGGAGCATGAAGCCTGTTGCAGCCCATTATTAAAAAAAAAACACCAGGATCCTTCCACCTGTTGCTGAGCTGCAAAGACTAGCCTCCTCGCAGGCGGTATCATCGACTCCACAGGCGATTCCTCTATTCAGGGAAGTAGGGGCTGATGGGCTTGTCAATGACGTTCTTCCAGAGATGAAGTGCCATTTACAACAGACATCTCCGGAACAAATTTTTATTGCTGATGATTGCGACGTAAAAACTGAACCTTGGAGAGGTCTGGAAAATATCAAGAGGATTATCGTCGACAGTAGCAGTTTTGACGAAGGCGATAACCATATGCGTCAAGTTCCTCGTATTCCTGACGAGAATTATGTTGGAGATTCCAGTACCAATCCTCCCAGTTACCTATGTGAACCAGGAGATCTGTTTGGTAATGGCAAACCAGAGATTGATATGAACGGTTCGAAACTTGAGACAGTGGATTTTCCTACTTTCGATTCGTCATCTGTGCTTGACACTCCGCAATTCAATAGCACAATATGTTCGGAGGCCAAGTTTATTGAACAAGAAAATCGTGGTCAGAATGATGAAACTGCAGAAACAAAAAGTACATTCAAAGAATTGGTCAGTAAGGCAGGTGTCAAAGGGATAGTCAGCGGAGTTAGGGAACCAAGTTATGCGAACAGCAGCATTGAATTGGAAAGTGACAGCAGTGGCATGTTATTAAAAAAATTTAAGGCGAAGCTTGGTAGCCACATCAACCGTGTGGCGAAATTGGGACATCACTTCCAACTTTGTCCGGAAATCAAATTTCTGAATCATGCGGAAGGAAACCGTAAGAAAGGGTTTCTTCTTAGGAATGGTTCCACTGGTTTGAAGCCAATCAGTTGGGAATTATGGAGTATTTGTATGCAAATATTGTGGGTTGGACAGTATTATTCACATTCTCCAATTCGCAGCATTGCATTTTCCAAGGTATTTGGTATTCATCCAGTTCTCTAAGCAGAATACGATAAAATTTCTCCTACGATTTGGAGCTGGGTGCCACTGAAGACATTTATGCTGAACGGTTACAAATTCTCCGGATTTTTTATTCTATTGAAAAACCTGCTGATGCGACGATACTTACAGGTTATACATTAATCGCGGAGGACTGGATCACTAAAATTTGGAGTCCGTGCCTTACCCTGGGGCCCAGTGCTACTCGAATTAAGACTTGCAGTAATTACAGTTGTCCCGTGGTCCATGAAAAAGTGTTGTTTTTATGTACTCGTGAGAGGATCATAAAAGCCCGAGTCGAACTTTTGAACCTCATTCTAGCCTCAATATTCTCATTTTGCCCTCATAGACCTCAAATTTGAGGTTGAAATGAGATCGAAACAATTTTTCAGCCTCAATAGCCTCACGGAACAAAATCTCAGCCTGTTTTTGACCTCTTCAGTCTCTTTAGCCTCACTTAGACCTCTTGAACCTCAACAACCAAAGGAGCCGCTGCTTCATTCGAATTTGATAAAGAAAATACGAAAATAATAATATCATGGAAAGTCAAAGGGCAAAATTCATGTAGTTTTAGTATGTGAACATTCTTTATTTGGAACTTTCCGAGCTCTGGCCGTTTGGACACAAAATAGCTACAGTAGAGCTCCCTTTATTTTCTGAGCTCGGGGGGTGACCTTGAAGCAATTTCGTGGAAAAAAAATTAAGGAAGCCCCCCACTCTGCCCACTGGTTGGTTGGCGTGGTGGGGGTTGTCGGAAGCGGAAGGGGAAATAAGTGCAAAAGTAAACGGACGATGTATCAAGTAAATAGGTTATGTTTCATGAATGCTCGGTCCCACTATTGAGACGCTGCGCAGTCTGGAGCGCATGACGTCGAAAACAAGGATAGACAAAGTACGGGGAGTGGGAGAACGTTTTTGAGGGGAGTACAGCGAAAATAAAGGAAGCGGAAAATTAAGGGAGCTCTACTGTATACACAAAAAAAAATGTTGTGAACAAATAGAACCGATCTTAATTTGCAAAAACTGACTCGAGACTCGCATCTAGAAACCTCCAAAATGAATTTCAACAATTAAATCTGCTAGATATTATAGTCGAGAAAAAAGTCCTTATTCTACGGTTTTTTAGTCTAATTGCAACTTCAATTTTTTTCCGTGGCATAAAATTTATTCTTTTATTTCAGACATCATCCAATTGTTGAATTGTTGAATATCAAAAGTTTTAAAAATATTTCACGGGGGAATTCCCGAGGAAGGGGGAAAACACGCTGGCATGATGCACTATAATATTGAGGGGGTAAGCTCCATTTTCTTCGGAAAAATGCAGATATACCTGGAGGTATATTTTATTACCCGACAACATGTGGCGAGCAGGCCTTCTTCGCCAGAGTTTTGGTGCTCACTATTCTGTCACTCAGGTCAATTTTTTTTTCACTGTACTTTTACCCATTGCTATCCTTTTTCATCTCCCTCAACTCTTGGGGTGCCAGTCTGTCTCTGCCATTTCCCTGGTGACCACCAACGAAGTAACAGCAAAAATTATATGCGAGGGAAATTTGAGTGAAATTTGAGGGAAAATTTGAATAACGTTTTTCAGAGTTTTTTTTACAATATATCAACGGCGAAGTGTTTATTTTTAAACAATGGCGCAGGACCCACCCAAAGTGACTAGACCGAAAACAGTGCATTAGTTTGGTGGATAGATACCCCGTTTAGCGACGTAATACCCATCTACAGGCTCGGCGTCAATGCGAAAACAGTTGGTGCTACAGTGACACTTCCTTGGAAAGACAGGAACTGGCATAAAGTGAACTGCTGAATCGAATATTATCAATATGTAACAAAGATTATTATATTTACAAGTTACATTCTCTAGAGAATATATGATACGGAAATACTCCAAAAGTGTTGCAATTTATGAAGAGTTTATCGGTATTACGTTGTCCATCTATATTAAATATCTAAAATAAATATATCCCACCTAATCAAACTGTCCATAGCTAATTAATCATTTTTCCAGCAATTTTCCACCCACAATATCCAAATTATGATCCATATTGAGGCTCACTGAGGCTATTGAGGCTGTTGAGGCTATTGAGGTTCATTTTCGATCTATCTTAAATTTAATTTAATAAATGCCTTCAGACGGGGAGGCGGTGGTTATTGATCGAATTTGAGAATGGAAAGTCTCTATATGCCCGGTAGCTTAGTTGGAAAAGTGCCCGGCGCGATCCTGGGAGTCTCGGGTTCGAATCCCGACTGGGACCATCGGGATTTTTTTCTCTTAAATTTTCGATCTATCTTCAATTAAAATTTTTTTTTTTCCAAAAAAACCGAAATTTTATATTGAGGTTTGAGGTCTAAGAGGTTATTCTGAGGTTATAAAAATAGCCTCATTTCAATCTCTTGACTCGCAAAAGGGAAATAAGTACCATTTTGAGGCTCATTTGAGAGTAAAATTTCAATGTATTTTCCCGACCCATGAACCTCATTTCAGCCTCATTGACCTCAGTTTGAACCTCAAAATGAGGCTAGAATGAGGCTCAAAAGTGCGACTCGGGAGCACAGGGGTTTTAACAGGGACTGCAGAAATCATTGCAATTTCACCCTCTTATTTCAAACATCTCATGCAAAAGAAAAGGGTGCACAGGTTTGGTCACTGAGAAAACTCGTCGCAACGAGCACATATTCTTAGATGTCGATATGAGGGCAAAGAGGGTAAATTTAAAAAATTCCGCCAAATTATGGTATCGTGTATAAATGGGTTTGAGACTCTCGTGAGTAAGTCAACCATTATGTGGTACCAAAATAATGATTCCTTTAGTGGAGGTAAAAAACTAAAATACAAAAAAGATGCAATCAGGCTTAAACCCCAATTTCTGGGCGGTTGGAAAAGTGGGGTACAATAGGACGGTTGTGCCAAACTGAACGTAGGCACTAATGGGACAGCTTTCGACCCATCTCGGCTGCTTTACTTTTACTATACTTTCTTATTACTGCATTCGAACTCTTTTATTATTTCAACCCGAAATTCAATTTCTCCATCTTAGTAAATACATGATTCCTCCTAAAATTTCTCGTAAATTTAAAGAAAAACATTCCAAAATTTTGAGACCCCCCTCCCCCGTTTTGCTTAAAAACACTAATAAATATTTACAATATGCTTTTCTTGTCGAAATATGATGAAAATTGTTTAGTGAGTTTTTTCGTAAATACTCACAAAAGTTCTACAAAAAAAGAATACATTTTGCTGTTTTAGCCAATCATTTATGAGCAAAATCTAAATAAAAAAAAGTGAAACATCTTGAAATTCTTAGCAACGGACGATGGAGGTCGATTTAAGTTCAAAACACTGAACAGCTGATTGTGGTGATGGCAGAAGTGCCGGGGTGTGGGGGTCGGAGGGTAATTACTGATGTTGAAAAATAATTATTTCTGCATTGTTTAACTTTGCCCCAATAAAATAATGTGGACAGATGAAGTCCCTAAATGATTTTGCATCCATTAGGCTAGGTCTAAAGTTCTTTTAATTATTGGTTTGTCCACTATGAGCTACAATTTAAATAATTCACATAAAATTACATGATTTTTCCTAAGTGTTGACAATGTTTTCCTAATACATACATACATACATATATACATACACGCATACCTATATACATGCATACATATACATGCACACATAGATACATTTCAAGACCCTCGATAGGTTCGCATCCGGCCTCCGGAGCCTCCTTCACATGTGGAACTATTTTTTCTCATGAATTCCAACCGATAGCAGCTACATTCCGTGTATGCTGTCAGTGGTACCCATAAAATGAGACCCCAAGGCCAGACGGGAACCTAACCCACGTGCAGAGGGGGGGGGAGGCCCATCACAGGCGCCCGCCATCGTAGGACAGGGGTTTCTGGAGGTTTACCCTGTGGTCAGAAAGAAGATGCGCTAAGTGGCGAAAGTCGGGCCCAGCCGGATGGGTGTCCGGTAGTCCCTGTGTGGCTACCACGGGGAGTACAAGACAGAGGGATGGTGAAAAAAAAATACATATAGACTCACCTCAAATTTTGTCCGGTGGATGAAATTCGATTCCTTAAATGTGAATAACTGATGATACGAATTTTCTTCTTCCCAAAAAGAATCCAGTGATGTCTCGGAGACTCAGCGTGATGGCAAAGGAATTTTCATATGATTCCTAGTTCGGCAAGATTAAAAATAAAAATCATCTTCATTTCAGTCCGATGTTGCGTGGAATTTCTCATTACGAGATTTAATTAGTAATAAATTCTGTCCATCTGCTGCCGAACGGGAAGTACCAGAACGAATAACTTCCGGTAGGATAAAACAGCACTGTCGCCTTATCGACAGCCATTGGGACAGTTTTAATTAATTTCTTAAATGAACGAGATGCCTTTTCTTCGGAAAGTGCATTAAATAGTCTACATACAATTTAGACTTGTTAAATTAAGAGTTGAGGAATTGTTCAACTATTTTCGCTAATTTATTGGAAGTTTCGAGAGATACGGAAGAGGTGTCGCTACTTGTGCGATTTGAGATTTTCCAAATAGTTTTTACAATGTTTAAAATATTTGTCTATTCACAAAATTGCTCTATAAGTATTCAGGCTTTGCAAGATCGAGAAATTTCTTCCTGATCCATTTGAAGCTTGAGTTTTTTTATTTTTTCCTAATTCGAAATTTTCAGCTTTTTTAAAAGTATGAACACATTGAAAATTTGTGGAATTCGTAAAAATTAATAGCCTTATGAAAGTCCGTCAAACTATCGACAATCCCCTAAAATCGTGGCAATTTCTGAAGATTTTGGATTTTGTTACTAAAAATGTTGGGATGTCATTAATAAAAAAAATTGAACAATTTGTAGAGACCTTCAAGTGAGGCTGGGAAGTGGCTTATGTCCATCACTGGACCCGTTTCGGCGGATGGGGACCAGATGTCGCTAGTGGTACCATTTCAGGAGCGCAAGATGCGATTTCCAACTTACAACTTCCGCACTTTTTTCAATTTTCCAAATTTTCCACATACGTAAAATTCCATTTTTGTTCAATTCCTAAAATTTCGAATGTTTCTTAGATTTTGAAATTTGTTACATTGTGAGGGAAAACTTCGTAGAAAAGAAAATCAATGTGACATGTGAAAGCTATACATTCTTAAAATATTCAAACTATTCTTGAGATTCCATCCAGAATTTCTGGCCCGAACTGAAAATTACAGAATTTTTCATGGTTGTGCTGCAGACTAAACTAAACGAATAATTAATTTTTAAACATATGCGCAAGAGCATCTTCATTGTTTTCAGCTGTCAGACGGAGTACGGCACTTTCATCATGATGCGAGCTCTCAAAGGTTCAGAGTAACCCTTGAGAGAAAAATTTCGAAAATGTTTTTTCTCCCAAGAACAGATTTTTTCCCCTGCGAGCCGCGTATTTTCTATTTTTTCCAGTAATGAAAAACCGATTGTGCCGAAATAGGCTTGCGTCTGTTCGTGACGTGCAATCGAGTCTTCCCTTCCGCATAGTTTGTTCTCCCCATTAACTCACCTCCCACTCACTTGTCCTCTCTCGGTTCAACTTTTAACCCTAGCATCCTGTGGGCCATTTCCGCCTGACCTTTTATGTCAGGCGACATTGGTCACCACGGGCTCTCCTCCGACAGTCGCTTTTTGACCATTCTAATAGTCCTCGCGCTATGACCCTTTTGATCCTCCCCCATCAAGGAAGTATATGTTGAAACAACATGTGTTCAATATGCCTTATGGATTATTACAGCAGGAAATATGTTATCTATAGGTAACAGACAAGTATATGTGACAATATGAGGCGTTCCACGTGACATCGGCCGAGTTGAAGCCCCTGGTGCCCAATCTTTCAAATAAAATTTATGTCACATTATCACTTACACCCCCCCCCCCCCACCCGCCCACCCACCCACTCGCCCGTACACCCACCCACCCAGCCCCCCATACACCCACCCATCCGTCCACACACCCACCCACCCATACACACACACACACACATTCACGGACACACACATTGATTCTTTTGAAACTCGCATTTTTCGACTTTTAACCGTATTAACACCTTGAAAATTTGCAATTTTTTTAGAAATGTAGGATTTTCTGAAAATTTTCCTTGCAAGTGGATGAGACCGCGAATAATCCGACTAAAGTGTAAGCGGTCTGCGGTAGGAGAGATCACCGAGTGTAACGGACGTGGGTCAACCTACCTCACCCTCTACCACCCACAAATGAGGCCAATCCTATTCGTCTGTGCATGTCAGACCGTTGAAACACACCGTCGTGAACCAGTAAAAACATGACGCAAAGGTCGGACGTCACCCGTCAGTGGTTGAGGGTACAGGCATATCAGACCGCAAAAATGGGGAAAATTAACGGGAAAAAATATTTCCCATTCTTGGTCACCAAGGCGTCGATTTTTCTGTAATTCTCCAAAGGATTGAAATCTCTAAAGATCAGGAAACTTTGGAGCTTTTGGATTGTTTTTACAATTTTTGACCAGTGTCAATCTTCCAATTTTCGTGCTTTCAGATTTTTTTTTTAATTTCAAAACTTTGAAGTTGCCATTCTCCACAGAGAAGGTGAAAAAATTTTTTTTTAATTCAAATTTTGTAACCTGTGTACAGAGGAGAAGTTTGCATACACACACACACACACACACACACACATATATGCACATGTTTTCACACACGCACACGAATCTGGATCAAAATACCTCCATATTGAGAATGCAAGAAGACGGATATTCTTGTGGGAACACACACACACACACACACACACACATATATGTACTTGGAAGTTCTCGTCGAAATGGGGGCGAGTGTACCAACTCAAAGTAAATTTCATGTACCAATATGGTGCAGGATGAGCGAGGGGGTAGCCAGTGCTTCAAGTAACACACCAATAGAGAGACACTAGTCCCAGACGCGCCCAGTGATTATTAATTATGTCTTTGCCATCCCTCACAGCCATATGTCGGCAGTTGGCCCGAAATCCTGCATGATTCGTCTGCAGAAACAGTGCTGCATGTATTTACCTCCAAATTCAGTGTAACGGGTCCCTTTGATAACGGCTTGTTTGGATTGGTATACGCATCGAATTACTTCTACGTAGAAACAAATCTTAGTAACGAGTCTCCAAAAAGCTCGAACCCTTCTTTTTGAGAATATGAGAAATGGTGTACGGAATGAAAACCGAACTAGCGTTAATAAGTGTGACCCATCAGGGTTCTCATCAAAAGTTCCCGATTTTTTCTCAATATACTCACTTACGCACAGAGAGACACAGACAGACAGAGACAGACACAGACAGGCAGAGACAGACAGAGACAGACGGAGACAGACAGAGACAGATAGAGATAGATAGAGACAGGCAGAGACAGACAGAGACAGATAGAGACAGATAGAGACAGACAGAGACAGACACAGACATAGACACTGTATAATGTAAGGTTCGCGAAACGGTGCGGTAACACTGAAAATTTACGTTGCATTAGAGAGAACCTAAAAAATTTAATTTTCTAAATTTTCTCATTAAAGGTTGACACCTCACCTGTTGATTACGTAACGCGCAATCTAATATCATCCAATTACCAATCTCTGTTCTCCACTCCCTTTCAAATTATAGTAAATAGCAGATGGTGTCATCGAATTCTAGAATTGTTGGGAGCACCAGTATTGGTACACTGTCGTAAAAGTTTTCACTGTACGAAGTACAAGAGAAAAAAAAAAAGGTAGAGCAAAGTGGTAGGGAATAAAAAGGCCAACAGTTGGATTTGAAATTATTTTCAGACAAAACTTTTATCCAATATTCGGCGTGTACCATCTGCCGACTAGCTGGCGACAATGTCGCAAAATCGTTTGCTAGAAATTCGGGCTGCTACTACTGCGTAGATGCCAATTCTGTAGCACATACGTAGTGCACTGGGCTTAATTATGTGTAATTAAATTTCACGAGTTGCAGATTCACGTTTCGAGGGTGATATAGTACGGAACTTTGATTATTATTCTTCTAGAATCGAGAAGGCACGTAATTATGTGAACTTGTCATGTGAAAAATTCAAATGTTCTCATAATTTAATACATTTTAGCAATTCGGGAAAGTTCATTATTAGCAAGTAACTTTTAAGAGTCAACTAGAAACTGTCGATCGATCATGAAATGTGCAAAATAAAAATTATGGAAGCGGGATGTGACCCTTAGTGAATGAAACCATGTGAAAGAAAAATACCGATTCCTTTGGCGCCAAGATTTGATTATGATCTCCGGTAGTACTTACCACCGGAAATACGGGAAAATTGGAAAAAGAATCAATTGCACTACATTGATGAGATACAGTGTACTAACCGCAGCTGAGTGGCGAGGGGGGGGCCAAGGGGGACCACCCAGTCAAAATATGCACTGGGCGCCTCGGAGTGGCGGGGGGGGGGGGAGAGGGTTCCGAGGAGGACCACCACCCCAGAATGTGTACTAACGGGACCCGAGTGGGGAGTAGGGTAAGGGGAGTATCGAGGGGGACCACCCCCCCCCCCGCCCCCTCGGCCCTCCACCACAAAGTGAACTAACCACACTCGAGTGGTGGTGGGGCAAGGGGGGTTTCGAGGGGGGGGGCACCACCCCAAAATGTGCACTGTCTGCTCCCAAGAGGTGGGGGGGGGGGCACCACCGCTAAATGTGTACCATTATGAAATCTTGGCGCCAAAGGGCTTGGTAGCTTGTCGACAGCAGCATTCATATCCCGTGATTGGAACGTTGAAAAATCTTTAATTTTTACGAATACAAAATTTTTTAAGGCTTCTGCAAGAAGGCGAAAAAAAACTTGGAACATAATGTCATGGAAATACTTGTTCGGAAAACACACATTCGGTTGTGATATAACACAGTTTCCCATTCGTGTTGATGGCTATTCGCGATCTCGTGAAACAAGGTGTCAACGACGCGGGGGTGAGAGGTGAAATAAAATTCTTCAATCGAAGTTATTTTCCGCCCCCTTTTCTCTGAGTGTTTCTTCTACGTCTTGTTATGGTAAACATTACAGAATTTGAACATGGAAAATAATTCGAAATCGTAAATTGTTTAAACATGTCTAAATGTACAGACAATTGGCCAAATTGAAAAATTTACAGATTTGACAAATTTCCCAAATCTTCCAATATTTCCCAAATTTTCAGAATTCTTCAAATTTTAAGATTTTTTGAATCTTCAGAATTTTTAAAATTTTCAAAATTTTTAAAATTTTTAACTTTTTCAAATTTCTAAATTTTTTTAATTGTCCAAAATGTTTTAAATGTCCAAAATTTGTTAAATTTTTTAAATTTTGCATATTTTTAAAATTTATTTCAATTTCTGGAATGTTTTGAATTCTCAAAAGTTTGAAACTCTTTAAAATTTAAAAATTTTTTAGAATCTCAAAAACTCAAAATATCCAAAATTTTAAGGCACTTCGAGTCCGGACTGCAGCAGTCCGGAAACTAGTTATATGTGCAGAAACACACATGTCCCCATTCGTGTTTATGGCCTTTCGCGATCTCGATGTAAAAGAAGGTGTGAGTGATGAAATAAAAGACATTTACCCTCCAAATTTTCCACACATTCGTACTGAAACCGCCACTCCAAAAATCTATGATTCTCCAAATAATAAAAAAAAGAAAATTCCAAAAATCTCCAAAATAATTGTCGTCCAATACTCCCGAACATTTTACACTTTGAAAATTTTCGAAAAAAAATTCCCGAAAAAAAATCCTATCCCCAGAATTCCAAAAAGTTGAAAAACCGTCATTCGAGCTTCACCCCATATCCCCATTCGTGTTTACACCTTTTCGCGATCTTCCATGAAACAACGTGTGAGTGATGAAATAAAACTCCCCAATCCAAGTCATTCCCCGCCATTTTTTCTCCGATTTTTTTTTATAAATCCTGTCGCGTGTCCTGACGATCCGCGCTCGCCAAGGCTCGTAAAGGCCGGATGGCAGAAGTGAGTGGGTGGCCGTAGGAGTGGCGGGGGGGGGGGGGGGCGGAGGGCCGAGATAAGCGCGGATACAAGCCTGCCGTAAAACGCGGCCGAGAAATAAAAAGCTCGTTCCTCGGGCACCTAGGGGGCGCACAGGATCGTTTCGCAATGGAGGATTACTTCTTCCAACATTTCTCATCCCCTTCGACATAAAGAAATGGATGTGGCGGGGGTGGGTGGGTGGGGGGGGGGGTTAAAAAAACGATGCACTTCACACGCATTATACTTTTCTTACGTTCATATTTTTTCCCCGAGTTCAATGCAGTGGAAAATCGATACGAGAAGAAAAGCAGTTTGGTAGCGAGCAGCGAGAGTTATGATGCATATAGTTCGCATTTTACTGGGGTAGTAGTACACGTTATATTGGGTTGCATGCCAAAACTTTGCCCTCATAAGTCCCCTGTCAAGATTTTTTTTAAAGCGTTTAATTTTAGAAATTTTGGAAGTCCAAAATGATTGAATGAGCGGGGAATGGAGCATTTTGTCCGCAGCTTCCGGTGCCTCATGATGCCCCTAACCCATTGTGCCCCACTTGTTTTCTACAACATCCAAAACTTTGAAAATGGAACCATTGCACCGTGGGTCTTGGGAAAGTTTTTCCCTGGATAAAAATGCTGCGGAGAATCCCTCGCGGTTTTAGTGACTCTGCAGAACTTGCCTCAATTTTGGAAGAAGTTTATATCCATAAGCAGAGATTGTTAATTACTCCTCTCAGCCCGACCCTTTTTTCCCCAAGCCAACATTGTTTGCAACTCCATTTTATTTCTCAGCACTCGTACGTGCGTTACAAGTCCATTGGTGATAAAAAATTATTTACGATCCCCCCCCTCCATACTGGACCCCGCAGCATACCCCCCCCCCCCCCGCTGCCCCCACCTCTACTGAAACTATAAAAACTTTGGTATAAAGTCGTAGTTTACAGTCTGCTAAATGCAACGCCATGAAACGATTCCATGTATGCGTGTTCCACGTGTACGTGTTTTCCGAGGAATTAGGAGTCGCAAACAAAAAAAAATTGAGATTTTTTTTTGGTTAATTCCGTACACGTTTTTTGAGGCATTGGAATTTTGGGATTTTCTCAATTCGTGAAATTTTTGAAATGTTTGAAATTTTTGAACTTTTTGAGATTTTTGGGGTTTTTGAAATTTTTAAAATTTTTGAAATTTTTGAAATTTTCAAAATTTTTGAAATTTTTGAAATTCTTGAAATTTTTGAAATTTTTGGAATTTTTGAAATTTTTGAAAGTTTTGAAATTTTTCTTTCCCATTACTTCAAGCAAGAGTATTCCCATAGGAAAAAATGGAATCCGACAAAATGTTTTTCGCATAAAATCTTGACGATGATAAATGACTAGAGTCGTAAATTTGTTATTAAAAAATTGAATTGAATTGAAAACTGTTAGTTCATCAAGGATTGGGAGATATTTCTTGATATGGAGTTGAATTTATTGGTAACTGTAATTCCGCGGAACATGCACTTGAATTCGTATACCCTCGATTAATTTACGAATTGAGTTTCATTTTGCATATTCCATTTCCATTGAATTTGCAATGGATTAATTGTTTACGGAGAAGCAGCTCTTGAAATTTTATACCAATTGTTTTCCATTGGATATTTCGATATTTAGCTTTTATTTCAAGTTCACTGAATCACAAACAAAAACAGATTTATTGTACGATATGTGGTAATAATTCGCAAACACATATACACACAAATATACCCACCCACCCTCGCACACTCGGGATGGGGCTTTGGTATGGACGGGGCTTTGGTGTACCCATTACTTATAAGGTTTTTTAGAAGTCATTTTTCCTTATATCGAGTCATCATGTAAATAATCACAAATATCTGTAATAATGAAAAATTAGGTTACACTTCTTTCAAATTAGATATAAAGCCAACGGCTGGTGATCTAGAACGTAGTACTTAAGATATTAATACTGTATATAGTATGTATATATGACAAATGTTAATAAACAATTTTCAAGTCAAGTCAAGGCTTTGGCGTAATGGTAATAGGAGCCTATCTGCCTACTACTCCAAAGGCCCTAGGTTCGCGCCCGGCCGCCGGAGAATATTTTTCAAAAATATTTTCTCATGGATTCCGACCGACGCAGGAACGTTCCGTGTGTGCTATCGGCGGTATCCATAAAATGAGGCCGCCCGGCCGAGTGGGAACCTAATCCGACGCAGGGAGGGGGGGGGGGGGTGGGTTCCATCATAAGCGCCGGCCATCGTAGCACAGGGGTTTCTGCAGGTTTACCCTGTGTTTAGAAATACGATCGCCTAAAATAGCGAAAGTCGGCCCCAGCCGCATGAGTGGGTGTTCGGTACGCCCCCTGAAGGAATGCTCAACGGCCGCTACCCGGGGCATACAAATGAGAGGGACGGAGAAAAAAAACACTCATACACACAGACAAAAAAACTCACGCGACATATAAGGATACGATAACACTGTTCTAGGACTAGGCCCCCAATCGAAACGTGGTAGCGGCTCAGGCTACTTGGTCATTTTAACGCCATATGAGAATTACCGTAAAAATTACAGTAGTCCGTGTGAATACACACCCGCCAATTTTTACCTCACTGTAGGGTTACTTGCGCTGCCATTGCTCGAGCCATTATGCTTTCAGTAGGTATAAATATTGGTTTGGGCGTTTCATGAATATGCATCTGCGGGGATACGGCAAGATGCTCGGCAGGGGCAGGGCAGGGGGGGGGGAGGGTTTGTGAGCATAATCCGTGTTGCCCAGCCCCGGTCAGCTCTCCACCTCGTTGAGTTAAGTGTATAATATCGTCTGGCACGAGTGACTATACCAGAGTACACTGCGCTCCCCTTTCGCGTTTCCACTCTCATGTGTCCCCGGTGTCCTGAAATTTGCAAACATTAACTAAGCTCATTTTTTGTAAACTTTTGTACCCTCCCTACCCACATACGACGATGAAAATATCGGGTGTGGGACACTTCTGAAGGCAAGACAACGAGATTATTTGGAATTGGGGAATTTTGCAAAATCTGAAATTGTAAAATTTTTGAGCGCTTTTCAAAAATTTTCAAAATTTGAAAATTTCAGCAAAACCAAACTTTCAAAGGGAAATCAAATTCAGGAAACTTAGTTTTTGGACTTGATGTTATTTGATTTTTTTATTCATTTGCTTTCAATTTGACAAATTGGAAAAACATTTCCGACTTTGAATTATGCATTTTCAGCTTTAATGCACTTAGTTAAGTTAAGTTGCTTACTGAATTGGTGACTAAAACGGTACAACATTAGTCTAACAGGGTCGTTCGCTGTTGCTCTTATTGAATGAAGCATTAGAGCATTGCATATATATAGACATCTCTCCACCTATGGGCGATTCCATGCCAATTCGACCAACATTTCCAAACTGCAACTTCGATTTTTTGGAAAATTTTATATCTACTACTACTGGTTAGGATTAACTACAATTTTTTTCAATTTTTTTTCATCAAACCATTGGCAAGATATGAATTTTTCAAAATCCCATTTTTGAAAAATGCATCTTTAAAAAAAAAATCATAACTTTGGTAACGATGAACGTTTTTTTTGTTTTTTCTTCTTCAAAATTCTCGTTTTTAAATGTATTTTTCGATTTGGGCGTGAAAATGGAGTTGGGTCTCTATTATGGGGATATTTTCACTTTTTAAAGATAAATCATGAGTTTTGGGAATGTATGACTGCATCGATTTTGGTTGATTTTTATATAGAACAAATCAGAAAAACAATCAGGCCCTTTATCAGAAAGTTAAGAATTCCCAAATTGGAACCTAGCAAGAAATTAAGAAATTCATAAAATTTAAAAATTAGCAAAAGTGACATTACCTTCGACCATTTCGAAATTGAAATAATTTGACGGTTGAAACTTCCCTATGAGCATTGCATCACCATTTGAATACCGGGAAAGTGTATAAAAAGAAAACAACAATTTAAGACTGTGAAAAATGTCTACAAGAAGATCTGATATTCAGCCATTAGTTCGTGAAGTAGCTGGGTCCTGGATTATTAGTTTATGTACGCTTGTGGGTTTCCATCAATAGTTGAGATAAAATGCGCCCCCGGAAAGCGCTAAGTGTACTTGCCATTATTACCAGCAAAGTCCAATACGTTTGCGCATTAAGTGATACGATAAGCGGAGCAAAGTGGAGGCTCGAAGGTTGGAAGCCTCGAAATTAATTCCGGTGAGGAACACCCGGGTCTACGTATAACTCTGTCCCTCTTTCTCTCATTGACGATGTCTCTGCATTAAGTAAACACTGGTGGAGGCTTCGCTGGCGTAGTCATGGAAATTTGTGGTTGGTAACGCATTCAATCAGCTGGTGAATTTCATAAATATACGTAGTGGTTGGGTACGGTGTAGATGGTGCGTGTAGCCGAATTTTTTTCCGAGCTTCAACCCTTCAGTAGTCGCACCTGCCCGCTTGACGTCATTGGTCGCATGACAAGCGCGGCGCTGCTCCATATATTTTTTGACTGAACAAAAAATCACAATATGCGGTCCGTTGTAATGATATATTTCATGTCCATAATTTAGAATAGAATTACACACCCACTCACCCACACACTTCGCCAATCAACCACCCACCCACTCACTTAGCCACCCACCCACATACTTAGCCATCCACCCACTTACCCAGTCGGGGCTTTGGCGTAGTGGGTATTTGTTTTCACTCGGTGTCGTGCGGACGCATGTCTACCGCTCTCTGCGGAATATAAATTTCAAACGTACAGCGCTTATAGTATAGTGAAATTCTAAATCGAGTAAAAGTTTTGGCACAAAAGCGTCAAAATTAAAAAACCTTAAAATTCCCTTGGCCCCAAAAAGGAAAGCCAAAATGAGTCCTCCGATGGAAGACCCTAAAAAACGAAAATAGCCGTTACGAAACCTTCGACTAGTGCGAGTTCCGTTCCCGCTCGCCTCGCCCAGCCTTCCGACACTTCTGATCCACTTCAAGTGGTTCCAAAACAAACTTCTGTCCCTCCAATAATCATCGAGAATGAAAAACTGGAGACAAAAAAAATTAATCAATTGTCTGCAAAGCAACGCCGCAGATAAAAATTTCAAGATGAAATTTAATGGAAGTACCACGATCGTCCATCTACGAACGACCGAGGACTACAATAAAATCGCAAGTATCCTGAAAAGGCAAAACATCAATTTTTTCCCTTTCGGTCTTAAAAGTGAGCGACCGAAAAAATATATTTTTCCGTACCGCCTTGTACTTTTCCTCGTTCGGGAATTGGTATTAGCCCTGTTCCGAACTTGGAAAAGTAAAAGTCACTACGGAAAAATGTTATCCAGGCTGTCATTCTAGCGATTTTTTGCTCGCGCCATTGCCTGCTCTCGGCTTCGCCTCGAGCGCAAACTTTGCGCGAGCAAAAATCCCCAAAATGACAGCCTGGAAATATACTATTGAAAGGACTCCCAAGCAGTTTCTCAGAAGACGAAATTAAAGCCGAGTTACCAAAACACGGCATCAACGTACTTTCCGTTCGCCAGTTCGTGAAAGTAAACAAAGACGGTGACACCAAAGAAAACAGGCCACTACCGATCTTCGCTATCACGGTTGGCTCTGAAATAACCTTGAGCAGTTTTGCTGCTATTAAAACTATTTTCTACCACACTTACAAAATAGAAAAGTTCGTGAAATCCGAGCACCCGACCCAGTGCTTCAGGTGCCAACGGTTTGGCCATGCAAGCCAACACTGCAGCCTGAACCTCAGATGTGTAAAGTGTGCGGCAAACCATGACGTCAAAGCCTGCACTTCGATTCCCCCGCAAATATAACCAACATCTTAGCAATTAATATTTTTGCGCTGAAGCCCAATCTGGACCAGTTATTACACATTGTCCATAGCAATAACATTAAAATTTGTCTGATTTCAGAGACTAAGCTAAACAGCAAAACGAAGAAAATAAACTTCCCAGACTTCTCGCTGATCAGGGAAGACCGAACGGCCAAAGCAGGTGGTGGTGTTGCGGTGGCGATCCACAAAACCTTGAGACATAGAACACTTCCGCATGATCTCCTGTCGCTCACCGAATACGTGGGAGTAGAGGTCCAAGTGGACAATAGAAAAACGAGGATCTACTCAGTTTATAATCCACCGGATGTCTCACTAGATACAAATCTATTGAGGCACCTACTCTCCGAAAGTACTCCAACAATTATTGTTGGAGACTTCAACGCGAAGGACATTGCTTGGACCTTTGCTAGGCCGAACGAATCAGGTAAGATTCTCTCAAATTTTTTGATGGAACAAAAAATAAATCTGCTCTTTCCAGACGTTCCTACACACTACCTTCAAAATTCTAACACTCCTAGTACTATTGACCTTTTATTAACAAACAACATTTCTATCATTATTAATTTCACCACACTTTCCGAATCCCCTTCAGATCACCTACCACTGTTTTTCGCCCTATTTGGCAAACCAACCTCACCAGAATCATCTAAAATATTAAACTACGCGAAAACCGACTGAAAAAAGTTCAAGGACATCTTAAATGATGAGATTTCTACACCAAACCCGACTTGTAACGACACTGAAGCAATAGATAAACACATAACAAATTTCACCCAAATTATCCAAACAGCCCTGGATTCCTTCACTCCCACCCGCTCATCTAAATCCACCCATACCCCTCTCCCACCCGAAATAGCATCCTTAATAAAACTCAAAAATTATATCAGATCAAGATGGCAAAGAACGCGAAATGGCTACCTTAAATCCGAACTCAATCAGCTGATCAAAAAAATCAGACTTACATTAATCGAATGGAAACAATCATCTTGGGTCAACAAACTTAGAAACTTAAACCTGAAAGATCACTCTATTTGGCGCGTAGCAAAATATTTTAATAACACCGGTACAGGTAAAATCCCCACACTAAAGTCAAATAACACACTCCACACAGAAGACCATGAAAAGGCTAGTACACTTTGTAAACACTACGCAGATATCCACGAAATATCGGCCTCTCGAGGAAACAAATCTTTTGAACAACAAGTCACAGGTCATGTGAAAAAAACTATCCTCAAAGCCCCTATCGAAACTCCCATTGAATTCCTCACAAATCCCCGTGAAATCATTTCCACCATCAAAACACTAAAAAACAAATCAGCCCCGGGTGTGGATAACATGCCCAACATAGCACTAAAAAACCTCCCGGTCAAAGCAATAAGCCTACTAACAAAGATATATAATGCATGCCTCCTCAAACAATATTTCCCGGAACTCTGGAAAGGAGCGGTGGTCATACCGATTCTCAAGCCTGGAAAGCCCCCCCTCGTATCCGGTGAGCTACAGGCCTATTAGCCTCCTACCAGTATTGGCTAAACTTTTTGAGCGAATAATTTTAGCTCGTCTCAAAAAACCTATAGAAGAGTTACAACTAATGCCTGAGAATCAATTTGGATTCCGCTCAGAACACTCGACCTGCCACCAGCTGGTCAGAATTACAAACGACATAAAATCCGCGAAAGATCGGAAAGAAGATACCGCTCTTCTTCTCCTGGACAGTGAGAAGGCCTTTGACTCTGTTTGGCCCACAGGCCTTATTTATAAACTCAACAGCTTAAATGTACCTAAGTATTTATGTAAAATTTTACTATCATATCTTTCAAATAGATATATTCGAGTTCGAGTCGAAACTTCGGTTTCGGAAAAAATTGAAATAGTCGCAGGGGTCCCAGAAGGGTCTATCCACTCCCCCGTACTATTTAACCTGTACATTGCTTCTGTTTTTGGCAGAATTACTAGAAATGTATCTATCGCTGGCTATGCTGATGACATCGTTCTGTACTCAGCTAGAAAATCGATAAACAAAGCTGTTAGAAGAGTCGAAAACGCAGCTGCTCTTACAATCAGTCAGCCTATGACATGGAAAGTTCAAGTAAATACTGCCAAAACAGACGCAATCTTATTGACTAGCTCCAAGGCCAGTCACACCTTGACTATTCGTAGCGATAAAATCATTCCTGCACTGAGGGAAAAATATACTTCGGCCCAACAATTTCATTTTTCAGAGTAATAGGCATTTCTAAAAAATGAAATTTCGTCGTTGCATTTAATCTCTAACAATTACAATTAAATCTAATCATGTGAAGCGCTTAACTCCAAACAATTATATGACAACTGACCTGGGTTGGACATTATTTTTATTAATTTTAAAATAAAAAATTAATTAATTCGGGATTCTTAATTATTACTGTACAAATTCACCTAAGATCCTCTGTCTCATAAGTATCACGTAGAGTTATATGATTTACATCATTGGTAGTTAATTAATGTCACTTGGGTTTCACTAAAACAATAAAATTCATTTTTTTATAAATATCTATTTCTCTGAAACATGGTAATATTGGGCCGAAGTATATTTTTCCCTCAGTGTGTGAACTCTGTTAAATACTTAGGTTTACATATTGATTCCAAACTCCTGTGGAAGAAACACATAGACGAAGTTAAGTTGAAAACTAAAATTATTCTAATAAGACTTTATAATCTGCTAAAATCTCCTGCGCTTAGCCAATCCCTAAAACTCACTTTATACAAAGGGTTAATCAGACCGATTATCACTTATGGTTGTCCCGCCTGGCACAATGCAGCGAAAAGCCACTTGAATCATCTTCAAGTTATCTAAAATAAATTCCTGCGAATAATAGGAAATTTGAAAAGAAGAACCACTATTCTGGAGATACACGATACGCTCGGCATGGCAACCATAGGTGATTTCATCGATAGAATAAATGAGACATTTAAATTTAAGCTACAATCCCATCCTAATCCCCAGCTCCAAAACATCAATATTGACAAAAAATCCAATTGGTCCCGCTGACCACTTGTTTGTCCCGCCTTCCCGTATATCCCGTTTTCACCCTCCCCTCATGCACCCATTACTTATAAGGTTTTTTAGAAGTCATTTTTCCTTATATCGAGTCATCCTGTAAAAATTTATAAATATTTGTAATGATGAAAAATTAGGTTAAACTTTGATTAAATTAGATATAAAGCCAATGGCTGGTGATCTAGAGCGTAGCATTTAAGATATTAATACCGTACATAGTATGTATATATGACAAATGTTAATGAACATTTTTCAAGTCAAGTCAGGTTTTGGCGTAATGGTAATAGGAGCCTATCTGCCTACTACTAGGTTCGCGCCCGGCCGCCGGAGAATATTTTTTCAAAATAATTTCTCATGGATTCCGACCGATGCAGGAATTTCTGTGGGTGCTATTGGCGGTACCTATAAAATGAGACCGCCCGGTCGAGCGGGAACCTAACCCGACGCAAGGGGGGGGGGGGTTCCATCATAGGCGCCGGCCATCGTAGCACAGGGGTTTCTGGAGGTTTACGCTGTGTTTAGAAATACGATGGCCAAAAAATGGCGAAAGTCGGCCCCAGCCGCATGGCTGGGTGTCCGGTACGTCCCCTGAAGGAATGCTTACACGGCCGCTACCGGGGGCGTACAAATGAGAGGGACGGAGGAAAAAAAAAGCCACCCACCCACCCACTCACCCACCCACACACACAATTTGTTGTATCATTTTGGCATACTGGTAACACTAATGCCAAGTGAAGAAATCTTCGTATTCGGGGTCATTACAATAAATTTGCGAATATTGGGAAGATAAAAATGTAACAAAGTTTCAAAAATTCTCAAAAGAGAAAAAAAAATTTTTTTTCTGGACCTACAGAGTTTATCAGGTGTACTGTTAATCCATCATTTGAAACATGTGCTGGCAACAAAAATTGCCGACATCTGCCACACACTCGCCCGCCCCTATATATAGCTATTGAGAAACGTTTTTTTAAATAAAACTACAGGATGCCAATTTTTTTATATCCTCGGCAGGCGTTGACCAATACCTCTGTTATGTCCAACAATTTGTTTCGGGGTAACAACCTGAAATAAAGGTGTATATAAAAATATATCGATATGAAGTCAAGAGGGATGGAGCAAATTGTTAGTACATTTGGAAATATGGGTCGTGAAATACGGCGAAGGACCATTCGGAAACGATCGAGAGGATTATAGTGGAGTGACTGGAAATTTAGGGCTTGACATTGAGAAAACACTTGGCGGGAAAATTATTTGTCTGAAGTTTCCATTTTATGCGGCAATGCAAACGGTTTTTTATATTTACAATTTCTGGAAATGTGAACATTTTTTGAATGTTGGAACTTTTCAGAATTTTCGAAATTTTGGTTTTAAAGTTTTTGAAATTTTTGCAAAACTGAAAAAAAGCAATTTTTTTAAATTACGTGAAACATTTTTACGCATGTGTCATCCATGCTAACCCAAGGTTAAGTTACGCGAAAAGGTTAGATAAGGTGTATACAACGCGAGATGAAAGTACCAGAGTGGAGGGGTTGAATAGTCTGGACTTGGCTTCATCTCATTTTCATAGCGACAATCCGGCAAGCACGTTTTCCAATTAACCCGCGCATCGTATAATTAACTCGCAGGGCTGGAACCTTCGAGAAGATAGTTTTCGTTGGCAAACAAAAAAAACCCTTGGAGACGAGTTAGATCTTCGCCTGAATGGATAAAAATTCCACTATGATCATTGGTATACGGAAAAAATTACCTCGCTTGGCGGGATTGTGAAACTCCATTTGGGGATGAAATATCCCTGAGTTGGAGAAATTTCTATGCCCAATTTGAGCAAATTCACATTCTGGTTCGCAGGTTTTTTGTGTTTTCATTTAATTATGGACATATTTAGATTTGACAGTGGGGGGAATTCATATCCCCAGATTGGGGATATTTATATCCTCAGATTGGGATCTTCATATTCCTGGATGGGGATCTTCATATTCGCGTTTAATTTTGGACGAGGATTGATAACCTCGGACGGGGGATATTGATATCCCCGGACTGGGGCTAGTCACATCCCCGAAGAGGGACCATTACATCCCCGGATTGGGGATATTCATAACGCCCAATGGGGGGTATTCATATCCTCGTACGGGGGATCTTCATATTCTCGGATTGAGGATCTTCGCATCCTCAAATTGGGGATCTTCACATCCCCGTATTGGGGATATCATAACGCCAGATGGGGGATCTTCATATCCCCGGACAGGGATATTTACATTACCAGATCGGTGATATTTATATCCTCGGATGGGGGATCTTCATATCCTCGGATTGGGGATCTTCAGATCCCCGGATTGGGGATATTCATAACCCCGGAGGGGATATTTATATTCCCGGGTCGGGGATATTCATATCCTCAAATGGGGATCTTCATATCCCGCGATGTGGGGTAATGTATCAAGCGGATAAGGGATCTTCACATCATCGTATTGGGTATATTCATAACGCCGGATGGGGGATATTCATAACGCCAGATGGGGGATATTCATATCCCCGGACAGGGACATTTACCTTACCAGATCGGTGATATTCATATCCTCGGATGGGGGATCTTCATATTCTCGGATTGGGGATCTTCAGATCCCCGGATTGGGGATATTCATAACCCCGGATGGGGATATTTACATCCCCGGGTCGGGGATATTCATATCTCCGGATTGGGGTCTTCATATTCCTGAATAGGGGTTCACATATTCCCGAATGGGGCTTCTTCATATTCCCGAATGGGGGTTCTTCATATCCCCCACTTCGGGATATTCGTAACCCGGATGGGTAGCATTCGTATCCGCGGACGAGGGATCTTCACATCTCCGGATTGGAGATATTCGTAATCCCGGACGGGGAATATGCATATTCGTGGATGGAGGATCTTCATCTCTCCGAATCATACCTTCATATCTCTGAATTGGCGATAATCATATCCCACTCCGAATGCGCAACCGGCACTATTCGCACATGGAGATGAATCGACCGTTCCGAGAATAGCTCCCCGGATGAGCGATGAATTTTGGAGTTCCATGATAGTGATAATTACTCTCGACTTCGGGAAAATCAACAAATTCCAAAATGTTGCGTAACTAACTGTGAATAACAATAAGCTATCAATCAACAATTTTTCCAAAAATCCCTAAATTGCCCGAAACTGTTCACCACTTTTCGCGCATTCGATTGATGCGAAAACTTCGTTGTCTCCGCACACCAGCCAAGTCTTAGCCATAATAAATGGCCAGTCCGGGACAAGTGGAGGGTTGGTATGCATGTGCCACGGTTGATAAGGCACTCCTGCGAAGAGGAAAGAATGAAACTTGTTCCTTCACGTAAAAAGGGCAAAAAACAGATCTTCCACTAGTATGAAATTCATAAAGCGACAATTTCCAATCTTGGAAGATCTATGCAAGTGCGCAAGTGTTGGCTGATCAGTTCATCAAAGTTAATGTGTGACATATTCAACATTTTGGACAATTCGCGTTCTTCTCAGAACATTGGGCAACTGCATCTCAACAGCATCCAATGGTCCAGAGAAGCTTCAGTAATCATTCCCACAATTTTTGGAGTGTCTCAGACTTGTTTAAAAAAAATGGGATTATAAAACAGGGTCTTTTTCCTTAATTTTTCAATAATTTTTACATTTCTTTGAAATTGTTGAGCGCAAGAATTCTCAGACCCAGTCGTGGCTTTGTAAAATTTCGCGATATTCATGAAAATAGGTGTGTTCCCTTTCATGTGCTCAATTGTAATTAATCGAATTGCATGCGCGAGAGCTACGCCACATAGCAAATATTTGAGATGCGTCGAAAGTGCCGGAGGGTGAGCATTAATCGATTGGAATTCTCGTCGATCCGTTTAAAATCGTCTATGGAAATGGAAAACGATTTCACCGATTGTTTGTATCCGATGCACCCTACCATTTTAACCCATCACAGTTGGCTACATACGTAGATGGCGTTCAGGTATAATTTCGAGTGGAAAAGGGAGCAGTCGGCCGTTACATCAGTTAGCAATTTCCATTTATTTATGCAGCTTGTAAATACGTTGACAACTGGATCTAGGGTAGGGTTTGTTATCGATACCCATGCCCTTGTGTGCTCGTCGGGGATGGAGTGTATGATCACGCAAGATGTTTCATTTCTTTCTCCGCGGAAAATCAATTTTAGCTTTTGTCAATTTTGTGATTGCCCCGATTTGAAAAAGAAAAAAAAGCTAGTGGGTGGGATGTATTTGTTCCCTCAGTGAGGACACAATGCAAAGTTTCCGATTTGGTCACTCGATTTTTCGATAGCATGTCTGTTTCAAAAATTTGTGAGACTTCTCACTATTTATTGATTTATGTATTTACAGTATGTATTTACTGATGTTTTTTCTTTATTTCTCTATATGTCCCTGCCTTTTGTAATTTTTTTCATAATCAAGAGATAACTTCCTCTTCCACGTGAAGGCCATTTACTTCTGATTGAAGCTTTTGAGTCTCATTGAAGCATTTTTAAACCACCAATATACAACAACTACGTTGATGAAGTTCAATAAGTCCGTATCTCCAGCTTCACTCGACTTGATGTTCCTGGCAACATTGATACACAAAGATGATATACAAGTATTATATTCTGAATCGGTCCATGTTTACTGCAGAGACCAATTTTTGCGATCGCCGACGCTATCTAGTCTCCATTCATGCAGACTCCATTCTAGTCTCCATTCATGCAGGTGGCTCTACCACCTTAATTATGCACATTATGGGAAAAAGTGAGTTAACATTAAATGTGCATCTTTGTATGAGGAACAACTTATATTAACAATTTTTTCCCCTAACTCCAACCGTTCTCGAGATATAGCGTTATGAACAATTGAAATTGTTAATAACAATATATATTCTGAACCAATATCCATCAAAAACTAGTCAGGGCTGAGTTACATGAAGACGCGTCGATTGAGACCTCGATGGCTTCGATTGGTGTAGCCATTCGTGAGGAATCGTTAACCAAAATTTAGGGCACATACATACAACAATACACACACATGCACACAGACATTGACTCAGAATTTCTCGGGGATCATTTTGGTGCCCTTAAAACACCAGTTACAGGTCGAAATGAAAAAGTTCGATTTCGGGCTGATTACAATAACTTCCCCATCGGGAAGTCAAAAAAAAAAATCAATATACTATTTTTTTTTCTCTGTAAGCAGTGTTTGAACATTTAATTGACGTGTTGGAAAATCTAGGAATGGCAAACAGAAATTACAAAACAGAAGGAGAATCTTCAGACACTCAGTTACGATATGTACTATTTCATACATCTTAAATTGTCAAGCTGTACAATTTTTGCGAGGGAGTTTTACATATGCGATGCATATTTTAACGGTACCCGTGATTACAGCTATTTCCCTGCGCAAAATAGCTCGAACAAGACGAAGAGCCGAGTTAACAGCGGTAAAAATAATGCTAAACTGTCTAAACGCTGTACATGTTTATATGTCGTTAAAATGGATCCATAAAGCGAGTATGAGTCGTGTGAAACGCGAGAATTGCGAAGCAATATCCCAGCGTTGGATACGAATGCATCGAAAGGGCGAGATTTAATGCACAAAAAGATGGGAATATCACGTATCTTGTTATTCCCTGTGATTCCCATCCTTTTTTTCTGTATCGAGATAAATCTAAAGCTAGTACAGACAGGGAAGGATTTTCAACTGATCGATTGATTGATTTATCGATTGTAGACTTCTTTCAATTTCGTGGGGTATTCTTTTACCTCCACCCGAGACAAGTTTTAACTTCAGAAGTGTATGGAAATTCAGCGAAATAAAATTTTTATTATGCGAATTTGGATGTTTTCGGGGAGTTTTGATTCGACAAATATCGTCAATATTTTTGCTTCTTTGATAATTTTTCTGCTTGTTGATTTTCGAAAGTTTGTAAAAGTTCCAAAATTTCCAAGATTTTAAGAATTTCAAAAATTTTGAAAATTTCGAAAATTTTAAAAACGTCAAAAATGTTAGAAATGTCAGAGATATCAAAAATTTCAAAATTTCAAAAATTTGAAAAATTTCAAAGATTTCATAAATCTCAAGAATTTCAAAAGTTTCCAAAATTCAAAAAATTTTAAAAATTTCAAAAATTTCAAAAATTTCAAAAATTTCAAAAATTTTAAAAATTTCAAAAATTTCAAAAATTTCAAAAATTTCAAAAATTTCAAAAATTTCAAAAATTTCAAAAATTTCAAAAATTTCAAAAATTTCAAAAATTTCAAAAATTTCAAAAATTTCAAAAATTTCAAAAATTTCAAAAATTTCAAAAATTTCAAAAATTTCAAAAATTTCAAAAATTTCAAAAATTTCAAAAATTTCAAAAATTTCAAAAATTTCAAAAATTTCAGAAATTTCAACAATTTCAAAAATTTCAATAATTTCAAAAATTTCAAAAATTTCAAAAATTTCAAAAATTTCAAAAATTTCAAAAATTTCAAAAATTTCAAAAATTTCAAAAATTTCAAAAATTTCAAAAATTTTAAAAATTTCAAAAATTTCAAAAATTTCAAAAATTTCAAAAATTTCAAAAATTTCAAAAATTTCAAAAATTTCAAAAATTTCAAAAATTTCAAAAATTTCAAAAATTTCAAAAATTTCAAAAATTTCAAAAATTTCAAAAATTTCAAAAATTTCAAAAATTTCAAAAATTTCAAAAATTTCAAAAATTTCAAAAATTTCAAAAATTTCAAAAATTTCAAAAATTTCAAAAATTTCAAAAATTTTAGAAATTTCAAAGATTTCAAAAATGTCACAAAAATCAACAACTTTAAAATTTCCAAAAATTTCAACAATTTCAAAATTAAATAATTGAAATTTGTTGAAATTGCAAAATGTGAAAACTTCGACTTTTGAAAAATTCAAAAAGAAAAATTAAACTGCGATTTATTTTTACCGCTGTAAAGTCGGCTGTTCGTCTCGTTGAGGCTGTTTGTGCGCGTTGGTGAAATTACTGTAATCATGAGGCGCGTTAAAATATTTACTACCTACTCCCCTTGCAAGAAGACGTTTCCCTTAAGAGGATAGCAAAGTAGAGCTTTTCCAAGGCTGTCCATGATCCACGACACGAGCGGCCGTTTATCCCAGAGTCCATGCAGACAGTACATTCTTTTCCCTCCTTGCAGTCCCGTTCCGGCCTGAAATATTCCAACAGACAGGGCACCCAAACAGCTTACCGGATCATCCGATAATCCCATTATCCCTTCTCTCTTTTCTATTTTTGGGATAGTCAGGGGAGGCTGTTCCAAAATCGAAATGACTTTAATTTTCCCAATTTGTAGTCTTTTTGGTTCCTTGCAAAAATGCACAACCTGTATTTTTTTAATTTTCCTAAACTTTGATACCGTTGGAATTTGCAAAATTTCGGTCGTAAACTAAAGATTTTGCAATTCTGGAAATGTTTGGGAGATCTGACATTTTTACATCCCAAACCACAATCTTTAAGTTCACGTTTGCGGAATCATGCATCTCATTCCAATTTTTTTCATAAATAGTCTAACTATATATATATATATATACCCCGAACATGACGACCAAAAAATCTCTCCCGAAGATTACAAAAATTGATAATAAATCCCATCGTTTGCAGAGTATAAGTCCGGGCCTCGTAAAAACTGAAATAGCAAAGGACGAATCTCGTCGATGAAACGCTCATAGTGGAGCCCGTGAATGTTGCAGCGGTGGTGCTTTATGCCCTTGGCACGAGGCCCGAAGTGCAGGTACGTGAGCCTCCCATAAAACTTCGTGCAAAACGCTTCGTCACGTAAAGAAAAAGTCCGCGGGTACCAACTTTTGACGGAATCTTTTTTTACGATACCTTCGTTTCTCCTTGGCTTTTATTCCCTTTCCCTCCATTTTCCCATTTTTTCCTCTCGTTTCACGCGGTTCCTCACAGATAGACCTCTATTTCTCCCGGTAACAGAACCTACAATGCCAGCCATACAGCATCAATCTATAGTAAGAGGGAGAGGGGCAGGAAAATATCGATATATATCGAAATTATCGAAAAGCGTAAGTCCCAAACCGACGCGCTACCAGCCAATGCGGCGGAAGAAGGAAATACGCATGCGAAGCACGCGCTGCCGGACTTGTATAGAAAATTTCCAAAAAAACTAGTGGGATAAAAGTGTGTCCGTTGGGAATAAAAACAAAACTTGCCGATTAGTAATTTCTGTTTGCCATTCCTACATTTTCCAATACGTCAGGTAAATGTTTAAAGACTGATTTCAGAAAAAAATACTAGTGTGGATCAATCAGTGGGACCCGTGAGGTTCACACCGAACATTTGCGAATTTGAGAATTTCAACCTATCCCATTTATTAAGCAGATAATGATGAATATTTGACTAGCCGCATAGCCAGCGTGCAGACGAGAATTATTCGCGTTACTGGAGTGGGAGTGAGACGCCAATAGCGGTGCGCACGTTCGAGGGTTAAACCCGTCATACCTCCTTAATTATGACAAATATAGAAAAAAGTGATATACAATTAAAAATGCACTTGCGCTCACAGAGCAAGTTCTGCTTAACACTTTTTGCCGTATCTCTTACCGTTTTTACAATAGAGTGTAAAAAATTCAATTGCTAATAAGAAAAAAACTGCTCGGTCAATTTAAACCAAAAACTAATCCGATCTAAGTTCCATGAAGGCGATCCAAATATAGCCTCGATGATGCAGATCGTTCTACCCGTTCGTGAGAAATCGTTAACGGAAAATTCCAATTCCACACATACAAACCTACATACAGACAGATATTTGTTCAGAATTCGATGGAAAGCATTTTGGTATTAAAAATAAAACTAATAATACATTAAATATTAAAACACCCGTTACGAAGCGAGAAGAAAAAAATTAATCTAGGGGTCATTACAATAACTTCCCGAGAAATCGGAACAATAATTAACGTTTGATCAACTTCAACCTTCTAAAGCACACTATAGGTATCTATAATTTTTTGTTCCATTCTCCCAGAGACAGGCTTATAATATCGCACTAAGTGCACATACAGTGAAATTATTTTAGTTCGGAGAATTCTCCGACTTGAAGCATCGTACGTACCTATATGAAATTTCCGCTGGCTGTAAGTGCAGTACAAGTGAACAGTTAAGGTGTCAAACAAGTTTGCAAGCTCTCAAATAGTGCAATGATATCACATAGTCCCTCGCCTCCGGATTCCCAGGTGTCGGATTATAATTCTCGCCCTCCGGTTGTTCAAGGAAACTCGTGAAATTCATTCCCCCCAGTAAATCCCATCCTCACTTCCCACTCGGATTAATAATACCGAAGATAATGAGCAACATAGAGAATAAAATTTTTCCATCAATGTCCGGAAAATTAGTTGTGGAGTGGTGGATCTTTAACTTCCTAACTGGTGTCTTAAGGGTACCAAAATGATCCCCGAAAAATTCTGAGTCAATGTTAATGTTATATATAGATGTTTATAGATAATGTTTATATAATGAGAATCATAAAGAAAATTTTTTCTACAATCAATAGCCTGAAACTGATTTTCCCCAAACCAAGCATAACCAACTTCTGTATTCTTCTGTACATTGCGAGATCATTTATTATCGTTGCACAATGAGTGTAATAAATAGTCCATAGACTGGGGATGGTACGACTGAGCGTGCCGTTATTCGAGGAACTCTCGTGTGCCGTTCACCCACGATATTTTATACCAAAAATCCCGCACCCACTCACACACATAGATACACATACATGGGTGCCTCACCCCCGACAGGATGGTGGAGAGCAAGGAAGCGATACAGCGCGTCCGGAATATATAATTTATGTGTGCTTAACTATTCATCCAAGCCGTTAATAAATATATCATTGTATTAAGGTCACAGTGGAAAAGAGGGTAAGTACATATTGGTGGTGACCTAAAAACTGGTCAGGAAAATATAGATTAGATGTTATGAGGATGTGACCAGCTAGCCACATGCATATTACGCTACGGTAAGTTTGGTAAAAAATGCGAGAAGCAAAAAAGAAACGGTCGGAGGTGAAAATTTCAAGGAATTAAATAATTAGACTGAGATGGCCTCTGTGGTTTTTGTATTTGTTTCAAACAGTAGATGAATTAATGGTATCAAATTTTCATGAACATTCCAATATTGATTTTCAGGGTGATTACAATAACTTCCCCTAGATCGGGAAGTTAATAATGTCAAAAATTCCCACGAGTCCCTGAATGTTCCTCATGCGCTCATGGCTGCTCATCGACAATCCAATCATTCCAGAACATACAGAGTCACCTCAAAAACATGAACAGTTTTAAGTGCAGGCTTGCATGATAATTTGAGTGTTATGCTATTTGCAGTAGAAGTGCTCAACCAATATTAACGAGCCTATCATAGTCGCTATCTGCAATGATATTGGTGGGTGCAAGAGGTTGAAGCGCAGTGGAGCCAGGAATTCACACACTTGACTCGGAGCTGGGAAGATAAGGTAGGAGCGAAAGGGAGATGGTGTCTGATATGCCGCAGGGCCACAAATCGCATTGCACTCAGTTACTGCACAACAATTCTGAGATGGTGGGCGTAACGCCATGTACTATGTTAATGTCCTTGGCCGCATACCCACCATGTTTTATCTTGAGATGACGCCAACAGTTGGAGACGAAATTGAAAGATAAAAAAATGGGACGTGAGCATGAGCCTCGACGGGTCGCATCAATAACTTCCCGATAGTCTGTGTGTGGGAGGGATGGGTGTGTGGGCGGGTCGGTAGGTGGGCGGGTCGGTAGGTGGGCGGGTCGGTAGGTGGGCGGGTCGGTAGGTGGGCGCGTCGGTAGGTGGGTGGGTCGGCAGGTGGGTGTGTGTGTGTGACGATAGATGTATGAAGTCACGTTGCATAGCGTTTATGCAAATTCGACTATTTATCGATTATTACGAGTTTTCGATACCTCGTAAAATATGATGTCTAGCAAAAAAAGTAATAAAACATGAAATATGTAGTTTCACGAGAGGAACAATTTTGGTTGAACACTTTTTCTCGTATCTGTCACCGTTCTCGAGATACAGCGTTATAAACACTTGAAATTGTTAATAACAATTGAATGGGTGGTACAATTGCAAAAACACTCCTTTCAGACCTAAAGACACAGGAAACGCATCGATTAAAAAAAAAAGTTAAATCGGTGCAGTAGTTTAAGAGGAATCGTTCGCCAAAAAAAGGACATGGACCCACATACACACGCGCACATAAGCCGCGTTGAAAATGTATCAGGAGCATGTGGAACGTCGAGAAACGTAAAAATCACACGATTCTGAGATATTTCATTTTCGGGGTAATTACAATAACTTACCCTATCGGGAAGTTAAAAATTAAAGATTATTTGAATTTTGACTTTTTTGAGAGTTCGGAGTTTCAATTTTTTTTTGGAAGCGCTAATTGCAATTGTGCTGTATTAATCGACCTCACGAAAATATATTCTGTTAATGGCAAAAAGACGCACTTGAACTGACACAATTAATGAAATTATAGGATAAACCCAATGGTAATTCAAATTCAGCGGATGCATGAGCGTCATTCACCAGTACGTCAATGCCATTGAATAGCTCCTCAACAAAGTTGAAATTCCGGGATAAATCATCTACGCGAGTGATGTCACAGTGTACTATATGAAACACTGACATTTTCCGCGTTCACAAACTGTTGTGATATATTCTTCACCAATTCCGCTCAGTCCGAATGTCAGTACTGACCACATTTATTCGGGCTCCAGTGATTTGGACCTCACTGCCCCAATTCTATTCTTTTTTTAGTTTACAATTTTTTTCCAACTTTCCGGTAGGAAAAGTTACTGTTGTGCCCTCGAAAATGAAAATGCGATTTTTCAGGATGCCTCCACAAAACATGTCCTATTGTTCTCGACCATTTTTAACAAATGTGTGCAAAAAAACATGTAGATTTTTTTTTGGAATTTCATAATCTTTCAAAACTTATGCTTGGCGCCAATTTATTCTGATTGCAACAACTTTCCCGTCCAATTTTGGAGAGTCGAAGGTTCGCAAAATTCAAGAATGCCAATCGCTGAAAATCGAAATTTGCGAATTTTGGATTTGTTAAGAATCTGTCAAAAAATCATAATAACATTCTTCTTTTATCACGATGTGGTTGTGGGAGCATAAATTTTATGCAAAAAAATTTTCACCCGTTGGGATGTATATATACCGCGTGACGGTGGATGTCACCAACTTTCACGGTGGTATCTGAGATGTTACTGGCGAAGAGAGCTGGCGGAAGAAGTAGGAACTCGACAAGGGAATATTTCGATATCTCTGTAAATCTGAGGTTGGGAATGCTGGGGAAATTTTTTTTTTGAGGAAAGTGCGGTGAGAAGCCGGGCGACGTATGCGCCTACGTGGATGCCCTGTGCACTGGCATTAAAACTTTTCAGACGAGCTCAATGTTGCCGTCAACTCGAGGCCATCTGTATAGTTGAGATACCCGCATATTACGTAATACCATCCCGTGTATCACTGTGTACACACTTGGAGGGTAATGACTTCCATCTGAGTCTGAATATGGTGAAAATAATTAATATCAAACATGCAAACATTTTTACCTTTCAAACTTTGGGATTTCCTAAACTCGTCTAATTTTTTCAAATTTCCAATACTATCTGACATGTAATTGTGGTTGACATTGATGAATCGGTTTCACAAAATCATCGCAAAAATATGAATTTTTAACTCCCTTATAGGGAAGTTATTGTAATCACCCGGAAAGTGAACTTGTTCATTTCGGCCTGTAACTGGTGTCTTAAGGGTACTAAAATGATCCCCGAAAAATTCTGAGTCAATGTCTGTGTTTATGTATCTATGTATGTGCCCTAAATTTTGGTCAAGGATTTCTCACGAATAGATACACCAATCGAAGCCATCGAGGTCTCAATCGACGCGTCTTCATGTAACTCAGCCCTGATTAGTTTTTGATGGACATTGGCTCAAAATATATATTATTAACAATTTCAATTGTTCATAACGCTATATCTCGCAAACGGTTGGAGTTAGGGCAAAAATTTATTAACATAAGTTGTTCCTCATACAAAGATGCACATTTAAGGTGGTAGAGCCGTTCGAAAAAAATAATTCATGTGATGAGTGCATGAATGGAGACTAGCTGGCGGCGGCGATCGCAAAAATTGGTCTCTGTAAGTATACATGGACCGACTCAGAATATAATACTTGTATATCATTTTTGTGTATCAATACTGCCAGGGACGTGAAGTCGACTGAAGCCGGAGATACGGACTTATTGAACTTCTTCAATGTAGTTGCTGTATATTCGTGGGTTTAAAATGCTTCAATGAGACTCAAAGGCTTCAATGAGAACTAAATGGCTTTCACGTGGAAGAGGGAGTTATCTCTTGATTACGAAAAAAAATCAAAAAAGGCAGCGACACATAGAGAAATGAAAAAAAATCAGTAAATACTCAAGTGACAAGTCTCGTCAATTTTTGAAACAGACATGATCTTGAAAACTCGAGTTACCAAATCGAGAAGTTTGCGTTGCGTCCTCACTGAGGGCAAAATACATCCCACCCACTAGTTTTTTTGTATTTTGGGAATACAGAGATAACATTGTTCAAATGATTAAACGTTTTAATTTAATTTTTTTTTCCTTCTGTGGTTATCAAATTTTGCCTTCCGTGTGTGGTGCTTCACCATGTCTCCGTTTTTACTCAAAACAATTGTGCATGTCGGCTCGGTCAATATCCCATTCCTTCCAACAGCTCCACGAAAATAACGCCGTGATTTATGACTCTCGAGCTTCCCTGGTTTCTTATGAGCGAAGAGTAAAGCCTTCATGGAGCTTACAGTTGATCCATTTCACCCCCTGACGTCCTGGACTCAACTTGATTCAAACGAACCGTTACGTGATCCCATGAAAAAATAACATTTTTTATATTCTTAATTCCCCACTACACTGATGGTAGACAATAATTTTATTAATGGTTCTTGCTCGGGCAAGAGGTTGAGTGAATTAGGCGATGCTTAATACATTTTGAAAATAGAAAATATTATGAAATATGTAAGTTCAAAAAATTGGAAAACACGAAAATATCAGAGTGCAAAAAAATTGCAATCCCCAAAAATTAGATTATGGATTCTTAACATTTCAAAGAAATAAAAAATTTGCTAAAAATTTCAAAAATTTCAACAATATCAAAAATATCAGAAATTTTAAAAATTTCAAAAAAATTGAAAATTTCAAAAGCCGTATAATCATAAAATTTGATGCTTTAATAGAAAAAAAAATACAAAAATTTCTCAGACTTAAAAATTTTCGTTTGAAAAACCACACTCTTAAGTTATCGCTATCTCATTGCTCGTGCTATTTCGCAGTAAGTAGGAAACCCACAAAACGCCGAACAGCTGGGAAAAATATTTTCCACTTTCTTTCTCTTGACTGGTAGAGATTTTCCTGGAACAATATATCGTCAACTTAACGATCCCTGAAATATAAATTTTTTATGTACCTCATTTTTTGTCATCTCCAACGCCGCCAGGAGGATAAACGTACAAGAGACTTTATTGTCACGTCGTAGGACCCGATAAAATATTCTCGGTACACGGTTAATGATTGCCGCTGGGGCTGATGAGATAGAGATCGCAGAGGCAGGAAAAATGTGATGAATTGGCCGTATCCCAGAGACAATCACGTCCTTCCGCAATTGCTGGTAAAAGAACCTTGTCGATGCGATCCATGAAATATACCGTGATATTAATTTTGAAAAGATAAAACATCTAAGAACATCATTATCTTTCGGTTAAACTCTGCAAGAGGATTCAGCATGTTGTCCGCGTTTCGCAAACGTCGCAGTCTGCAGGTTCATGATGGCCTTAGTGATCATGCAAGCATTATCCTCTTGTTGAACCCAAAGCTTACCCCTCTATAGTAGCATGGGACAAGAGGAAAAGGATGCTATGAAGAGAATCCACAGAAGAATTTTCCTATGGTCTGCAAGTAGTATCGAAGTATCGATATATCGAAGTGTCGATATATCGAAGTGTCCATATATCGAAGTGTCCATATATCGAAGTGTCCATATATCGAAGTATCGATATATCGAAGTATCGTCATGAGGATTACAACACTGAGGGAAAAATATACTTCGGCCCAACAATTTCATTTTCCAGAGTAATAGGCATTCCTGAAAAATGAAATTTCGTCGTTGCATTTAATCTCTGACAATTACAATTAAATGTAATCATGTGAATCGCTTAACTCCAAACAATGATATGACAAGTGACCTGGGTTGAACATTATTTTTATTAATTTTTATTAATTTGAAAATAAAAAATTAATTAATTCGGGATTCTTCATTATTACTGCACAAATTCACCGAAGATCCTCTGTCTCATAAGTATCACATAGAGTTATATGATTAACATCATTGGTAGTTAATTAATGTCGCTTGGGTTTCACTAAAACAATGAAATTCATTTTTTTATAAATAGCTATTTCTCTGAAACATGGTAATATTGGGCCGAAGTATATTTTTCCCTCAGTGAATGAACGGGGTAAGGTGTGGGGGGTGATTGACTTGATTGATTGAGAGCGTTAATGGACTCTTTCATATAGTCTGTTCCATTCTTGAAAAGCTCCTTTACACCTTGCTCTCCACCAAACGAATCTGTCTACCAACTTGCCTCCCCCCCCCCCTTCCCCCGGAAAAATTATAAATCTATCAGAATCAATAAATAACTCCCCGTACTCGAAATGAGTAAACCCTTTCTGGGGCCGTAGGCTGTGTGTTCAGCCCCGGGGAAATCATTTTCATTTAAGATCGAGTTCGGTAGTACAAGCGGCGAAAGTGGAGCGACGATTGCAAAGAGAGAAAAACTGGAAAACGCGAGATAAAAAACCATGAAATAAGGAAAAGGCGACAGGGAGAATAAAACGCGGATCTACCCAAGAAGGCATCGAATAAATTATTTCACTCTGACGGAGACCTCTACTCGTTGCATCAACCTGTGGGGGGGGGGGGGGGGGGGGGAGGGGGAGGAGGTGTAAGACGGTTCGCATGGTAATTTCAGTCTGCGCAAATCTTGGAATTGTCTCCCTTAAAAGGTAAAATAAGTCGACGTAGAAGGGAAAAGGAATTACGTATTGAGCGATGAGCGGACTCGGATCTCCAGTCGATCGGAAGCGATTAGCAAAATTACCATTGCTTTCATTCGATATTTTCTGGGGTGGGCCGAAGAGGGGGGGGGGGGGGGGGGGGGGCGTTTGCACTGCGCAAACCAGTCGAAAATTAATACAATTCTTTTCCAATCAGCAGCATCTTTACGGGGTATGGACCAGCGCTGATTGGAGCAGTTTTTACGATCTTTGGGATCTTTCCAGGCGATCCAATTTTTATAAATGCAAAATTTTGGAAATGTCTCATATTTTCCTTCAGTTTTGGAATTTCTAAAGTCTTCAAAGTTGTAAATTTTGATTTTTTTTTGTGAATTTGTAAACTGAATGTAAATTCCTCAAATCTTGCGCTATCCTCAATTTTTTCAGTCTTGCAGTTTTGAAGTTTTGGAAATTTTCAGTTTTCAAAATGTGTGTAAATTCTCTGAAAAGTTATCCCGACCTGATCGAAGAGCCAACCATGGAAGCCTCTCATCCGGCTGCTATTCTATTGACTTGGCAAAGTTTAGATTGCCATGCGGTTAAGATTGCAAACCGCCCTCTCCCCGGTGTACGTATATAAGATTCAACCCTGTACATCGCATATACATCCGGGCGCAGTATCCTAACTTCTGGGTGAAGGCGGCCGGGAGGGGGGCTGAGTCTGCTCATCTCTTCCGTTACTACTTAATTATTTACCGAAATTTTCCTGTTTTTTTTCTGTCCCTGTAGCTTCCTCTGGAAATTGTGAAAGGAACGTTGTTAAGGAGCCATGTAGAAAACAATGTTGGCACTAATAAAGTAGATAAACGCGGGACTTTGCCGAGCCGAGCTGTATATGCTAAAGGGGGGCTACTGAGGTAAAACTGGTCTCGTTATACTAGGTGGGTAATGATGCTGAGTATATGACGCGTAATATTGAGCTAGGGAAAAGCCCATTCTAAGGTTTTCAAATTCTTTTTCTTTATTTTTATTTTCATTTTATTTTATTGCGGTGATTCTTCAGAGATCGTGCTATCGTCTCTGTAACCGTTTCCGATTCTTTTAGTTTTTCATCAAATTCACAATCAAAGAAATTTGACAAAATTGTGTATGTACTCTAACATATATAATCTGCGACTATGTCACGTGACCTACTGACCAATCACACTGCGCATCGCGCACTCAGACTCGCCTGTGCAAATGCGGGCAAACACGCATGCGCCGGCGGTAGTCGGACAACTTCGGATTTAGACCGAATATCAAAGTTTGAATAGTCATTAAAATTTCGCGGCACTCAAAATCAACAAATAACTAATAATTCACTACATGAAAGTGAGTCAAATTTGGATCGAAGTTAAGGTACGCCGAGACACTTCAATTGCGACATTCCTTCATAAATAATGATTGATTAGAACTTTTCGCGATTTTCATGGTTCATGTTTAAAAAAAAAACCGGAAATTAGTGCATGAATGCCTTTCAAAATCTAATCAGGTCTCAGCTACGGGAAGACGCATCGATTAAAAAAAAATCGAATCGGGTGATTCGTTTGCAAGAAATCCTTGTCCAAAAATTGTGGGCACGTACGTACGCGTAAACACACATACACACAACATACAGACTTTTGGATAAAAATGCCTTAAACCATTAAAAAGACCTTGAAACTTGGAGATATAATGAAATTTCTACTTTTGATTTTCGGGAGCATTACAATAACTTAGTTAAAAATCGAACGAAGTTAAAAATCTGATGAACATTATATGTGGATGTACACATGAAAAGGGACCATTTGGGTGAATTCACTTTCCGAGATATTCACGTTTTTCTCTCCGCAACTAGCCTTTAACTCAATGTTAAATCATGGATTTGAACTTACCTAGCGGCGTCAGTTTATGTCCTACCCTAGTCATTCTTGGCCCAAAAGGTGGGGAATCAAACCAAAATTACTGTAGCATACATAACTCAAAACCGACCAAGTGGTCCCTTTTCACATGGACATCGACATAGGCTCACTGTAAACTCTACATCATGTTTTCAAACTGTGGACTTCATTATTGAGGGTGAAAAGAGGGCCAAATTCCAAGTTAAAAGTTCCTATTCAACTTCTCTGTCTGACGCTCAGGATGAAGTTATTGAAGTTAGACGTTGAACAGCTACATCTCGAAAGTCGAAGAAAAAATCTCGATTATCGATGACACAATCGAAATCGAACGAGAATACGGGCTAGTAAAAGCATGTGGCCGCGTAGCGGCCACCGGCAAGGAACTGATCTAAATAAATAATTGAGAACTTTGACCAGGAAAATAAATCGATTATCGAATTCGAAAACTCGAAAGTCGAAAAAAAGTCTCATCGCACTGTACTTATCGCACTGAGCCAGTGGTTTCACTTCCCAGAATGGTTCGGGGTGAAGGAACAGTGCTTGTAACACTTCCCGAAACTTTACATCCATCTGGAACGGTTTTCGTAATCAGAGTCCTGCTTGGAACAGTTCCTAGAACTTATAATGTTCAGGTGGAATAGATCTCGCGCCTGTTCTCAGGAGCGACTGATCTCAAGCGCGGTTCGGAACCGTTCCCGCCAGTGATCTTTCCGCTGGACCCATTCCTGGAACAGCTTCCAGAACGGGAGTTTCACTCCGAACAGTTCCCAGAATGGACCTTTCACGGGGAATCATTCCTTGGAGCTGGTCCAACTTGAATTTTTTTTGACTCATTAAATTTTCTTTTTTCAATTTTCGGATTTTTTGATATTTGAAAATTTTTGAAATGTCCAAAACTGACATACTTTGATTTTATCATTCATTACACCAATTTCTGTTTTTTTTTAATTTCCCAAAATATTTAGGAAGAACCGAAATTTCTAAAATTTTGATAATTCTTGGAATGTTCAAATTTTGGAAAAAAAAATCGTTGCAATTGAATTGAGTTTTAAAAATTGTTTATATTAAATAAATGAATGGAATTTTTTTGGAATTTTGATATTTTCTGGAACCGGAAAACCAATGTTAGCACTCATAAAGTAGGTAAAAGCAGTTCATGAGAGAAGAGAGGTAAAACTAGTCCCGTTATACTAGGTGGGTAATAATGCTGGGTATAACACGGCAAATAGGGCAATAATATTGCGTGTTACCTGAGACGAAATCAGGGCAGATGAAAGGGTGGAGTTACAAATCTCTTTCTCGTTATTTATTGTATTTTAAAAATGATTTTTTTTTTAGAACCACGGCCTCTGAAACTTTTCCAATTCCTTCCCCTCTCAATTTTCAAGAAATTTCCAAAAAAATAAACGGGATGTGGGTCTGACCCTCTACGGGCCGAACCTATAACTTCCCGATATTTGTGTGTGTCTATGTCATAGCGTGATATCATATTGTTGAGCATATCGAATTAATTAAGCGCTATCGTCTTAATTATCCGTGCTACGAAAAAAATCATATAATACAAAATGTTTGTTTTTACATGAGGAACAACTTTCATTCAGAACTTTTTGCTATAACTCTAACCGTTCATGTAATAGAGCGTTATAAACAATTAAAATCGTGGTTTTTTGTTAATTACTAAAAAACTACCTGGCCGATGAAAAAAAAAAAATTAAAATCGGTCCAGCCGTTTACGAGAAACCGTTCGGCAAAGATTTGCTCACATACGTACACACACACACACACACACACGAACATCTTATTGGAAACGTGTCAGAATGATGCCAAACGCCGAGAAAAGTCAAAATTTCATGTCTACGACACTTTTGATTTTCGGGGTGATTACAATAACTCCCTTATTGGGACGTTAAAAATTCAGCATCTGATATTTTTAGAGGAATCAGAAGTTTTTATCAATTGGTCATTTTCTCTCAACATTTCGCGGAATTCTTCATTTTTTTGGAAATTTGTAAAGTTACTTGGAGGTTAAATTCTTTGATATCCTCCACATTTTTGTAATACCCGATCTCTCTCACAAATTTACCATTTGTGGAATTTCCGCGATTTCTAGTTCTCGACATTTCTTTTAAATTTTAGTTTTTTTTCTCTGAATGAAACGAATTTTGAAAATTTTGGGAAGGTGTTCAATTTTTATAATTTTGAAATTTTTGAATTTTTGAAAATTTTTTGTGGGTCGGGAACACGGGTGAGCACTCGAAAGCGTTCCACGCGAACTTCACGGCATTTTGTAAAGAAAGGAGCAGACATAGAGAAAAATGGTATAAACATAGAATGTTCAGCATGAAAAATCCCATCAGTTAAGTTTTAAGACGTTTTCACGTATTTCTAATATTTAAGAACGTATATCAGTTTAACTGAACCGCGAGAAACCGCGGTTACTCCCCGCCTGACATTCAACCCTCATTTCTTGGAGAAGTATCACAGATAGGGGTATGCTTCATAAAACATAAATGATTCACCATGAAATGAAGAACATTTTATGTTGAGGGTATTCTCCTCTATCTCCACTATTTAACCGAAATAACCGAGTCGGAAGTATGAATCGGGAAATTCCTTGTGCAGCCTCCATGGACCTCCTTCATCCGCTCGTAAATTTCAGAAATTGTTATATTTTTGTTAAAAATAGAATGACTAATTTTGATTTTTGTTACATCAGATGAAAATCATTAGATACATAATATCCAAATATTTTGTTTTTTCCTTTTCTGATTACATTATGACTATTTTCCAGAATTGTTGCATCAGATGATTAATGTATTCAAAATGAGATAATTACTCAGATTTCACTTAATTCGAAAAAACACCGAATCTGAGAATTTTCAGATTCAATTGCGACGTAGAAATTTATTACATCATCGAATTGAGACAACGAAAGTAAAATTCATTATCTATACTTGACTGTTAGTGGCGTGTGAATTTCTGTGATCTTATCGAAAAGGGCTTTTTCTGGGAATCGGAAAAATATCCCATTAGGGTTTGTTGTTGTCTATACTTTTTATAGGAGATATAGATTACAATTCTGTATATATAAGCCGAACGTGCTTATGGGGAAGCATTAACTTGTTCAATATGGTGCAAATAGTGCTTTTTGTATTTTTGGTGACTGCCGGAATTGCTGTCATGGCGGCTCCATCTGAAGGTCAGTTTTTCCTAACTCTGGAAGAAATTTTATTCCTAGATGTTCATTTATGGGAGAAAAATTGCAATTTTTGGAAGTTTTGGAATCGCCATGATCGCGAAGATATGAAAAGTCGAAGGGCAAACAAATAATATTGGTTCCATATTTTACTACCATAATGGATATATATTCCATATATATTCATTTTTAATTTCCCAATATAGGAGTTGAGACCTGATTAGATTTTGAAAGAAATTCATGCACTAGTTGCCGATTTATTTTTTAAAACATGAAGTATGAAAATAGCAAAAAGTTTTAATCAATCATTTACGAAGGAAAGTTGTTATCAAGCCAGTCAATGTCGCAATTGGAGTCTCTCGGCGTACCTTAGCTTCGATCGAAATTTGACTCGCTTTCATGTAGTGATTTATTAGTTATTAGTTGATTTTAAGTGGCGCGAAATTTTAATGACTATTCAAACTCTCATATTCGGTCTAGATCCGAAGTTGTCCGACTACCGCCGGTGCATGTGTGTTTGCCCGCATTTGCACAGGCGAGTCTGAATGCGCGATGCGCAGTGTGATTGGTCAGTGCGTCACGTGCCATAGTCGCAGGTACCGACACCTGTTGTATTCCAGTATTCAAAATTTCATGATTCCTATGTTTTTCTCTGAAACCAGTCTTTGAACATTTAATTGACGTGTCGGAAAATCTAGGAATGGGAACCAGAAATTACAAAGCGGGAATTGTTGTTTGTACTCCCAACGGGAGCAAACACACTTCCATCCCACTGGGTTTTTCAATTTTCATAACGAAAAAAAAGGTTGGTCCAATTTTGAAATTTCAGGGATGTGGGAATAGAAAAAAGGAATATTATTATTATTATATTTACCAAATGCCCTCAAAAACGCGAGATCACGATCGGAAAGTTATCGCTTAGAACCGTGGCGACCCATCCGGTGTTTATTTATCGAGTCGAAAAAAAAAAATTTTAGAAATTGATGTTCATGAATATATATAATTCATAACTAATGTTCTTTTCCTTGTAGTTGTCAATAATGGACGCGTTATTGGATATGAATATGAACCCATCGAGTTACATGAAATGGCGGCCGCAGTTCCGATGGACGATACTGCGCATGCGCGATTGCGCCGTGGGTCATGTAACGATGATGCGTGCGATCGAGAGTGCACCAAGGGCGGGTCAAGAGGTGGGGGTTGCCGACGAGATGTCTGCTCCTGCTATCGGTGAGTATTTTGAATATCAATGTGTTAATAGTTATGAATCTGTAAAATTCTTGATTTGATGTTACCGAGCGAGATCGGTCCAGAAGTTATTCTTCCTTCAAAAGGTGGGGAATCGAATCAGAGCTTACTGTAGCATACATCACTCAAAGCCGGCCAAGTGGTCTCTTTTCACATGGGCATCCACATTTACTGAGTTATGCAATTTTGTAATTTTTATAGATTTCAAAAAATATTTTGACTCTTTTGAGAAGTTTCAAATAAAAGATAAAATTGAAATTTTTCAAAATTCCTGAAATTACCTGAAATTCTAGATTTTTCAATGTTTTGTAAATTTCCAGGTTTTTTCAAATAATTCCCAAAAAGAATTTGATTTGTATAGTTGGTAGTAGCCAAATATACAAGTTATCTGATAAAAAATAATTGATAAATGTAAAACTCACGATAAATACGGAAAAAAGAATCCCAGTTGATCCACTTGGAATTCGAACCCGGGTCTCGCCGCTTCCCTATACACACTTTGCCAAAAAACTTTCATCTAATAAATAATAAAACCTCATGATGAATGCGAGAAAAAGAATCCCAAGTGCACTCGAAATTCGAACCCGGGTCTCGCGGTTTTACGATGTACACTTTACAAAAATAAAAAAAAGGAGCGATTTTGGCCAAAACCTGAATATTGCTGAATTGTATTGTTACAGAATTGTTTTCTCTGTTTTCAGCGCCTTCTTTCTACATATGCCATTTGGTCCCTTGGGGCGTTTTGCGGACGATCAGAACGTGCAATAACCACTGTAATGTGAATGGTGGCATTTCCGAAAATTTCCGCTAAGGTACGGAAAGAGGGAGCTTCAAAACTACTAAGATGGTTTGAAGTAATCAGTGGTATAGAATTAATGTTTGTATAAAACTTTGACTGTATTTGTGGAGTACTTTCAAATCATTAATAAACGCCCGGGTAAAAATAAAACGGTTTTTATGAGATGTGTTTGAAATGTGCTTCGAAATGTGTAGCCAGATTTCGTCTCAGATGTGATTGGTGACCGTTGAGATTTGCAGACATATCTGCTCGAGATTCGGACCAGATGTAGTACAGATGTGATGGAAACCTGGTAGATATCCGCTTCGAGATATGATTCAGATGTGGTCGAGATGTGATTCAGATCTGGTCCAGATGAGATTCAGATGTGGTCGAGATGTGATTCGGATCGGGTTCAGATGTGATCCAAATGTGGTTGAGATGTGATTCAGATGTGGTCGAGATGTGATTCAGATGGGGTCGAGATGTGATTCAGATGTGGTCGAGATGTGATTCAGATGTGGTCGAGATGTGATTTAGATGTGATCGAGATGTGATTCAGATGTCATTCAGATGTGGTCCAGTTGCAGTCCAGGTGTGTTTCAAACCTAGTCGTGGTCATGGTCCTGGTCTTGCAAAAACGAACCTCAAGATTGACATTGCAACTTCAACATGTCCAGATCTGTTAGAACTCCATAAAATCTCAAGATAGACTTGCAACTAAAAAATGATTATTGGATAAAACATATTTCATTAAAGTCAGTTAATATGGACCTAGGTTAATAAATCGTACATTCAGTATTCTGAGTATCCAATTCCTGACCCAAATAATACTAATACTTATTTGCTGCGGTTAGGCATATGGAGTCAGCAAAAGCGAATATAATAATAAAGGAGCGATGGATATTGTCGGGCCTGAGACTGAGGCTAAGGCTGAAACTGGAACCGAGGTAGAAGCTCGGAGGCTTGAGCTGAGGCGGATGCTGGGGGGAAGTCTGAGGGTTGACCCAGCGGGAAGACTGAAGTTGGTTTATTATCGCTAAATTGCATTCTTTCCGACCTCATGCGACAAATTGCAGAACACGCGTATTGGTTCTATTCGAGATGGTAAATTTATACTTCGAACACCGATTTCGACTATGTGTTCATAGGTATTAATGTAATTGCATCTCCACTGACCTCAATGAAAAACGGCAAAGAACCGTTTTCATGGCTGCCAGAATTTCCAATCAAAAATGTATGTCCAGATAGTATCCTAAATGGTTTAGCAGCATAGCTCAAAGGTGAGCTAAATGTATTGAATTGACATATGGCGAGCTAATTGGCATATCCAGTCTTACTGCCCATCACTCACGAAGGCAGAATTGTATATTGAACATAGTATTTGGTGTTGAGGTTGAGGTTGAGGTTGAGGTTGAGGTTGAGGTTGAGGTTGAGGTTGAGGTTGAGGTTGAGGTTGAGGTTGAGGTTGAGGTTGAGGTTGAGGTTGAGGTTGAGGTTGAGGTTGAGGTTGAGGTTGAGGTTGAGGTTGAGGTTGAGGTTGAGGTTGAGGTTGAGGTTGACGCTGATGCTGACGCTCAGGCTGAGGTTGAGGTTGAGGTTGAGGTTGAAGTTGAGGCTGAGGTTGAGGCTAAAGCTGAGGCGAACGCTGAGGCTGAAGTTGAGGCTGAGGCTGGGGCGAACTCGGATAATGAGGTTGATGCTTCGGCTGGCAAAGGCGGGACAATTGAAGGTGGTTTTTTATCGTTAAATTGCATTCATTCTGATTTGGTGCCGCTGATGGCAGGGCACAACAAGGATTAAATCTATTCGAGTTGGTGAATTTACACTTCGAGCATTGATTTCCAGTATGTGTTCCTAGGTATTAATGTAGTTGCATATCAACTGCCAGTTGTGGAAAACGGTCAAGAACATGTTTATAAACTATCTGAATTTCCAATAGAAAATGTATGTTCCCATATTCCTATTCAAGAAAGGGCATACACATAAATGAATATAGTTAGAGTCGACATATCTCAAAAATCGTGACATGATTTATTTTTCAATCGTCATTCATTTATTGCTTGATCAGATTAGTCAGATAACATCGTGAAGTTGGTTGGTAATCGCGTTTGCATCGATAAACATCGATATTTGGGATATCGATTCGGGTTTAGTTTTCAAAAGTATGACAATTGCTCAAGTTTTTATAGCTTATGTACTTATTGAAAATCATATACACAGAATATTTTTTGACGTTCTGTTAATTCATTAAGTTTCGAGTGTTTTAGATATTCTGTCCAGTGTTGAAAAATTTTATATGTATAAAACAAAAGAGGCTTGTGCCAAATCGGAAAATTGAAAGCTCATTTTTTCGGAGTGAATGATTCCAGTATACAGTGTCTTCAATTTCGGAAAATATATTGTTACTTCAAATATCAAATAGGAATTCAGCGCGCATTCGGGCTAGTATACTAGAATTGCATATCCCATAAGTCGAATGGTAATAGTGACGAAATAGTGCTATAAGATGACTGAATTCCATGTCATTTCATGCACATCTTCTCTCTCCTTAGTGGTTATGCAAGTCAGCGGTGCCGAGCTTCTTTTTAACTCCCGACTCCCACTAACAAGAAATATCAGAAACAGTATTAAAAAAAATATAACATCGATATGCTCTCATATTTGTAATTCACTCCGCGCTACGTTTAATAATTATATTTCCGTCCCAATCCACGCCATCAGTTCTGGTGAGGACTAGTACACATGATGCATCATATCACAATGAAGATAGATTGGGCGTTAACCACTCATAACGTTATATAAGAGTTGATAATTTACTTACAGAATGAATATATGTCGCTATTTAGACAAAATATGACATTATATTGCATCTATGGCACTTGGATGCGATTAGTCCCATAAAAATGATAAGCTTTGTTATCCTCAGTTTTGCTACCTTACTTTTTATTCGGTTCTAAATTGAGGGTCCGAATTTAGCTGTCGATGCGATCCACATGGCTAAGTAGCCAATACGATCAAATAGTGCTTAAGAATTCATCAACTGACCTTTGGATATTCATTTACTGCGAAGTATTGTATTGATGACTCCTCGAGTAGCGGGCTACACAAGATTTCCGAATGTTCCGGCAAGTAATACTCAGAAAAGTATTCGTCGGCGAATAGTCTTGCTTGTTCCACAATAAATTAATCGACTGCTGAGCTGAAAGAAATTCTTAACTAATCTAGCATCACATATTAAGTCAAAGGGCAAGTAACACTGAAAAATCTGTGAACAATTTGGTATAATTCAAAATTAATAAACTTTATCAAGTGCAGGAACAGTTCTGTATGATTTGACCGTGTATGCGGTGAAATATCTGGTGATCAACACTCTGGCTTCTCACTGTTCTCCACAGCAATAAGCTGCTTCGGCAACTTTCAAGTTCCACACACAGTAAATCGTGAAATGCTCACGTGATCTATCACGTGTAGAGCTCGCTTATCGAGGTAAATATGTATCATTTTTTATATATGCATGTGTATGCATAACATCTGTACATAGTGTTCATCATTAAAGTATTATTTTCATACATTCATTTCATGAATGAATTATATAATATGGGTAAGCCCAATTTTGAGCGTCAATTTGCCACAGCTTACATTTGTTTATCGGGATGATAGACGTACAGATACGTCCCTAACTCTCGGCCTTAATAAGGTGCAACTACCTAGGTATACCACTACAGTGAGAGACCGCGTTTTCATTGGCTACTCCCACTTTTCTCATATCGATATGCTTCGATACGTTCGTTGGGCAATGGATTGAACTAATAATTTTTGGGTCAACTCAATCAGTGTTATACATCAATCATTACCACCTATCACGGTAATGATAACTCTCCAACTCTTGAGATCTACAGTGTAGGGAGGCGTACGAGCCTCTATATATCAATTGGTTTATAAACATCTCAGAGAGGTAAGAATAATTAATTATTATATATATGTATATATACAGGGTGTCCCGCAACTGCGCACTCTAAATTTGAGGGTGGGAAGAGCGCAAAATTTGGAGTCGAAAGTTTCTTTTCCACTTTTCTCTCCGAGCCCCCCCCCCCCCCCCACCGAGTTACTCAATTTTTAAATGAGCGAATCAGAGCGTAGCTCCGCCCCCTTGACCAGTGGTTCTCCATTGAATAGTTATGAATTAGTTTTCACATGTTCCACGTCACATGTCCCATGTGTGTATGAGTATGTGTATGAGTTTTTTTTTAAAGGCAAAAGAGAAAGAAGGAAGCCAACCTCCTTCCTCACGCTTCCTTCTTTCTCTTTCCTCCCTTTTTTTTTAATCTTTATTGAAAACAACCCAAAAAAAAACTTACAAATTAAAAGTACAAAATACAGAAAAAACCTCGGCCACAACAAATCTAGACTGTTGGTCAATGTCATATGCTTCACACGGCAGAGCACCGCAGGACCAAATGACGGCTTTATTGCTAGTATCGATAACCCAGTTTTGGGTATATAGGTTCCTGTAAGGTTCCGAAATGACGGCAACATCAATCTTCAGGTCGCGGACCGTCTCCGTCAGCAGATCCTGTGCTTTGGCGCAGTGAGCCAGGTTCACCTGTAACGCCGGCACTATGACTGTGTACGGATCTTCTGAAGTGCACCCTGGTAGCCTGGACATTTGATGCTACCAGTTACATGGGCATGATCTTTCGTGAGCTCCAGTTCTACGCATAGAACGCATTTCGGAGACGCTTCACAATCAGAGCTTTTGTACCCTTTGTCGCCGCACAGGTCTGATCGGTCAATGGGGCTCTTGCAATTAAAGGCAAGATGCTCGTAGTGCCAACACTTGAAGCACTTTAAGGGCCTTACCCCTGCCACGATGCGGGCATATACCAGGCTTATTCGTATTTTACTACCTTTGCTCAGTATATTCCTTGCAGTAGCGGCAGGGAGTACCACCGTCGCCGATTGTGTTCCTCTGTATGCCTTGGGAAGAGACTTGATGGCACTCAATCAGATATCACTTTCTGTGCCATCAGCTTTCCTCAGGGCATCAAGTATGTCTTCTTTCGTAGCGACGTCGTCGAGGTCTTTAATTTCGAGTTCCTCTTGAGGTCCCTTATTAAACCCTTTGGCTTCGTTTTGGAGGGCTCCAACTAGCGCCTTCTCTAAGTCAACACCTTCGTCCTTCTTCCCTGTCGCAAGGATTAGGAGAACGTCTCCGGAAGCTGTTTTACGGATTTTTTCCACGCATGAGCTAGCCGCATAAACACCTTGGTCCTTCTTTATTCGTCCCAATATTTCCTAGTACGCATCTTTCCCCGTCGGGCGAATAATTAGCGCATCAGGTCGGATTGTTGCTTTCTTCTTCGACCGGGGTTTAGTCTGCGTAGCACCACGAAGACTTTGGAACGACTCCTGTTTTTTTCTCCGTCTCTTGGCTTTCTCCCAAGCACTTTTATCGTCTTCTGTTTCAGAATCTAATACTTCTTCCATGTCCCTGTTCCCCTCTAACCGGGTTCGATTTTTTATGCGCTCCTCCACATTTCTGGACGACGTTGCTGCTGCCTCATTGTCGGCAGTCTTGAGCTTTTTGCCCGTTGTGTCATCAAGCGGTGTCCTCTCCTTTCTTTTGTCCCGTCGGGTTGGGGTCTCCTCAGATGTCTTCGGTTTTTCCATGGACTTATGGCTACTCCCTAGGCTTAGCTGGGACAATCTAGGACCTGGAGGGGTGAGCCATCCAACTGCTGGCAAGGGTGTTTTGCCTACCCCTGTCTCCGTCATGGATCTTATTCCCTTGCGGGCATTTGGATCTTCTTGGCCAGCTTTCGCATATCTTCATTGATTGTTCTCCTATTTTTATCTGTGATAGAATTCACTAGCGTTGCCAGATCATTCTCGTACAGGTCCCATGTGCTCTGCATAGTAGGTACAGTTCCACTTGTAGCATTAAGGGCCAAGTGGGCCACCCGGGGACGATCAAGTGATGGTTGGCTCTTCCCACAATCCGAGGAGCCAGCGCCGGCCATCAGGGCTTTCAACTGGTAGAAACCGACAGCGGAATTTCCTTTTTGGGGGTTTTCCGCGTGGGATAATATTGTTTTATCATCACTGTTCATGTTTCCTTCATGGGATGTTATAGGGAGCCCACCCTTGGCACCCTTGGTTTCGGGCGTTAGGTTTCTCCCTGATGTGCGTACAGGCGTCTGTGTGTATGTGTATCTTACAGATGAGTTGTCAACGAGATGAGTTGTCACTGAGATTAGGTGTCTAGGAGATGAATTGTCTAGGAGATGAGTTCTCTATGGGATGAGTTGTCTATGAGATGAGTTGTCGGTGAGATGAATTGTATAGATGAGATGAATTGTCTCACGGACGAAAGGTCATGGAACCAGTTTAATTATATAATATAACATTGCAGGAGGTGCCACACGAGGTTTTCTACCTCCGAAGGGACTGCCAGTTCCTAAATGTATCTTCACCAAAAACTTCATCTCGACCAATGTGTGCGACTTATTACTGATAATTTTACAATACTTTTTCAATAAAAAAGCGGGATTTTTTACGACATCACTCCTCAATTATCAACATTTCTAAAGTTTCTTTTTGCAAATCTTGACTGAGGTCTACCTATTCAGAATAAGTTGGTATACTAGTACATTTTGGTACATTTTTGGCAACCAAAACAAAGTTTGAATATTTGAGAATTTTGAAGAATATTCCACAATTGTATGAAATTTCTTAGAAGTTTCAAGAACATTTCAAATATCCCAGAATGTTACATAATATCTATAGTTCTGGAACCTTGTTCAGATAATCAATAAAAGTCTGGATTGGCGAGAGTGAAAAAACGATGGCGTTCAATATATATTGGTTTTATTCACAATAATCGAATGCGGTCAATTTGTTTGCGTTTACACTGACGAGGCGGTTGAATTGTTCGGCAGTGTAAAGCACATTTCAGCTGTTTGTATAGGTTACAGTAAGAGCTAGCCAAACACCGAATGAGTTAAGTCAAGAGAAAATATGTTTACACTACACTAAAACTGGGTTGCACATGTCCGTTGTGTGAATTCGATGGGTTCAGTAGAGAGGCCGCAGAGGTGAGTACAAGTTGCCGCGCTTTGAGCTGAGAATTTCCCACGCGTGGCCGACGTCCAAAGTCAAGAGCCATAGAGTTGACTCAAACCTGATTAGCAGGGTTGTAGATGCCAAAACTGGAGCAGCTGGACTTTGCGATCATCAGATCTGATGAGCAAATTTTGAGATCAGTAAATGTGAAGCAGACTGCAGATCAGTACTACGGATCGATAGACCTGAAAAACGCCTAATAAGCAGCAAAACTGAAATGTGGTCTAGAAGATCAGCAGAGCTGGCGAAAGCCTGATGAGCAGCAAGGTGCACATATGGTCTAGAAGGAAAATCCTGATGGGCAGCAAGGCTGATGAGTAACAAGCCTGGAGAAGAACCTTGAAACACTTGAAGAGTAAAACCGGTGATAATCAGGAACTGGGCTACTTGGAGCACTCAAAAACGGAGCTGACGAGCCAGTTAAAGAGTTAAACGAATAGAGCTGTCGAAAAATTTGGGGAGCTGCACTGGCTAGATGTGGTAGTACTCGAAGCCTTGAGAGTCGTAAATCTCGTCCAGCTTACGATCTAATCACCTCATTCTGAAACGTCTGCAAAGAACAGTTTTTGAAGTGAAACTTCTTATGGGAGGGTTTTGAAATCTCGATCGGCAACCTTTTTGGTGACGCTCGCTCTAACGTAGTAAGTAAGAGTGAGAGGCCTCCGGGAATCGAGCGAGAATGAGACGGATGACTTTCTGTCTTTCATGTCATTCTCTGCGTTCAGGCGGCGTTGCGATCGCGGAAAACAGCTGTTGGTTTCTAACACAGTGCTCATAAGCAACGTATTTTGTTTTTGTGCGTGTCTTCATTACTTAAATCGAGAGTTTTGTGCAAATATGCCGAAGTCGGGTGCAGAAAGGACAAAAACGTGGCGGGACAAAAAACGGGCGAGTGAAGGAATTGATTAGAATAGAAAACGGAAAAAAAGTAGAACTGAAATTGAACGAGATAGCAGGGAACGGAGGCAAACACGTGCTAACCTCTTACGTGACAGTGTGGACGATAGTGTAAATAACCCGCTGTAAACGAATACAATTTGACAATTCTCAATTCTGCAGAGAATAAAACAGTCTCAATAGCTACTGATGTATTCACCGGCTGCCATAATGCTGAGCAACAATCATTTGTAGGACAAAAATTGCATAAAAAAACGGTAATAGACACTGGAGGCCTGCCCTACGAGATAATACTGGTGTTAGATAAATGGTATATAATAACAACCAATCTGGATGTCTCAGATGGTTTAGCAAACGGCGCAGTTGGTAAACTAGTTCATATCGAAACTGATGAGGCAGGAGCAGTAACTCGTGTGTGGCTGGAATCTCCAGATTCACCGAAGACGGGGCAGAAGATCCGGAGAAAAGCTGCTGCGTTCATCCAAGCAAACAACATCAGCCACACGGCAGTTCCCATTGCACGAAGAACTTTTACGATATATATGAATAATAATAAAACGATTTTCGTCAAAAGAAATCATCTGCCATTGGTATCAGCGTGTGCTATTACTATCCACAAGTCTCAAGGTGGTACGTTTAATCAAATCGTCTATGAATACGAAAAGACACATTCACAACAACTCCTTTACGTAGCCTTGTCCCGTGTCACAAGTATACAGGGATTGTACATCGTTGCGAAGGATGGAAAGAACAAATTTTATCATGGACGGAAAAAAGCTCAATCAATGGACAAGCTACAATCAGAATTTAGAAGATTATCAACAAATCCATTGATAACTTTGACTGACATTCTCCGAGAGTCCATCAGCAGACCAGGCTTATCAATAACAACCCTCAATTGCCAAAGCTTAGGAGCTCATAGCGGAGATTTCAATGATCCGGTGATTCTACGGTCTAATATATTGATACTTTCAGAGACGTGGAAGGAAAACGATCAAGAAATTGATGTTCCCAATTTTAATTGTGTCGTACAGCTCAAAAGACATAATGTGAGAGCAGGGGGTGTCGCAATACTTTGCAATACGGCTCATGGAACGAACATCATGACACCCAATATGGACCTGAACTTGAAACAACTAGAATCGCTTTCAATTGGGTTGTCATCTGTTGGAGAAATGTGTGCAGCTGAATGTCGCACAGAAAGCGGACAGCGGATTATGCTTATAGCACTCTATATTTCACCAAATCAGAAGATGGCGAAAATAATAGAGTTTATTCACCTTCACTTGCTGCCGTATACTCCAGTGGGGGCTGCAGAAGTTGGAGTAGAGCTGGACAAAATACCTATGATTCTAGGTGGAGATTTTAATGTTAATTTTGCTTCAGAGGATTCCAAGCCATTCATTCAGTTCTTGCAACAGAAATTGTCATTGGAAATAAACAATTCACCAATTGAATCGACTACACGCCATGGTACCACGATCGATGCAGTTTTCTCACGTTACATCGAAAATTTGGAGTCAAGAGTCTTCATTACCTATTTTAGTTACCACAAACCTATCATTTCGTTCATGAAGAGTCTACCAGAAAATGAAGGTCAAGCTGATTGAGATTTAATTCATCATATTCATACTAATATTATTGTATCTTGAAAAAAGTATAATTATTATGATGAATAAATTAATATTTACTATCAAGAAGTGTTTGACACGTGATTAAAATGATTCCTCTCTCTCTAAACATAGAAAATTAAATAATCCTTGCCGATCCAATCATTCAGTTTCACTTCTATCGCGTGTCTTCATGACACACCATTTTTTTTGTGCTGTCAAAAAATTTGTGAAAATTTTCCCTGATTCGTGCGATAATTGTTGGAGTATTTTTAGACAATGTGTGACTCAATAGATTCGTTTCCAGTGTGACTTCGGATTGATTGTATAACGAGTAGACTCTTGTTATTTTGTTATGTACGTGGACCTCTACTGCCACGTATTCGGTGAGCGATAGGAGATCGTGCGGACGATTTTGATACTGGTATATCCGCAACACCACCACCTACATTCGCCGTTCTGTCTTTCGTGAGTAAGAAGTCTGGTGTGCTGACTTTCTTAGTTTCGCTGTTTAGCTTAGTTTCTGACATCAGGATAATCCTAATATTATTTCCATGGACAATATGGATTAATTCCTCTAAGTTTGGTTTGAGAGCAAACTGCTAAGATGACTGCTAAGTTTTTTATATGGTTGCTTCAGAGATTGTAGGAGCTTCAGAGGTAAAGGTGAAGAGGCGCGCATAGGATGGAATTATGTAAATCCCTTCTATATGGATGTCTGCGGTTTTTAATTTGTTTATCATTCTGTTGATGTTCGGAAAACATTTCAGGAATGTGCAGAGTTTTAAGCTCTTCTACGATTTGCTTAGCTGAGGAAATATAAGATTTTGTGATACCTCATTAAGGTTCTGGAATGAGGCTTTCACAAGGCATGATCCTGGGTACGGCTATGGATAGGTCGACTTTCGTTCCTGAAGTTTCCGTCGGTGGAACAAATGATGCGTAGCGGGACCGAGACATCATCGAGGCGGTAGAGTCTGGAATTTGCTCAGGAACTGCAGGAGATTGGAGGAAATGGATGTTCTGTTCCGAATTTTGGATGGTAGCCGAGTGAGGGGTAGCGGGCGATTACATCACCGCTCTGCTGTGTCTGGCTGGTTGTGATCCTTTGTATTTGCATCTCCATGAACTTCTAATGCATGGAAGACTCTATATCGCTGGTCGTATATGTTAGTCCGCATTTCGTCGACTTGAGTGTTTTGGAGGTGCAAGCTTTAACGTTATAATTCGACGCATGTGAGGTTTCGGTTGCAGCGCTGGCCAAACTTTTGGCACCTGAAGCACGGGATAGATGCTCGGATTTCATGTACTTTTCTATCTTGTACGTAGGATAAAAAATAGTAACAAAGCTGCTCAAAGTTATTGCCGGGCCAACAGTGATTGCAAAGATCGGTAGTGGCCTGTTCTTTCTTATTTCTCCATTTTTATTTATTTTCACAAATTGCTGAAGGGAAAATACGTCAATGCCTCGTTTTCCATAATTCAGCTTGGATTTCGGCTTGCGAGAAACTGTTGAGAAGCCCTTTTAAAATAAATAAATTTCTTCGGTCGCTCACTTTTAAAACCGAAAGTGAAATAATTGTATTTCTGCCGTTTCAGGATACATGCGATTTTGTTGTAGTCCTCGGTCGTTGGTAGATGGACGATCGTAGTACTTCCGTTGAATTTCATTCTGAAGTTTTCATCCGTTTATCCGATTTGCATAAAATCAATTAATTTGTTGGTCTTCAATTTGTCATTTTCAATGAGTAGTACAGGCACTGAGGTTTGTTTTTGAACCTTTTGAGGTCCGCCAGAAGTGTTGGAAATTTTGGCATTCGCTCTCGCACTAGTCGACGGTTTCGTAAAGGTTTGTTTTGTTTTTTTGGGCCTTCCTCGAAGGACTCATTCTGGCTTTCCTTTTTGGAGCCAGAAAAAGTTTCAGATTTGTCAAGTTTGACACTTTAATGCCAGAACTTTTATAAGACTTATCAATTCACTGCACTGAAGCGCAGTACGTTTGAAATCTATATTCCGTAGAGAGCGGTAGACATGCGACAGTACGGCACCGACTCAAGAGAAATACTCACTGAGCCACCGTGCTGTTAGAATAAACTAAGTGAAAAACGAATTGAATTGTACATAGGAAGGGTTCGATCTCTACCCGATAGGAAACTTAGGTTCTTTTGATGGATAAATTATGAACTCACATCTGATCGAATTTCGCAGCTTCTCTGGAATTGGTTGCGTGTTTCTACCGCCTCTTCCAGTCTTCCCCAACAATTCATCACCAAGTACCAATAACGTCAGTCCCCGTGTCAGTTTAGGTGCATTTTTCTCGTGCGAATCAATGAGTTTCGCCCATTTTTTTTCTCAGCAAACACATCCGAATTGGGCCAGATCTCGACCTATAACATATCCGAGTGATAATCTATCCCAAGCCAAACCGTTACTTTTCAAACGTACATCTGTTCCGCGTTTTTGGGGTTCCGGTAGGCTATCGTAGGACTGCTCATTTTCTGTAATATTATGAAAGCGGTTAAATTTTTGATGATAATCATAAAATTTCTTCAGAACGCGAATAACGACTGTAACGATGCCGTTTTTCATAATACCTATTAATAGCATCAGCTAATCTAATATAGAGAAAAAGGGGGGAAATAATGGAAAAGAGGGACAAGTGTAATAAAAAGTAGAGTATATTATCAATAATAATACAGTTTCTCATACAACTGTCGTTTTAGAGCCTTTTATGCCATAAAGCTGGCTGAAGTCTCGGGGAAAAACGGGTAAGGCCTGGCTGTATTCGTACACGTCAAGGGGTGTCTCGAATAGTTGAGGGAAGTAGGGACAAAAATACTCCGGGTTATCTAAATGGCTCGTTGGCCTACAATTAGTTATCCAAAAAGTAATACAATGATCAGTACGGCTTATAAAGATTGTAATACGCGCTGGCTCACCGCTGGGCGGAAGGGACATGAGGTGGAGGGGAATTATCTAGGGGGAATAACTGCTTGGCACAAACGCCGGTACTCACGGCGGGTTGGAACCTGATTCCACCTTTTACTGCTTCTGATGCGATCTCCTGGGCCTGTATTTCCCCTCCTGATTCCTGGGTTGTCTCTCTACGGGTCCTCAGGTTATCCTGATGCTTTTCCTCCCAAACAAACTACTATGGTATAATGATCGATAACTATTATTACGATTAACCGCTAGGGGCACTGCTCCTAACTCAAGTGTGTCTTGCTTCCTCTTTCATCCTTCGATAGGGTTCTCTTCGAGGATCCTCAGTATTCCTCGTGAGGAGAGGGGCACGCTTCGGATCGTCTAGGCTCTAGTTGGCCCAACCATCGGTTCTATCGTATGCAGACTAGTTCCTTCGACTGTTCGATGCTTTCTATGTTCTTGTATTCGGAAGTTCCTGGTGATTCCGTGGAAGGCGGGGTTCTTGTTGGTTGTTCCAAGGGGCGATAGGGAAAAGGGGGAATGAAAGGAATATCTGGGGGATAGTTGGGAGGGCAGCGGTGACAGTTGACCATTTAGTCTATATTATTTAGGGGGTTATTCTAGAGGGAACTTGACCTCGTCACACGAGATAACATACGAGACTCGAAACAAGGATTAGTATCATTCGGTCTGTTCTTAATGTCGAGTAAATTACCGGCAGGTGCCATGGGTGCCATGGGTGTTATGGGTGCTATAGGTGCTATGGGTACCATGGGTGCTGCAAACGATACAGCTGAAACATTCCTACCTTCATTGTCCGAATTTGCTAAAAACGCCCGGATTCTCTGCTTCCGCGTGAGGGTTTGTATTACAGAAGTCTCAGTAGATTTATTTGTTGGTGGTTTCACGGATAATGATGGTGCTGACTTCGCAATCTTTGATTTTTTTCGAGCTTCCATTATCCTTCTTTTTGTTCCTACCTCTTCTGATCTCCCTTTTCCGTCTTCCACGGTTTCTGTCTCGTCATCGGTTGCATTATCACTTGAGCCATTCACTGCGTTCGATCCACCTATATTATCAACCGACTCTTCTTCATCTTCTTCACGTTCAGACAAACTTTCTTCATTGCCTGATTTCGTACATTGGGATTTTCCATTTTTTATTTTTGTCGAATATACATTGTTGATTCAATAGGGCCTTGTCCAATGCGGTGGCTGTCTCTTTTTTCGGTCTACCTCGTTTTTTGATCAGCGTACCCTCCACGGTGACGTTGAGACTCAGCAAATAATTTTTTGAAGCTGGAGAAGTTTGATGGAACATTTAATTGTGAATTATCAAGTAATTGAATGTGACGGTTTGAAAAATATGCGTTTAATTTTATGACATAATATTCATAGCATGTCTCACAATGCGAGAAAAAATTGAAATCCCGACGAAATGAGTTTATTTCAAAGTAACCTGGCAGGTGTATGCTAGCAATATTTTTATTCCTAAAAACTAAGATGCGGCTTATACGTTTATGATTTCTCCTAATACTAGCTATGATCAGCCCTCGAAGCCAAGCCAAGGAGACGACGCTCATGAAGACACTTCAGGCTGAAACCACTCCGGCCTCCATTGTCTCGTGTGAAGTACGAACTGGGAGACGAGGACAGTGGAGGCGGAAGAAGAGGAAGAAGAAGAAGAGCAGGGGAAGACGGGATAAAAGTGGAGCTTTGGAAGAATGTACCGGACGAGGGAGCAACGGAATTCGTTGCGACTATTAAAGAGTTGGAGACGAAAGATGCGATGATAGATACGTGGAGACTAACCACGATATTCCTACTACACAAGAAAAGAGATCTGAACTTGGTGGCTGACCACAGAGGAGTATCACGGCTGCACATAGGATACAAAATACTCGCAGCGATTATGGCGGGCAGGCTGGGAGGCTGGTTAGAGGACGAAGGAAAATTAACGGAGCCACAGGCAGGGCAGTATTTGATAGGGTAGCCAGCCAAAAGCTCTGTGATTGAATGGAGGGAATGAGAATCTCGTGGAAGTTCCGGAGCATCACGCAAAGAATTTACGCGGACACGAGCAATAGGATGATAGCGGAGGAAGGACTGAGAGAAGGGTTTACGATGGGGAAGGATGTGCGACAGCGATTCCTGCCAAGTTCGACCCTGCCCAACGTGTTCATACAAAATCCAGCAGAGGTACTCGAGAAGAGAGGAGGAGGGCGGTAGAAATTGGAACTGAAGCTAGCGTGAAGGTCTACCCATTGATGTATGCTGACGATGCGGCAGTGATGGCGGAGGATGGTGAGGGCCTGGTACGAATGCTGAGGTCACTGGAGCGGTGGACTGACAAGATGCTGGAAATAAGGGTGGCAAAAACAAAAAAAAGGTCTACAGGAACGGCGGAAAAAGTAAGATTGAGAGCTGGAACCACAAAGGCAAACCAGTAGACGTGTTACGTCTAGTAACAACAGACGAGATAGACACGAATTCAATAGCTATACAAACAGAAAAAAATTACTCCATTTAAACGCCCAATTTCTTCGAGGACGAGAGAAGAATTTCCCTCCTTGCCACTTTCGGGAAAAAGTTGGACCGAATTTGGACGGCGACACTGAAGAGGTAACCCCGGATGAAAGGAAAATGATGAAAAAAAAACAAGAAACCATAATTGAAAAAACAGACATCTACAAAAAAAAGTGCAACCAAAGACGACAGTGAAACCCCAGAACAGAAAACTTGAAAGCAAATTGACTAGTTAATTCAAGAAACTGGTGACAAATGCCCAATGGACAGTACCACTCTCTCCAGAATGAGAGAGAAAGGGAAAGTCATCGAGATAATTAAATAATATACGGATCATACATCAAACGTCATAAAGATGCTGAAGGACATCCACGAATGGATCAACTGTAGAGAGCAATCGGATGTAAATGTTCTATATTGATAAAAAAAACCCAATAGAGACAAATCGACATCTAGTTGTGTACGATCGGAAAACCCAGGCAGAGGGTAGAAATACACGCAACCCTGGCGGACCGGCCGATTGGGTGTCGATCCATTTTCGATTGTGGAATCAAGTCGCTCAGTATGTCGATTGAGTTTCGAGTGGCGGTCGATTCGGACTTTTTTTTTTCATGTAATCGACCCCCAGTTAACCAAGGCCTGAGTCGATTCAGAGTGCAAACTAATAGAAGAACTGATGAAGAATAAACTCAGATGACTGCTAGAATCAAGGGAACAATTACACCCAAACCAGACTGGGTTCTCTAAATTTAATCACTTATCATAAATCACTTCACAGGGTTAGAACACCATCTCACAAGAGCCTTTTCCGGACTTGCGGCGGACAATGGTCATTATCTAGGCTCTATTCAGCCGGCGAAACGGCCGTTATCTGAGGTGTCTAAAACAACGGCGAGAGTCTGGGAATTGAAAATATCCAGGCACTAGATATATACACTCACTTGTCCCCCTTCCCCCATAGATATTATTCCAGTCAGCCCCACGAATCATTTCCAATCAGATTGCCTCATGCGCATGCGCGTCCTTCCTACGGACTATAGATAACATCTATAGGATCTCTAACATTTATCGATAACGCGAATCCAGTCAACACGATGTGATAGCTAATGAGTGTTTTCAATGAGAAAAATTGGTGCACCACCATCCGCTGACAATTTTTGAGTGTCCTTCTCGGCAAAAGTATACATTTCCGCGCGTGTATTGCTTAATTCCCACCCTCACGATCCGAACGTGCTTCACGCAACCCAATAACCTCCAAACTCGGCAAGTCCACTGTTACAACAGTTGATTCAACACTAGTTTGTTGTAACTAGCAACAATTTGTTAAAGAACTGATGATAATGAGTGACGATCAGGTGAGGCAGTTTTATGATGATGACGACAGCGAAATTCCAGTTGACATTCTCGAGATTGCAAAAACCTATTCTGACGATTTTTTGCCACAAAAATCCGGAGAAAAATATGAAAAGTGTTATGCTGATTTTAAATAATGGTAAAATGAGAACAGCATTCATACTGTGAATGAAACAGTGTTCTTGGCATATTTTGGATTATTATCAGAAAAATTTTGCCCAAATACTTTATGGTCAAAGTTTTCGATGATCAAAAAAATATTGCTCTACCGTGATAATATTAACGTCAGCAAATACTATCGCTTGATTGGATATCTAAAGAAGAAAGCAGTTGGATACCATCCTCGTAAGTCCAAGGTTTTAATGCCTGAGCAGATCGAAGAGTTTCTCCGAACGGCACCCGATTACGATTATCTACTGAAAAAGGTTTGTTCATATCCAATCCAATGCTATTATTCTATACCCAAAGACTCAATTTATATATCTTCATATCTTCACTATAAATAAGAGATAAAATTCGAAGTTTCCGCAGAAATTAATTACCAATAGTATATTTCCGGGATTGCCTTGTAAAAGTTATCAAATTATTTCCGCATAATTTCCTTGAAAAATCATTGTAATATCAAATATAGATAGTAGTATCAAATTATGAACGAAGAAGCTACCGAAAATCCCACCGATCAATTCATATTTTTCTAATTCAACATGATTTAATTAAATTTTTACATTTTACAGGTAATTTTGATTGTTGGGGTTATGGGCACTTGTCGAAAGGCAGAGCTCCATTCTCTCAAATTCCATGATGTCGAGGATAATCGAATGAAGCAAAGATTGAGCATGAAATTATATGACACAAAAAACATGTTGGATCGAGAGTTCTTTGTGAATGATGAATTTTACCCAATGGTCAAGAAATACATGGCATTGAGACCAACACATGCAACTACAAATAATTTCTTCGTTAGATATCACCAAGGCGCTTGCACTAATCAAAACGTTGGGGAACACTCATTCGCTTTCAGACCTCGAGCCATCGCAATTTTCTTGGATCTCGAATCACCTTTTGACTACACGGGTCATGCCTTCAGACATACGAGTAAGTTTCCAAAATTTTGGGCAATCCTTATAGTACATTTTTTGTTCAGATTTTACGACTTTTTCGAAATTAATTTTCATACTAAAATTTGTTTTCAAAATCATACGAAAATCTTCAAATTTACCCGCATCTGTTGAAAATTTGATTGATTAAAAAAAAAAAATTCCCTGATTCTTTTCTAAATTTTCCCCAGTTTTTTCTTCTTGTTCTATTTTTATAGTGAAGCGCTAAAACGGTTTAAGTCAATTTCTACCCTTATTATTCTGAAGTCCAATATCTTGAAACTGGCTGCAGATACTGACATTTTGAAAAGAACCGTTCTGGTAGATTTTACTTCGCTCTACAAGAATAGTCCTTATCAAAAATCCGGTATCTCTACCCAGTTACCAAATATTAGGATTGAAATGAATAAAGGCGTAAGTGTACTTAAACTGGTTTACCGCTTTACTACTGATTTATAAATAGCATTTTTCTGGCCTGTTGTTCTGAGGATTTTTACTCGCGTGGGGTTTGGCGAGCCGAGCCAAAGGTGAGGCGGGCACCCACACGAATAAAAAATCCCCAGAATGACAGCCCAGCATCAACATTTCCCGTAGTGATTTCCAGGATTCGAGTTTAGGAGGTATGCAGTACCAATTCCCAGACGAGAATCCCTGAAATGCAGTACAGAATATGATCATTCAATATCCAATTCGTCGTCGTACGGACATGAAATTTTCATAGGAACGTTTCTATAAATCAAAATATGAGATAGCAAAAAGTTTTCACATATAATACCACAAGAGTTCCAGAATCTTCAGGGATTTCCCGGTAGGTTCATTGCAAACAAATGAAGGAGTCAAGTTTTCCAGGGTAAACATCACGAGCGCGCAGCGCGAGTGATTTTTCTGGAAAACTTGACGACTTCGTTTGTTTGCAAGGAACCTTGAGGGAAATACCTGAATGATTCTGGAGCTCGAGTGGTATTCGGGGGATTATTTTTCCATTCAAATTTCGGCCAAGAGAATTGCACCATGAGACGAAATCCAGCTGTCACTTGTAAGAAGAGGTTCGGTTAACTGCAAAATCATTTGTTTCTAATATATATAGACAACATGAAGAATCCTCAATAAAATCCTCGAAATCCTCGCTGGGATTTCATGTTGTCTATATAAAATAACAACGAATGGTGCAATTCTATTGGCTGAAATTTGGATGCGAAAAATAATCAGCTAAATTCCTTCTTTCGTTCCGACATAACAAATATCCTCAAAATAATTACAGGTGCTACAATTCTAGCTGACTCAGGGGCAAGTATGACAACTATCCAGAGAGCAGGTGGGTGGAAGTCTAGTACTGTGGCAAAAGGATACATTGCTGATTCAACGAGGTCCAGGAAGATCATCAGTGACGGGATCCGTAATTCAATTGCCTTCAAACCAGCTAAATCATCAAACACCCCCCTTGTCCCTCAAGCAGCCGCACCTTAACCTCAAAATTACCCTGATCCTCACAAACAAACCAGGATTCAGACCATCACGAGTGGAGCACATGACATGAATCCTGCCAAGGCTAATTTGGATCCTCAAGTTGAAATCAATCATTTGAACCCCAACAATAACTCAGGAGATACGGATCATATACATTCTCTGCTAATGAAAGAATCAAGCATCAATAACGATATAACCAACAATGAGAAAGAGAATCAATTCATTGCTAATTCTCAAACGAAAAATGGATCAAGAGAAACATCTTGCAACAGTCATGCTCAGGAAAGAATGAGGATCCAGGGAAGAAATTTGAATGAAAACATGAATAATTTCCAGTCTATCAATAATCCAAATGGAACTCTCCTTCCCCTGGATTCAAGAGGTGTAGTCATTTATAATTATGGAACTCTAAACATCTACCAGAACTCAAACACTAATTCAAAACATTAACCATGAATGAAATTGAATAGAAAACTGTTTAATGATATTCTTATTCTTTCAAATATTATCGTCTTTCTATATGTCGTAATTCCACTCTGAAGATTCCTTTCATATGATTGAAAACCATGTTCTACAACAAAATGTTCTACATTCAATAAAAATTCCCATATTATGTCCCATTAATCAACCATTTCAGTACAGAACTCTTCTTCAGAAATCAATACGAAGATACAGGTAAGGACGAAAATTTGATATACAAAAATTAAGACTTCATTTTGGTTATTTGGGAGAATTCGATACGAGGAATATCGGTGAAAAGGTCTGGTTCATAGAAGTGCAAAACTACAAATTCTTGCAATGTTGAGCTGTGTGGAAAAATATCTTGAAATGAATGGTTAAAGCGAAAAATGGGGAACCAGGCCAAATAATCAAGATATTTATTAGATTTAAATCCATAAAACCCAAGCAGCGGCTGCTCATATGGTTTATTTATAGATCATATGGTTCATTTTATATCTAAATTGTGAACTTTGATTGACGGGTTCAGATTTTCACCGTAATGAAGACGAAATTTTCTTGAGTCCTTCTACTATTGTATAAGTATCCTCAAAGTACTATGCGTTCGATTTTTGCAAATTTGTTACCCTCCTGCAATTTAATAAAATAATTTTTCCTTGGAATTATGACATTTATAACTCTCTAAATTTCTAAAACGTTTGTAAACTCCCACAAATATTGGAAGTTTCCCAAAATTTTTCATTCTGCTTCTAAATCTTTGAAATTTTGCATTCAAAATGTTAAAAAAAGTTAAAAAAGTTTGAAATTTTTGGACACCGCAACATTAACATTGTTTGTAAAGATCGTTAACTAATCATAAGTTCATCGTTTACCACGAAATTTTCAAATTCAAATCCAATTCTGGCGCCGAACGTCCGGAAAAATAGTATGTGCGCCACGCCGGGAAATACGCCATTTCAAGGGCAGCGCGTGGTAGCAGCGCTCGCCTTCGGCTCGCGCTGCTATACCCACGCCGCTGCCTGGAAAATGGCGATTTTCCCGGCTAGACGCACAATGTACTATTTACAGACAGCAACGCGTCATTGCAGTAGCTCTAGATTTTAAAAAAGCATATGAAATGGTTTGGAGGAATAGAGTAGTAAGGATAATACGAGATATGGGATATAATCGAAATTTACTGGCATTCATTCACAATTTCATGGGGAACAGATCTATCAAAATGAGAGCAAATGGGTAAACTATCGGACAAAATCAAAACCTCGAATGGTACATCCCGGGGATCAGTTATTAGGGTACTGCAGAGAAACCTTGGCAAAATTTCGGAGTGGGCACACAAATCACGGTTTCGATTCCCAAAGACTAACCCCGAATTTATTGCATTCTCTAGAAGGAAAATTCCAGCGTTTGCGATAAATGTACATATTCAAGGGGCACCAATAAAAAAAGTAGAGTCAATGAAAATCTTGGATTACATTGGGATGAGAAGTTATCATGGAGAACACACATCGAAATTCTGAGAGCTGACTCCAAAGACAGGTTAAATCATACACACACACACCGACATTTGTTCAGAATTTGACGGGGAGCATTTCGGTATACTTAAAACCCTAGTTACGAATCGAAATAAACAAATCCTATCCAATGAGTATAAAAAAATCCATATTGCATAAGTTGTCTAGGAGGAATTGTTCGACAAAATTTTTGTCACATACGCTCACACACACACACACACAGGCAAACATCTCGCTCAAAATGGTTGGACCCGGTTCTAGGGGTCATAAAACGTAAAGTTTAAGTGACATTTCCAACTTCGATTTTCCGACCCATAACAATAACTTCCCTAAGATCGGGAAACTAAAAAGGATTAAAAAATTATATATTATGAGAAATCGAAAGAAATCAAATTCATTCAAAAATAAAACTCTCATTTTAAATAATGTCCCTAACGTATGCATTTTCATATATATTCAAGCCTGTTTTTTCGCAAGTGACGCATTATTTAAGGGAAATGGAGTAGTATCCGTAAAAACTTTTTTTATGGAACTCACGATCCTCTACAAATAAGATTTTTGTACAAATTTCGCTAACTCTACCCAATGATTAGATCTAGGCTGAAAAAGCCTAGCTGATAGGCGAGTTAACTTGCATTATTTTACGTTTAGAGGCATATATTTATTATAATGGAGCAAAAACATTGAATGAAATTTATGTCAGTATATTCCTCATGCAACCGATGAATTTTGGTAGAAATTTCAGATTTTTAAAATATCGGGTTTTTGACAAATGGACGATGCCCATAAAATAGCTCGCAATGTCATGTATGAGGTCTCATTTTGAAGATTTTCTCATACTCTTTCAACCCCCAAAGGGGAATATTGATGTATTTAAAGCTGGCGCAGATATTAAGAAAAATGTATGAACAAATATTTTATTTTTAAAAATTGTAAAAAAAAATTTTTTTTTCAAAAAATCATAACTCCGTTTCATATTAATATATTTCAATTTTTTTCTCAAAATTTTTGTCTTGGATCAATCTCCCAGGAAAAGTAGTGGTGTGCGGGGCACAAACAAAACTTCCCGATTTGGTATTTCAGCACAGCATAAGAACGCAACCCTGGTGATGAGCGAACCCAACAGCGATATCAATGATTTAACTTGCGACTAATAATTACTGCCCGCGATTGATTTAGTTTGATTTTTAAGCCCCATAAAAATATTCAACTGGAATTTGTCCGCTTAGTTACCCTTTCTACCTCAGTAGTTTCTTAATTATCCCACTCTTTGACATCCTTCCTGCAATTGTCGCCATATTCATTCGCCAAGTATATTCTAGTTCAACTCGCGATATGTTCTGACCTATATTGAAAAATGTGGTATTGAATGTGCATTTTTGTATAAGGAAAAACCCTGGTGATATGCATCGTTCCCGTATTTCAAATTGCTCCGAAGACCATACGTCCTTAATTATGCAACTTATGGAACAGAGTCATTCTACATAAAATCTGTATTTTCATATCAGGAATACTTTTCTTCAGATAAGTTTCCCGCTAACTGTAATATTTTACCCAATGGAAGCGTATAAAAAATTCCAATTGTTAATAACATTGCATATATACTCTACGAATGCCATCCAAAATGTCATCCGCTCGATTCTGAACGGAAATGCTTTGATTGAGACCTTTATGACAGCCATGTGTTCCTTCGGTCACTCATTACAGACCTAATTGTTGAGACGGTCATACCTCCTTAATTATGCAAATTGTCGAAAAAAGTAATTCTACATAAAATACGTATTTTTATATGGGGAACAACTTTTTTCATATAAATTTTGCGCCAACTCTAATAGTTTAGGCAATGGAATACTATAAAATATTAAAATTGTTAATAACAATATATATACTGCACCAATTTCATCCAAAATCTAGTCAGCCCTAGAGTTTACCAAGACACTTCGATTGTGCTATACGGTATCTTGATCGCATGATTTGTTCGTGAAAAATCGTTGGCGAAAAAATGGGCACATGCATACACCGTTACATACACTCACACGAACATACAGACCTTTGATAATGGTCTAAAATGGTCAGAAATGTCATGAAACGTCGAGATATATCAAAAAATTCACTTTTCAAAATCGGAGCCATATTCCCCTATCGGGAAGTTAAAAATTGGCAATGAATTCCCTGACACTCATTTTTTCGGGCTTCCCTTTTGGCATGGAAGTGCTCATGTATATATGATAGAGAAAACAGGAAGGCGAATGACGATATAAAACTAGTGGTGTGCAAATGTGTGTGCCCCATACGGGGCACGATAAAAACTTCCCCATTTGGTATTTCAGCACAGCATAAGAACGGAACCATGGCGATGAGCAAAGCCAACACCGATATCATTAATTTATCTTGCAACTAATGATTACTGCACGCGATCGATTTAGTTTGATTTTTAAGCCCCATAAAAATATTCAACTGGAATTTGTCTACCTAGTTGTCCTTTCTACCTCTGTACTTTCTTAATTATCCCGTTCTTTGATATCCTTCCCGCAATTGTCGACATATTCTTTCGCCAAGTATATTCTAGTTCAACTTGCGATATATCCTACCTTATAACGGAGAATGTGATAGTGATTACGCATTTTTGGATAAGGAGCAACCCTAGTGATATGCATTGTTTCCGTATTTCAAAATACAATTCTCCTCCTTCCTTGCAGTTCCCTCACGTCCTTTATTTCTAGTTCCCCTCCAACTGCTCCTCCCGCTTTTCTTCCATCTCATCCTTACCTTTTTCCACTTGCAACTCTATCTTTCTCTGGCTCTTTCCATTTTACGCTTGTTCCATCCCTCAATTCCCAGTTCTTTTCATTCCATATCCACAGATTGTTCTCAATGCAGATTCTCTCCCGTCCAACCCCTACTCTTTTGTCTCCTGACCTCTCCGCATTCGTCATTACCTCTACCTTTCATTACACTCTCCTGTCCCTCCATGTCAGATGATGTTCCAACCGCTTCTTCCTGCCCCGCAACTTCTCTCTATTCCTGATCACCAGCATTTTCTACTCTTCATCCCTCAGTCCTACAACCACAGTCTCTAACCCCTTTCTATAGATTTGTTTGATCTATGTAATATCAATTTGAGTCTCTCCTTCTGGGTACTGACCTTCGTCATCAGCTTTCCTACTTCTCTCCTCCCATCACATTCTCCTATTTTCATCTTTCTTGTAACCAAGTTTCTTCTTCTCTTCATGCTCTCTTACTTCTCTTTCCACTCTAACTCCCAAATTCTTCCTTTTAAAGCTACATTTTGTATTTCACTATTTCCTTTTTCCAATGCTGGGATCCTATCCTTCATCTCCACTTTTTCTTTCTTCATTTTCTACTCCCCTTCGTTTCTTCTTTCTTTCCCACGTCTCTGTTACTTTGGGATATTCCTCTCATGTGTTTTTTCCATCTCTCTTGACCTCCTCCACTGCGTCTTTCAGCGATTCCGTCATCTGGCGTTGAAAACTGTCCACCTTCATCCTCGTACTTCGGTTTCGACAGCCTCCACAATGAACAGGCTATTTCACAACATTACGTTGACCCTTGTCGTTAGTATTTGATTCACAACACTTCAACTTTGATGTTTGCCTCTCAGTATTTTGACGTAGAAAACCCAAAGGACCGTATTTGGAGAGGACATATTGAAGGTCCTTCCCATTCGGCCATTAGTCACTATTATAAATATAGATTGTAAGCCACAAAAGATTTTCATTGCTATTCAGTTGCACTGCGACAAACTGCAACCATTTTGAAGCCAGTCTTGTAGGCAGCTATAAGTATTGTTACAATTTTGGTATTACAGAGAAAGAAGATACTGACGATGGCAATATAACATATGCTATAACCAATGATGATAGATTTGAGAATTTGACGGATGAGTATGAGGCTTACGATCGCCCAGATTTTGACAAAATATCAATTAGCAGCGCAAGTTTATGGAGTGATTGTTTTGACCAGGAAGACGGAGATACAGATGAAGATTTTGCATCTTTTGCGAAGAAAGATCATCAAAAGCATCCAGACCCTCTCTATGCTAATGCACCCCTTACTGTTACCGATAGCATCATCATGGCCAACTAATTTGGTCTACGACATAACTTATCCGACTCAGCCATAGCGGATTTGTTGCTTCTAATAGCTTCTCATTGTCCATACCCGAACAACTGTGTGAAAACACTATACTTTTTTAAGAAATGGTTCAAACCAGAACAGCAAATTCTCAAGAAACATTTCTATTGTCAGCTATGTTGCCCAAAACTGGACGTTGAAGAGTGTATTGCATGGCCAACAAACCCGAACATGAGAACAATCCAGATAATCCTGTGCCTAAAACCTCATATTGAAATTCCGTTGATTTCTCAACTGCCGGAGTTTTTCAGTCCGCCCGGATTCTTCAATTCCTTAGCCTATCGTTTCAATCAGCGAAAAAAAAATGTAGACACTCTAGAGGATATTTATGATGGTGAGGTATACAAAAGTTTATGTGGTGAGAAGGAAATAGTGGACTTGAATTCATAGCGGAACCTATCATTTATCTGGAATACAGATGGAGTTTCGCTCTTTAAATCATCAAAAAACGAACTTTGGCCATTTTTTTTTTAAATTAACGCACTTCCACCAGTGGAGCGCAACAAACCTGAGTATATTCTAATGTCCTGTCTTTGGTTCGGACGTAAAAAATCAAACATAAATTTTTATCTAAATCATTTGTATGAAGTCATGGTGGCGTTATACAATGGAATATCTATGTACGTTTCCGACCTGGGCAAGAAGGTAACAATGAAAGCGAAAATGATGTGTGGCACATGTGATTTGCCTGCAAAGGCAATATGTTTAAACATGGGTTATTATCATAGCAAGTGGGGTTATCACAAATGCCTGTCACAAATACAGAGAGTTGATAACCATAATGTCTCCACAGAAGTTCCCGAGTATCAGTTGATGACATTGGAAGAGATCAGATAATGTGCAGAAGACGCCGTAAAACTCGAAAAATGTGTATGGGGAGTCAAAGGCCCCAGCATATTCACGCTTCTCACAAAATACTACATACGTTCCACGGTACTTGATGCCATGCATCTTCTTTCAGGAGTCTCAAAAATGCTCTCAACTATTTGGTGCGACAGTGACAACAAAACTCATCCGGCCTCACTTTTCCCTCAACCCAAAATTATGGATGCTCGGCTTTGTTTGATCACTCCCCCGTCCTTCGTTAAGCGTATGCCGAGATCCATCGAAGAGCTAGCCGACTGAAAAGTTTCGGAACTTATCACTTGGCTCATGGTGTACTTATTGCCAGTACTAAATGGTGTAATGTCTGAGGAGTACTTTTCGCATCATAAATTATTAGTTTCTGGATTGAATAATTTTTATAAAAATTAGATGAGGATTGACGATGTACACGCTGGAAAGGCATTGATTGATTGCTATGTTAGTGATTTTGAAAGACTATACACCTACCTGTTCATGACCTGCAATTTACACTCGTTAGCACACCTCTGGCGTATTGCGCTGGACCATGGACCGTTGCACATAATCTCCTGTTTTCCGTTCGAAAATCTCAATGGCATTGTCAAAAAATATCTCCATGCTACAAGGGATGCCCAATTGCAAATATGTGCAGCCGTATCCTCCTACATGCAATTGGCTTCTTTAAAACCTGGTGGTCAGGCTTCCATTTGCTGTGACAGGATTGAGAAAAAAGGAACTCACCGATTCAAGTTGACAGCCATCGCAAATGGAAGTTCGATAATCGGCACTATCAAGAGAATGGCGGTTGTTCCTGATATGATTCGTGATGTTTTGGAACAATCCAACATCCATGGAACATTTTTTTATGAGTTCCCGCGCCTCTTGCAGATGGGAAGCCTATATACATACAAATCCTATGAGAGGAATGTCACCCGAGAAATTAAGACCAATTCGTCTTGTGTGCAATTCTTGGAGAATGGTAGCAGAGAAACTGGGTACATCGAAAAATTCCTCAGGATTTCAGGATGCAATTGCTCAAATAGTCTCTGTAATGACTGCAAAGACTATATTCAAACCGTTGCGATCATTAACAAGCATGAACGATCTTATCCCTTCAAAATTGACCACCCCAAAATTGACGATGAATCCACAATTGATTCCATTCAAAAATTGGAACAAAATGCCGCTCAGAGACTATGTGCCATTCCAGTATCTGAGATCAGAGGCGTACTCTTTCACCTTAAATTCCATGACTCTAATTTGGTTTATGCTGTTAATCCCGTCACTTTGTAAATTGGTACGCTCACCCGAAATTGTAATGTTCCAGCAATCCTCAACACATTGCAACTAAATTTCCGAAGGATTCATCATGTTCAAAATCCTCTTGGCGAAATTCCTAGTTCTTGACCTAGTCACCCAGTAAAATTTGAGTAAACACCGCTCCGGCCGTTCCGAATTACACCGAAGGCAAACGATACCGACGTTTGACGATACGGCACATGTATTGGGAGTTCCTCCACCCTCCACGGAAATCTGCTTGCATACAAAACTGAACATAGGCAGCGAGACCCATCTATTTTTAATCTGCTTCAAAAACTTCTCAGCTGATAAGAAACCCTCTTAGATGTTTATGGATGATCTAAAGCCCACACAAGTGGTGGTTGACAACACGTGGAGACTCCTCACTGATGCTACTAAGGAGGCATAAAATGTTACCCAGATAGATCTGAGGCTTCCATCTAGAACATCCAGGTTTGAACTTGTGGCGTTACCGATCTTGCCTGGTATAGCGACAGCAGGCTCATCGCCACTAGCGACATCGCAGCGCCGTCGCAAGCAGATACTGGTCCCGCGCCACGACGACTGCTAAGTCGTCGCTCATGAGAACCATATACAGCTGTAGCATTATCATTATAGTTTGTGCATTTAACCGTTACGCATTCCGCTATTTGAAATCTCCATTGTAACTGACAAAATAGACATGTGTCATTAGTTATTGTATAAAACAGTCCCGGAAATCCTTTCTACTGAGCATAACCCTGAATCTACCCCACATTTCTGGTGACCCCGACGTGATTTCCCAGTGGATTTTTTTTTTATTTTTGTGTCAGCTAACCTATTGTCCATTGTTCACCAACGATGCCCTGGAGATAACGCCGGTTACACAACGCACATCGCCACCGGTATTGACCCCCAGACCCTGTATAGAGTGCAGTACCCACAAAGTTTAATTGATTTGCACGAAACGAGAGAGATGGGCGAATTTCACATCAGTAATTCCGCCCAGCCCACCGTCGCTAACGTCGACGGCTCAGCAATCCACCACTGCAGACTGCCCATATTCAGCAGAGCCCAGCCGCAATTGTAGTTGTACCAGGTTGAACCCGTTTTTGAGGCGTATAACGTCACCACAGACCACGCGAAGTACCACCTGGTGATTAGACGCTTCCCAGCTGAAGTCCTCGAAGAGATTCCTGACATCCTGCAGAGCCCACCACAAAGTGATAAGTACAACTACCTAAGAGATCAATTATTGAAACGCCTCGCTGATTCCCCAGATAGACAGCTTGAAAAGGCACTATCCGAGGTTTATTTGGGCTAGCAGAAGCCATCCCAGTTGCTACGTCAGATGCAACTCCTGGCGAACGGCCTAGCATCCGAAGACACCTTCCGCATCAAATGGTTCTCCCTGCTTCCAGCTGATGTACGAAAAATTTTAAAAATAACAAAAACTCTCTCTCTCAAAGAACTTGCTGTAGCAGCCGATGATCTCATGGAGGAGTCTGGTGCCACGTCCGTCATGGCAGTCTCCAGCCATAGCCGAGCGTACCACCAGGTCAGGCAGGCCATGTGCCAGCTCATCGCCATGAACCAGTCGCTGGTCGAGTCAGTGGAGAAACTTCACATCAGCCACACAGGCGATGAGATGCATAGATCCTAATCCAGATTCAGAGGTTCCTCAGCACCTAGAGGCAGGTCACCAGCAGCATCCGGTTTGTGCTTCTATCATGGACGGTATGGAGACAAGGCATGAAATTGTGTTCAGCCCTGCAACTTTCTTACCACCTCCACTCGCATACCCGCTCACCAGGGAAACTAGCACGACTGGCGTCCATCTATGCCGTGGACGACAGCGATCACAGCAACAATAAACCCGACCTGCGGGAGCGCCGCTTATTCTTCACTCACACCAAATTCCTAGTGGACTCGGGCTCTGTTATTTCTATCATCCCTCGAGACACGGTCGAGCAATGTAGCCAGCCAGCAGAGTTCCAGCTTTGTGCAGCCAATGGTACCGTGATCCACACCTACGGTCAGCGTGGTCTCACCCTCAATGTTGGTCTTCGTCGTGCGCTCAGATGGTCGTTCACTGTTGCCGACGTCAAAATCGCCATCATTGGTGCAGACTTCCTGGCCTTCGACGGATTGCTGATCGACCTCCAGAACATTTGCCTACTAGATCAGACCACCGAACTGAAAGTTTCTGGCCACCTGCATGAAACTAGCATCTATAGTATTTCACCCGTTGACCAGTGCTTGCGGATACCACCAGCATTCCAGGCACTCCTCCAGCAATATATCAGTAACACCGAACCCACACCAACGCCGATGATCAGTACAGATCACCCGGTTGCTCACCACATACTAACCAATGGTCCACCTGTCGTCGAGCGTCCACGCCGCCTCACAGGGCAGAAACTCCAGTCTGCTAAAGAAACCTTTGATTTCCTCCTGGAACACGGCTTCATCGGACCATCCAGCAGCCAGCGGGCCAGCCCTCTGCACATGGTCCCCAAGAAGAGCGGAAAATGGGGTGCCACCGGCGACTACAGACAGCTGAATCAGTGCACCCAGCCAGATCGATATCCCATTCCGCACATCGAGGACGTGATTCAGAGTTGCCATGGTAGCAACACCTTCACCACACTCGACCTGGTAAGAGCCAACCATCAAATTCCGGTTGCAGAGGAGGACGTCCCCAAAACAGCCGTCACCGCCCCTTTTGGCCTCTTCGAGTTCCTAGGCATACTCCCTGACTTGTGTAACGCAGCCCAGACCTTCCAGAGGCATATGGACAACTTGCTCAGAAACATCGACTTCGCTGCTTGCTACATTGATGATAGAAACTCAAACACCCTTGAACGACTTCCTGAAGGATGCCAAGAAGAAGCATAAACGGCCAATCCCCTAGACTCCAACTTCGGAAGCCGCCCTGAAGCGTGCAAGCAGAGTGTCGCTCACGCCACCGAAGCTGCATTTCTGGCACCCACAGCACCACTCGCGCTCGTGACAGACGCCTCAGACTCAGCCATTGGCGCCGCCTTGGAGCAGTTTGTAGATAACACCTGGCAACCACTAGGGTTCTTCTCCACGAAGCTCAGCCCCACTGAGACGACACCTACGATAGGGAGCTGCTAGCTCTCTTCGCCGGAATCAAACATTTCAAACACATAGTTGAGGGTCGCGACTTTGTTGTCAAGACAGACCACAAACCCCTCACCTACGCGTTCCATCAGCGGCTGGAGAAAGCATCCCTCAGACAAGCCAACCACCTGAACTTTATCTCGCAGTTTACCACCACCATTCAGCACATTAAGGGTGATGAGAATGTGGTAGCCGACGCCTTGTCGCGTGTCCACACCATCGACACGCCCAAAGCACTTGGCGCCGATACCATATTTGCAGTTCAGCAGACTGATGAAGAGTTAACCGACCTCATCACCGTCACCACCAATTCTCTAAAGCTTCAGCCGCTCATGATCGAATGCCCCGAGATCTATTGTGACATCACAAACTGTCATGTGCGCCCCTTCGTTCCTGAATCACTCCGTCAACAAGCCTTCAATACCATCCACCATCCAGCCCATCCATCCGGTCGCATCACAGCTGGTGAGCTCAAGCAGCGCTTCGTGTCGCCTCCATTTAAACGAGACGCCATTACCTGGTCTCGTGAGTGACTTCCCTGCCAAGATCCCGAGACACAACCGGCTGAATCCAGTTCACATCGAGGTGCCAGTCAATCGCTTCGACCACGTTAACCTGGACATCATCGAGCTCCCACGAATCAACGGCCTACGTTACTGTCTAACGATCATGGATCGATTCACCCGTTGGCCCGTAGCTGTACCCCTCGCAAACATCGAGGGTGTAACAATCGCCACCGCCTTCTACGAGCACTGGATTACATAGTGTGGTACACCGCTAACCATAACCACAGACCGAGGTACCCAGTTCGAGTCCAGGCTCTTCAGTCGAAGCCGAGAGTGGCAATCAGAATAGTCGAACAAGTGCTTTGGTGCCGAGTGACCAACATTATTTTTTGTCAGTTCCTCCTCGGGAGGGCTCTACGACCGTGAGACCATTGCCTAGATGACCTGATGAAAAGAATCATTCATCTCTTGGTCGTGAAAAATTTTGATGGCAATCATGTTTCTAATCCTCTGCGTAACTAACATCCACAGACTTAGCGGCCAAAAAATTGGTTATAGCTCAGTGATAAAGTCTGCTAGTTCGTTGTCCGTTTTTAGTATCGGCGTCGGGTATCGGAGAATAGTGCTGTTCTCGTTAGAGAATCGCTGCGTTGCCACGTCCCTATCGTGACTACTGGGTAACGCTAAGAGCGGTGCAGTGGATTTCACGCTTATACTGATTACTCTCTTTTATGAAGCAGTCGCATTGAAATGTAATGAGTGGAATCTCTACAGATCAGTTAGAATGATAAATATACAAATGGAAGATAAGGCAACATTCAATTTCCAATACCGGTTACTATTGGGATTCGGGGTTTGTCATGTATTAGTGCGTTCAAGATTATAATCCTGGTCGACAGATATAATGCCGTCCACTTCACACTGAGGATTGATCCCATAGTAAACCCTGACGGTTATAACATACCTGTAATGACGTTTATCTTACGGTCATGTTAACGGACTCTTTTATGAAATGAGCAGTTCACACGGGAAAATGATAATTAACTATTCTTACCTTTACGAGATGTTCATGAGCCAATTGACATCTTACGCTCTGTAGATCTCGAGAGTTGTAGAGTTATCATTACTGTGATAGGCGGTAATGGTTGATTTATATCTTTGATTGAGTTGACTTATAAATAATTAGTTCTATCGATTGCCCGACGAATGTATCGAAACATATCGTTATGAGAAAAATGGGGGTAGCCAATGAAAACGCAGTCTCTCACTGTAGTGGTGGTATACATAGGTACATTGGTACGGCCGAGAGTTAGGGACGTCTCTGAACATCGATCATCCCCACTACCGCCCACCATCGCTTGACCGGAAAGTGGAAAAATACGTGCTCAGTTGATGGGTTAAACAAAAATGGACTTACTAAACCCGGTACGAGAAAACCATGATTCAGGCGAAGTTGAGATGAGAGGGGAAAATTCCGTTGAATACACCGACAAATGATTATCAACAGTTATGTTTCAATTAATTATATTCAATTTACGAAGATTCGAGTGAGGCTTGCATTTATCATGACCATTGGTCTACTTCGATCGAACGCTTTAATTTACTAGATGTTTGATAACAGTGATATGTAAATATGGATACCCCTCCAAATGGACCTGAATGGATTTTTTATGTTCGCATAAAAAAATGTATTTATTTTGAAGAATCAAGTTGACGATTTTTTTTGAGAATAAATATACGCTTTTTTGAAAGAAAAATGTGTATTTGGAGAATAATAACATGATTATTCATACAAAAATGTCGAAAAAGAGTAAGATGTATCCTTATGAGTCTCCATTAACCCTTCGCTTACTTTCGAAACATTAGTGTTACTCCAGAAGTATTACAGATCAGACGTGGGGCGCTAGGGACCGCACACGGCCAGCTGTGTTTTGAAGTGGCTTGCGCCCCAAATTTTTTTTGAGTTGTGTTGATTCCATCGAACAGTGAAAGGAAGTAATTAACGTTGAGAAAGCTATTCAATTTTTCAAGAATAATTTATATGTAATTGTATTCATTGTATCTGAAAAAAAAACACCAAGCAACCATTTTATTGCGATGTTGATTACCTTTCGGGCATTTGTTAAAAAAAATGAAATATAGAAAGGAGCCCCAAGTCAAAAATCCATATGAGAGAAAAAAGTAGTACAGGCAAGACCAAGATATTTGGCGCGGCCGGTTTTTGAATTATCATTAGTCACTGCTGAAAAACACTCCCCAGTGAGGAGCAAATAGAGAGTCTAGCCACACAGACTGAAAGGAGAGTCTTACCGAGTAGTATCTACTCCATAGTGTTCATGTCGATATGTTCTGCTAACCGCGCCAAGTATCTTGTTCTTGCCTGTACTAATTGTTTCTCTCACATGGATTTTTTACTTGGCGCTCCTGTCTATACTTCATGTTTTTTTTTACAAATGCCCGAAAGATAATCAACATCGCAATAGAATGGTTACTTGGCGTTTTTTTAACAAAATTTATTTTGTTTTTCAGATTTCACTACTTTTTTGAAAAAAAACCTCAAATAGTCGATTCTCCCACCGTTCTTTTATCAGCTCAGCTGACTCAAAACCTGTCCAAACAAATATTACATGAGGTATTTTTGTAAGGTTATGGGGGTTTATTCGTGTAGAATTGCCCACCCGCATCTTAGAACATGCACCCACGCCTTGCGGGTGCACATAATTGATAGTAAAAAAAATTAATAAATTTGCCAATATGAATGCATGCTATACTTCACCATAGTTAGCGGGGGGGGGGGGGGGGTTGGAGGATAATTACAACAATCATATTGGTATCGCTTTCTTTTTCAATGGTGAACAATGGTACGTGCAAAAACAAATTATGAAAAAGAACCTATGATTGGCTGGAGAATTAAGGCAAAAAATCTCAAGAAATTAGTTGTATCGAGGTTTCCGGTTCACTTTGACAGCTAACCTCAATCACTCGAGCGCATTTTGCGATTTCGGCCTCTCTCACTTGGCTCACGTGGCCTTACCCTCACTTCTCGTGCAACATAAACTCGCGAAGTGTAAAAGCCATCATCAACAATTGCACTTGACCATAGTTAACAAAGTATTTTAGCGTTAATAATATTTTACCATTGTTTACCATTGAATTCTATATAGAACTAATTTTTTTCAGAATTTTGCATCAATTCGTCGCGCCAATTATAAGTCCTTTTTTCATAATTTACTTTTGCAGAAATTACGCATACAAAAATTGTTTAAATGACGAACCATTCTTCACCCTTGAAAAAGGAAGCCAATATGATTGTCTTAATTATCTCCCAAGCCCCGCTAACTATCGTGATTTGGTGAATCACTTAGCCGTTAAAATGAACTGCGGCGCTATACCGTGGCTGACTCGGCATCTACCGGTTTCGAGGTTTGCCAAACGCAGAGAACTGAGTCTCTACTTCACTCAATTCTCTTTGGCGCGTACAACATGATTGCCAAGCCAACTTTAGGTTATAGGCAACTTGCAAACTTAATTCTGATCACAGAAAATGGGAATCGCGAAACATGTGAATACGAAAAAATGAGTTGAATGTATCTACGTTACAAAACATCCAAAAAATAAAGTGAGGGCACGAGTGTAACGGGTATATACGATTTATATGATAAAAGTGACGGTCTTTCCGCGTAGTTAGTGCCGGTTCATTTTAAAATCAATTTTTTTATCAAGGCGTAGTGCTGGGGGTAGTTGGGAAGCGTATAGATACGCAGCAACTCTCGGCCGGTTGGTCTGTTTCTGAGATGATCTGAGACTGAGATGAGAAGGAAATGGACAAATAGGTAAAAAATGGTTACTTGGCCGATACGCCGCCGCGTATCTCGATCGTAACTGTATTGTAACTCATCTGCAAAATACCATATTAAATACATATATATAATTCACAAAAAATTCGAATAGCTCTCTAAACATTATTTACTCACTTTCACTGTTATATGCAATCAATACTACTCCAAAAATGTATGGTGCACAGGTCACTCTAAAACACAAGTGGCCGGGTGGGGTCCCTAGGACCCCACGCCTGCTCTGTACCTTTGCTGGAGCAACACTAATGTTCCGAAGGTAACCTGCTCGGCTCTAATGGGAAGTAATACATCCCCCCACTCGACAGATGGCGCCATAAATTCATTTTTAAAAGTTTAAAGTTATGGAAAAGCTGATTGAAAAGTGCTGGGGTCACAGGGACGCCACCCGGCCAGCTAAGGGTTAATTTTTAGGGGTAAGTGTGACATATTCATGTACATCTCTAGATAGCTTGGCGATAGATGTAAACAAATGTCAGCTGTCGCAAATTGAAGCTGAAAATTGGGCTTACCCATATTATATAATTCATTCATGAAATGAATGTATGAAAATAATACTTTAATGATGAACACTATGTACGGATGTTATGCATACACATGCATATATAAAAAATCATACATATTTACCTCCATAAGCGAGCTCTATAGATCACGTGAGTATTTCACGATTTACTGTGTGTGGAATTTGAAAGTTGCAGAATCAGCTTATTGCTGTGGAGAACAGTGAGAAGCCAGAGTGTTGATCACCAGATATTTCACCGCATACACCGTCAAATCATACTGAAGTGTTCCTGCACTTGATAAAGTTTATTAATTTTGGATTGTACAAAATTGTTCGCAGAATTTTCAGTGTTACTTGCCCTTTGACTTAATATGTGATACTAGATTAGTTAAGAATTTCTTCCAACTCAGCACTCGATTAATTTGTTGTGGAACAAGCAGGACTATTCGCTCACGAACACTTTTCTGAGCATTACTCACCAGAACATTCGGAAATCTTGTGTAGCCCGCTACTCGAGGAGTCATCAATACAATACTTCGCAATAAATGAATATCCAAAGGTCAGTTGATGAATTTTTATCACTATTTGATCGCGTATTGGCTACTTAGTTATTTGGATCGTATTGCGATCGTACAGCTAAATTCGGGCCCTCAATTTTGAACCGAATAAAAACGAAGGTAGGAAAACTGAGGATAACAAAACTTATCATTTCTATGGGACTAAACTCGTCCAAGTGCCATATATGCAATATCATTTCATGGTTTGTCTAAATAGCGACATATATTTATTCTGTAAGTAAATTATCAACTCTTGTATAACGTTATAATTGGTTAACGCCGAAGCTATCTTCATTGTGATATGATCCATCATGTGTACTAGTCCTCACCAGAACTGATGGCGCGGATTGGGAGGGAAATATAATTATTAAACGTAGCGCGGAGGGAATTACAAAAATTAGAGCATTTCGATGTTATATTATTAACTTCCCGATTTCCGGGAAGTTATAGTAATCACCCCGAAATCGAAGTTTTTTTGTTTCGTCCCGTGATTGGTGTGTTAAGTATACCAAAATGATCCCCAAGAAATTGTGAGTTGAAGTATGTGTGTGTGTGTGTGTGTACGTGTCTCGCCAAATTTTGATCCTAAGTTTCTCACTATCGAGATTGTTGAGGTCGACATCGAAGCGTTTCCATGTAACTTAGAGCTGATTAGATTTTGGATGAAATTGGTGCAGTATATATATTGTTATTAACAATTTTAATTGTTTATAATGTTCTATTGCCTACACTATTAGAGTTTATCACTACAAAATTTATATAAGAATAGTTGTTCCCCATATAAAAATATGTATTTTATGTAGAATGACTTTTTGCGACAATTTGCATACTTACGGAGGCATAACCGTCTTAATAAGTATGTCTGTAATGAGTGAACGAAGGAACACACCGCTGTCATGAAGGTCTCAATCGAAACATTGCCGTTGAGAATCGAGCGGATTACATTTTGGGCGGTATCCGTGGAGTATATATGCAATGTTATTAACAATTGCATTATTGGGTAAAATATCAAAGTTAGCGGGAAACTGATATCAAGAAAGCTATTCCTTAGATGAAAATACACATTTTATGTAGAATGACTTTTTTCCATAATTTGCATAATTAAGGAGGTATGGTCGTCAGAGCAATTACAAATACGGGAACAATGCATATCACCAGGGTTGTTCCTTATACAAAAAAGCACATTCAATATCACTTTTTTCAATATAGGTTAGAACATATCGCGAGTTGAACTAGAATATACTTGGTGAATGAATATGTCGACAATTGCGGGAAGGATGTCAAAGAGCGGGATAATTAGGAAAGTACAGAGGTAGAAAGGGTAACTAGGCAGACAAATTCCAGTTGAATATTTTCATGGGGCCTAAAAATCAAACTAAATCGATCGCGTGCAGTAATTATTAGTCGCAAGTTGAATTATTGATATTAGTCCATACGCTGTGCCCTTTTCTGTGACCAAAAATGATTTTTGAATTCGCAGTGGGTTTTATTATTGGAATGTATGGTTTGGGGGCACTGAACACGAATCCGATAACCATTAACCCCATATGTGGTAACTTTTATTTGTTTATAACAATTTGATTGTTTATAACGCGATCCTGTTAAAACGGTAAAAGCTACAAGAAAATGTTTGGTACAAAAAATGTTCCTTATTTCAAAGTACTTCGATTTGTATTTTTTACTTTTTTTGTATCTCTCACATTTATTGCATAAATAATACTTGAAGCGGCCCGGAACACCCCTAGTCGCTCCGGCGCCGTCCGAGACAGCCTACGAGGAGAACCGTTGAAGATACAAAACAAATGTTTCAATGGAAAATGGTCGTCATGAAGAAAGCTACTAAGGTTATTGAAACACATTTCCCCGCAGCTCTGATAGTTTACGAGAAAATTGTATTACAAGGTGAGACAATGGCACGAATTTGCATCTCACGCTGTATAAAACCACAAGTAATTATAATTTGGAATCGACGTATGGGGTTTTGCCATAGCCTAATTTGTAGAGCATTTTTTGACGAACACTTTCCATTCTAAACTTTTGTCTCTAAAGTTGATAGCCATGTAGCAATCGAAGTGGGTAGCCCGCCGAATATCGGCTGGCGCTTACGCACACGGCGGGCTGGATGCATGGGGCGCATTTTTGCATGAGTTTTGAGGTTGGCATGTACAAAAATCACAGCAGGGTACTTCGTTTGACCTGCAAAGGCAAGTTGTTTTTACACAGCTGGTACATCTACAGTTAGGTACCAGGCGATGTACGGGTGGATAGAGCTCAAGAACATGCCTGGAAATGATATCATCATCATCGCGCATATATCCAAATTTCGCTTCTTCAAGGTCCTCACGAGGGGACTGATTAAAGAGACTTGTCCGAGAGTACGTCTGATATAGAGCACGCAAAATGTGATAATACACATTTGCATTTGTTGGTGGCCGATCGGTGATATCGGACCCTTTTCCACAACCATATTGCCAACATCGAAGTTCATCAAAGGTTTTGTATGTGCTCTCAGTCCTCAATACGCGTATTAAATGCTCCTCTGCTTCGCGTATTGACTTATCTAGGGCATCGTCTGTCAGACCTGATCAAAGTTAATGATGATTATAGTGTTGAATAATATTTGTTGTTCAGGTTTACTTTAAAAAATAGATAAAATTCATACGTACTACGCCCAAACTCTGACAGAAAATCCCTGGGTTTTGAAATTAATGCTTTACGTTTGATAGAAAGTCTACTGGTATACTTTGATCCGCTCAAGTAATGAAGAGCGAGCATGATAGATCGAGTTTCCGCGGTATGAGAAACAGCCAATGTATGCGCTGCCAACTGATTTTTCTGGAGGTTCAAATCGTACCCAACATTCAGATCCTATAAATAGAAGAAAATGTTCATGAGTCCAATTAACTTCGTTTCCGAAATTTCCTTCGAATTTCTCACCTGTAGTCCCTTGTGTTAAATGATAAAAATTCATGGCAATGAGATCGTCATCCGCAATTGCTAGTAAAAGGATTGAGCGATGACATTCACGCGTGGCTTGTTCTACATGAGACATAAGTCGAGTTGCGATGTCATGAATTTTTTTGCCATCGAAAAGTTGAATTTCTATCGGATCTCGAACCAGCCTTGTTGATTGAAGCATTTCATTCTGAATAGGGCCCGTGATTACCTCTACCGACGGCCATATTTTATGAAAATGTTCTAAAATTTAACCGTGGAGGTACTGCTGTAATGAAACGCCGTTTTCATTCGACGCCCAGAATTTTCCCTCTGGGGTGCTTATCGGTGTGTCTCCTCTGATTTAGTGAATTTTTAGAGGATTGGGATTGGTTCTGAGAAGAAATAGATATGAATACAATATTGTCAAGCGAACGATGAGCTAGGTGCAAGAAGAAGATCCATGAATCGAGAAACTTACTGTTCTATTTTCTTGACGAAATGAGAAATATTCTCTTCGAATGATGCAAAAATGAAATCCATCCGAGTTACTTTTTCGTTAGCAGACAGATATTGTGAAATTTTCGAGCCGAAGGCATTGAACAACTCTCCGAATGTCTTCAGAACTTCCATTGCATCGACCGACATAGCGTTAGGACATCAAATAACAATCACGATTCATACAGTCGGCGGTCTTCTTTAGTGTATTCAGAAGTATTGCGGAATCAATCTCACACTTTAAATCGTTTGATTCGTTGAACAATATATGTTGAGGCATTAATTCATAAGTAAATAGTTCTTCGAGGCTATATTCTCGCAGTTTCGCTAAATCAATCAATCTCTGTGCATTTTTTATATCCTGGTCATTGTTCTTGGAAGTCACTTTATTTGAAGACTTTTCGATGGGTTTGATCAGAGATAATTGATTTTTTAAATTGGATCTGATAAAGCTTTCGTCTTCTGAATCTTTCCATAAACTCATGTCGATATCCATCATATCCCTTCTCGGAAATATTAATAAGTGTTTCACTAACATTGGGAGCAACCAGTTCGTCTGTGTAAAGATTTCTCAGCGGTTGAGAACCGTCACTAAAGGGATCACATCTTTCCTTCGGAAATTTAATCATTTTGCGTACGATTTCTTCTGTTGAATTAGTGTGGGCTGGTGAATTCTTGTAATGGAATTTGAATTCATAATTATCGTCGTCCAGCTGAACAATTTGCCGAAATAAATTGAATATTACTAGCTCATCGGGATGAATAAGTTCCCATTTAGTGACCCATGCTTTCTGCTCAGTATATCCTACAACACCTGAAGGATTCTTCTTGGATCGATTCCCAGTTGTCTCGAGAGCTTGATCAGTAGGAATAGAGATAAAAGAAGAGGTCGTTTGTTTCACCACGAAATTTCCCTCTTTGAATTGCTCATAGACTTCTGAGTGCTCATTTTGCAGGTCAATAATATCTTGTAGATACCGTCCCGAGGCACAAATGTAATTGACACGGTTCATCATAAAATATACTGTATGAACTTGTTTATACATTGTACGTGTAAATCCCAATTACCGGTACGATCAGCATTCAGCATATTCAAAACCAATTGATATATGAGCAAGAAATTTTTCCAGTATTTGAACAGAGGTGACCTTCACACCTTTTCATAATGAAAATCTGAGTCAGATACAATCTTGAATGTGCTAGTAGGGAGTTGATCGGAAATGGATTTGCCTTCTCCATATGAACCATCCACGATACTATCTTGTAGTGTTGGAAACACTTCCAAATTATCTGCGTATTTCTCCATTAAATTTTCCCTGAAAAAAACTACTTTCTCCATTAAATTTTCCCTGAAAAAAACTTCGACTTGTCATCGACGAAGGGATTCATTCAAGTACGAAAATGCTTTGAGGGATCGAGCATAGTTAGTTCCATTAAGCACCTGTTCAGCTGTTCCCACACGATATTTTCAAGTGTCAATTAAAAGAGTTTCAATCCCACTTCCTCGCACATATTTCCCAATACAGCAGAGCACAATTTTTATTGCATGAAAATTGCCTAGCATCAACAGAATGCTCTTGAATTTCTCCCCATTTCTCATTTGCAACTCTTCAGCGATATCGTAGACTCCCTCATCACAATCACTGGAACTACTGTCTGCTTTAATTGCTTTAAGGCATTAAGAAAATTGCACATAGCTGTGAAAACAGTGCCGTATTCGGTTACCGGACAGGGCAGAATTGGTAAAAATCCAACGGCTTTGATCGGACGTTTATCGTTTGAGAGTATTGAATTGTAAGCATTCCATGAGGGAATGTTCTGTACCTCCGGGATTGCATTAAGACAATTAGGAACATTCGATAGTTCCATTCTGCATAAATACCATGCTAGGTCTCCAGCTGGAATCCTATAAAAACCGTCAACATTCAAATCAATTGCACTCAAGTTAGCACGGAAATCTGGGGGGAGTACAAGAGGTGGTTTTGGCTTTTCAAACTCCCTCAGACTTTGGCATGGAAGTAGCATATCAAGTCCGCTTTTGTAGATCACTACCGGTTTCTGACAATAAGGGTTTTCTCGCTTCATTTTTCGATTTTGTTTGGAATTCCACTGAGAGAGTGGCATGAGTGCTATTGACACCAAACTGTGCCGATCCAAGATCATCAAAATTATCGAACGCAACATTTTTTTTTTTTTTTTAATTTTATTTAACGTCACTCTATTTATGCTCTCTATCTAAGTCTATATGTGCTAATCAGCGACGGAGGTCTACGATGTGTTTGTAAACACAGCACTTATAAATGAATTACATTGGTGCTCGTGTCAATCGGCAAGGCTAGGATTTGAACTCAGGACCTCTGAGTTACAAATCCGTCGCCTTAACCAATCGAGCCATCGTATGCCTCAAACGAATGCAACAATGGCGAATTTGGCTTTTTCAAAATTGGTGGGAATTGTAACCGAGGTTTGGGAGTTCAACACTGCGAAATTTGCCAGTCGGGTTTACCCGCGTTGTAATTAATCATAAGAGATACTCATGGCAAGGCGATTGAAGGCTTTAATACGGGAAGCGCTTTTACATGTTGCGTTAATGCTGAACGCTGTTAACAAGTGGAGAGGGGTTTTTATGTCCGTTATATAGAATGTAAAACATTATTTGAAACAAACTTTTAAGTTTTAGTATTCTTCTTGGAGATATAGATTTATTAATCCCGCTTCTAGCCGCATTTATGTCTTCTTCTTCTTCGTCCTCTGCATAAACTTCATCAATTTCCGCAAATTCGTGTGTTTCAAAATCTTTGAAACTAAACTTGAATCAATGTGAAAAAAATATAAAATAGGTTTGGGAATTTCAGTTTTTGTCCAAGCATCGTTTATGTCATTAGCATCGCAGAATCTATCATCTAGATCGAAGTTTATATGAAGACATGCCTGCCGAAGAGTCGCGGCACATCCTTTTAAATAATCAGTGGCGTGGATGACATCTACGAAATCTGCTACTGTTATATTTTTGTGAAAAATTGCAGGTGGTTTGTTGGGCTCTCTCGGACAAGTGAGCTTAATGACATGCTCGTATTCAGCCTCCAGTATTTTATGAACGTCTCTATTCCTTATTTTTATATCGGACCCAAGACTAACATTCACGTTCTCACAAATTTCACTAACTGTAAAAAATTGAGCTGCCTGCAAACGAGGCATTAGCTCGTTAATTACATCTCTAATTGTGTTTTCTTTCAATACCAAACGTCTCTCCCCCTCGCCCTTCTCGTGACTTGGCGAAGCACACAAAAAACTGTCATCTGCTTCAATATAATCATCAATGTTTGTACCAGCTACTTTCTTATTGTTTTTTTTAATCTGCGGTGTCCTTTGTTCGTTGGTACTTGTACAGCTGCGTTTTCATGCAAATACCATGATAGAAAATACCACTCCGCGATATTTCATCAATGGGATCAACAATTTCATCTTGAAACAGCACAGCAGCATCCTGGAGCCGTTCAGTGATCTTAAGTGATTGAAGTTTATATTTAATTTGGTCTCTCTTATGTGAAATTTTACCACAGATAATGCACTTAGATGATTTTTGATCTGCTGCAGGAGAAGTAGTTGATCGAAAGGGCCGCAAAGTGAGTTTTGAGCGAGTATTTCGTTTTGGAATACCACACTTTCCATGCTTGTTTGATCCTTCTTTGACCCTTTTCTTGCCAGAATTTTCCATTTTCAACGCATTCTTCACACCACTTAACACAACTCAATGCAATTGCGCGACTACAATAGAATAAAATAGGACAACGGTAACTATCGGACGGAGTTATCAAAAATTGAAGGAAGGAAAAAGTGATTCACACACGTCGAAGTCTTGAGACAAACTGAAATAAATAGATTGTTTTCCATTCGAAAATGGAGGCAAATATTAAAAAGAACTGAAACATTGCAGTTTATTTGCAAACCGAACCACTGGCGAATACGGCGTGCGCGCCGAACTATGTCGGCCGTTGGTCGATTCTAGGAAGACCTCGCTTCTCCGTCGTTTCACCTAAATGTCCACAAAACTACCGTGGACAGGAACAAAAGTTTAGAATGGAAAATGTTCGTCAGAAAATGCTCTACAAATTAGACTATGGTAAAACCCCATACGTCGATTCTAAATTATAATTAATTGTGGTTTTATACAGCCTCAGACGCAAATTCGTGTCATTGTCTCGCCTTGTAATACAATTTTCTCATAAACTATGTAACGGACAATTGGGGATGTCCGTTATCGTCCCGACTGAGGCCCGAGACGGATCCTACTTACCGTAGGCATAATTCGCCCACATAGCGGTATCCGAGTTTCCACCTTACAGTGGCGGGGGTTTTTGAATTTAAGATTAGGAGTAGGGTTAGGATTGAACTCGAGACTAGCATTTTTGTTAGTTTCCCTGATTAATGGGAGCCCATCAGGCTAATCTTTGTGGGACTCATAGGGTTATTGTGAGGAAGGGCCAATATATAGAGTCCTCCGATAACTCTAGGGGATAAGTCCCTCCGTTAATCCGGCAGGACTCGAGTAGGTCTAGCTGAAATGCTAGCACAGGTTATGTTTCGGACTTCCGGTTTGATAAATCCGGTGAAAATTTACCTGGCGCCCAATACAAATTCCCTTTTTCGGGGTTAGGACCCAGCTGAGGAGAAGTAGGGCGAAGGTAACCGGGCATTTCCCATCCCCCATAAGGAAATGTCACGTTACAAATAGCGCCTAACGTGGGGTTCGAGGTTTCTGGACGCATAAAAATTGTTTTTTTTTTGTTGTTTCCTATTGGATGATGGAACATGTGTTAAGTAGTCATGGAGTTTCGGTTTTGCTGTCTCGAATGTCGAAATTCCGGAAATTCCGGTTGACCCTCAACCAACCGGAAGTCGAGGACAATTTCGCCCGTTTTCGATGGGATTTATTTTCAGTACATTTACGTTTTTTGGTTGCTATGCGGAATGTCATTTTCTGAAAATCCTCGACAGCCGATTTTAGGTTGCGTCATCGGATGATGTATTCGCGATTACCTCCGTTCCTTTTGGGCGGTCCAGCTTTGACCTGGCATCGAGGGCATGCCCATGAATTCCGAACTTCGGCTCAAGCTCGCGGAGTTTTCCGTTACACGCTCACGGATCCTGATTTCCAGACCTCCATCCGTGACGAGCTGGCCCTCCGCAATCAGGGTGATGATGAACCTGCCACAGGCTTTTTGGCGTGCATACGCGGTTATTACATCCGCATAATTCCTCGGGTGGCGGAAGAAGACCAGGTGACACAAACTCACCGGAAGTTGATTTCAACCCTCGAAGTCGCTATTGCTCTACGTAGCAAGATGACCATGGATGAATTAGAGCAGGCCGCTAAGCGGCTAGAGAAAATCTATGAGAAATCTGCTCTAAGGCACCCCACTCCACGGCCGGAGCAATCAATTTGCCCTAGCCTGGCTTACCAACCGACTCGCAGTCTACAGCGGGTCTCCTTCCGAAGACCATTTCCGACGGCAAAGCCATCGGCGGCGCGAGTTGCGGCTTACGAAAAAGTTGATGTCGGTGACCCGGGAGAGGATCCTGAGGACTCTCCCGATGAAGAGTACCTCGAGGCCGTTAACACTCCACAAAGGGGCGGTATACCGCCGCTAGCCCCTCGGGTCACAGTTAACCATCCAGCTAAACCTTTAGTTTAGCTTAGCAGGCTGCTTCGCAGCCAAGATTCCGTACCCGTCAAGGTCGGCCGGGGAGCCCAGCTCCTTTCACTCCAAGACCTACCAGCCCAGCTGGGCAGGGCTTGGCTCCAACAGCCAGTCGTATGGTTAGTCCTACGAATCCACCTCTAGCACGCTCGAGTGGGGCCAACCTGGAGTGTTGGAATTGCCATGGTAAAGGTCATTGCCATCGCAAATGTCCAGAACCTAGGCGACTCTTTTGCTATAGGTGCCGTTTCTCAGGTGTTACGATGCTGACGTGTCCCCATTGCAGTCCGAGCTAAGCGGGAAACGGGCAGGGAGGTGCGTTAGTCCGGCTGCTGTTCCTCTGACCACTCTAGCTAAAAAGCCGGAACCTCATAGTACTGATTCCATTGTCGCCGAACAGGGTGTTCTCCGGCGGGCAGTTGACTCCGTGGACAGGGATCACAGGGGGCCTAGCCCCTCTGCCCTACCGAAACCGGAACCTATGCCTCCTAATGAGGTATTGCTAAATGGGGTGGAAGAGTCCCGTCTACTAGCTTTTCACGTCGACCTCCTGATTGGAGGCTTTTGGGTGAGAGCTCTGGTAGATTCCGGGACAACTCGGTCTTTCGCCGGTATGGCGGGTATCTTCTTCTTTGAGTAGACTCGCATTCCCTTGCTTGAAGTGCCCGAGAAGCGGGTAATCACGGCAGGTAGTAAAATTGAATACGTACACCATACAGCTATGTGTATCGCCGGACTTGAAGGACGTGATACTCTTCTTGTTGCGTTCGTCATGCCCGGATTATCCGAGGATTTCATCCCGGGAATGGACTTCCTCGTGGCTTCCAGAGTGGTGATCGATTTCTTTGATCAAACCTGGCATTACAGGGATGAGCCGGAAAAGTGATTCCAGTTCTCACCCCTGGACCAAGTCCCAATGCTTCAAATGTGTTGTGGTCTCCGTACGTTAGAGAAAGATCAGGATCAACAGATCCGTGACTTCCTAGACCGGATTCTCCCTACAACGAATCTACCGCTTGAGGTCACTGACCTAGCTAGACATCATATTGATGTCCAAGGCATTCCACCGCAACGTGGTTAAACTATGAACTCCAACGTTCTAATGATGATTGGACTCCACCGCAACGTGGTAAAACTATGATTCCATGATTCAATGTTGATCGCACTCCACCGCAACGTGGTAAAACTATGATTCCTCGATCCAATGTTGATCGCATTCCACCGCAACGTGGTAAAACGATGATTCCTCAATGCCATGTTGATCGCACTCCACTGCCCCGTGGTAATACTATGATCGGACTCCACCGTAACGTGGTGAAACTACGGCACTACTCGATCTATCCATCGCAAAATGGTTGAAGCGGGTGGCTTTCCACCATCTGGTGGCTAACGGTGAAAAGTACTGAGGTACTTTATAAGGTAGCTTTCCATCCCATCATGGCGTAACTGCTAGGTCTTTCCACTATTCAGTGGTCAAGCTATAAGGGCATAATATTGGGGGTATCAAAACTGCGGCTCAGGTCCATCTATCACCTCCACCGATAGGTGGTCCAATTGCTGAACATACTATCCGCCGTTGTTTCTCGGTTACAGAGCCCCTCGCCGGAAGTATCCAGCACCAGCAGTGTCGTTGAACCCGAATTCCCTAACGAAACCTGTTGACAGTTAGTCGACTGTTTGTCAATTTTTCTCTCGACCGGTGGCAATTTTCGAGAGTAACTACTGGTCGAGAGCTCCTACAAGCTTGCTTCCCGGACGGGAGAATACCAGACGAATTGGCAGACTTCGGGGTCGAGTATTTGAGTCAGGATCCCCTGGCCTTGTCACCACCACGTGACCCCCATATACCCGACACCCAGCCGATTACTCCCGACTTGCCACCAGTACACCACTTGGAGTATATCCCAGCACCGGTCGTGCAGCTGAGTGGCCTACCGCTGTGCTCTCTGTTTACTGGGATCCAGTACGATAATTCCTCGAGAAGATACGGGAGTGCGAATACCGACGACCTGGATTTGTAGAGGCTCTCAAAGTATGTGGTATGCAGTTCCTGCAGTAGTTTCCAACTCTCAACTATGAGATACCGCCAACTCCAATGCCTGTAGTCGAGGTACCATCCACAGTAGTGGAGCCGGTTGAACGGGCCACAAACTCACCATCTCCACCTAGACCTGAGACGGAGGGAGACTTGAAGTCAACTACAGCAGGTCGCCAGACCCCTGAAGGAGGACGAAGAGGCTACCCTCCAGCAGTTCCAGCTCGTCGAGCTCCTCATCAGAGTCTTGGGTTCCCCGTCAGCATTCCTCACGATCCTCAAGCCCCGACCAGCGGCCTCAAAGGAAAAGGGGCTCCATTTCGTCACTCACTGCGCCAGTTCCACGGACTCCAGCCTGTCAGGATGTGTTGGTGATCGATTTAGAGGAAAGTGACAAGATGTGTACCGCTGGTTCTACCGTACCCGTGGCCTCGCCGCTACCTTAACAACCCTACACGGTTCCAGTTACGAGGAGAACTACACCTGCGGAATGTGGAGCGATTCCTGTAGCTTCAGTGGCCACAAACGTCGAGCAACCAGTCACAGGAACAGCCCTTATGGTCCAATTAGTTGTGGGACTAATGCCGTAGCCATGTAACGAAAAAACATCCCGTCACTTGTTGCTAGGCTTTTGGTGTCGTACAACCGTGATTTTTGAAGTGAAACTTCTTTAGGCGCGTCATGGATTGTCGGGGACGGAGTAAAACCGAGTTAGGATTGTCGCGAATATCGGCGATACCCCCACCACCGCTCACCGTTCACTGTCCCGCTCTCACCATATCCGCTTGCTGAGGTGGGGGACCCGCTGACAATGGGAGTAACGAGACCCGGGGTTACCGGGGTCTAATTTTGATTGCATTGCGCAATACAAGAGACCCAATGTTAGAGCGGGCGGTGTGGGTATATATGAAAATGTAAATAGACTCCAATATGTAGTAAAACATAATGACATTCCTGTCCGTAACCATTCGTTTCCAGTCATACATCCTCCGTTGAGGATTTGTGTGCTGCAGAATGCCCTCTGGCTAATGGGAAAAAAATTATTACGGTGTCAATTTATATCTCACCAGGTAAATCGATTACTGATATCAAAGATTTCATCCACCATGTGCATCTGCCATACACAGAGGGTGGTTCGATGTTATTGAATAAAAACTATGTATTAATCGAACGTCATTCATCTACGAGAAAATATTAGAAAAAGAAAATCCATGCTTCGTCCTTGAATTATTTAACCGCTAATCTTCAAGGGTCTAGGACATTGTCTTTAACGGACAAACTCTTGAAGTCAATTTTTTTTTTCGTCGTTGACTTCAGGGTTAAATAAATTAGCGTTTGTTATTTCGTTGCCAATGACATTTTCGAATGCTATTTCGAACTGATTCTTTGTCGGTCACAATTAATTCCATAAGTTATTTTTTTTTCTTCATTAATTCAAAAGATGGGATTTGCCACATTCCCCAAAAATATCCCAATCTTCTCCCAGGTGAAAAATTGAATTTTCTCGGTTCGAACGAAGTCCCAATCTTCTCCCGGGAGAAAAATGGGATTTCCCAAGTCCTAAAAAAGTCCCAATTTTCTCCCGGAGAAAAATGACATTTCCCAAGCCCTAAAAAAGTCCTAAGTTTCTCCCGGGAGACAAATGGGATTTCCCAAGTTCTAAAAAAGTCCCAATTTTCTCCCGGGAGGAAAATGGGATTTCCCAAGTCCTAAAAAAGTCCCAATTTTTTGCCGGGAGAAAAATGGCATTTCCCAAGTCCTAAAAAAGTCCCAATTTTCTCCTGGGAGAAAAATGACATTTCCCAAGTACTAAAAAAGTCCCAATTTTCTCCCGGGAGAAAAATGCCATTTCCCAAGTCCTAAAAAAGTCCCAATTGTCTCCCGGGAGAAAAATCGCATTTCTCAAGTCCTAAAAAAATCCTAAATCTCTCCCGGGAGAAAAATAACATTTCCCAAGTCCTGAAAATGTCCCAATTTTCTCCCGGGAGAAAAATCGCATGTCCCAAGTCCTAAAAAGGTCCCAATTTTCTCCCGGGAGAAAAATTGCATTTCGCAAGTCCTAAAAAAATCCCAATTTTCGCATTTTTTGATAATTAAAAATGTCTAGAATGTCAACAAATGCGTACCATTTTCGAAACATTTGTATTAATTTAAATGTATAAATATATCAATCTATATCTTCATTAATAGTCGTAATTCATTTTTCCGCTGAAGTTTTCTCTCGCCCTTCAAAGCTCTGATCTTGAGTTTAAGGCCTTCAGAATTCGTTTTGATACATTCGAAAACTCCATATTTCGCTTTGACAGACTTGTATTCTGAAATGTCAAATACAAATATAATTTTGTCTAATTCAAACGATAATGGCTTACTTTTCGCGAAATTGACGCAATGAGCTGCCTGTTTCAGCGCTTCCCACGGTGTATATCTTTCTCCTTCCAATTCTTTTTCAATATGTCTCAACTTTTCTTCTTTCAGGGAATCCGTCCAACAGCACGTGGCTCTGGTCTCTCCAGCAGCCAATGCGTCATAATCGCATCGAACCCGATTTTGTAGGTCTGCCAGCGATCCTAACATGAAATGGAGGAATCTTTCACATGGTGTGAAGGCCACCTTCATGATAGAGACAAGACGAGACGAGACGAAACGAAACAAAACGAATCGAAACAAGACCGAGATTGATACCGTGCACGGAGAGAAATGTTCTGTAAAAATTACGTAGAAAGTTCCGTAATCCAGGAGTGAAATATAATTCAGTAAAAATCACGGAACGCGCCGGAATTTTCACGCAAACTTCGCGTAATTTTTCTGGAAAGTTCCGTCAAAATTATAGAACGAACCAGAGTTTTTACGTGACATTACAGAAAAATTACGCGACAGTTGCATAAACATTCCGTTGCGTCCTGTAATTTTTACTGAATTGTATTTCACTCGCGGATTACGGAACTTTCTACGTAATTTTTACAGACCTTTTCTCTCCGTGTGTATTTGGATTTTTGGCGAGAGATAGACTACACTCTGCTAAGTTTCGTCTCGTGTGCAGCTCTCTTCATGAACATGGCTATTATCAATGTAAAATTACGTGTAAAAATCCATGCTCGGGGTTTGCGACCCAACTTTTGGTTCAGGGTACTGTTCCAAGACTCCGCAGCGTTATTAGTTCGACCCGGAGCTTTGAAGACGGACCATTCGGGAGGGGGTCGCCTTTTGAGCCACTGCTTCTCGAAATATCTTAAAAATTTTGCCATTCGGTTTTTGACGCTTGTGTCCGAAATTGAGGTTTTGATTTTATCATATAAGGGATTGATGCAGTGAGCGGGCAAGAAAGCGAGAGCCAAAAGTAAGGTGATTATTTCCTCTACTTTTTGCGACATCTCGGGTTTCGTTCTTCGCGTGGATTTTCGCAGACCCCTTTTTTCACGCTTCAAGGCTTTCTTCCGGTATGCTTGTCTCAGAATGGCCTTGAATATGGAAAACGACAATGAATGGCAATAATGGTCCAGATAGAAAAAGTTTCCGATATGTTCATTTTTTGGGGCAATTTCTTGAGGCCCCTCGGGCACCTCAACTTTGCGAATAAATTGAATGTAAATCGCGGATGAAATTGATGCAATTTTCCAAACTTTTGTGCGGATATTTTACTGTTAAACTTAACATTTTGGCGACAAATTTTGGGGATATGTTGCCGATGAAATCGACGATTATTCGCTTTAAAAATTTTCGGATGTGTTACAGATAAATTTGACGCCGTATTGTCGGCTATTTTTGCAGATAACAGAAAAAAAATATGCTCGATTCAAGTATCAAGTGATGCCTGATTCAAGCATCAGATACTTGATTCAAGTATCAGGTGATGCTTGATTCAAGCATCAGATAGTTGATTCAAGTATCTGATGCTTGAATCAAGCATCACCTGATAATTGAATCAAGCATACTTTTTTCTGTCATATTTACCAAAGCGTTTATAAGATTATTGTCAACAAGTCAGTGGCAGAACTTTCGATCTATTGTCGACAATTTGCCGGCGAATTATTGACATATTGCTATCTGGGAGTATATTGTGCATTAAACAAACACTGTATTATAAAAAAACACTGTAAAGAATTCACGGTATCATACTTGGGTCAAATGGAAATTGCACATAACAAATTCTGCTTCGGGAACCACGCGCCTGAGTGCATTCCGCTCTGCCTCCTCAAAATCCATATGGACTTTAATTTTCATGTTAAATTCCGGGGCGAAATCATTAAAAATATATTTAAAAACGGCTTCATAAGCTTCTGTTGTCTTCTTCTCCATTAGGACATGTGCAATTACGAATCCCTAGGAAAAAGTCAGTGGAAGCACGTTACAAGGATGATACAATCATTTTCGGTACAAGGGCAATAATAGTATATTTCGTAACAAGTGCGGAAAAGGACTTTTTGGCTCGTGGATATAATCCCACGAGCCAAAAATACTTTTCCGCACGTGTTGCGAACAAAATTTTTCATCACAATGTGTCGGAAAGTTACTTTTTAGGCACGCAGAGCGAAGCGGAGTGTGCCTGAAAAGTTATTTTTCCAATACAGCGTGATGAAAAATATTTTTCGGCGCATTTGGCAAGAAATACGTTTTTCCCATGTAACGAACACTATTTTATGTCACTCGACCAAACCTAGTCCTTTTACAGCCCTAGGGCGATAAGTGGCCATTTACCTCCCTAGGGCTCCACTTATTGCCCATGGGCTGCAAAAGAACTCGGTTGGTTGGGCCTTGTGACATAAAATAATGTTCGTTACACGGGCAAAAAGGCATTTTTTATCACTCGGCCCGACTAACTTCGTTCTTTTCGAGGCTTAGGCCCTTAGGCACTTATAGCCCTAGGCCTCGCAACGAACTCGATTAGGGAGTCTCGTGACAAAAAGCATAGTATGTCATATGGCCTGTGACGAAATTCCGTTTCGCCACCCCGGGTAACGTAAACAATTGATAATCGGAGACAGAGAGAGAACAATTTCGCGAACGCTCCCTTCATTAATTATAAGTAGTATAACGAATTTTCTTTCGCCTATCGCCAAACGAAACGCAGCACAGGGCTATTATCCCTTGACCTACTCAAAACTAAACACAAAACTGGCGAAACTCGTTACCTTCGTTCTCCGGAACCTGAAGTCCTGAAATTGAATTAGCTTAACTGAGTTCTCAAGGGAGGGTAGCTGCTCCTAACCTTATTTCTAAATTTTCTGGGCGCCAGTTGATTTTTCTAATCTGCGGTATCAACGAACCGCGCAACTTACCTCGACTAATTCTACCCACCCTGAGAACTACCATAGCATAAACGTACGCAGAACTCGGCTCCGGAGGGTACGGGACTGTCCGGTTGCTCAGTGTGCAGGTTGTGGAGAGGGGGCGTGAATTCGCTGACAAAACGATAATACGAGACAAACGCCAAAGCCAACTCACGAGAATTCCAAACGAAATCTTATAATCTAGGCTGAAATGGTCGGGAGCTTAACCTACAAATCACTAGGCTAGAAAATTATAGTATGAAGTCTTTACTACGTAATGTTCCAAATATCTCAAAACTACAATTGATATGGCTTAGGTCAATAATCTTAGGACGGTTGATCGTCGAGAAGTGATCGCTTCGGGGCATGATCGGTACGGTATGAGAGAGGGAGAATGCGAGAGAGAGAGAGAGTACACGGATCGTGGGTTCGATTACCATTTAGGTCCGCGACCGCGAACCGGGTAACCAAATGTGGACTGACATAATTTATAATCAGAGAGAGAACCTTAAGTAGAGAGCGTGGCCGCTCGTGCGACTCTTCGGAGGGTCTAATGCGCTACTCTATAGTCAGGGATCCAGAATCGAACTTTGAAGTCCGGTCGAATTCGCAAAATCATTCGAATTACGTAACCACCCTAAGCGAGTACTGGAGTCGTACTCTATCGCGAAGTTACACGTTTAGTGGGTCGTTGCGCGAGGTAGTTTCCAATGAAATGGATACCCATAGGTAACCTTGGAACTGCGTCCAAATGAGTTCCTTAGAACTCCCCAATTCGGATCAGAACACCTGATCCAAAATGGCCGTGATACTAATAACAATGAGAATTATAATAGGTAACCAAAGGTAGCAGTGAGAACAACAACCACAATAATAATGATTCCACCAGGTAACCAACTCAATTAATAATAATCATGAGGACAGTAGTCGGTCGCCAATCCGCATAATAATAATAATACTCACGATACGAATAACCACAATAATCCGAGGTAGCCAAATCGAATAATAATAATAATAATAATAATAACAATGAGGATCATGATAATGATTATCATAATGCTCCGAGGTAACTAAGTCGAGTAATAATCATTGGACTCATCGCAGCGGCAACCGGTAACCAATCCGAATGATGATAATAATAATAGTAATAATAATCATAATAATCGGTAGCCGATGTTAAGAATCATCCTGATACCAATCATCAAGTAAGGTAACCAATCTGGATGATAATGATAATAATAGTAATATTAACAATATTCGGTAGCCAGTATTAACAATCATCATGATAATACTCCGAAGGTGAGGTAACCAGTTCGGATAATAAAAATAATGATAGTAACCATCGGTAGTTAGTATTAGTAATCATTATGATATTAATCATAATGTAAGGTAACCAATCCGAAGGATAATAATAATACTAGTAACATTCGGTTAATACCGTTAATAATCATTATGATAATAATCATAATGTAAGGTAACCAATCCGAATGATAATAATAATAATGGTCACATTCGGTTGTTAATATGAATAATCATTATGATAATAATCATAATGTAAGGTAACCAATAACTAACTATTAACGAATAGTTAGTTTCGAACTGAGCACAAGTCGGTACTTGGCCCAGCCTTGATCGCGACTCCCGAAATATCATTTGTCCGCAAATAATATTCTCAATTTCCATTTTCCTACGAATGGATATAGGAAGCGGACACGGATAACCGAAGAAATTCACCTTAGAGGTAAATTTCAATCCTGATGTCTCAAGGGTGATGTCATCGTCTATTGTCGATGACCACAATAGACGGATTATCGCATTCCATTGTCGGGACAACGCGATCTATCTCATACAAATAATTTAGTAAAATTTCGCGATTATTAACTTTTTACTATTTTTGGCGATTCAGTGAAGTTTTCCCAATTTTGGTAACCAAGAGAAAACTTCACTGTAATTAAAACTTTATTCCGCGATTAAAATTTTGATAAGGTAGCCGCTCAATCTTCATCAGGAAGAGAGCATTAATTAATTGAACAAATTAACCCCAGGGAGTATGGAGTTCCGGAACTCATACTCTCCTGAGACTATGGGTAACGGATTATGTAATTTGATTAACCAACCATTCAAATTGGGCCGTCTAAAATTAAGACTGGTCGTCTGGGAGATGCGCCTATTCTCGTATACGTCTATCGGACTACTCGCGGTGTGGTTTCCGCGTGGCTTCGGAGGATTAGTTGCGCGAACGTGGGGGAAGTGTGGCGTAGAGGGGTCCGTAGGGGAGCCGAATAGGGGAAATAATATTCGCACTGGCGCGAATATTTGAATGGTTGATTTCCCGCAATTTGGTATCCCTACCTGGCGTTTGCGTTTGGAGTGAGTATTTGGGGTAAATTATAGGGTACAATGGGGTAGATATTGACCCATCTCTACGAGACTGGCTTTAGTCATTATCCTCGGGATTTACTCTCCGGAGAAAGGGGTTTGGACCTTGCTCAAATCTCTAACTAAATTTCTAAACCGTAAGGGAACCCTAGTCTTGCGGTAATCCCCAGAGCCGGTAGACTAAGCCGCCTCTAGGGTCTTCCAACCGCACTACAAGGCCCTTAACCCTTTCTCGCGACAGGAGAAGCGTAGGTGTGAGAACCTGGTCGCTATGTTCGACCCCGAGAATGGGTGAGTCAGGGGTTCGCCGGTCGGCATCATTTATTGGCCCTCAGCCCTTTGCGACCCCTAACTCCCCTAACTCTGTACTCTAAACTTGGCGCCCTATATTTTCCCCTTTTTCCACTCCATTACGCGTATCCTACTTCGCCCTACTTCCCCATAAACCGTATTTTTAGGTAAACCGTATCCGTAAATGTATGAAGCATGTGATTCTGCTTAATTATTAATTTTGTCCAACCTAGACTAGGGTTAATTATCGCGTCTCTCCCTCTCTTAACTTAACCTCCATCTCTCTCACTCACCAAACCTCGTACCGGTGGCGGGATGTCCAAAAATTCCGTCACAGTAGGTTAATGAAAATTTATAAAGCTACCTATCGGCACTCAGATGCGCGTTTAACAAAGGATGGGAAATTTTGTATCGTAAGCACGAAGTTCGGGTTAACAAGGAAAGAAAAATTCAAATAATTAGTAAATTAATGAGTAAAAGTTTTAGGATGTTGAGGGATGTTAGTGACGGGATTTAGGTTAAGTGAACCTGGAGGGTACCGAGTCAGACATTGCAAACAATATTAACGAGCAGTCGGTGCTCTTCATTCATTTGGAAAAAGCTGTTCCTGGGAAAGCTAGGAAAAGTCGAGGAAAATCGCGCTCCCCCGCGTGGGAAAGGGGTTTGGGAAACTCCAGTACGGTTTTTGGGTTGTTCTTTTTGATAAGTTTGGAGTTTCAAATCCCTTTCCCCGGAGAACCATTCCCCAGGGATAAGCTCCCTAGATCACGCTCGGTCACAAAAGGGGGGAAACCATCTATCCCCCATCCCGTTAGGCTTGGGATTCGGATTCCCGTATAATAGACACAGAAATAGATAAAACAAACACGATCCGACGAAACGGGAACATTTGAAATGTTCCCGAGCTCCATATTCGCCCGACCTGTGTTTGCGGCTATCTCAGTCGCCCGATGGCGCCCCGCTACGGAGAAGAAGCACGTGACTTCCCCCTCCGTAGCAACAGGTTGCGAAGGAAGAACGGGCGAACTGGCAGTCATTTTTGGCAGTCCCTATTAACTCACCGCATGCTACGCAACCAAATTCTTCCGTGTGCAGTTTTGGCGAGTTTGAAGTGCCAATTTACGTGGGACTACATCATACTTCTACATGGTGAGTATATATACTAATAATTAACGCAATTAGACCCGCGAGTGTCCCCGAATGAATAAAACTTACGGAAACTATGTGCTTGTTCCGTCGAAAAATCCCCACATAACGCGCCGCGCATAATTATCATGATAATGACCCAGAATGGGCCAAATATCCCTCAATTATCGTTCCAAATGTATCCAATTAATAATTGGGCAATAATTGTGGGGATTCGGTGAAAAATTTGACCCGGGGAATGCGTGAGAACTGTCGTTTCATGAGTAATGGAGAATGCCATATTGACCTATCTTCCTCTCGCTCACTCCCGTGTGCGACGCTACCTTTCTCACTCGCACTCATGGTTGCTTGTGGTCATTCGCTTCAAATCCGTATAATAAAATCGGGAATTCGGAAATAACGAAATTAGTAATTTGCAACCGTCCGACTTTGATCAGATGGGGACGCGAAGGCAATTCTGAGGGTCGGATGTCCTCAACAATTCCGACTTACCACATTCCGTTACAAAATGGCGCCGCTCTGGACGAATTTCCCGAGAGTTACGTAATCAACCCGACTCGGGGAATTCACGCGCTTTTTGGGGATAACCGGGCAAGCTAAGGAAAAATGGGTATAATTGGCGTACACGCGACAAAATGGCGGACGCGTTAGGATGATTTTTTTTTGGATCCCGGTTGGGTATGGGTGATGAAATAACGCTAATTATATGGTAAAAAATGGTTGGAATCCAAGCCACCTCTATGACTCATTACCGACAACCACCAGTCGGCGCTACCTGACATTGGATTTTGGTACCATGCTACCTAACTCTTGGTCCAAAATCGGATTTCCTATACCTAGGCTATCGAGCTACCCAACTCTTGAGCTCTGGTGCTGCCTTTCTGGGTTGCTACCTCTTGGGACCACCGTCCAAGGCTAGACCATGATTACCTGGACATTGGTGCCCACGCTACCTAAATTCTAGTACCATCACTAGCCAATTTCATGGTGCTAGCGCTAGGTAGACTCTGGTACCATGACTTCCAGGCTTGGTAGGTACTGGTATCCTTGGATACCCGTGCTCCCTAAGCTACCTGAGAGTGTTACCACCTGGTACCAAGACTTCTGGCTGATCCTGACCAAGAAGACACTTGGTACCGATGCTCCCTGACCTCGTTGATGATGTTACCACCCGGTACCAAGTCTTCCCGCGCCGACCGATGGCGGAACCACTTGGTACCAACGCTCTCTAAGCTCCCCGGTGCCGAGCATTCCTGGCCTTAGTGGTGAAGAAACCGCTTGGTACCAACGCTCCTTAACCTTGTTGCTGCTGCTACCACCTGTGGTACCAAGCTCCCCTGACCTTATTGGTGAGAAAACCATCTGGTACCAGTGCTCCCTAGATTCGCTGGTGATGTTACCACTTGATACCAGACTTCCCTGGTTTTGTGGATGCTACCTCCGCCTGGTACCATCGTTCCCTAGCTTGGCTGGCGCTGGTATCACCTGGTACCACTGCTTCCTCGTTTCGCTGTTACTGATACCACCTGGTATCAGGGCTACTCGTGCTCTCCACGGTCCCCACGACCTGGTACCGTTGCTGCCTAACTACGGAGATGAGCGTACGAACCGGTATCGTTTAGCTCATAGCTAGCAGCGATGCGGTTCCGGCGAAATCCGAGTCCGTCTATCGTTTCGACGAGTTTCCGCTACGTAATTACATGAAATCGTGCTAATTGATAAGATAAGGCTCGTTCTCTCTCCCTCACGCTACCTAATATTGAGTTTTCCAGCTACCCGATGGAGTCTTCTAGGATCCCAACTCCAGGATGTGTATTGGTCCCAGAATCCAAGGATACGGGTTAGAATTTAAGCTAACTATAAGATGTAGAATTAGTCTAAGCGCCGAATAAATGGGAAAATCGATTATGAAGGTCATTCCTGTCTAGTAATTTCTAGAGTTAAGATCCTGATCTATTTCAGCTAATTTTAAGGGTTTAGTCATTGGGTTTTCGTTGATTCGGTTGAGTTTCGTTGCGTCTCCTTACACCACGAATCCACCCCCCTCTCCACAACCACCACACTGAGCAACTGGGTAATTCCGTACCTTGGGGTCCTACTTTCTCGGAGGTTTTTGGTAAGTTTAGGTTGTCTCCCCCGGCTGATCAGCGAAGTTTATTTATTTTGGTTGCGGTTAAGTTAGTGGTTTGCCGATTCGACCGAACTAAAGATCGGCTGGCGCCCTAAAAACGTTTTCTGATTGGATTGAGCCTCTGGTTGGTCGGGGAGTCGTTTTTTTATTTGTTAGCTCATGGAGTTTCCGGGGATGTAGGGCACCCAGGACGAAGGTAATGGTTAGCCTACAGATTTATGGTTGGAAATTTTGAAATGTTGGGATTTGGGTAAGTTTTGGTAGGAAAGCTGTTACAGGCCTTTAAAGCATTTTTATGAGATAATATACTATCTTATCAAATGTGAATTAAAACCCGAGGCTTCGCCTCGGATTTCACTCCACATTTGTCAAAAAATACTTTATCGCCCTTGTGACGAAAATTACGATTATGTCACAAGGCCCAACCAAACGGAGTTCTGTAAAAATATGTAAAATCAACCGTTTATATGTAAAAAATACAATAATTATGTCATGGGATAGTGCGAATAAAATATAAATAACAAAAAAATATGATTGAAGACACAAACTTGAATTTCTAACATTTGTCTGATATTCAAATTGACAGCCACTGAATCGAACGTGACATCCACAAATAAAGTTACTCCTGGCTCGATATTCTCTAAAAGAGTCTCTAGAAGTCCACGATCCCCCAGGATAACAGAAGTATCCCCGTTTGTGTCGGTTAGGAGTTTCCCTGTCAATTGGGCTTTGGAGTAGTTTCCGAGAGACTGTTCTAAGTACATTCCATATTCTTCTAAATTTTTCGGATAAGGTGGATTCACTTGCTTTTTCCAGCGTCTCATCGTTCTGCCGATGTGACTATACGACTGAGTACTCGCATCTGGATGTCTGGTAGATCATTGATGGCAAAATAGTATTTTATGTTACTTAACCTAACCTAACGTCGTCCTTTAACAGCCCATGGGCAGTACATGGCCATTTACTGCCCATGGGCTGTCAAAGAACTCGATTGGTGGGGCTTCGTGACATAACATCACGAAAATTACTATTTTCGCACACCTGCACGGAAAAATCGTATTTTTCGCCTCGAGAGGCGGGTCGAAAATGGACATTTTCCGCCCGAGGGAGCGATTTTCCGCTCACGGGCCGAAAACACTGATTTTCGGCCCGCTTCTCGGGACGGGAAATACGAACTTCCGTGCAGGTATTAGAGATGCGGTCGATATTATTACTTTTGACAAGTAAAAATGTTACTTGCATTAGATATTCTATATATTCTATGAATTAGGAATATTATATAATATAATATATATAATATACACTCGAAATGAAAAATACTACTCAGAAGTAACATTATTACACAGAGCAAAGCTTAAGCGCAAACTACGGTTAAGGAATCGTAATTTACGGCTTTGTCAACGTAATTTACGGTTACCGAATCGTAATTTACGATAGCGTAAACGTAATTTACATTTAAAGAAACGTAATTTATGGCCAAAGTGGCCGAGGTGGCCGAAGTAATTGTTCACAATTACCTGCGTAGGCAATCATCAAAAATGTTGCGATTGTTTTTTCGCCCTTTTTGCGTCTCCTCAGCCAATTCTATGCGAAAGCGTTTTATTTCCGCTGCATTTTTAGTGGGATCATGGTTATGCGACCGAATTAAAATAGATGACTTTGCCATGACAAGGCGCATGGCCCGGCAAAGGGCGTCGATTGTGCTTGCAAACAGCATTCCTGCATGGGTCAGTTAAAATTAGAATATTGTGCATCTAGGACGGAAATATAAAATTTTTGCATTATTCGCTTTCCTTAAAAGATTTTGAAGGGTAAGAATGGGAATAGAAAAAATTGAAAAATACTATTTCTGCCCTCCGGCCAGAAAGCTCAATTTCCCGGCCGCTGCGAGGACTTGGGAAATGCTATTTTTCTCCCGGGAGAAACTTGGGAATTTTTTAGGGCTTGGGAAATGTCATTTTTCTCCCGAGAGAAAATTGGGACTTTTTTAGGACCTGGGAAATGCCATTTTTCTCCCAGGAGAAAATTGGGATTTTTTGAGGACTTGGGAAATGCTATGTTTCTCCCGGGAGAAACTTGGGACTTTTTTAGGGCTTGGCAAATGTCATTTTTCTCCCGGGAGAAAATTAGGACTTTTTCAGGACCTGGGAAATGTCATTTTTCTCCCGGGAGAAAATTGGGACTTTTTTAGGGCTTGGGAAATGTCATTTTTCTCCCGGGAGAAAATTGGGACTTTTTCAGGACCTGAGAAATCCCATTTTTCTCTCGGGAGAAAATTGGGACTATTGTAGGACTTGGGAAATCCCATTTTTCTCCCGGGAGAAAATTGGAATTTTTTGAAGACGTGATCTATTCCATTTTTTTCGTGGGAGAAGATTGGGACTTCGTTTGGACCGAGAAAATTCAATTTTTCACCTGGGAGAAGATTGGGATATTTTTGGGGAATGTGGCAAATCCCATCTTTTGAATTAATGAAGAAAAGGAAATAACTTATGGAATTAATTGTAACCGAAAAAGAATCAGTTTGAAATAGCATTCGAAAATGTCATTGGCAACTAAATAACAAACGATTTGTTTAACCCTGAAGTCAACGACGAAAGAAAAAAAAAATTTGACTTCAAGACTTTGTCCGTTAAAGACAATGTCCTAGACCCATCTTCAAACTAACCTAAGACAGAAAAAAAGAGATAATGAAATGATAAGATAGAGAGGAATACTAGAAGTTTCACATCTGTCATGCGTAGGCTGAACACACCCCTTTTTTTACTTGGAAGTGTTGGCGTACTGGGTTTGGTACATTTTGGTCTTGCCTTCTAGCCCTTGATTATTTGGTATGCAACATCAATACCTATGAACACATACGGGAAATCAATGCTCGACGTGAAAATTCACCAACTCGAATAGATTGAATCCTCGTTGTGCCCTGCCATTAGCGGCACCAAATCAGAATGAACGCAATTTAACGATAAAAAAAACCACCTTCAATTGTCCCGCCGTTGCGAGCCGAAGCATCAACCTCATTCTCCGAGTTCGCCCCAGCCTCAGCCTCAACCTCATTCTCAGAGTTCGCCTCAGCTCTAGCGTCAGCTGACGAGAAGTTAACAGTGGCCAGGACGCAGACTGGTTTTTTATCGTTAAATTCCTTCCTGCTGATTCGCTATGTTTAACGGCAGCTAGTGGCTATTAATATTATTTGGGTCGGCAAGTGAGAATACTCCGATAACGCATTCTCAAAGTACGGTTATACTTATTAATCTACGTCGATAATAATTGACTCGAAAGGAAGATGTAGACGAATATTTTGTGCAATAATGACTTCCGAGTTGGCAACTTATCTTAAGATTGTATGGGGTCTAAGGGGAGAAGGTCGGTCGAACCGATCTGTACATCCCTGGCGATTAAACTTCCACGCAACCATGCCCGTGGCATAAACGAATCCTTCTAATGGATGATGACTGAGTGACTAATGCCTATAATTTACTCGAATAGTTCATTTTCAAATGGTTACGAAGCACTAAAAGGCTATTTTTTACCTATTTTTAACAGAAAATAGACATCCACGCAATAGTGTGGATCCCAAATCGTCAGGGATATTAACCTTTCAATGTCAATCTTCAACTTCCATCTTTATCTGTAATTTCTGACTTGAACCTGACTGTTCGAGAACAAATTTCCATCAACCTCAACCTCAAACTCAACCGCAACGCCAAATGCTGTGTTCAATATGCAATTCTGCTTTCGTAGGTGATGGGCAGTAAGACTGAATATGTCAATGAGCTCGCCATATATCAATTCAATACATTTAGCTCACCTTTGAGCTATGCTGCTAAACCATTTCAGGATACTATCTGGACATACATTTTTGATTGGAAATTCTGGCAGCCATGAAAACGGTTGTTGGCCGTTTTTCATTGAGGTCAGTAGACACGCAATTACATTAATACCTATGAGCACATAGTCGAAATCGGTGTTCGAAGTATAAATTTACCATTTCGAATAGAACCAATACGCGTGTTCCGCACTTTGTCGCATGAAGTCGGAAAGAATGCAATTTAGCGATAATAAACCAACTTCAGCCGTCCCGCCGGGTCAACCCTCAGACTTCCCCCCAGCATCAGCCTCAGTTCAGGCCTCCGAGCTTCTCCCTCGGGTCCAGTTTCAGCCTCAACCTTCCCCTCAGTCTCAGGCCTGACAACATACATCGGTTCTTTATTATTAAGTTCGTTTTAGCTGACTCCATAGGTCTAACCGCAGGAAATAAGTGGCGTATTAATATTATTTGTGTCAGGAATTGAATACTCAGAGTACTGAATGTACGATTTATTAACCTAGGTCCATATCAATTGACTTTAATGAAATATGTTTTATCCAATAATGATTTTTTAGTTGCACATCTATCTTGAGATTTTATGGAGTTCTAACAGATTGGGACATGTTGAAGTTGCAATGTCAATCTTGATGTTCGTTTTTGAAAGACCAGGAGCACGACCACGACTACGTTTGAAACACACATGGACTTGACCACATCTGATTGAGATCTTGACCACATCTGAATTTCATCTGAACCACATCTGAATCACATCTGGAGCACATTTGAATCACATCTCGACCACATCTGAATCGCATCTGGAGCACATCTGAATCACATCTCGACCACATCTGAATCACATCTCGACCACATCTGAATCACATCTCGACCACATCTGAATCACATCTCGACCGCATCTGAATCGCATCTCGATCACATCTGAACCAGATCCGAATCACATCTCGACCACATCTGAATCGCATCTGACTCACATCTCGACCACAGCTGAATCATATCTCGAAGCGGATATCTACCAGGTTTCCATCACATCTGGACTACATCTGATCCTAATCGCAAGCAAATGTATCTGCAAATCTCAACCGTCACCGATCACATGTGACACGAAATCTGGCTACACATCTCTTAGCAGATTTCAAACACACCTCATAAAAACCGTTTTATTTCTACCCGGGCGTTGTAGAATTTATATGGGCGTGGCATATTTTATCCGACCTGCATTTTCCATTCATCGATATTAAAATTCACTTTGGAAGTTTTTGGGAATCGACAAATTTTGGAAATTGCAAATTTTTTGGGGAAAATATAAAAATTGTCTGAATTTCCAAAATTGTAAAAAAAAACATAGTTTCAGAATATTGAATTTTTAAATTGCGGATTGTTCAGAGTGGTCAGGTTTGGAAGTTTTGACATATTTAAAGTTTCCAAATTTTCGGAAATTTTTCAAGTTTTTGAAAATTTTTCAAATTTTTGAAAACTTTTCAAATTTTTGGAAATTTTCCAAATTTTTGGCAATTTTCCAAATTTTTGGAAATTTTCCAAATTTTTGGAAATTTTCCAAATTTTTGGAAATTCTCCAAATTTTTGGAAATTTTCTAAATTTTTATAAATTTACCAAACTTTTGGAAATTTCGAAATTTCTCAAGGTTCCTACCATTATTTTTTTTTTCTAAACTAAACAGTTATCAGCAGAAAAAGAAAGTTTTAAGTTTGAAAGAAAACGCAAATTTTTCAAATCAGTTTTCAAGAATGTTCAATTTTGTTTTGACGTCTTTTAGAATGATTTCAGATTCGCTGACAATAATTTGAGTTTCACTTTTCACTCAGAAATTTTATTGCCGTCTGTTATTCAATCTTTACGAGCTTCCACGAAAATGACCGGCAGTGCAGGGTTGACCATAAACCGGGTGGGGGTTGAATTGAAAATGTTTAATGACAAAAGGACGAAGAAATAATATCCGGTACATAAAGGTGGAAAGAAAAGCCCATTGCACACGCTTTATGCACGGGTTGCGGCCTTGGGGGGGGGGGGGGGAGAAAGGGGAAGTCCAGGCTTGGTTTGTTAACGACAAATAGCGAACACTGAACTCGGTATTATGAGCAAACGGACTTGACAGTGGACTACCAGCATTTGGCGCTTGTCAATTACAATTCCCAAAAAGAAAAAACAAAAATCTTAAGAATGAAAAAAAAACAAGTATCTGAAAAAATTTTGAATTTTTAAAAATGACAAAAATTTCAACAAAATTTTAAATTTGAGAAACTGAAAAAATTTCATTTCCAGATTTTCACATGTCCAAATTTTCAAATCTCCAGACTTTTTTAAAGTGTATAGCAATTGATAGAAAAAATTGCGAAATTTGAATTGTATTCTGAAATTGTAAACAAAAATTTGGGAACCTTCAGATTTGCAAAAATTTCTAAAATTCGATGTTTTTTTTTACAAAATTCAGAAATTTTATCAATCCAAAAAAACAACTAGTAGGTTAAATTTCTAGTTTTCTAACACATACATACACACACGCACACACACCCGGGACTTTTGGTATCGTAGGTAGAGTATCTGGGAAGGAATAAGAGGAAACACAAACACACACTCACCCAAACGCTCCAAAATTCATTGGGGATCATTTGAGTATCCCCAAAACACTAGTCAGCGCTGGTGAAGGAGCCCCGAAAAATTCGGAGCTTGCCAAAAATTTACACATCATCAAAACTTTCCTAAGTACCACAACTTTTCCAAATGTAAAAAAAATGAAGGACGTTCCTGAATTTTGGAAAATTTACAAAATTTTGAACATTTTCCAAACTTTCGAAAATTTACTTCAGATTACGGATATTGAATGGGAACCATTCAGCGCAACTAAACTCGTTCTGAATTGAGTTTAACGCTTTCAATTATATCGGGCCTCGTATATACCCTTGTATACGGGTGTTTTCAACAATTATGAATAGGAATGGTTGCAGAGAGGGGGCACTTGAGCGCAATCACGTTCGCGTTTTATTGTTTAGCGGTCCAAACAGTCCCTACCCCGACGAATAATTAATGTTGTCAGTGCAGATACTCCACCACCTGCGATTAGCATTATTAATGCGGAAAACCCGAGGTGCAGGTATAACTGAGCACCAAATTTTCAAATCGTCATTCACGCCATTTCAATAATTCGCGATATGGGGCGGCAGCTTCGGAAGCTGAAAGTTTATGAAATGCAACTTTTGGAAATTTTGAAAATTTTGACAATTTTGAAAATTTTGAAAATTTTGAAAATTTTGAAAATTTTGAAAATTTTGAAAATTTTGAAAATTTTGAAAATTTTGAAAATTTTGAAAATTTTGAAAATTTTGGAAATTCTGGAAATTTTTGGATATTTTGGGAATTATGAAATTTTTGAGATTTACAATAAATAAAAAGCGTGATGTTCCTCTGTAAGTTTCAATTTTTTTCATGCGCAATTTTATTTGTGAATTGCGAATTTTTGTTTCTGCATAGTTCAAATTAAGCTGCTGAAAACAACTAAGTGCTCCAATTGGGATGGCTCTTAACATTTAATTTATTTCGTCTGAAATCATATAAATCAGTCAGTATCGATAACGAGATCTCGGCTCTCTACCTTCTTATCTTCCTCGATAATCTCATTAATTTCCATTAAGGATATTGCCAGGATATACTCGCTACTCGGAATTACTTGAAATGAACGTATTAAGAGTTCCCTTTAATAAAAATCCAATCTAATGCTGCTCGAATTTACTCTACTTATTACGTCATGTCCTATATTTACTATGCGGATTTCCGATACATATATTATACATAGAAAGGCAGTGCAGTTATTCATGGAGTTGATTCCGACAAAAATGTGCTTCAAAGATTTTCAAATTAAAAAAAAAAAAATTTCCAGCTTTGAAAGTTTTGAAAATTTTGACAATTTTAAAAATTTTGAAAATTTTGAAAATTTTGAAAATTTTGAAAATTTTGAAAATTTTGAAAATTTTGAAAATTTTAAAAATTTTGAAAATTTTGAAAATTTCGAAATTTTTGAAAATTTTGAAAATTTTTTGTCAAATTGTGCAATTCTCACCAACTGTCCATGTTTCCAAAGTTTTCAAAATTTTCAGGATTTGTCAACTTTTTTCAAATTTGTCATATTTGTCCAAGGTTTCAAAATTTTAATTTTCCTAATTTTAAAAATTCCAAATATAAAAAGAAAATTAATTGACTAAAAGAGCAATTAAACATAATTTCCACGAATTTGCCAAGTGGGAACAATGCTGGTATTTACTAATTTAATTAACGTACCGTCAAGACAATGTTGGCCCGTCACTTCAGCTGAAAAAGCTCACCACTTGCTATTATACGCATCCTATATGTGACGAGTTGTAGGTGCGGGAAAAGCTCATTTTGCGTGAGCTTGGTCTCACTGGAGGGCGATCGTCGTCCCGTAAAATAATTTAGTCACCTCGTATGATGCTTCCGCTCACCTCTCTCCTCTCTATTCAAGAACCACGAGTTTATGGATGCCTGAAGCTTTATGAGAGCCTTGGGACACTGGTATTATATACGAGCGTCCTCTGTAAACACAAACTTTCGTCAGGAGACTCTTGGAAAGTTAATTCAACGCAACTCATGTGGAGTTTTACCGTGAAGTAGCATGGGGTAAAAAATTAGGATATTTGGAAATTTTTGAAGCTAGGTATCCTGCGCGCCTATATTGCATACTTTTTTGTCAGGCATTTATTGATGCGAAACATCTAATGCGTCACTTGGGCTGAGACCAAATTGTACTCCGCATAGGTACTCTTCGGGACAAACATATATAGATATACTCGACGGTTATCCCAATGCCCCCTCTCTGCTATCAAATTCTCCGTAATGCTCCCATATATATATCATTTTATCAGGAAGTTCTTGTAATGACCCCAAAATCAAAGTTCGTTGTTTCATCATGTGACTAGGGTTTTCAGTATACCAAAATGATCCCCGACAAATTGTTGACGGCAAAATATTGCGGAACGGTTTCTCATCAACGAATGAAGTTATGGAAGTTATCAAATTCGGATTCGAAGTGTTTCCATATAGCTTAGAACTCATTAGATTTTGGTGCAGCATATATATTGTTATTAACAATTTCAATTATTTATAATGTTCGACTGCATAAACTATCAGAGTTAGCGCAAAATTCATATGAGAGAAGCTGTTCCCCATATTAAAATCCGTATTTTATGTAGAATGACTTTTTTCGATAATTGGCATAATTAAGGAGGTATGGCCGTGTCAACAATTATGTATGTAATACGTGGACGAATGAAGCCATCGCTGTCCTGACGGTTCTAATCGAAGCGCTTCCAGGCAAAATCGACCGGATTACATTTTGCATAGTAATCGTGCAGTCTATGCAATGGTATTAATAATTGCAATTGTTTATACTGTTCCACGGGGTAAAATATTAAAGTTATCGTCTTTATTGCGGACGCACTCCTATTGACGTCTTACTCTCACTCAAGTAACCCCCATAAGTCTCATCCACATGCTCACCACGCATCTACTCAAATATTCATCATTATCTGCTTCATTAATGACTCAGTTGAGAATTCTCAAATCTGCAAGTTTTCAGTATGATACTACTAATTAACCGGGGTATATTGGAGAAGAATAAATTTAGTACGCTGTGTTGCAATACCAAATCGGAAAATTTTGTTTGTGCGCTGAACAGGGGAAGCGATTCTGCAAGGTTAGAAACCCACATGTTTTAAGGTGCATTAAAAAAAATTCCCCAGTTAAAAATTTTCCACTGTCAACGATTGTGAAAAAAAAAATTCAATAAATGCAGAAATTGCAGAAATATTGAAAAAATTAAGAACCTGAAATTAGGAAAACTCTGGGTCTCAAGATCTAAATGCGACTGAAATTCATAAATAATTATCAAATTGCCTGAAAAAATACTCATTAAAAACATCCCTCTGATTTACGATTAATATCCAATATCCGCTATTGCTGTTTCCCGCTCGAGTTTCCTTTGAAGTTGAATAGCCTGCGATAATTCATTCCAATTAGTTCAATAATGAATGCCCAAGTTGGGTGAATTGTAGCAGTTTGGAGTACCGCTGCATCTTCTCCGTGCGGTTTTCGGGTAATTCCCTATTCGTATTGATTTCGAGGGTTGAGGGCGAGATGGCCATTAACCGGTCTAAGGTTGAAAGGCATACTGGTTCAAGGTAAAGAGAAATTGGTAAGGACGAGACCGCAGGGTTTCGAGGAATATGGTACTTCGGGTCAGTCTGAGGGGACACTTTGGTGGATCTTTAGATTGAAGATCATTATCGATCGCTTCGGTTAGTAGCGGGGGAGGTGGGTGTCTCCTTGGCTCTGTAATTAATTGAGACACTCCCTAGGGCACCCTCCGCAGGTAACCGCAAGCACTTTGGGCCAACATGTATATGTGTCTGTTCTCGGCATTTTGATGAATTTTTCGGAGCATGCTATTGATATTGCTACCCACGTGTAGTCCCGCAATAAATGCAACCCCGCGAATTAATTAGGAATTTTCGGTTCTTTTTTATTCAAATCTCGTAATTGATTCGAACCATCAAAGATTGTTGCCGCATCCCATTTACTTCCACTTTTAATCTGCTGAATCGATTTGTGACCATACTCTAATGAAAAAATGAGAAAAAAACTACGAGTCTCGAGCCATTGTCATTGGAGGATTGAATGTATTTGGCGCCATGAAAGAACCTAAAATGGAATCTGCACCAAAGCGAGACCACCCAAAAAAATTGATTCCTTTTTTCCTGAAGGATTTGAAATTCCGCTCACGGAGGTGAGAAACAGCTTGGCATCGGGAATCGTCCAGGGCTGTTGTCGCAAGTCTTTCACTTCGTTTTCGCCGAAAGCTTCTGTCCCACAAACGCCACCCCCCCCCCTCCCCCCGCCCCGCGTCTATTCCCAATGTTTGTACGAGCAAATACGTCAACTCTCTTTGAACACCGGTCTGACGCCGCTAATGCTACGTCAAGTGGCGCGTAAACAGTCTCAAAGTTACTTTCTACAGAGCTCATTCAAAATGGCCGGCTCGTCTGCCATCTTGTTGACATAGCGCTGACTAGTCGAGAGTGCGGCGAAACATATTGCTCGGATGATAATGAGTCTGTGGTGGAAGTGGTTGGTGGTGGATTTGAAGATATTGAAAGTTTTGTAAAACGAAAAGTTACAAAATTATTTGGCGTGGAATTTTTCTCTGAATTGATATAGTTTTGTTGAGTGCGCAGTTGGCAGAGGAGGAATTGGAGTGAATTGAAAAAAAAATCCGAACCTAATGTTTCTTGATTTTTGCGTAGTTTGAGAGCGGAAAAAATGCATTGTTGCAAGACAAACTGCAAATTTAAATTTTACTTTCAAAAATATCGCAAATTATAAACATTAAGTGTTGAATAATTGCTTACACCTCTGGCATACCCCGCAATGTTAGATCTCCGCCCGTAATACTGTAATATAATGGGTTCTCCCTTTTTTCCTCTTCTCGACATGTTTTCCAATTACGTTTGCCGGTTGCGGTGCGCCGCACGCGTCACCAGTGCATACACACGTTGACGAAGGAGGTGCTAAGGGACCAACTGAAGAGGGCTCCAACTGCGAGAACAGGGGTGGTTGGGTGGCAAAGGATGGGCTCTTGCCAACGACGAAGTAAGTTGCTGGAAATCGTTAAGCAAACTTTTTACGCCCCGGGCATAAAGCCCTCGTAAAAACCGAGCGAATCGCCACTCTCTTCGTTTTCATTTTTATATCTAGTATATCGCTAGTCCAGGCCTGCGCCAGCTTTCCCTTCTGCCCTTTTTTTCCTCGTGACACTTTTTTTATTTCCTTCAATTCAATGCCCCTTCCCTCCCCCCCCCCCCCCTCACTCCACCGCCCACCCACCACTCGCGCAACGATCGATCTATCGAACGCTTGGCCGTCGAGGCGGGTAATGGAATGGCGTTGACGGGAATTTGACGACGACATTGAGGAATCGATGGCCAACATATTTCTCCCTTTTTATTTCACCGAATGTAATCTGTAGCGCCACTCATCCTCAATTGGCCAATTACGTAACGCCGTCGGGACGTCCGCTGGACATTATCGAGAGCACTTAACGCAAAAGCTACAGCATTATAAGATCATAATGGAAATGACAGAGAGGGCGGTCCAATTCTTCATCCTACACTGAGAGAAAAATGTGGGATACACAACTATAAAATATAGTGAGATAAGACCTTGACAATTTTCCTTAATTACCATCACTATTGAGATGGGGTGAAGAAAATTTTGTTACTCTTACCGTCAAACCATACGCTTGTCAACTAAATTCACAATCATTACCTCGTGAGAAACTAACATCCCGAAATTCTCTCTTATTGCTCGATTCCAATACCGCACCACCTCAACTACACTCACACAGTGATCAGTTTTTTGAACTTCTCGTTCAGTGAGTTATAACTCACTAGCTAATAGAAGTAGAGAGAAATGATCATGAAACTATATACTTATTGGTCATGATAATAATCCCACGGACTAGTGTTTTATGATGACTTGGTAATTTACTTAGTAATGATGTAAGTAGAATTTACATCAGTTCAGGACTAGTCTAATTTTAGGTCTCATAACTAAAGATTGTGTGATTGGGACGTCCTAATAAATTGAGTACTGCGCTCAGTGTGTATTCGTGTTATGGTTACTACTCAAATGCGGTGATGCTTCATCCAATACATTGTAATACAGTTTTAGTAACGAAAGTTGCACCAAAATCATATTTGTTGCCAACCATATTGTATTCATTGCCATGCGACCTCAGCACTATGTAATTAGTTATCTTTACAGGCGAAATTTCTCTCAGTGTACATATATGAGGAAGGAGAATAGAAAGGATTAAGTATTAAAAGTGTTTCACATATTCAGTAAGCACAAAATTACCTGCAACGCTTGTGAAACGCTGGCGCAACGCTGAAGAAACATGCCAAACTTCGTAAACTGCCCGAAATTTTTCAAAATATCTAAAAAATTAGAAATTTTTAGTATCAAAAAATTCACGCAGACATATTTATCCACTAATTTTTCCAAGTGTGTAAAAACACCCACGAGCAGTTGTGATTAATGCTTCCAAGTATTATACACTGTCCATCTAGATATCCAACAATCAACAGTATATTCTAGCTCACGTGTCAGCGAGCGCCCCTCTGTTTGGATAAATGACGCGTCCTCTATTTTCCCATCAATTACCACGACCTATTAAATTTCCAAATTTCAGTTATTATTTTCTCATGCGCTAATCCGATGACAATCCACATTTCATTATTAATGAATTGAAGCGAAATGACTATGAGGTTTAAAATTCCCTGAATATTGATGGAACATCCCATGTATATCCCATCTAATAACTAAATATGAAAAATCAGGGTTAAAAAAGTGTGTTTCTTTCGATGGGTTAATATCAAAGTGGTGGAATAAACAGATGAATAAGTGAAGAAATAAATGAGTATTAATAAAATAAATAAAATTCTAAGGTATAAGTTCCTCTTCAACTTTCCTCTCTGGCGTCATACCGTGTATTTCTAACTTGAATAACTGCAGCACTGCTCAATCCACTGGACTAGTGATTGCAGTTCCAACAACGGTTCCAAGAAATATTCCCCCTGAGGGGGCTGTTCCAGACGTAACTTAGATTCCAGACACATTCCAGGAACAGTTCAAGATGCAATGTCAATTCGAAAACGATTTCAGATGAAAGTTCCATCCGGGGAACGGCGTCCGAAACTTCAGTTCCACCCGGAACAGCTCCCAGAACGGAGGCTTTACGTGGAACAATTCTTGGAATGGTCGGATCACTTGGAACCGCTCTCGGAGCTGCAAGCCCTGTTCAACATCAGACTCCAATCAGCCCTTAGGAGGGCGGAGGGGAGGGGGGGGGGGGGGGAGTCAGACAAAAGTTGAAGAGGAACTTTCGACTTTGGATTTCGCCCGGAACAATAGAGTCTGCAGTGTTGGAGCATTGTGTTTAAATGACCAACTCTTAACATACAACAAATGTGGTTGAAATATCACCCGCTTTTTAAAACTCATAGTGATCTCACCTTAACGTCCTCACGTCCAAGTCGTCAGTCGGCAACCGCTGATTTTCCTTGGGGTTACGTTGCACAGGACGTGTCCTCTCAGGAGAAATAGTCTCACGAGTCTTGGCAAAGTGACCCTATCCCTGTTTACACCGGGGGTAGTTTAAATGAGTGAGGGCAAAGAAAACCGAGGGGGGGGGGGGAAGCACATCACACCTGATCGTATGTGCTTTCGGGTGGGCACGGTTGTCGAACTTGCACCCAAAACGTGACTCAATCTTACTCAATCGCTGAGACTAACGGTACGCTTTATCTCATTCAGAATAATGACTATTGCAATAATAAATTAGCAGTTGAAGGTTTATTTAAAATTTACGAGCTTGTAAAAAATCGTGTCATTCATGAAGGTGCACACTTCTTCGTGTGGGTACAGTGCTTACATTTTAATGAATGAAGGTCTAAGAGCGGGTGGCTTTTTAAAGTGCATCGTACAACAGAGCCCTTTTATTTTTTCTGCCGGCTTTTTATGTTATCTGAATTGCGGCGATCCAGCTGAATAACTCAATGCACAATTCTGGATCAACGGAGTGTCACGGTATGGCAACGATTTTCCGTCAGCCTTCTCGTCGCTCCCTAATTAGAAACATGTCGTTCCTTTTACAATTAATGTTCCTTGTTAACTTCCCGATAGGAGAAGTTACTGTGTTACATTCGAAAATCAAAAATCGATTTTCCAGCGGATCTCCACGTTTCATGGTATTTCTGACTTTTCTAGATTATTTAAAACAAAATGTCTGTGTGTGTGTGTGTGTGTTTGCCGATGTACGTATGTAACTAAAATTTCCCGGAACGATTACTCGCGAACAAATTGTGCGATGAAGGTTCTGTATGTCGCAATCGAAGTGTCTTGCCGTAACTTAGAGCTCATTAGTTTTTGGCCCATATATGTCTGCTTGTTTTCTATTCTTATTAACAATTTCAATTGTTAGGAACTAGTCCTTCCTTATATCAAAAGAACAGGGCACAATCGACAGAAGAATCGACAGATCGGCATGAAAGTCAATTAGATGCGAGTAATCGATTGTTTTGTGACTGACATCGAGAAATCGATACAAGATACATGAATTCTCATGAGCGACACTTGTGTAATGCATACGCACAATTTGCGATTGCCTTTTGCGCAGAAACATTTTTGATTCTGCGCATCTGCAAGGCATACGTACTGTGGTCCGGCGCGATAGTTACGTACTCTGAGTGTCATAACCGTCTTTTCGTTCAGACACGTCCCCGACTAAACGTGTTGTTTGTGCATCGTCGTCTAATCCTTCCTAAAAATGACCAACCATGTCATGGTAGCGGCCATTACACTAATTTCAATTGTCATGTGGCCCGGCATACTGTTTTCGTTCATGTTCAGTCTGATTGGCTTTGAAATGTGCGTTGCCATGTTCCTCTTCGCGCGGACTCATATTTTAGATTGAACCAATTTACAATTTCATTTTTCCAATTCTAAAATTCAATTTCACGTTGAATTTTTTTTTTCAAATTGAAATTTAATCCAAATTCAATATCAATTCAAATTCAAATTCCAAGGCAAACATTTATATCTATTTTTAAATTCAATTTAAAAAAATCAAAATCAATCTCAAATTTAACTATTACTAAAATTGAAAATCAAAATATTTCAAATTTGATTTCAAACTCCAAATCATTTAAATGAGAAAAAAGTTAATTTGAAAGCTTGCGGCCGGGGTGGCGCTAGTGGTGAGAAAAATGAGATATTGGAAAGAAAGTACAGACACAGGCAGACATCGGGAAGTTATAATTTTGGCCCGCGGAGGGTTAAATCAACAGCCCATTTTTCTTAATTTGTTTAATAAACGAAGAAGGTATTATACATCAGGTATGCATTCCACATCACAAATTTGCGCCTCCTACGTCAGACGAAAAGCAAACTAAGCAATGTCTTGTAATGACAGGTATATGAGCCAATTGTATGGGTTTTCAAATGTGCGGCCGTCGAACTTCGAAGCCTCGCCCAACTCGCTGGAGGGATGAGGCACGAGACGTGACTCAATCTTACTTACTTTACTTCCTACTTCCGGTGCGGATGAAAGAAGCGCGGCACACCTGACTCCACTAATCCATCAGTGTCCTGGAAGCTTATAACCTACGCGGGTGGTGGTGAGTGGGTGAGTGGGTGGGGGGGGGTTTGAGGGTTCGGGCTCGCCCCGTCCCGCCAATTTTTTGTCCTCGCATGTCTCCCTTAATTTATCACTGCTCACATGATCTGGAAACTAATAAAATTCTTTTTCGTTGTAAAGAACAAAAATAAAAGTTTGCCACGGGGAGGGGGAGGAGAGACCCGGGAATGCCACTTCGCATGTTGATTTTCCATTGTTGAGAGTGGAATTCTGAGATATTCGAAGGGACTTCAACTTCGCTGAATGTTTTCAAGGTAAATTCCGATCGTGTTCACAATGGCACCGCGATGAGGGAGAGCTTGGAGAGCTTTGTAAAAAGTGGCTGTATGGCATGGGTGGAAGGGAGCACGTAGGTAAGCGTTTATCCTGGAATATCTTATTTATCTTACCTACGACTTTGGGGTATCCACAGTTTTCGTGTACACTCTCACAATCCAAGCACGTAGGCGAGCGTCCAGCGTTGAACCTCGAAAACCTGCAATTTCGATTGCGAGAGAGTTTTACGTAACCACAGTGTACGCTTCTTTCTTTCGCATTGGGGTGAGTTCATATTTTTTCGAGTTGTGACGGATTCTCATTTTTATTCTGCTAGTTTGAGTTTTGGGCGGTCGGTGGGGGGGAGAAGGGGGTGGGAGGGAGGTAGGAGGGGGCAGAAGGGAGGGGGGAGGGGTGGAAGGGGATGAGAGGGAGGAAGAGAGGGTGGAAGGGAGGAGGAGAGGTTCGCCCATTGTGGTTCTACGGAGAATGATCGCTGGAAGATGAGATATACACTGTGGTCCAGAAACATGGGAATTGGATTTCGATTTATTTGAACATCCTCGAATTGATCAAAATTCTCCATTTTTTGGAATTCTCCCTGTTTTTGGAATTTCAGAACTTTTCATCGTTTTCACATTTTTTCTGAGTTTGCTCTTTTTGCAATTTGTTTGGATTTTGCAATTTTGAAAATTTGTTGAATTTTGTTTCATAATGTGTAATTTTGCTAAGAATTTTGCATTTTTTTTGCCAAGTTTGGAGTTTTTGATTTTTTTGAATTCTATGAATTTTTGGAATTTTCAAGGATTCACAATTCTTAGCCCATATTCGTTGGTAAAAAAATCATTTTACAATCATAGAATCAGTTCATTTTAACGATATTTATTACTATTTTATGCTTACATAGCATATATATTTTCAATCATGAGAAGTCTGGATTATCAGAGTAATTTTTCGATTATTGAGTTTAATTTTAAGCGGTGAGCATTTGAAAATAGAAACATACATAAATTAAGGTGAACAAGGTAATCACTATTATTTTAGTTCAATGAGGTCCAGTTTGGTTCCACACGGCGCTCCATTAATAGTTTGAAATCGCTAACAATTGGAGTGAATAAATTCCATTCAGTGCCAGGATTCGGCCCAAATGGATATGACAAACATCATATTATATATTCATATTAAAAAAAACTTAATTTCTGAAAATTTAAAAATTCAAAAATGTTGAAATTTTTAAAACGTTTTTATTTCCGTAAGTTGAACATTTTAAGAACTTCCCAACTTTGAAAAAAATCCGCAATTTTTTTAGTCGTGATGATTTTTCAATTTTTCTTAGAGAACCCTAGAATTTTTCCCATGTCGGTAAATTGCTCAGTAATTATAGCGGACCACACTAATTTTTCCCTTAATTTCGTAACAAAAAATGTGCAATTTTTTCTACGCATTGATTGTACACTTTTTCCCCATTGCCGTTTAGATTCTATTCATGCCCCTTTTTGCGGTTTATTTCCAGCACATTCTTTTCGCATTTTTTCGTCCGTTTTATGTCGTTAAAAAGCCACCCGACAATTAGGCATCTCTATAATTGCCCCGTAAATTATCGTGTGCCTGGGCGAATGCCCGGGGCCCTTGGCACTCACAATGAAACCCTGGCGTTTGCTCCTACAGCCCACGCGTTCAAAACAAACCTGGTCAACGTGAAACTGACCACAATTACCCTCTGCTTTTTCCACCCGTGTCGTTCGCAAAAAACATTAAAAGCCATAATGTTGAATTACCACTGTCAATCTCCAAATTTCAGCCTTCACCGAGCCCGCAAGGCCATGATTCAGCGTTTTGATATCTGCAGTGGATAATGATGACTATCACTAAGTGGAGTATTAGGGGAAAAAATGGCTGGGGTACATCGGCATGAATCCAAAGGATCACAATGAAAACTTCACGACTTCTCATTTATACATACGCACACACACACATACTGACCCACCTATCCACCGTTCCACCTTACACCTTCCCACCCTACACGCCTACACTCTTCTACCCTCCCACTGTAAACCCACCCACTCTCGAACTCTCCGACCTTCCTTTTCGGCCTACATCCTCCGTCCCACTCACTCACCCACCCACCCACTCACTTACCCACCCACCCACTCACTCACCCACCCACCCATTCACTCACTCACCCACCTACTCACCCACTTTCCCACCCTTTCTCCCGGCCACCCTCCCTCCATTCACCCTCCTTACACCCACCCTGCCTTACACCCTCCCTCCCTATACCCACCCTCCCTCCCTCACGCACAGACACACACATATATACACACATACATACACATACATCCACAGATATACACACACACGCACACATCTTAACTCTTAGGAAATTGAGTTTCTGTCCACAAGTACTAGAGTTTGGGAAAAGTGTAGTGTCCAAAAATTACGAAATGAAAAAGTTTATATCTTGTGATCATTAATATTTGATTTCGTTCGAACATAAATTTGTGAGTAAGCGTCATATCAAATCGACCAAAATAGCTGTCAAAGGTTGATCTATCCCTGAAAAAAACGCTGCAAAAAAATCGTGAACCGCAATGGGTACAGGCATAAATAGTCGCACAATTTTTCGGCGTATCGATATAAATTTTGGGGTGGAGTGAAAGGAGTACGAATCGCGGATGAGGAGGCCGGAAGCCGCAAACCTGCGATAGCGTCGATCAATCATCGATGCCCACAGCCATATAAATGGAAATACAGAAAACGGGGTGGAATCGAGTGGGGGAAAGGGGCGGATCGGGTCATCAATTAAAAGCTTGGCATTCGCGCTACATTGGAGATGAACACTTGACCGTTTGCGAGCCCGATCGTAATGTTGCATTATGGAAGGAAATTCAAAAAATTCAAAGGTTCACTGAAGTCAGTAGATTTAACAATTTTGAAATACTTAAATCTTCACTTTCCAAAATTTCGAAAATTTTCAAAATTTTTAAAAGTCTCAAAATTTTTAAAATTTTTCAAAATTCTCAAAACTTTCGAAATTCTTCAATATTTTCAAAAATTTTCGAAATTGTTCAAAATTTTTGAAAATTTTCAAAATTTCCAACTTTTACAAAATTTTGGAGATTGTAGAATAGCCTCTTGAGTTTCAAATTCTGAGGGTAGAGATTTTTCGGAAAATTGAATGCGAGAAGGGGAGGATCGGATCATCAATTAAAAGCTCGGTATTTGTGCTAGATTGGAGCTGCAGAGATGAACACTTGACCGTTCGCGAAGCGGCTCATGATGTTGCATTATGGGGCGTGGGCGGGTGGGTGGGGTGCGGTGGGGAGGGGGAGGTAGCGTAGATGGCTCAAGTGCACAAGGCCTGTTCGACGAGGTCGAGGGGGCTGCAGGCTATATTCCGACTATTCCCTCGCAAAATTCAATCCCTCAGCCCTGCAATTTCGTGATCCATTACATCACTATACTGCTCTGTGATTTCATCAATTAACTCTCATGAGTACAAATCTTAGTTCAAGCTCTGAATTCGAAGTTCTCGGTTCTGAATATTGTATAATTAGAAGCGTAATTCACAATTCGAAGAATACCTCCATCCCAACATTAGAATTTGAAAATTTTCGAAGTTCAAATAGAATTAATTGCAAATTTTTTGGCTAAAAATTTGGAAGTTTCTAAAATTTTAAACCATCCAGCAATTTTACTTGTGAAATTTGAAAAATTTGGGAAATTCCGAAAATCCCGAAAAATTCAAAATTTCGGGAACTTGAAAATTTTGAACAAAATAATATGAAAAAGTAGCTCGAATGATCTTGCAATTCCAGTAATTAAAAATTCGGAGTAATTGATAGAATCTGCGGAAGAGTGCGCTAAAAAATTGGTTACTGATCGATAGAATCTGCTGTACCGGTATGGTAAATTTTACCCTATCAGTCACATAAAAATTACTCCCCCGTAATATCTACTGTACTGGTACTGTAAATTTTCAAATACCGGTCACATAAAAATTACATACTGACCCGTAAAATTTAGTGCACAGGTAGGGGAGAATTTTCTATTCTGTTGGGGTGATGACTACTTTATATTGAATTGGAGTAAGGCAAAATTTCCAGTTCTATTAACGGTAGGGGCAAATTTCTCGTTCTATTACTAGTAGGGCAAACGTTCTCTATTGTAAGTAAAAAAAAATTAAGTTTCGTTCAATCAATTTTTTCGTAGTTACGGATGGCAATAGTATATGTGATAGATATGAAAAAATAGAGATTGGCCCGTACTAGAACATTATCAAATGGAATGTTAATTTTTAACAAACTTCTTTCACCAATCCGCTAGTGGAGGCATTTTCACGCATTACATACTGCCCTCCATGAGTCATGAGAGTTGCGTTATAATCGCCGAATCAACATCCACAAACTGCTGCAATTAATCGTCAACGAACGTCAACAATTTGTGAATGTCAGTGAGTGTGCAATTTGTTGGCACAAGAGACGAAATTGGAGAAGAAAAACGGTTCGGGGAACGCAATTTGAAATGCATGCAATAAATTTACCTGTATGATCCTATATATATATATATATATATATATAGATATGTAGGATCATATTCATGAATACAGAATAATTATTTTAACGGTAAATAACAAAATTATATTTGAACTAAGAAAAAAAAGAACAGATATAAAAACACGTAGGAAAAAGAGCTAAGTTGCTCTACATCGCTTCGCTTCGTCCGCCCGCCTAGAACTAACTTCCTGCTGGATTTTTTCAGTCGATCATGCTCTCATTCTCTCCCAATACTCTCTTATTTCTTGTCAATACTCCCTTTGTATCCAAGGGTGACATAACAATTAGTCACACCAAGCACTCTTCCAGAGAACTTCCAATTTCCTTTACCCAAACAGGACCGTCATAAAACTGCCACATGTCGTAAATACTTTTCCGTTCACACTTCTAACGACCATTCTCTTAAATAACATCATTGAAATGAAATATACTTCTAAAACTTATCGTCTCTAATATTTAGTCTTCATCAAACTCTATTTTGTAATTGTTGGCGTCGCAGCGCCTTTTAAACACATCATACCACTTTTCACGTTTGATACGATTACCTAGAATCATCACACTCACTAATTCACAGATCCCACAGATATATATATATATATATAGGCGGTTTTTAATACTGCGAAATTTCAAATATTTCAACGTTTTCGAAGTTTTTAAATATTTGGTATATATATATTATCTGATGGAAAATCGATTTTTCATTTTCGGAGGCAAAACAATAACTACCTCTATTGAGAAGTTAAAAAGAAAATTCGTCAATTTCCATTTTTATAATTTAAAAAATCTCAAGAGTGACAAATATTTCATTATATCGAGGAATGAATTTTTGCCACGTAATCTTTCGAACCACCTTTTTTTTACGAAAATTACAATTCCTCTTATCTGATAATGCACTCCAGCTGTCCCCATGGTTTACCGGACAATGAAAGATGAGGAACTGAGCTACACGATTGATCAGATGATCCTCCACCCACCTGATAGCGCTGAAAACTCAAAAGTTTATGATTAATCGATAACGGAGATGATGGAATTGTTTTAACAGGGTAGGACAGGGGATTACGTCACTGACGGCGTCATGCTCCTATTTCTGAGTAGAAGAATTGGTGAAAAAAAACAGTCTGTCCAATGAGGGCCAAAACGAAAACATCCCGATGGTTAATAATTTGACAATTTCTAGGAGAAGTGTTTCTGCTTTGAGGACTATTAATTCAATTTCTAAGAGAAGTGTTAACACTTTGAGGACGACTAATTTCAATTGTTAACTAGTGGTGTGCAAATGTGTGTGCCCCGTACGGGGCACAAACAAAGCTTCCCGATTTGGTATTTCAGCGCAACATAAGAACGCAACCATGGTGATGAACAAACCCAACAGTGATATCAATAATTGAACTGGCATCTAATAATTACTGCACGCGATCGATTCAGTTTGATTTTTGAGCCCCATACAAATATTCAACTGGAATTCATCCGCATAGTTACCCTTCCTACCTCTGTACTTTCTTACTTATCACGCTCGTTGACATCATTCCCGCAATTATCAACATATCCATTTGCCATGTATATTCTAGTTCAGCTCGCGATATGTTCTAACCTATATGGAAAAGTGTCACATTGAATGTGCATTTTTGTATAAGGAACAACCCTGGTGATGTGCATTGTTCCCGCATGTTGAATTGCTCAGCCAACCATACCTCCTTAATTATGCAATGTATGGAAAAAGTCATTGTATATAGAAGGTGTATTGTCATATAAGGAATGATTCTCTTTTAAGAAGTTTCCCGATAACTTTAATATTTTACCCAGTGGACCAGTATAAACAATTACAATTGTTAATAACCCTGCATATACTGTACGAATCTTATCCAAAGTGTTAACCGCTCAATTTTCCATGGAAACGCGTCGATTGGGACTGTCATGACAGCGCTGTGTTCATTCGTTCACTCATTACAGACATAATTGCTGAGACGGTCATAACTCCTGAATTATGCAAATTGTCAAAAAAGTCATTCCACATAAAATACGTATTTTTATATGGGGAACAACTTTTCTCATATAAATTTTACGCTAACTCTAATAGTTTATACAATAGAACATTATAAACAATTGAAATTGTTAATAACAATATATATACTGCTCGAATTTCACCCAAAATCTAAACACCTCTAAGTTACATAGAAACGCTTCGATTGTCACCTTAATAACTTTCATCGTGATATTCGTTCGTGAGAAATCCAGGATCAAAATTTGTACACATACGGACAAACAGACACACACACACACACACATACATGACGGGGCTTTGGTGTAGTGGGTAGAGTGTCTGCCTACTATTTTAAAGGTCCCGCGTTCGATTCCCGCTCACTGCAAAATATCTTTCTGAAAAATATTTTCTCACGGACTCCGACCGATGGCAGGAACATTCCGTATGTGCTATCGGCGGTATCCATGAAGTGAGACCGTGAGCCGGGACCGAACGCGACCCGTCGCGCGGGGGGGGGGGGGGAGGGAGGGTTCCATCGTAGACGCCCGCCATCGTATCACAGGGGTTTCTGGAGGTTTGCCCTGTGATTAGAAATACGATGAGCTGAAATGGCGAAGTCGGCCCCAACCGCAACGGGTGGGTACTCTGATCCGTAGTATTGCCCATGAAGTAATGCCTACCAGCGGTTACGTGGGTGAATACGAATAGAGAAAGAGTGAAAAAAGTTGAACCTACGATACCTCCTTAACTATGCAAATCAGAAAAAAACTCATTCAACATAAAATGTGCATTGTTACATGAGGTACCACTTTGGTTGTTATGATTCTACTGATATCGCCAAACGTTTAGGCACTATAGCGTTATAAACAATGAAAATTGTCGTCTACAATCTATACAGATATGAAATTTTCCGCAAGATTTAATGACGCTTCAATTCCGTCCTCGATAACTTCGATGTTATCATCCAAGATCCAAATTTGTTCAAATATACATACACATGCGCACACACATACGCACCCATGAAGACATCAACCTGAAAATTTGCTCAGCAAGTCGGGAATTAAAAATATTTGGACCATTGAAAAATTTGGTTTCACGTTTCCGTAGAAGTAATTCATAAGGCTCTATCACGAGAAGCGTTATAGATACAGAAAAAACTCTGTAAAAGATATTGCTCTCTTCAAACTAAGGAGGTATGTAGGATTCGTCCGCGACTGGTTTCTCGACATCTCGAAGTTATGTAGTCGATCCATGAAGGTTCACAATCACATTCCATTTATTTTAATATAGTTTGTCGTTTAGATAAAATGCAGCACATAGGATTTTGGAATAAGCTATCGTAGTGTTGATACCAATCGCTAAATCGTAGGCAAACGCATATACCTCTCTAGGGGGGGGGGGGGCAGAAGGAGGACGAAATGGGTCTCTTCGTGGATGGAAGTAGGGAGTGAATGGAGCGCGGTTAAGTTATCGTTCACGTTATTAGCCGTAGTAGCATTATCGCGGGGCGTTTCTTGCGCTTCGACGCTCAGATCGAAAATCGATAAGTGACGGAGCGCGTCTTCGTGCAGCACTCGGCATTATCTGTGTGTTCTGTGGGTGAATTTTAGGATGAAAAAACAAGGAGAAATGGGAGCAAAGAGGCATCAAGAATGCATACGGCTATCACGATGAATTATGGCACATAAATCGACCAATCCTGGAACGAAATGCGAAATTAAAAACTAGTGGTGTAAGCACGTGTGTGCGACATTCGGGGCACAAACAAAACTTCCCGATTTGGTATTTCAGCAGAGTGTACTACATTTATTCTTCTCCAAGATACCCCGGTTAAACAGTGTGACCCCCATTAGTGTCATAATGAAAACTTTCAGATTTGAGAATTCTAAACTGACTCATTTATGAAGCAGATAATCATCAGTATCTGAGTAGACGCATGGTGAGCATGAGGATGAGACTTATGCGCGTTACGTGAGTGGGAGCGAGACGTCAATAGGGGTGCGGTCGCAATAAAAACGATAACTTTAATATTTTACCCAGTGGAACAGTATAAACAATCGCAATTGTTGATAACATTGCATATACTGCACAAATGCCATCCAAAATGTAATCCACTCGATTTTGCATGGAAACGCTTCTATTGGGACCGTCATGACAGCGCTGGGTTCATTCGTTCACTTATTACATACATAATCGTCGAGACGGCCATAGCTCCTTAATTATGCAAATTATTACAAAAAGTTATTCTACATAACATACGTATTTTTCCATGGGGAACAACTTTTCTTATATGAGGTTTGCGCTAACTCTAATAGTTTGTGCAGTAGAACATCATAAACAATCGAAATTGTTGATCACTGAACCAATTCCATCCAAAATCTAATCACGATTGAAAATCAGCAAGATGCTTCGATTGCATAATTTGAGGGTGATAATTCGGTGGAGAAAGAATTTGACTACATACATACACCGTCACATAGGCACACACACACACATATACTTCTTGTTAAAAATGGTCAAAAAAGTCATGAAACGTGGAGATATGTCAAAAAATCCATTTTCGAAAATCGGGCTATCGGGAACTTAAAAATCTCTTTTTGAACTTGTCGATTTTTCGGAAAGTTATTGTAATGGGTCCTAAATCGATTTTGTTCCTTTTGATTCGTAACTGGTGTTTCAAGTGTATACCCAAATCCTTCCCGTCGAATTCCGAACCAATGTCTGGGTGTAGAACGATCTGGGTCATCGAGGTCATAATGGGAGCATCTTCATGGAACTTGGAACCGATTAGTTTTTGGTTTACACTGACCGAGCAGTTTTTTTGTTATCAACAATTGAATTGTTCACAAGGCTCTATTGCAAAAACGGTAAGAGATACGGCAAAAGTTATGAAGCAGAACTTGCTCTGTAAGTGGAAATGCATATTTGATTTTTTATCACTTCTTTCCATATTGGTCATAATTAAGGAGGTATGACGAGTTTAACCCTCGAGCGGTCACACCTCTATCGGTGTCTCACTCCCACTCCAGTATCGCGCATAATGCTCATCCTCACGCTGACTATGCGCCTAGTCTAATGTTCATAATTATTTGCATGATGAATGGAATAGTTTAAAATTCGCAAATCTGCAGGTTTTCGTTGTCAACCTTACGGGTCACACTGATTTACCCACACTAATGTTTCTTTCTGGAACCTGTCGGAAAATGTAGGGATCGCAAACAGAGATTATAAATCGGGAAGTTTTGTTTGTATTCCCAACGGGGCCACACACACTTTCATCCCGGTAGTCATGACTTTGGTATGGACTGTTTCGAATCAGCCACCCGGTATATTAACAGGATGCTTCCATCACTCTATTCGCAGAAAATGATGAAGCTATCACGATGTTTTTATTCCGGAAACTCGGAAATCTGTGCTTTATCAAGTCATTAAGGGGGATGAAACTGTATCGAGTATTGATAATGGCGGCTATTCGGTATCATGAGAGAATGAATGGAGTTTTTTTCACTCAAGTTTCCGGGGATTGAACGACGGCCTCATAACAGAATGAAAAATGTATGAATCTCCTTTTTTTTGTGTACTTTCATCACGCTTTTTTGCTTTTTCATATCTTCTGGGTTCTCTTAGAGTCGAGCGTCTCCGCCTTTTCTCGTCTCCCTTCTTTTCTTAGCGGGCGCTTTAATTACCAACGAGTTTTCAACGAAAAAGGGGCGAATGGACGCTCCAAGTGAGGGAGTAGGTGGGGGCTGAAGGTGGCTGGAGATCTACCGGATGGCGTTAATTAACTGCACTTTCCCGGGGTGGTATAGCGTCAAAGGCTCGATTCAGAGGCTCAACAAACAGCGAATCAATGAATAAGAGAGTGATTTACATATTCCACGCTTGCAAAATGTGCATGATTCGAAAATTTTTGTCCACATTTTTCTCCAAATTATCAAATTGTTCCACACTTTTCCAAAATTCAATTTTTTTGAAAAGCAGGTTTAAAATGGTGCAAACGTTGGTAAAGTTGATATTTCCAACCAAAAAGTTAGACCAAAAATTCAGATGATTTGTAGGAAATTTTTGAAATTTCGAAATCTTGAAAAATATTTGCATTGAAGAAACAAGGCTAAGCTCCATTGTTTGGGACGCGCTTGAGAGAACGGTTAGAGATACCCCGAAAAGCGTAATAACCAAAGTTGTTCCTGATACAAAAATACACATTTTATGTTAAATAAGTTTTCCTCTATTTGGCTTCATTAAGGAGATATCGTGGGTTCAATTCGCGAGCGATCGTACTGCTCTTGGCGTCTCTCTCTGCCTCGCGTAACGCGCATGAGACTACCGGCGTCGCGCAGTGGGCGACCACTGAAAGATTAATAACGATCTACGTGTTACGTCATTAAGACTGTAGAGGTCCGGGCGTGCGTTGTGTGTATGTGTGTGCAAAATAGAAATCGCAAAGTTTTCGTTATAATCCATGGGCCACACTATGATCTGCCCACACTTTTTTTTTCAATACAGAAAACTTAAATTTCTATCGGATATCGAAAAAGTGGGAAAAAGGGGGAATCCCCGAATGATGGGAACAATGTGAATGAGTGACGTGGGCACGTAGAAATCGCGCCTATTCGCCATATTTCATCCTTACTCCGACCATACAATCGAGCTGAATCGAACCTGACGCTCACTCACGCAAAGCAGAATAATTTCTGTCTCTGGCAGAATTGGTAAACGTGGAATTTATTACGGGCTACGAATTACGGCTACTGAACATCCACCGGAATTTCAAAAGAGAGACTAGGTGTGGAATATAGGCCGAATGAAAATATCACTTCACACTCGCACCCAATTAATTCTGGTAAAAACATAAATTCTGTTATAATGCCCCAGAGGTAAATATTTATTAATCCCGAACGTAAATTAGATTGTGAAACTCATGCAATTGCATTTTCAAAAATGCACATAGAATATATGAAAATGAATTAATTTGAATATTAAAGTAGATGGCGTGGAGTAAATTGCTTTATTTTGTACAAAATTTGTAAAATATTTTGGAGGGCGTTGAAATATATTAAATTTCTATGGATTTTTTTACGTGGTCAACTGCTGCAATTTTTAACTTGCCGATTTGAAAAAAATTTGCAATATATATCTATATGTTTCCTGACATTTCTGACAATTTTAGACCACTTTGTGTGTGTGTGTTTTTTCTCCTTCCCTCTCATTTATACGCCCCGGGTAGCGGCCGTTAAGCATTCCTTCAGGGGGCGTACCGGACACCCACCCCTGCGGCTGGGGCCGACTTTCGCCCCTTCAGGCCATCGCATTTCTAAACACAGCGTAAACCTCCAGAAACGCCTGTGCTACGATGGCGGCGCCTATGATGGAGCCCACCCTCCCCCCCCCCCCCCCCCTGGGTCGGGTTAGCTTCCCGCTCAGCCGGGCGGTCTCATTTTATGGGTACGGCCGATAGCACACACGGAACGTTTCTGTATCGGTCGGAATCCATGAGGAAATATTTTTGAATAATATTCTCCGGCGGCCGGGCGTGAACCTAGGACCTTTGGAGTAGTAGGCAGATACTCTACCACTACGCCAAAGCCCCGACATTGTGTGTGTGTGTGTGTGTGGTGTATATATAAAGACAAATTCCCCCGATGGAAAAAAATATATGTCTAAAATATATGAGACGTATATGTCATATATCACAATATAATTCGCATATACAAGTCCGACAAAAAAGTTGTATATATTCCTCTATATGTATAAGATATATGGTGGAATATATCTCTTATATATGATGCATACATTTGTCATATATTTTTGCATATATATTTTCATATACTAGTCAATGTATCCTTTCATACATACGTCATACATGAGCTCATGAACGAGAAGTATATGATGATATATTTATTCATGTATGACATATATGGCAAAATATATTTTCTAGATATATGGAAATGTATAAAAGTAAATACTTCGTATACGATGGTATATAGGTGTGATATTTTTTTCCGTATATGTTTTCATGTATGACTAAATACAACCCATAATATACAATCAATATACGTAAGCATATATGAGGCATATATAACAATATATGTCATCATGCATGACAAATTATATGTTAAGAATATATGAGAGCATATATGAAAACATATATGAGCACATATATAAATAGGGGTGCAGCCACTCAGGAGTTAAATCCGTCATACCTTCTGAATTATGATGACCATAAAAATTCCCAATTGAAAATTGCTAACTTACAACTGCCAATTGAAAATTGCCAACTGAAAATGGCCAATTGACAATTGCTAATAAAAAATTTCTAATCAAAAATGGCCAATTAAAAATTGCCAATCAAAAATCTCTCATTAAAAATTGTGAATTAGAAATTTCAAAGTAAAAATTGCCAATTGGAAATTGTGAATTAAAAATTCCCAACTGAAAATTGCCAATAAAAAACTGACAATTAAAAATTGCTAATTAAAAATGGTCAATTAAAAGTTGCCAATTAAAAATTTCAAAGTAAAAATTGTCAACTGAAAATTGCCAATTAGAAATTGCCAATCAAAAATGCCAATTAAAAATTGACAATTAAAAGTTGCCAATTGAAAATTGCCAATAAAAAATTGCCAATTAAAAATCTCTAATTAAAAATTGCCAATTGCAAATTGTCAATTGAAAATTCCGAATTAAAAATTCCAATTAACATTTCCCAATTGAAAAATTGCCAATTGAAAATCGCTCACTGAAAGTTGCCAATTGAAAATTCCCAATAAACAACTTAGGGACTTAAAAATTGCTAATTGAAAATGGTCAATTAACAATTGCCAATTAAAAATTTCAAAGTAAAAATTGCCAACTGAAAATTGCCAATTGAAAATTGCCAATTAGAAATTGCCAATTAAAATTGCCAATTGAAAATTGCCAGTTAAAAATTGCCAATTAAAAATTGCCAATTGAGAATTGCCAATTAAAAATTGCCAATTAAAGATTGCTAATTAAAAATGGTCAATTAAAAATTTCAAAGTAAAAATTGCCAACTGAAAATTGCCAATTAAAAATTGCCAATCAAAAATTGCCAATTAAAAACTGCCAATTGAACATTGCCAATAAAAAATTGGGAATTAAAAATTGCCAATTAAGAATCTCTCATTAATTAAAATTTGCCAATTACAAATTGTCAATTGAAAATTCCCAATTGAAAATTGCCGACTGAAAATTGCCAATTAGAAATTGCGCATTCAAAATTGAGGATTGAAGATTAAGGATTGAAAATTACCGATTAAAAGTTCACAAGTGGAGATTACGGATTGAAAATTGCCAATTCAAAAATGCGCATTGAAAATTAAAGATTGCAAGTTAAGGGTTGAAAATTACCAATTGGAACTTGACAAGCGAAAATTGCGAACGAAACATCGAAAATTGAAGAGTGAAAATGAAGATTGAAAATTGACTATTGGAAATTGCGGATTGCAAATTACCAATTGAAAAATGTGAAGTGAGATTTGCGGATTGAAAATTGACCATTGACCAGTTTGTCAAATTTTTACTTGTCAATTGTCTAGTGTCAAATTTTAATCCATAACGTTCAAGTCGCTATTTTCAATTGTCAATTTTCAATTGTCAATTTTCAATTGTCAATTTTCAATTGTCAATTTTCAATTGTCCATTTTCAATTGTCAATTTTCAATTGTCAATTTTCAATTGTCAATTTTCAATTGTCAATTTTCAATTGTCAATTTTCAATTGTCAATTTTCAATTGTCAATTTTCAATTGTCAATTTTCAATTGTCAATTTTCAATTGTCAATTTTCAATTGTCAATTTTCAATTGTCAATTTTCAATTGTCAATTTTCAATTGTCAATTTTCAATTGTCAATTTTCAATTGTCAATTTTCAATTGTCAATTTTCAATTGTCAATTTTCAATTGTCAATTTTCAATTGTCAATTTTCAATTGTCAATTTTCAATTGTCAATTTTCAATTGTCAATTTTCAATTGTCAATTTTCAATTGTCAATTTTCAATTGTCAATTTTCAATTGTCAATTTTCAATTGTCAATTTTCAATTGTCAATTTTCAATTGTCAATTTTCAATTGTCAATTTTCAATTGTCAATTTTCAATTGTCAATTTTCAATTGTCAATTTTCAATTGTCAATTTTCAATTGTCAATTTTCAATTGTCAATTTTCAATTGTCAATTTTCAATTGTCAATTTTCAATTGTCAATTGTCAATTTTCAATTTTCAATTGTCAATTTTCAATTTTCAATTGGCAATTTTCAATTGGTAATTTTCAATTGGCAATTCTCAATTGGCAACTTTCAATTGGCAATTTAGCAATTGTCAATTTTTAATTGCCAAATTTCAATGCGCTACTTTGATTTGTTAATTGTTAAACCTTCGATTTAGTGATGTGTATTCTGCATATATGTAACAATATACTTAACATATATAACCATACATATCATATATTCATCATTTAGAATAAAATATAAATTATATATAGAATATCATATATGTACCTCTATATTCTAATGTATAAGTATCATATATGAAATCATATATAGTAATATATACCATATATAATGTCATATATGTCATATATGATGCATATACAACCACTTTGGTATATGTAAAAATGTATGTCGTATATGTTATTATATATGTCATATACTTCCACATATATTGTGCATATATCAATTATGTATAACACCATGTACTGCCTACATATATTTTTTTCCATGGGGGTCTTTCTCCAACGATTTCTCACTTCTTAAAAATTCTGAATTTTTTTTATTGTTCCACATTTTTGACATTTGACAAAATTTTAAAGCTCATGATACTAACAATGATTCTCTCTCAATAATTTCCATCAATACGGTAATTCCCACAGAACAGAAGCTCCGTAAGGGATCAAAATCTCCATGGAATCCACCCACGTTACCCACCGCAAAAACCCCTAAGTTCAGCATTCACCGGAAATTTCTCCGAATAAATATTTCCCGAGGTTAGTTTCCTCCGATTTACACTCAAAGGGCAAACAGTATCCTTCCAAACACGTTTCAGCTGGTATTTACACCACGATTTGTCGTACCTCAGGATAACGAACCTCTGCAATATCTCCAACAGTGAATTCAAGTACCTTATTGTCATTCCTGATCGTTAACCAAGCACGTACTGTACCCTCCCACGTTCGCCTTAAAATATTACCCCAATTGTCCCTGTTTTTCTTGCCAATTAAATACAATTTCTCGCAAGCTGGATAGGTGGAAAAATATAAAGCAAGCGGATTGCACACGTGAAGCATGGAGGCTGCACAAAATAATTCGACTCAAGAAATTTCCCGAAGGATCCTTTCGCTCAAGAAAAAATTGAATATTATGCTGAGACCGTTTATGGGAAATTGATAGAAATATGTTACAAAGCTGGATTAAGAGCAATAAATATTTCATGTCAAATAGTTTATGTCCTCACGCGTTATATACTTCTATGTTTACTCCTTTCCTCTGAAGATCCTGGAGAATTTGCTCAGGTCGCTTACGCGCCGTTAGAACAAGATGTGTTTGAAAAAATCTGCATCTTCGTCCAGCTCCTGCAAGGCCCAATTGCAAAAGTTCACGCAATTTTGTCGGTTTCGGATAGATAATGCTTGTGTCAGCATTATGTGATACGGGCGATATTGTCTCATTTTCAGAATTCGTCTTGCTGTTTCTCGCGGTATTCCTGAGTCTCGCTGTATCTGTCGTACACTGATGTGGGAATTCATATGTACCATAGCCAGTACAGTGAGAACGCGAGTATCTTCCGGACCGACACGAGATTGTCGTCTCTGCTGAAATTTACTTTTTCGCCAATGTCTTTCAACTTACTGAATGACTTGGTTCTAATAACAATCCTTGAATTACCTGACAACTGTATACTGTTTACACTTGGGCATGGCTTGTTGATCAACAAATGAAAAAACTGATCTGTCATATCTCAGGCTATGTGAAAAGTCTAAACTTCCAATCTGGCCTCAGGAATCGTTTTTATCGTATTTTTGAAGTGAAATCGAAGGAAGGGGAGAAATGACGAGGTGTCTGAAGACATCTCGTTAAGAGAACAAATTTGGATCGTGGTTGTCATTTGAAAAAGTGCATTTTGTGCTTGCAAGTGGGTACTTGCAAGGTCATATTTTATATATAGCGATATGATTGGCATATATTCGACTTGCACATAAACATATGGAGTTATTTAAATTGCATTATATTTTTGAAAGGAAAAGAACATATATCTAACATAGATTTAACTTATTACATTTTTGGACCAAATATATACTATATGATCCACATATATCTAGGATCCATTTCAACATATATGTTTGTTCCGTGAGGCTATATAAATAAAATGAGTTTTTAACGCATGCAACTTCATTGGAAGAAAAATTTTCTGAGGAGGGGGGGGGGGGGTTGGGGGAAAAAATAATTTTTTTCATCCTCCCTTTAACGATTATTCAGCAAATGAAGGTGGGATGCAAATTAGTGACCTCACCCTGAACAATTGGCCCCTTGACACAGGTACAGGGGGACGAGGTGGAGGAGAAGATAGTTGAAAGGGATGACTGGTTCATCTGCGTACCCGCCCACTATTCCGTTTGCGGGCACTGTAATTTGCTGTGTGCATACATCGGTAGACTGCTGGGGCTGGTACGAATAGAGCCTCTGCGAATCGCGTCCAGGGCTCAACACAGTGATCCATACACGCGAGAGTACAGGAGCGAGAGGGGCGCCAGAGTGTGTAGAGATCTATGGATTTATGCAAATTTGGGCAGTTAGAGTCCTGAGCAGCCAACGTCGTTGAATAATGCGTTGATAAGATAGCATCCCACGCTCATATGCCGAGCCCGGTACCTAATGCTTCAAATCGATGCGTCATATCTTCATCTTTCTCGGGGATCACACAGCTGACTATTAAAATTAGAATTTTTGTTTATTGTGTGACGGACTTTTTTAGGGTTGTTGGGATTTTTTAACCACTCAAGTACGGGGTCTATACCACATACAGACCCTAGAGCTTGTCTTATCAGCCGGGGTCTATATGCCATATAGACCTTTCCCATGATTCATAGAAATTAATTTTCTCCCTTACTTTGATAAATATCGGAATTTTGAAAATTATCCCATGAACTACATGAGTTTGTCGGTACAATGCAACTTGATTTTTTTTTTAATCATTTTTCATATTTTTTTCTAATCCATCAATATTACGGCACTAAATCTCATATCGGATGCATTCAAACCTCTCGTCCATCGGGAAAATTCTCGTAAAAAATTCTGACATTTCTACCAAACATACTTTGTAAGTACCTCTGTCAGATGACGTGCCTCAAATTTGGATTTAATGAATTACTGATTTATTATCCAAAAAATTCTGACAATCCCGATCTCGGTCACCAGTTGGAGTATTTAATGAAACTAGGTCTTAAAAATCCTAGAAAAATGTGAGTAAAATATACCGTACATTAAACAACCTTTTGGTGAAGGGTCCAGATCATCATTAAATTTTACTTCATAATTTTCTGATGGTATGTACAGTAGTTATCGTGTATTGAAGAGCACATTCGAGTCGACGGGAGGCCGCCGGCGATGCCGACACATCGCGCGGTATAGGCACCGTACTTGAGGGGTTACTTCCCGATAGGGAGACTTATTCTAATCACCCCGAAAATGAAATGTCTCCGAATTATGAAATTTTTACGTTCCTCGACTTTTCACGTGCTCCTGATACATTTTCGGCGATGGTTATGTGTATGTGTGTGTACGTTCGTATGCTTTTCTTTGGAGGATGGTTTCTCTTGAACTGCTGGACTGATTCAACGCTTTTTTTTTATCGCCGCGTCTCCAGGTCTGAAAGGAGTGTTTTTGCAATTGTACCATCCCTTCAATTATTATTAACAAATTTAATTGTTTATACCGCTGTATTTCGAGAACAGTGACAGATACGTGAAAAAGTGTCTGACAAAAGTTGTTCCTCTCGTGAAACTACATATTTTATGTTTTATTACTCTTTTTTCTAGGCATCATATTTTACGAGATATCGATAAAAAATCATAATAATCGATCAATAGCCGAATTTGTGTAGCCAATATACAGCTTGGCTACATATGTGTATCGTCACACACGTCTCGTTTATCATATTTATTATTTTTCAATTTGAAAAAAAAAAATCAAGGTTTGTAAGATACTGCTTTGGAAACTTTTGGAATTTGTCAAAGTTTTGGGAGTTCTAGATTTTCAAAATTTTGAAGATTTGAAAATTGTGTTTGCTGTGGTCCCAATTTTTTGGGCACATCGTCGATGCTGTAGGAAAATACCAAATTGGAAAATTAGTTCAGGGGGCCCTGATGGGGTGTACTAAGTGGCCCGCAAGTTGACATATAGTTGCCGCGATGCTCTCTATATAGACGGATGGTGCCGGAAATTTTTTACGCCTCTCCATTCGCGCATTTCTAGGTCCAATATGTCGGGGACATTCACTTCTCAATGTTTTTGTATTTACCCGAGTGTTGACCTCGTTTCCAAAGCTCTCCTGAAGTTACTAGGGAGCAAACTCCACTGGAAGTGTTTGCAAAATTCTAGTTGAATAGTATTGGCGATTGCAAGTGGATAAAAAAAAGGAATTGAGAATTAAAAGCCCAACTTGTAAAGAGGATTGGAAAACTAACGAAAAAAATTAATAAAAAATTAATAGCATTTCGTGTACCTGAAATTTGTGATTTTCGCAAGTTCTTGAAATATTTTTCTCACTAATTACGTAATTAAGTCGTGACCTGAGAAAGTAGCCTGCTAGAGTTTTTTTCGTTTTCTAGAATTAAAAAAATCGAAACCTTGTCAAAATTTCAGAATCTTCAATAATAAAAAAAATATATAAATGGAGAATTTAAAAAAAAACAAATTGAGAATTTGTGCAGTTTCCAGGTTGGGAAAAAATGAAAATGTGATTTTCAAAGATTTTCCAAAATTTCAAAAGTTCATAACATTTTCGTGATTTCGACAAGTCGAAACGTAGAAAAACCTCAAAAATCAGATTTGGCACGCTTCCCCCCCCCCCCCCCCCTTCACCAGCCCTTCTCCGCCGCTGTAGACACACAATCTTTTTAACGATTCCGAACGCGAGTTCTGCATGAACGCTGTAATGTAACTAGTGCTCTTTAATTTTTTCTCGCCCATAACGAATTGAATCTCTATTATCCATAGATTTTTCCAACATTTTTATATCTCCTCTGGCCCTCACCGATTCTGTCCATCTTTCTCCATTGTTTTATTCATTTCATTCAGCGCCCCCTCCCCTCCCCCTCCCATCATCGACAGTGCTTTTCAATTACAGGGTTTTTACAGGGCTGACAGAGAGTCGAGGATTCTCTATCCAAAATGTCGAAAACAGGAGCGATAAAAAAGCAAAATGGGAAAACAAAAGGTGAAAACACTCACGGCCAATGACAGGATGGGAATTGAAGTGGAGAGGGCGTGTGGTATAAGCTATCGGTACATGACGCTCAGGACGATTATGCTTTGAAATGAAAGAGTCGGTGTGTATTTTTAGGAATAGTAGTGGAATCATGTTTCACTGTGAGCTTAAGCTCTTGAGAATTCTAGAATAAATGAAAGTGGGGAGATTGAGTGTGACCTATCAGGGCCACATCAATAACTTGCTGATTTAACATTTTCTAGTTGTGTTTTTTTCTCAAAACTTCCTCCACAAGCTCGAAATTTCCATGAACAAGGAGTCTTCCCTGTATTCAACTGCTTTCAAGTGCTAATCAACGACGGGGCGCTACTCAGGGAGGAACGCCCAAGGCTGACCACGAGAACAGGCCTGTACCAGCCCTGTTCCCCCGAGCCCGACTCAGCCAAGCCTCTGCCAGGCTTAATCTCATCTTCCAAAGCAGCCTCAAACTTAGGGCAGCAAATAAGGCTATTGATAAGGTTTGGTATAGCCTTGCCTCAGGCTGAACCTCTCGAGGCTGAAAATACCTACGCTTAGCACAGGATAGTTCAATGGGCACGATTTTGGGTACGATTTGGGCACAATGGTCGCCAGAATTATCCATTGGAGGCGCTGAGGTCTGCTGATGGGGGTTGGGCTAACCAATTTCCTCACGGCATACTCCCTGATCCGCGGCCTATTGATACGGTTCCTTCCTCAGTTCCTCGAAAAACTGGATGACATAATCGACCGTGACATATCAATAATAACCGCGGCAATTCGTCGATTTTAGTCAATGGCGATGAGCCCCAGTTAAACCCTCTTACCAATGTGGTGCAGTCTTTAAGAACAATGCTTTGCGAGACTTGTCTGAGGCCGTGCTCGTTGGGATTTCAAGGCTGCGTTGAGGCTCCCTATGAACCCTGAACTAAGGCTTGGTTTAGGATCCTCAAACGGCGTTATCATTTCGAGGCTGAAACAGGCCTGAATCAGGGTTGGGACGCAGCCTCAATCCAAGATTTCCCAGCCCTCCTTGATTGTTGAGACAACCCTGTCCCGAGCGTCAATCCCTACCTGGGTACGATGTGTCTGTAAACGAACCACTTGGATTTCGATTTTCAGTTCCTGAAAAAGTGCCCCGTTGTGCCCCAGACTACATTGTCGACGTGCATTGGCCATTCCAGTACTGAGTTCGAAGTTGGGAAGCACATATTTGTTCACTGTAACAAGTCTGCAGCAGTTGCGATGGTCTTAGGTACAGTAAACTCCCCGTAACTCTTGGAGCAGAGAAAGCGTCCCCACTACACGGGACATTACGAATGGCGTTCGAGGGGTACGACCGGTTCTTCGCATGCTGTCGCGCATATAAACATATTGTCGGCGACGAAATATAAACATTGTGGAGGGGTTAGGCGTCGCGCAACAATGCATGGTTCTCACTCGAGGCCTTATATTATGTCCCTCGTCCTGTGGACCCGCCTACTGCAAGCGTGGAGGTGGTACTCTGTAACTCATCGTTCGCGGACACCTCAAGCCCAGAACTAGGGAGTGATGTAAAGTGCCCTCGACCTCGTCCTATCCTCCCTCAACGCAAGTGACGTCATTCTGTGTTTTAAAATCGTCCAATCCTTCGGTCCAAAAATCCGAAGATTTTTTTTTTCATTTTTCTGAACTGAGAAAATTTGGAATTCTCTCCAAAGTGAAGACTAAAAAGTTTCTGTCAGCTTTGGACCTAACAAAAAAATTACCCACGTGGCGTTGGCAATCTATCCGGCACCCATTTTTAGGGCTCACGGATGGATGATGTTTTATTTTGAGTTTGAAATGAGGTATCTTCAGTCGATTTTCTCATTCGACGGGTAGGATGAAAACGTTTCGACTTTTACAGCACTGCAATCCCGAGGGTTTGACCTCTTCCTCCGTTGATCTTACATCTCCCTCTCACTTTTTCTTCACATCGGTTACAGTTACTTTTTTACGGTTGCAAGCGATGGCGTGGGACGTTAAGTCCCGTTCACAATACAACTTGGTGGCCTTGGGGGAATCGTAAAAAAAAAGGTCAGTTAACGCTACCGAGGGCTCGAGGGTTTACACTTGCGTCTTGCGCACGTTTTACGCCTCCATCAAGCCTCATCTTACGTTTCGCGTCTTCATTTTCTGTATTGGGTATTCGGGGAGGGGGGATGGGGGAGGGGGGAGGGAGGAAAAAATACATGATGGGCAGATGGGGTGGGTACACGTATAGGGTGGGTTGTAAAATTTGGATTACTCGGTTTTTACCAGTTTTTGGCGCGTAATAACATCGCAATTTTTTTCAACCCTATTTTTAAAAAAATGCGCAATTTGAAAATTTTTGGAGCTCAGTGAATTATTTGTGGCTCCGATTAATTTGGATAATTGAAAATCTTTGACAGTCGGAAACTCTCAAAATGCTCGAAAACAGAAATTTGACTTTTTTTGAAAAAAACCTGAATTTTGAAATTTCGAAGTGAAGATATGCAACGGAATTTTAAATTTGCAAAAATTGTAATAGTTTGTCAATTTTTTAGAATTAGATTCCTATACCTCATTTTATATTTCGTGACTAAATTGGATGGGGCGCATGAAATGAAGTGAGGGGAAAAAGACGTGATGAACCGGCGGAGAGGGTGCACGTATAGTGTCAGTCGTAAAATTCGGATTACACAGTTTTTACAAGTTTTTTGGCAGATAATAACACAGCTGTATTTTTTCCCCAAGTTCCTAAAAATTGGCCAAATTTGAAATAATTGAGGTGACACACATCGTTGACATTTTTAATATTCGTAGACGTTCCACAATTTTCAAAGAATTTTCAAAATGAAAACAGGAAGACCATTTTGATATTTTGAAAAATTTTCAAAAGTTGGAAACTTTCAATTTTTTGTCAATGGTTGAAATTGTTTAAATTATAAATAATGTTTCTGGCTTACAGATGCGACCCGCGTTATTTCTTACCAATGCACCGACGTTCTTTAATTTCAGGTCTCATAACTGAAGGTTGTGTCATCGGGACGTCCTAATAAATTGAGTTCTGCGTCCAGTGTGTATTCGTGTTATGGTTACTGCTTCAATACGGTGATGCTTCATCCTATACATCGTAATACAGTTTTAGAAACGAACGTTGAACTAAAATCATATTTGTGACCAATCATATTGGATCCATTACCATGCGATCTCAGCCCTAGGTTTTTTTTTTAATTTAAAGCAGTCAAACCAACAGGTTGACTCTGCTGTGTGGAAATAGAATACATATGGATTTTTACATGATATGGTCAAATTTTCTTTTTCATTACACTTTTACATTAATCGCTTTAAGAGATAGGTCTATGGCCATCAACACACGCATGTTCAATGTGCTGAGGAAGACTCTGACATCATAAGGGGGATACATTTTTTCTCGTTGTAGTTTTTCCAACAATTCAGGGCGCTTATCGGAGTGTAGAGGACCTGGCCAAACAGTATGATTCAAGTCTTCCTCAGTATAGTGATACTCACACTCAGGGGAATCACTCACTTTTATTTTGACTAATAAACCTTTCAAGCTATGGTGATTTGCTCTGGCGCGGTTTATCCATGTAATTGTTCTTTTCGGAAGATTCCATTTATTAAACCATGGTAACCTTTTTTGTTTATAGTACTATTCAAAATATTCTTTGGCCAATTCTCATAGCCCTAGGTAATTAGTTGTCTTTATAAAGTATCATTGCAGTCTTGGCAGACCATACGCTGCACCGCATTCGCATGATAAGACACGGGAAATCTATGTCCGCCACCGGATGAGCAAGCTCCCGCTCATCAGATAATCCGAAAAAATTACCACTTGAATTGCAGTCAGGACCTCTGCGTTGCTCATCCATGGTCTGACTGCTCGAGTCCCGCAATTTTTTTTTTTCATTTCGTTTATTTAAGATCGCTATGGAACATCTGTGGTTACAAGCAACCGCCTCCTTCTTTAATTTTACATAACATGTATATACCGTGCTTCAATAACGTTTATGTTCTACAATCTCAAAGACTTTTGAACAGAGCAATGTTTTTCAGGAACTGTATTGTCTTTTTATATCCTTCTGCAGTATTAAGTAGTTTTTTCCATTCAGTTCGTAGTGATGATGTTCTTCTTTCATTTTGAAATCCGGGGAAATACTTCAGCATTGAAGATTATGCGGAGCTTGGTCCATGGTCAAGGTTTACAATTCTCCCTGGCGCAGTATCGCTGAAGATGCAACCTGCAACCATGTTGACGAGTCCGCGCAATGCTGAAGAATCACGCGAGACTTATCGGAAAGGCAAGACCAGAAAGCTTGAGGGTCTTCTTGACGGTCTTGTTCGCTCGTTCTCGAAGATCGAAAAGTTGAAACTTTCCGATTTTTGGGAAGAAACCTGTAAATTGCCGATCCATCTTGAATTCCCGATCGCAATACCGCGGAAAGTGCTTGGACAAAATACTACCCCAACTCGTGAACTACACTTCACGGTGGATCCGGAACGAATGTATACAGTGATATTGCCTCAGGCCAAAGCACCGGAAATGCGGGACGGATAATTCGAGTCGATTGCGTCGTAAAGCAGGACTCGACTCCAGCGTCCAATTAACGGTTTGCGGGAGCTGTACTCGATCTCACGGCGGTTTGTTGGCCACATCGCCTGATTGAACTCACTCTGAACGGATATACTGGATCTCTATAGATACTACTGGCGTCCCTCGCCTCGTCGTTTTTCCACCCCCCCCCCCCTCCTTTTGCCACCCCATAGCACCCGATATACTTTCAACTCTTACGGAACCTCGTAAAATCCTGAGACAAAATCTGGGGCCTCCAATCCCCTTAGAACCCTTTTTCTGTTATTTTTATGGCCACTGTGTGGAGTTCATCGACGACATTGTCTTCCGCTCTCTTTTCCGTCTATTTTATTACTTCGGATAACTACACCAGGGGTAAGTCATTGGGTTATGAATTTTGGGGAAATTTTAACATTTTTGAGGGCTTTTCAATATGTGATACTATTAAACGTTTGCAATGTGCATAGAAATTTGGAAATTTTACATTTTTGAAATGTTCGCAATTTCTTCCACACTAAGACTTTATAATTCTTTTTTCGATGTGAAACATATAATGCGGCGCATGGGATAAATTTGCTCTCGGGATAGACAATTTCCATGACAAATATATATAAATATACTCCACTGCTTACCCATCGCCCCCCTCTCTGCCATCGACGCAAAGGCAATGCGCACAAGTTGTATGTACATATCGAGATACGCTGCAGCGTTTCACAAAATTTGAAAAGAATTGGGAAATTCTTTAACAATTCCTCAAAAATTTGACAAAATTTGGAAAAATTGGGAAAATATTTAAAAATTTTTCAATGAATTTGTAAAATGTTGAAAATGTTTGGAAAATTTAGAAAATTTTTGAAAAAATTTAGCTCATTTTGGAAGAATTGTCAAAAATTTACAGAGAAGTTTATTAAAAAATTGGAAAATTTTTGTAAGAATTCAGAAGAATTTTGAAAAAATTTGGAACAATTTCGAAAAAAATTGAAAATGTTTGGAAAAACTGTTCAAACATTTACAAGGCCTGAGGATTTGGAAATTTCTAATAGTTCTCGAGAAATCGTCAAAAGTTTTGGATCAATTTAGATCAAAATTAGTGTCTCATGTTTCACATCTACCGTGCCGCCTCACTTTTTCTTTATCTATAATATCTCCCGAAATATTATAGATACGCAAAAATATCTCAAATAAATGTTGTTCCTTCTAAAAAAATACAGATTTTGTGTTATTTGGCTTTTTTCGTATCTCTAACCGTTTCGGCGTTAAAGCGTTGTAGACAATTGAAATCATTTAGAGAACTCTATAGTGAGAAAAATGAGAGATTGGAAATAACGTACACACACGCGCAGACAAACCCACAGCCCATTAAAAAAAAAATTTAACATTAAATTTTTTAAATTGGAGAATCCATTATGCAAAGTTTGGAGACTGTAATATTTTTTGTCACTTTGAACAAAGCGCTCGGCTATTTGCTTCTTTGAATAAGATCAGGAAGGAGAGCTCACCATGTGGTTTAATTGATTTTCCTTTTCAAAGGCACCGCGTAAATGAATCATCGAGTCACCCAGCAAGTTTGCACTGGCAACTTCATTGGAAATCGAAAATGGTTCTCCTTAACTACACTCGAGACCTGGTCCTTTCCCTCAGCTCCGGAATATTTCCCAGCGTTCAATTCTCCTTCTTTCCACGTAGGGATTTTGAGTTTCTGTTTCACCAAACTCGTATTGCACTTCAAAGTTCGCCTAACGCGACGCTCACTGGTGGGTGAACGGGCGGATAAGGGTTGAAAGCGACTAGAAGAGATATAGGTGCCTTGGTATATCTTATCTGAAACTCGGGAAAAGTGTTTCATTCGTTTCACCGTATTCTCAAGCGCATTTACGGCTTCACACTGCTTTTGTAAATTTGTAAAGTTTTTTCCCATTTTTGGAGCTCTTCAAAATTTGGAATGTTATGAACAATAAAAAAAACAATGTTTCTTCTTTAATCGTTGAAATTTCCGAAATTTTTGAAATTTTTGAAATTTCTGGAATTTTTGAAATTTTTTTTTTATTTATTTAGAGTGCTGAAATCTACAAATAAGATTCATGTACACTATCAGATGCAAGTATAATATTGTGAGTTTTTATATAATCTCGTTCATAACAATATTCTGACAAACAGTAACCTAGCTTACACTTTAATTTTACAATCCCTTAAAAATTTACATATTACTTCGATATATTTGTGGTCAGCTGCATCTGCAAACTTCTGTGATGTGTAGGGGGGAGAGCACGTAGACTTTCTTAGATTAATTAACAATCTGCTCCGTTGCTCTTCGAGATACGTGCAGTGCCACAAAACATAATCGAAGTCTTGCACTTCCGCCCCACAACAACAACTCGGATCACTAATAATTCCAATTCTATGCAAGGAGGCTCCCAGGTGGTAATGATTTGCTCTAATGCGATTTACACTTACGATACACTCTCTCGATAATTTACAATTTTTGTACCAGGGATAATGTGAATTTGTATGACACCTTTCGAACAATCTCACTCCCTTCTGCTTATTACGATTGTTCGAAGCAAGAAATAATATTTTATCCAAAGTAGAGGCATATTCCTCACTTTTAAATGTATTTCTAAAATCTGTGAAGGGAATACGAAATTCTCCGGAAATATCATCAGTCGCATTTGCTGCCAGTTTATCGGCCTCTTCGTTACCAACAATTCCACAATGTGAGGGAATGGAAACAAATTTTATGACTGAACGACTATTATTATTGGCCATTATCTTCGCACAATGATCCCGGATTTTAACGATGTAAGGATTAGTTTTGACGGTGAGTTTAGATGAGTGCAGGGCCTGCAATGCGCTGAGGGAGTCAGATAATATGACATAGTCTCGACCAGGGTTCTGTTTAATGAAATCAATCGCAAGCAAAAGCGCAATGCATTCGGCAGTGAAGCTGGAAACGAAGTTATTCAGCCTGGTGGATATACGCGTATCTAGCTCCGGACAGTAGCATGCGGCTCCTGCATAATTTTCATTAGTCTTCTTGCTCCCGTCAGTATAAATGCAGCAATATCCTTGAACCGATTTAGTTAATTCATGAGAAATAAAAGTGTTCGAATTATGAATGTAAAGGATCCTATCACCATTTTCGCATGTTATCGTACGCCTGGTGCTACACTCCACATCGATTACTGGCAAAAAATTGTAGCAGTTACTCAAAACTATGATCGCTCTATCCTCGTCGGCGATTTCAATACTCATCATGTGTCGTGGAATTGCGAAAGAAGTGACTCGAACGGTGACAAGTTTCTACAGTGCATTCAAGCTGAAAACTTGTTCTTACATAATTCTAAATCGTACACGCATCTGGACTCTTATAGACAAAAACATTCGAATCTTAATTTAGTTTTATCTACTCTAAGTTTTAGTGGAAGTGAATGACGAAACTTGGGGTTCTGATCATTACCCTGTGTTCATTAGAATTTCGAGTGAGCGTCATATTTACCGTAAGTATTCTTTAAAAATAACTTCTGCTAAAACTGATTGGGATAAACTAGATCTAGTATTAAACAGATCCTTCCCTCAGTTCTTAGATATTTCGTTCTCCTGTGTATCCCCCCCCCCCCCTGAGCAATACTTCGCTTTCATCAAACTCATCACTAGTGCCGTCATTGAATGCACTCCAGTAAGAAGAAAGGTTCCTCCCCAAATACACAGAAACCCTGTGCCATGGTGGGATGCAGAGTGTGCCGAAGCCAAGAAACTGCGACGAGCTGCGTTTAAACGGTGGCAATTTACGAAAAATCTATCTGATATGATCAGTTATAAAAGGTCAGTTGCATCTGCTGCTAGATTGTTCAGGCAAAAGAAGAAACAGAACTTTAGAGATTTTGCTGAGACTATTGACGCTAGGGTTAACATCAAACACGTTTGGAGAACTTGTAAAGTTCTAAAGAATGCTTGGGTGAGGCTTAAATCAGATACTCACCTCGATTGCTCTGAAGCAAAAGAAATGATTGCTTAGGCTCTTAATAAAATAGCTCCTCCATCCTGTTCTCCTAATCCCTATCTTGCTGTTCTCCAAACACCCCAATCAATTATTGATCGGCCATTTGATTTTTCTGAGTTCCTTACAGCTTTGAGACCTAAAAAAGATAAATCTTCCCCAGGAATTGACGGAATCACGTATGAACTCCTGAAAATTTTTTGAAATTTTTTGAATTTTTGAAATTTTTGAAGTTTTTGAAATTTCTGACATTTTTGAAATTGGAAAATTTAAAAATTTTGGAAATAAATTTTTTTGGGGGAATTTGAAATTTTTCAAAATTTCTCAAATTCATATACTTCAAAACAAATGTAAAATCCATTTTTTATTTCTCCTTTCGATTCGCCCTCTCAGAAGATTTACATTTTTTCTCCCTTATCCCCATGGAGTATTTTCAATCAAACATTTTATTCTATTTATATTCTGTTTTTCTTATCCACCCTGGCGTTATCCCTATACACGAGTGAAGCGTCTTAATGTAAAAATTACGGTTTATTGTTGAAGTGGAGTTATTGGATTTGCGATAAGTGAATGAAGGGGTTTGGGCGGGAGGAGGGGGTGGGGGGAAAGGAGTTCATCCCAGTCTGTAAAGGCTGGTCTTATTCTCACCCCTTTTTCACAGAGGCGATATTAAATCTATGTAAAGCGTAAAACTCCCGGGGATATATGCCCCAAGGAAAATCCGCCGATTCACGTGGATTTTCGTAATATTCTTATTAAGTGAAAAAAACCATCAGATTGAAGTGAAATTCATAAAGCAATACTTCAATCCTTTTGTAGCTATCCGAGACAATAAAATGGAGAAAAAGAGGGAAAAAAAGGGATGAAAAATCTGAAACGTAAGGCAAAAAACTCGTTAAAATTTTATAATTCATAGTTTGCAAATAACATTGAGACAGTGTCCCAATCTTCCAATGGGACAATGTTTTCATTTTCCATTGGTAGAGACTCTATCCATAACACCAATACCCTGATTATTGACTAGGCGCATAGTCAGCGTGAGGACGAGAATTATGCGCGTTACTGGAGTGGGAATGAGACGCAAATAGGGGTGCGAACGCTCGAGGGTTAAACCCGTCATACCTCCTTAATTATGATAAATATGAAAAAAGTGATAAAAAAGTAAATATGCATTTCCCCTTAAAGAGCAAATTGTGCTTGACACTTTTTGCCGTATCTCTTACCGTTTTTTAAATAGAGCATAGTAAACAATTCAATTGTTAATAACAAAAAAACTGATCGGTCAATTGAAACCAAAAACTAATTCCATCTAAGTTCCATGAGACGCTCCGATTGCGACCTCGCTGACCGAGATCGTTCTACCCGTTCGTGAGAAATCGTTAACGAAAAATTCCGATTCCACACATACAAACATACACATACACATTTCTTCAGAATCAGACGGGGATATTTTGGTATACTTAAAACACCAATTACAAAGCGAAAAGAAAAAATCGATTTAGGGGGAGTCACGATAACTTCCCAAAAAATCGGCCAGTTAGATATCAGTGTGTGTATGTGTAAATTAGAAATTATAGAGTATGTGCATTACGACTCTCATG